>OZ012738.1:317441199-318041199 GCA_963859935.3 Lathyrus sativus | reverse complement strand
GTCAACCCTGGGTCAACTGATGATTTGGAGAAGGTTGAGACCTAAGTTCAAAGACATGATATCATGGATTGATGTATTAAGATGCCCAAAGGATTATTCAAAGGTCAACTCATCATGAATCAAGAGTGTGAGGAGTTCCTAGGCTAGGGTTGCTACGCTTGACAGTGTAAAATCCCCTAGTTTAGTGCCTAACTTCAAGACCACATAACTCAAGATGTGATTTTCATCTAAGTTTGACCCCAACATGATTGTTGTAGAGTATGATCATAGCTTTAATTTTAGTACTAGAAGTCCTTGATAGGGTTTATAGAACTCAAGTTATGAGTCAGACAAATTACAGGTCATCAGATGAATGTCAATTTGGAGCTTGAAAGTCAACAAACTTGCATGACATTTTTTACCTAGAAAGATGATTCTCATGAACTTTTGGCCAACATGAGTGTTGTTCCTTATCTTCTTAGATTTCTAAAAAGTACCAGAAGTCCATGATTGGATTTGTAGAACTCAAGTTATGAGCTTTGTAAGACAAGGGTATTTTGGGAATTTGAGATTATAGGCCATTTTGATTATGGGTCAATTTCATCAACTTAGACACCTCAAATAAACTTTTGATCAACTGGAAAGTTGTTCAAAATGGTGTTATTTGTCCAACCATGACCTAAGCATTCATTGATATGAATTAAATTGAGAAGTGTATGAAGGAAATACCATGGATGAATAATTAAAGGCATAAAAATGAGAAAATTCTAAAATAATTCATTTTGGTGCAAAACATTACAAATTTGTGCATTTTTTGAAGGTAAAAGACATTTGGAGTGGATTGGAATTTGTAGAATTTAAAGATGAAGTTTGTTTCATGGCATAATTCAAAGTTTCTTAAGGTTGGAGTAACATCATCAATATACACCATAGGATTGAATTGGGGATTCAATCTGGTCCCTTCATGTTAATAAGGTGTTATGCAAGCCATTTGAGCCAAAGTGGAAGCTTCTACAAGCCTGAAACCGTGACTGTCATGAGAGAAAAGTGGGAAAAATCAGAAAATTGGATTGGATGAATTGGGCCATAACTGGGCCAGATAATGATCCAAAACTTCTCTATATAAGTTTCTGAACGAGTTCATAGCATGGTTGGTGATTGGAAGAGCTTGAATCAGGTAAGAAGCACTTGAAAAAGTTAGTTACAAAGTGAAAATCGAATTTCCCCATTGAAGGGATTTCTGAGGAAATTGGAGGTTGAAGAAGCTTCATCCATCATCAAGGATTGATTCTGCGTGGTTTTGGATAAAGATTGGAGGCTGTAGCATCTTCTGTTGAAGCTCAAACCAGGTTTTCCTCTTTTCATTATTATGCTCTGTTGAGAATGAATTAGTGTGAATGTTGCATGTGGTTAGGTAGAATTTGAACCATAGATGGATTTAGGTTTGGTTTGGAAGCCATTGGTGAAGTTTCTTGATCATGGATGAAATCCTTAAGGATTCGGTTTATGCTCATTCTTGATTGATATCAAGTATTAGTTAGGGATTCTTGATCAGTGATGAGTGTAGAAGAGATTGGTGGCTTTAGATTAGAGTTTGGTGATGATTTTCCTAGGTGTGATTTTTCTGTTCACGATCGTATCTGGTTATTCCTTGAGAAAATGAAAAAATGAAGAGTATCATGATGATCCTTGTGAGGAGACGAGTGGATCTGGATATTTTTGGGAGGTTTGGTGTCATCTATTGATTTGGCCACCGTTGGCTCGCCGGAGAAGACGACCGGAGTCTTCTCCGGCCGCCCTGAATTTCCCCCCTTCAAGTTTCAGTTTAAATGAAGAAGATGATGTGTACACCGTTAGATCATATTGACTAGGTATGTGAATCCAAGGCTCGTGGTTTCATCTCAGGCTTTTAACTTGTTGGCTGGTGATGTGGCACCATACTGATTGTCAGATTTGCATACTTCCTGAAGGAATCGCCAGGATTAGGAACTATGGTGATCCATAGTCAAACCAGCCACACGCAAGCGTTAATGAAACTGTGCGTTTCATTTAGTGGTTTCTGAGCTACAAGGCACGCACCTTTCCCCTTGGATGGGTAGACTAGTCATTAGATCCAATGGCTACGTTTTATTCCCAGCTTTTAATTCTTTTATTTCTTTTAATTGCTTTTTCTTATTTCTTTTAATGTTTTAATTGTTTTTAATTCATTAAAAATAGAAATAATTGTCAGAAAAATATGGAAAAAATCATGATTGATCTTTGGCTTGTCTGATTTTTGTATGCAATTTGTTTGAGTTTTTGATAAAATTTCCATTTATTGTCTATTTTTTCCATTTTTATTAGTTTGATTAAAAATGTAAAAATTACTAGTTTACTTTCTGATTTTTGTGTTATCTCTTAGATTTGAATTTAGTGCGGATTTTTTGCATGTGTTATAAAGACACCTTGAAAGGTTTGTGTGATTTTTCTTGTATTTTTTAGAAGCTTTTAGGAGTAGTTTTAAGATGGATCTTTAGGATCATTCCATGGTGGATTCCCTTTAGCACACCCTTTGAGTTTATATTTTATTAGAACCTTTAGATTAAGGTTTTGCCCCTGGTTTTCGTACCACAGATTCTTAACACATTTAGGATCATCTAGGATTTTTATTATGATTTTTAGAATTGATTTCCTATTTTCCCCACATTTTACAAGTTGATGAGGTTTAGGTGATCCTAATCTAGCTTTCCTCTTAGTTTAGACTTAAAGGTGAACCTTTAGCTAACTTTAAGCTTTTAATGGCTACTTGATAGGATCAAGCTTAGGTTAAGACCTACTAAGAACCTAGATTAGGCCTTGACAGAGCCTTTAATCCCTTTTAGTTTAGGTGATCCTTAACTAATCCTTAGGGTTCCCCTAAAGCCTCATAGGAAGGTGAATCTCCCATGAATGGTAGAGTGTCATGGTGGATGCCTTTGGCATACACCATGCTTCCCTTCATTTCAATCTCCCATGAATGGTAGAGTGTCATGGTGGATGCCTTTGGCATACACCATGCTTCCCTTCGTTTCAATCTCCCATGAATGGTAGAGTGTCATGGTGGATGCCTTTGGCATACACCATGCTTCCCTTCATTTCTAATCTTTCATGAATGGTTGAATATCATGGTGGATACCTTTGGTATACACCATGTATCACCTCATTTCTTGACTATCCATGATTGGTTGAACATCATGGTGGATACCTTTGGTATACACCATGTATCACCTCATTTCTTGATTATCCATGATTAGTTGAACATCATGGTGGATACCTTTGGTATACACCATGCATCCCATCATCAATTCCAGTCTTTAGGATAAATTCCTTGTTTGATTACTTGTGGAATGAATTCCTTATTTGTCATAATTCCTTTCCTTCATTCATGATTAAGTGGTGTGTTGCATTAGTGTAGCTCATGTTTAGGGTAGTCTAAGTGTAGGTGCATGACTGCATTAAGAGGTTGAGTGGGTCTCCCTCTTTTTGCTTGCGTTAAGGGTTGAGGTGATCCTCCCCTTGCCTGTGTGTTGTTTTTCTCTCTTTCTATCTGATGTGTTTGCATTGAAAGGTTGAGGTGACTCTCCCTTTGCTTGATTGCCTTTCCTATTGCTTGTTTGTTTTAGAGGTTGAGTATCTCCCTTTGCTTGTATTGTTGTATTGCATTTGCATCTTTACTATTTTCTTTTCTGTTTATCTGCTTTACTGATGTTTAGCATATGTTTTGTCTGTGGTCTGTTTCCCATTGACATGTTCCCCTAGGATTCTCACTTCCTTGTTTAAGGAAGTGATGGTTAGACTTTAGGCTGAAGCCTTTGCATGATAACATCTAGGAGTTCCCTGTTTCAAACCTCACCCATTAGGACAAATTTGCATGACAACTGTTAAGACTTGATAGTTTCCCTTTAGTTGTATCCTCTCTCTTCTCATCTTCAAACAAATCAAAATACAGTAATAAAGGTTAATTGATATCGTACGTTACGAGCCTTAAGCTACTTAGGAAATGGTTATTAGAAGGTTTCCTTCCAATAATCAGGATGTTTAGTATGGTACCCTTTAGGTGACATGCGACGCATTCACTCCTAGGTCATAGTCTCTAGTGCGATATCAATTGCAAACATCCATAAAAAACACTTCTTCCATAAAAGACAGAAAATAAATCTCAAACCCCTTTTGCCCAGTGGGCCCTTAAATCAAGGAAAACTTTTCTGATGAACAGAGTGTCGTTAACTCTCAGTTCTACTGCAAACGGTAACGCACGAGTCTCTGACGAGCAAGCTGCATACACCAAACTGCTGGAACTATTTGTTAACCCTACTCGGAAAAACAGATGAATCAAACCCCAGTTTCGCGTTATCCCGAACTACGTAAGCTCTAATCTCTCACACCTGTTGAGAGTACGTAGGCACAATACTGACATATTAGCGAGCCACCTTCCCCCATCCTTTTACCCGTAGTTAGCCGAACTACGTTGACTCTAATTTCTCGTTCTCTGACGAGAATACGTAGGCACGAAGCGCGATGCTTTGCCGAGTCAATTTACTTTTCTTTTTAGACCAACCTTGATAAGTAGATAGTTAAACCAACCTGTCAGATAAACACAACAAGCGTGGATCCCATCGAGTACGATGGACGTGAGGGGTGCTAATACCTTCCCCTTGCGTAACCGACTCCCGAACCCAGACTTGGTTGCAATGACCTTGTCTTATACCTTTTCATCAGGTTTTTCCGATCGTTTCATTTCCCTTTTTGTGGGATAAATAGCGAAAGGTGGCGACTCTTCTGTTTTGGCGGCACCTTATTTCCGCGGTAGCGACAGTTGGCGACTCTGCTGGGGACACTGGTTCCCTATGCGAGTCAATCCTAGCGCTTGCGTGTTTATCTGTTGGGTGCATTTATTTATCGCATTCTAATTTCCTGCACTTTACTTTCAGTATAATATGATTATTTGTTGTGTTGTTGTGGGAGGGGGGTTCTGATGAGTGATAAGTCTGACCCAGGCTTGAGTGTATACCTAGCATTAGTTGTGGAAATTAGTGGGGGCGTTCATGCTTTGCATGTACTAGTGTCCCACAAAATCCACGCTCAGACGAGATTCTCTTGGTTGACTTCTTTTCCAGCCCTTTGGGCTTGAGGGGTTGTTGGTTTGGAGAGTTGTCGACTCTGGGGACCGATCATTTGTGACTCAGCTAAGTGAGGCCTCTTCAGGGAGTGATGATGCCAAACCAGAAATGGTGAACGTATCATCATTTCGTGAAAGTCTGTGACCCTGGGAAACGCATAGGATGCCGAACCTTGTCCGTGATTAGGTTCATACCTGTGAGCAGGGTCGGGTTATTGCAAAAAACCTTGACCTTCAGACAACCTGGTTTTCTTGACAATGAATCAATATTGTTGGTATCAGAGGGTTCTTATCATCAGAGACGTGTTTGTTCTTGACAGAGCATAACTATGGTCCTCATGAAGGTCTTATTATTAGAACAGTGCAGTGATTATGTTGAAAGAGAGCCTTGGTCTCCTCAACAGCACACTCTTGAAATCCTGCTGCATGATTGCATCTTGCATTTTTGCACACCCATATGCATGTTATTAACGTGCGTTTGTGTTGCAGGTGCATATACTATCCCTCGGTTCCAATAATCTTGCCCTCTATCTGCTAGCATGGAATCATTGAAGAAGAGTGTGGCTTACAAGCTCCCTACCCCAGATATTACTTTGCTGCTTAGTTTGACTGCCTTGGCAGATGATACAGTAAGAGGAGAATTCAAGAAATCTTATGGGAAGTTGCTCGGTTTGGTCTGTAAACCTTCAGTCTATGAGTTGAACGGGTTGTATGCATTGCTGCAGTTCTATGACCCTCCGTTGAGGTGCTTCACTTTTCCGGATTTCATTCTTGCGCCTACCTTAGAAGAGTATGCTGAGTTGTTGGGTGTACCTGTTAAGAATCAGATGTCGTTTGTTCATATGGATGCTAAGCCTAATATGGCTAACCTAGCTACTGCCCTTCATCTGGATGCTTCAGAGCTGCTTCTGACCAGTTGGAATGGAGTTCCTGATTTTTCTCTATAGTTTCTGGTTAGGAAGGCCCACCAGTGCGCTAAAGACGGTTGTTGAATCGTATTCAACGCTATTCTCGCCCTCTGCATCTATGGCATCATCTTGTTTCCCAACATGCCAGACTTTATAGATTTGGACACCTTCCATAACTTTGCATCAGGAAATCCAGTACCCACCTTGCTTGGTGATCTATATCATTCTGTTCATTACAAGAATGAGAATAGAAGGGGTAAAAATGTGTCGTGTTGTGCGCCCTTACTCTATAGATGGTTTGATAGCAACATGCCCAAGAAGGGTCTCTTTACTTCCTCTGCAGTCACAGCTGAGTGGTTTGAACGCCTGATGGGTTTATCAACAGAGAGCATCGTTTGGTTTGATCAGGATATGCTGGGTACTGAAGTCATCTACTGTTGCAGTGGCTTTCCTAATGTGCCCCTGATCGGAAGAAAAGGTTGTATTAACTACAATCCCTCATTACTTGTCAAGCAGTTTGCGTACGCCTTGAGAGGTCCACCGAAGAACGAAGAGGTGCAGGAATCTCTGTACCTCATGGGGCTTCTAGACGGGGATATGTTAGCCAAGCTCAAGCATGCTTGGAACGACATCAGCAGGCGAGGGAAAGCACTGTTGGGTAAGAGCAACAGCCAGGCTTATGCTCCTTATGTGACTTGGATTCAAAGCAGGGCAGAAACAGTAGGGATGCCTTTTCCACCCGTTAAGCAAGATTGCAATCCAGTGGTTGATGAACCTACTACAGTGTCCATTCAGTAATATAACCAGGTATTGGCTGAAAAGGAAGAGTTGAAGAAGGCCAACAAGGAGTTGGAGAAAGAACTGGTTCATCTTAGAAGCGAGAAGAATGAAGCTGTCTATTCCTTCAAAAAACAGACCGAGCTGGTGAACCGGCTAGGTACAGACTTGACCAAACAGAGGGCTGAACATGAACGTTTAGGTTTGGATTTCAAGGCTGTCAACGATGTGCTTACCACCAAAAAGCAAGACCTGGACAATGCTTACCTGAGAATCTCCAAATTCAACCAGCAGTGGAATGCCACTTTGGCCAGCAACAAAGAGCGGGAGGACAAGCTGAAGCAATAGATCTCCAAGTTGAAGGCTCAGTTGAAGGCCAGTGAGAAGAAGTTTGATGATGAAACGGCTCGTAGGTACACCACTCAAGACATGTTGAACAAAGCTATTGCAAACCTGAAGGATCGTGTTGCGGTGAAATTTGGATGTCAAGCTATTGATTAACTTGAATCTTAATTCATTTACAACCGGTCTTTGATTTATCCGAAGGAAAGGTTAAAGAGAGGAAAAACCTAAAGGGGAGAGATCTAAGGTTCGGGGGTTGGTTAAGATTAGGGAAGGTATTAGCACCCTAAACTTCCGTAGTACTCTACGGGAACCTTTTGTTTATTTTTTTTATTTATTTCATTAATTATTTTGCTTAAGGGTATATACAAAGGATTGAAAATTAAAAAAGACCTAGGGGTTAATTCTAAGTTTACTCGGCAAGACATCGCATCTTGTGCCTACATATCCTTACGGGAATGGAATCAGAGTAACTGTAGTTCCCCTCAAAATGGAGGTTAGAGACTTCTTGACTGTGGTCAAGATCTCAAGGGGAATAAACGCATCTTAAGGACACGCTAACATGGAGTCTTAAACTCCGATCTCTATGTTATAAATTGTTAAGTGCATTAGGGTTAGGTTAGGGATTCCGCGGCGGGAAACCCTAAAATGAGTGTGGCGACTCTTTGACCTAAAGCTAGGGGTAGTTTTGTAATTTTGTCCACGGCGAGACATTTGTGAAAAGTTAGGCTAAACAGGGTTTGATCCATTAAAGGGGTAAGGCTATTGACTCGGCGGCCAAAAGGCTGGACCTAATCCTTCGGAAGGATAAAACTGTAAAAAAATGTGAAAATATGACAAATCATTATGCGGAGGAATAATTAAGGTACAAAAATAAGAAAAGTAATAAAGGCAGAGGGTATAAGGAAACAAAGAAACATTTCTGAAAACATGAAGAATATGAAAATATGTAATGACACTTAGAATGAAGTGAGGGAGGAAAATAGTGTGGGGCTGTGGCCACCACAAGCACATCTCAACCTCGAGCATGCACATGAAATGCCAAAAGAAAGAAAAGTAATAAAAGGGTACATAAAATGACACGAAAAACATCAAACATCAAAAGTTCCTTACGAAAAGGTTTTAGTTTTTTAATAAAAAATATTTTAATTATAAAAAAAAGGTTTTAATTTTTTAATAAAAAATATTTAAGTTAAAATTATAAAAAAAATTAAGTTTTAATTTTTTAATATTTTAATTATAAAAAAAAGTTTTAATTTTTTTAATAAAAAATATTTAAGTTAAAATTATAAAAAAAATTAAGTTTAAATTATAAAAGAAAAGTTTTTGGGGACAAAAAGGTTTTTTTTTTCTTCTTGGGAACAAAAAGGCTTTTCAGTTTTTAAAAAAAAGTCTTACTAAAAAAAGGTTTTAATAATAAATAAAAAAAAGGGTTTTGATTTTAAAAAAGGTTTTGTTAAAAAAGGGTTTTGATATTAAAATCTAGGGACCTAAACACACATGGAGATTAACATGGCAAAATATGCACATAAACATGAAAAAGCAAAAGGTTTAGTAATTTAACGGACCTAAACACATTAACATGGCAAAATATGCACATAAACATGAAAAGGCAAAAGATTTAGTAATTTAACCTACGAAGCGGAGGTTTGCTTCGGTAAATGTGAAAAAGGTTTGAATAAGGGAACACTGGAGAGCTCCAATCCTTCTGACGAGTTGTGGGAACGACCGCCTTTCTTCTCTGGGATCTCCTTTGTTTCTCCCTTTCTCTCTCCTCTTTTCTGAAGAAAAATCTTCTGACCCCCTTTTCGACAAGGCAACACATGTATATATAGGGAACAAATTAGGGTTAACACCAAATTGTCAATAATGTGCCTAAAGCCCATTTCAAAGCCCAAACTAAATAATTAGTTAAGAAAAAATAAAATTTAAATAATTTAAAATAATTAAAATAAAAACTAATAATCCTATTGATTCCTAAAATCAAAAATATTATAAAAAGAACAAAAAAAAATTCAATATTTTTTATTTTATGATTTTTTGGATATTTTTATGAATAATTTAGAAAAAAGTGAAAAAAAAAAATATTTTAAAAAATGATTTAATAAAAATACGAAAATAATAATTAAATAATAATAAAAAACTATTTTTGTTATTTTTTAATGAAAGATAGAAAAATTTAGAGTAAAAATAATAAAAAACAAAAAGTGACAAAGGTGAGATTCGAACTCTCAACCTCTCACACTTACAACTCCTTACACATGTCCTCTTGCCAATTATGCCATTTTTACTTTTTAGAAAAAAAATACATGCCATATGATATTTACTTGCAAAAAGTCAAACGACTACACAAATTTGTTAGTAATTGATTAAATGCAATGAAATGCGACGACAAATCTTAGGGCAAAATTTAGGGTATTACAGTTGCCCCTATTTAAATAACTTCACCGGGTGATTCGAGCAACGGAGACTCGAGAAATCATGGTGGAGGGATTTAAATACAGATAACCGAAAATTTTGCCTTTAGACGCAGTGCTATGCAATGATATGGACAAAACAAAACGAACTATAATGCTAAATATGATATGAATCTGATATGATGCGTATGATGAAAATGACAAATGCACGGATACAGACGAAACAACGTCACAAGGGACGACCCATCGAGGAATTGCACTAGGGAAGAAGACATGTCATATCTGGAAGAACGTCGGAAAGACACGACACATAATTGTTGATAGGTGCCAAGTAAATTAGAAATTGTCCGCAAGGTAAGACGCGAGTAAAACACGAGCTCAGAAGAAAAACGCAAATGGGGATAAAACACCCATGATGCCAAGTAAATAAATTTTGCCCACAAGGTAAGACGCGAGTAAAACACGACCTCAGGGAGAAAAAAAAAGTAAATGGGGGTAAAACACCATGATGTTAGGTAAACCCAGGAATATCTGGTAAACGGGGAATAAAACACCCGGGATAAAGGTACATGGGGGATAAAACACCCAAGGATAGAAGGTAAATGGGGAGTAAAGCACCCAAGATAGACATGTAAATGGGGAGTAAAGCACCCAGGATAGAAATGTAAATGGGGAGTAAAGCACCCAAGATAAAAATGTAAATGGGGAGTAAAGCACCCAAGATAAAAATGTAAATGGGGACTAAAGCACCCAAGATAAAAATGTAAATGGGGAGTAAAGCACCCAAGACAAAAATGTAAATGGGGAGTAAAGCACCCAAGATAGAAATGTAAATGGGGAGTAAAGCACCCAAGCTAGAAATGTAAATGGGGAGTAAAGCACCCAAGATAGAGAGGTAAATGGGGAATAAAGCACCCAAGATGTGCACATGTATAGGAATTATGCTATGACATATGATCAAATGCAAGTGCAGACGTCAATGACAAGACTCGACTCTTTCTGTGAGATGACAAAACTGGAGGACTGATTCCTCAACACGGAGATCACTGTCATTCTGTTAAACTGTATCAAGTTGATAGTCACTGTAGGAATGATGAATAACTGCTTAGGGATTATGCAAGTAAACTGCCCCAGGTCAAATGAACTGATAATTGCTTCAGTTGTCTAATTCGTGGAATCGACTGTTTTGCTGTATCCTCGGAAGGCTTGCCCCAGTCTGGGTCTTGAACAATTCTCTGGATAAACCAAATCTGAGAAGATATTGCCTTGAACAAATCTTGAACTAATTCTTTGACAGGATGTAAAAGGAACTTGCCCCTGATAAGATCACTTGACCAAGTTTCTCATTGTTTGAAAATTCCTTAGAGGAAAGCCAGTTTGCAAATAAAAATATTCATACAAACATGGTAATGCAAAGTTCATGCGACTTTTGAAATCAAAATTATTTTTGAAAGATGGAAAATACATGAGTCGTTAGTCAGAACACAACGGTTCAAGACGCTCAAAGTTTAAAACAAAGGTGTACTGCCAAAATAAATGATTCACAAAGATCTTTAGGAGTCAGGTTACGCAACCTTGCTGTAGTATACTTTCAAAATAACCTTGCTTCAATTAGGTCTTTTGAGGGTTGTAATGTGGCCTGGTTCACGGTTTATGAAACAAAAGATAAAGGCTCAAAATTTATTTGTACCCACCCAATCTACGTGATGATCTTCAGTCCTATGCTCAGTTAACTCATATTATGCATTCAGGTTCCCATAAGTTAGGGATTTCATTGATCGTAGCAATGATGACTCAGAAGTCAAAGGGACCTATGAAAAGGCAGCCACTACTCCCCTATAACATTTGATTGTTTTGACATTGAGGATTTTCAAGATAAGGATTTAAAAATCTCTTTGTATTATCCCTAAATTTTGCCTGAACTGTTTATTTTAGAGTTTACAGTCAGCGGGATGCCCCAGTTTTGCCTAAGTCTCCTTCATAGGTTTTGACTTAGCGGGCTTCTTTTGATTTTTTTATACTATATTTTTGTGTGAAGGAAAGTGACTGTTTGATTTTAATGATTACGGTGAACCATCATCGACCTTTTGATTAGAAAACATCTTCGACACTTATTTGACGTGTGCGAAGGAAAATTTGTTAATGAAAGGTGTATCGTATGAACACACAACCAAGTTAACTGAGAACTACCCATCCCAAGGTTAAAATTGTGGGTTTTTTGTAACGAAAGAAACTCCAACTTCTAGGCCCGAAGGGGGTGACAAGGGATTAACTTCCTTATTTCTCCAGTGTTTGGGAATTGAAACAATGCCTTACATCGTCAACAAGGTTTAATTGAAAGCATACTGACAGCAATTATGGGTATAACGTTTTCATCATCCTCCCTCCAATCTTAGCATATCAAAATTTTGGACAAGAAGTAAACATTTGAAAAATAAAGCATAAAGATGCAAATAAATGGACGGAAATGAATTGAATCAAAAGTCGCAATGCTTATTTCATTAATGAAAGTACAAACATAATTAAAAGAAAACAACTTAAACAAAATAAGGAAAGTGCAAACAACGAGAAACAAAAGGCCTAGTGACAAAACTTCATTTCTGATGTATTGGCAAGGGATCTGTCTGGACACTCGGACGACTATCCGTAAAATCAAGTATTCCGGCTCTAATCAGTTCACGCACCCTAGCCTTCAATGCAAAACAATGCTCCAAGTCATGGCCTGGGGAACCCTCATGGGAAGCACAATGGAGATCAGCCTTAAATCCAGCCGGAGGATTAAGAGGAGGTGGTAAAGCCTTTGTAGTAATCAGTCCTTGCCGGACTAAGTCAGGATATAGCTCTGTGTAAGTCATTAGAATAGGATCAAAGTGACTCCTGTTCCGTTTCTGGTCTGATATCTGTGTCGAGGAATCGGCTTGACGACTCAAAGGTACACTAGAAGACGATAGGACCAAGAAGGAGAAACTGGGGGATAAATGCAATGCAAAAATGTGATGCTAATGCCATGCAATGGTCTCAAGAATTTCAACGGTCGATTGCAAACATTCCCTTTTAGGAAAGCGAGAAAAGTTGTTAGACTTTAAAATGTAGGACTTCTTGAATTTGCAAAGGACTTTTGAATTCCTTGAAACTAGAAATGATATGATGCTTTATGGATGCAAAGCACAAACGCACATAAGCAAACAAAGGTCCTAATTTTATAGGAACAATGAATGGAGTCAAGGTCTACCCTTCCCAAAGTGGTGTGTACTATAGATTAATTGTACCTGCAGAACAAGGGTTCTAAAAAGTGCCCAAAGTCATCAGCCCATCTTTTGGATATTATCAACTTCTCAACTGACTCAAGGGTCGATAATATTCTCAAGAGAACCTCGTTCGAGTGTAGTATCGCGTAGCAACCATTGTAGGACTACTCCCACATAGTTCCCACACTACGTCCTAGATAAGGCCAAGATGGTGTAAAGGTACTACGGTTCCCAGTATCACAGACTCCAATCGATAATGGTAAAAGTTTTCACGATTACACTCGATCAACCGAACCATTTTCGAAAGTGTCTCAACTGAGCGGTGATTCTCGAGTCAACTTAGTCGGGACTCACTCCCTATAAGCCTCGTCGAATATATCACCATCCTATAATAATGTCACTCAAGTCCGGGTGTAGGACTTATCTCACAATACAGTAACTCCCAAGCAGGTACCCTGAACAACGTATATACAAATGAGTAAAAATATTCATGAAACAAATATATGAAGAAAAATCAACAAGATAGGGGTAACCCTCAAATATTAGGACTCCCCAGTGAAGTCGCCATTTTCTGTTGCGGTGAAATTTGGATGTCAAGCTATTGATTAACTTGAATCTTAATTCATTTACAACCGGTCTTTGATTTATCCGAAGGAAAGGTTAAAGAGAGGAAAAACCTAAAGGGGAGGGATCTAAGATTCGGGGGTTGGTTAAGATTAGGGAAGGTATTAGCATCCTAAACTTCCGTAGTACTCTGCGGGAACCTTTTGTTTATTTTTTTTATTTATTTCATTAATTATTTTGCTTAAGGGTATATACAAAGGATTGAAAATTAAAAAAGACCTAGGGGTTAATTCTAAGTTTACTCGGCAAGACATCGCATCTTGTGCCTACATATCCTTACGGGAATGGAATCAGAGTAACTGTAGTTCCCCTCAAAAGGGAGGTTAGAGACTTCTTGACTGTGGTCAAGGTCTCAAGGGGAATAAACACATCTTAAGGACACGCTAACATGGAGTCTTAAACTCCGATCTCTATGTTATAAATTGTTAAGTGCATTAGGGTTAGGTTAGGGATTCTGCGGCGGGAAACCCTAAAATGAGTGCGGCGACTCTTTGACCTAAAGCTAGGGGTAGTTTTGTAATTTTGTCCACGGCGAGACATTTGTGAAAAGTTAGGCTAAACAGGGTTTGATCCATTAAAGGGGTAAGGCTATTGACTCGGCGGCCAAAAGGCTGGACCTAATCCTTCGGAAGGATAAAACTTTAAGAAAATGTGAAAATATGACAAATCATTATGTGGAGGAATAATTAAGGTACAGAAATAAGAAAAGTAATAAAGGCAGAGGGTATAAGGAAACAAAGAAACATTTCTGAAAACATGAAGAATATGAAAATATGTAATGACACTTAGAATGAAGTGAGGGAGGAAAATAGTGTGGGGTTGTGGCCACCACAAGCACATCTCAACCTCGAGCATGCACATGAAATGCCAAAAGAAAGAAAAGTAATAAAAGGGTACATAAAATGACACGACAAACATCAAACATCAGGAGTTCCTTACGAAAAGGTTTTAATTTTTTAATAAAAAATATTTTAATTATAAAAAAAAGGTTTTAATTTTTTAATAAAAAATATTTAAGTTAAAATTATAAAAAAAATTAAGTTTTAATTTTTTAATATTTTAATTATAAAAAAAAGTTTTAATTTTTTTAATAAAAAATATTTAAGTTAAAATTATAAAAAAAATTAAGTTTAAATTATAAAAGAAAAGTTTTTGGGGACAAAAAGGTTTTTTTTTTCTTCTTGGGAACAAAAAGGCTTTTCAGTTTTTAAAAAAAAGTCTTACTAAAAAAAGGTTTTAATAATAAATAAAAAAAAAGGGTTTTGATTTTAAAAAAGGTTTTGTTAAAAAAGGGTTTTGATATTAAAATCTAGGGCCCTAAACACACATGGAGATTAACATGGCAAAATATGCACATAAACATGAAAAAGCAAAAGGTTTAGTAATTTAACAGACCTAAACACATTAACATGGCAAAATATGCACATAAACATGAAAAGGCAAAAGATTTAGTAATTTAACCTACGAAGCGGAGGTTTGCTTCGGTAAATGTGAAAAAGGTTTGAATAAGGGAACACTGGAGAGCTCCAATCCTTCTGACGAGTTGTGGGAACGACCGCCTTTCTTCTTTGGGGATCTCCTTTGTTTCTCCCTTTCTCTCTCCTCTTTTCTGAAGAAAAATCTTCTGACCCCCTTTTCAACAAGGCAACACATGTATATATAGGGAACAAATTAGGGTTAACACCAAATTGTCAATAATGTCCCTAAAGCCCATTTTAAAGCCCAAACTAAATAATTAGTTAAGAAAAAATAAAATTTAAATAATTTAAAATAATTAAAATAAACTTAAAATAAAAACTAATAATCCTATTGATTCCTAAAATCAAAAATATTATAAAAAGAACAAAAAAAAATTCAATATTTTTTATTTTATGATTTTTTGGATATTTTTATGAATAATTTAGAAAAAAGTGAAAAAAAAAATATTTTAAAAAATGATTTAATAAAAATACGAAAATAATAATTAAATAATAATAAAAAACTATTTTTGTTATTTTTTAATGAAAGATAGAAAAATTTAGAGTAAAAATAATAAAAAACAAAAAGTGACAAATGTGAGATTCGAACTCTCAACCTCTCACACTCACAACTCCTTACACATGTCCTCTTGCCAATTATGCCATTTTTACTTTTTAGAAAAAAAATACATGCCATATGATATTTACCTGCAAAAAGTCAAACGACTACACAAATTTGTTAGTAATTGATTAAATGCAATGAAATGCGACGACAAATCTTAGGGCAAAATTTGGGGTATTACAGATCGCAAGCAGAGTTTTGAGTCTAAGAAGCGAAGATTAGAAGACTGTTTTGGCAAAGAAGAGTGGGAGGACTCCGTTGAAGGTCTTCAGTACACTGTTATGCAGAGGGAGTTACTTGTCGAAGGGTTACTCACTCAGCCTGATCATCCCAAAACGAAGGAGTTGCTAGAAGAGTTTCGCGCCCGTTGCCGCACTTGACTACTTTGTAATCCTTTGTATTTTTTTATCATTGTTGTATGCTGACCATCACCAGACTTGTTGGTCGAGGTCATGCTGTTGATTCTACATGTACTCAGTGACATTGTATGCTGCCTTGTTGGGCTATATATATATATATATATATATATATATATATATATATATATATATATATATATATATATATATATATATATATATATATATATATATATATATATATATATATATATATATATATATATATATATATATATATATATATATATATATATATATATATATATATATATATATATATATATATATATATATATATATATATATATATATATATATATATATATATATATATATATATATATATATATATATATATATATATATATATATATATATATATATATATATATATATATACGAGACGTTATCTCCATGACTGGATCCGGACTTCTTATTATCATCACTGGCACTCTGGCACTAGAATCGGAGGAGAAATCTCCCTAAGGCACAGACACACGTTTGCATTTGCATGAATCATTTGCATAACAGGTACCTCGAGCTATTTTTCTAACCCTCTATTGATACAGGTTGTTTCAGGATTGATCGCAGGTTGACCCGAGCAATGGCACAGGTACAAGAAAAACTGAAGGACGTTCAAAGCCAACTGAGGCAGGTTATGGGGGACATGCAAGCATTACGCTGGAATCAAGAGGCGCTCAAAGAGGAGAACAACTAGCTGAAGAGTCAGGTGGGCCTGATGGCAGAAGTGTTAAAGAACATACTCAGAAGTGTGAGAAAATGCCCGAGGCTGCAGCCGGCATACTTGCTCCACAGGTGTCTGAAGAACCTGCACCAAGGCATGTTAGGCCTAAAAGACCTTCTGCACAGCTTGAAGCTCAAAACGTTTCCCGTCAGCGACCACGTCTGTTTCCTCAGGACAACCCCAGAAGACATGGTCAAAAGAGGAAACTATCTGACAGAATCCGCGATCCAATCCCTTTGGATTATGACCAGTTGGTGCAACTCTTACTCCAACTTTAGTTGGTTAAACCTAGAACTTTGGCTCCATTGATTGGACAACTACCACCCGGCTGGGACGTGAACGCCCGTTAAGAATTCAACGTTGGAGCACCGGGGCACGATGTAACAAACTGTAAAGCTTTTAAGCATAAGTTTCAAGACATGATTGAGTCGAGAGCAATTGAATTCGTGTCGGGCGGCATGAAAGCAACAGGAAAATTCATCCCTTATCGTGCAAAAGAGATGGATGTTCCCATTACCTCACTTGAAGTTGAGAAAGATCAGGAGTATATCCCGCGGTCTTCGATGTCTAAATCGCCTTGCCCGCAATTTTTTCATGTTCCTGGGTCAAGCTTAAGGATGAAAGCCCCTGAACAGAGAGAATCCTCACTAGTTCAGACCTCGTCTCCAGATTGTTTCTGCCATTCAAAATCAGCAACCTCTCACTCCGTTGCAGCAAAACTATCGGAGCCCGGATCAGAATCGACCTCGCAACAACCGTTCATCTAATTGAGTCTGAAGACTTCAAAGGGTCGCTCCCCTCAGCAGCTGAATAAGTGTGAAAGCCCAGTTCCCTGAAAGCTGGCAATCTGCATTTTATCATGACATTTCTTTACATTTGTAGTTTCTTTCTTGTTAGAATGCAAATTTCGTTTGTAAAGCATGTTGCTTTTCAATTGATATTGATAATGAAATAAATATGCATGTTTTGAACTAATCCATTCGTGTTCACTCTATTGCTTTCTTTTATTTTAAACGCTTGTTTAAGTGGAATCCGGGGAGGATGACGAAATCCAACGATGCGTAAGCTTCCGATGCTACGGTTTTGAATAAAAAAAACCTATTGATGATGTACAGGCATTGTTTCAAATCCACAAACACCGGAGATATAAGGAAGATAATCCCTTGTTAACCCCTTTGAGCCGAGTAGTAGGAGTTTCTTTCTAAAAACAAAAAACCATCAATCTTAACCCGGGGCAGGGTAGGTGTCAGTTAATTTGACCAGGCGTTCAAATTACAAAAGGAGTGTTCGTTCAAGGATCAATCACACCGCTATAGGTCGTACCTAAAAAAACCATGATGGTTAAACCTGGCCGATCAGGAGTGAAACAGTCACAATCTCTTTAACAAGTCAGATGAGTCGTTGTCATACGATTTATGCAAAAAAAAAGAGAAAGAAAAGAATCGAAAGGAAAAAGCCTGCTAAGTCGAATCTTGCAAACAAGCGACTTAGGCAAAAATTAGGGTACCCCGTTGGACTTCAAAATTGAAGAAACTCTAAAGAGTTAGTCCAGGCAAAAGTTAGGGGAAAACGAAAAACGAAAAGTGAAAAGGATTACAAGAGAGAAAAATCCTCAAACAAGAACGAAATCGTGTGGCTCCGGACGCCAAAAGACGAAAAGAGAGTGATTGTCACTTCGAAAAAGGGTGATTTCTTGAACTGCCACTCAACCTTTGAAAGGTGAACGCTAAGGTCGAATTAGTTGAACGTAGGATCGGAGAACATCATGGAGAATGGGTGGGTTAAAATGAATTTTGAGCCTATATCCTTTACTTGTTAACCGTGAACCTAACCACGTTACAACCTGAAAAAGTCCTAATTGAAATAGGTTTGTTTCGAGAGCATACTTCGGTAAAGATCGCATCGGAACTAACTCCTAAAAAGGATTCCTAGTACAACGTTGTATTAATGTTGACATGTTAATGAATGATTTCATACCTTTTATGTCACAAATTTTTTTCCAATGAACAGGAATGGATTTTGAAAACTGCCATATGCATTGCATTTGATATGTCTTTTATGCAGAACAATTTGTTTTACTAGAGAGTAAGCGCTTGACAGCGGAAAAGTTTCCATGATGAAAAGATTTTGATAAGGGAAGAATGCAGAACGCCTGAGCATTCCGGTGAACCGGGGCAAGCAATGTTAAATGATCACAACATGGGAGTCAGCCATCCAGAAGTCGTTAATCCGGGGCAATCAGGACGAGATCTGATGAATCTCTCACTGCCAAGGATCATCTCCTTACAGATCAGCCCATGAGGGGCAAAGTCATGACAAGGCTGGGGTAGGTCACCGCGAGAGCACCGAAGCTATCCTTATCCTGAATGCGATTAACTTGAAGCACCTCCGTGAGGTTCAAAGTGCTGAGACCATTCGTGTCAAACCACTAGAGTACAGAGATCTCAGGTTTCCTTTCGAAAGGATGTTACGAATATCCCACAAGCTGGGGTAAAAGCTGAAAGCGAAGGAATCGTTCCTCTCCATATCTGCAGAGTTTATCAAAAGTCGTTATAGATTCTGGGGCAAGCCATCTCGAGTTCGTTTCATGGCATGTTTTTCCAAGCAGGATGATTCCTTCTTCCTCAGCAGGTTCATGGCATGTTTTCCCCACGGAGTCTGAACATGGGGCTGTGAGCATTGATGTGTCTCCCCGAATGGAGATAGGTTCTCCCTAACCAGATGTATCCTAGGCAGGATCATCATTTTCCCAGCTGAGTCATGCACAGAGGTGTATACTCATTCCCAGCAGTGGGTCAACAGGCATTTTCCTCGTAGAAGACTATCCGTAAGTGTTCAACTCTCGATAGTTCGGACTGAAGTCTCCAGCAGAATTGAATACCCCACAGAGTTGTGTCTCCCCGGCAGATAGGAGTTATTCCAGCATTTGGTTTCCTATCCTCGGCCGAGTTTGCAGTCCCCCAAGAGAGTCGAGTCCTTGGAAGCCGTTTAAGCCATTATTGGTTTTCCCCAGTAGAGCGTTTGAATAGTTATTGCTATGCTTCCCCATCGGAGTCCGTTTCTCCAGGAAGATTCTATCTGCGAAGGCCATACAGTTTATTTCTGTGATTGACATTGTTTCCTCAGCAGTTTGTGGTTGGTATAACAGGTTGAGCAAGTACAGGTTCTCGTAGAATTTTGTCCCCTGCAGAAAGTCGTCTGAGGTTCGTTTACCCAAGTTAAGTCTAATTGAGATTGGTGTGATTTCTTCTCCATAGCAGGATGATTCCTTCTCCCTATCAGAATGGTTCTTTCTCCTTGACAGGAGGGTTTCCTTCAGCATTTATTTTGCTGATCTGGTTCCGTAGCATTTTGCATGATTGCATATCATCTACCCTAAACGCGTAGCATTTCCACCGTGTGGAGCATTACGCCATTGTCAAACATATGCATGCGAAACATGAGCTAGGTTGTTACCGTTCTTGTGTGCAGGTGTTCCTCAACAGAGTTGTTGTTCAGGATGATTCTTGAGTTCCTCAGCAGAGTTGTTGTTCAGGATGATTCTTGAGTTCCTCAGCAGAGTTGTTGTTCAGGACGATTCTTGAGTTCCTCAGCAGAGTTGTTTGTTCACGATGATTCTTGAGTTCCCCAGCAGAATTGTTTGCTCAAGATGATTCTTGAAGTCCCCAACGAGGTTGTTGTTCAGGATGATTCTTGAGTTTCTCAGCAGAGTTTATTCATTCAGAATGATTCTGAAATCCCCAGAGCAGAGTTACTTGATAGTTCTCCAAAATCCCCAGCGGAGATGTGTCATCCCCAACAGGTTTCTAACAGAGAAGTTGAAATTTCCTGGAAGACTTGATGATTGAAGTCCGGTAGCAGTGCCAAGCTCCCCTGACTTACTGATGAAGTCCGACTACGATGTCAAAGCAGTTCCCCTAGCTGACGCGGAGTGCCTGACGGAAAAGTTAGACATCCTTATTGGTTCATGATTGATTAAGGATTCTATTTCCTGACTTACTGATGAAGTCCGACTGCGATGTCGAAGCAGTTCCCCTAGATGACGCGGAGTGCCTAACGACAAACGATTGGATATCCTTATAGGTTAATGATTGATTAAGGATTCTATTTCTTGACTTACTAATGAAGTCCGACTGTAATGTCAAAGAAGCTCTCTTAGCTGACGCAGAGTGCCTGACGGCAAAAGATTGGACATCCTTATTGGTCTGTGATTGATTAAGGATTCTATTTCAAGACTTACTGATGAAGTCCAACTGTGATGTCGAAGCAGTTCTCCTAGCTGACGAGGAGTGCCTGACGGCAGAAGTTTAGATATCCCTATTGGTTCATGATTGATTGAGGATTCTATTTCCGACTTACTGACGAAGTCCGGCTGACGCCCGAGAATTTCTTTGAATGCCCGATAGCATAATTAACTTTATTGTCAAAAGTTCCTAATGACCCGATGAGTCCCGAGGAATTCTTCTGCTGCCGTGCCGCAGAATGCCTGACGGCAATATCAGGTATGTGTCACCAGTTACCGTGTAACCAGTGATCCCTTGATGATTTGAGGAAGAAGCTGCAAAAAAATATGATGATCATCCTGACGGAGATTTGAGATTAACTGCTCACCAGCCAGTTGCCGCGCAACTATCGTTTTAGATTTCAAAGATTGTCCTAGCAATCAGAGTATCGTTTACTTGTGTGGTTGACAAGTCACCAGTTACCGTGTAGCCAGTGATCCCTTATTGACTTACTGACAGAGTCCGACAAAGATATTGTCGACGTTCCTAGCGACCGGACGAGTCCATAGGCGATGATAAGGAATTCTTCTGCGGTGGTGCAGAATGCCCGACGAAAATATCAGCTATGTGTCACCAATTAGCGTGTAACCAGTGATCCCTTATTGACTTACTGACAGAGTCCGACAAAGATATTGTCGACGTTCCTAGCGACCTGACGAGTCCATAGGTGACGATAAGGAATTCTTCTGCTGTGGTGCAGAATGCCTGACGGAAAAATCAGCCATCCTTCACCAGTTACCGTGTAACCAGTGACCCCTTATTGACTTACTGACGGAGTCCGACAAAGATATTGTCGACGTTCCTATCGTCCTGACGAGTCCATAGGTGACGATAAGGAATTCTTTTGCTGTGGCGCAGAATGCCCGACGGCAAAATCAGCCATCCTTCACCAGTTACCGTGTAACCAGTGATCCCTTATTGACTTACTAACGGAGTCCGACAAAGATATTGTCGATGTTCCTAGCAACCTGACGAGTCCATGGGTGACGATAAGGAATTCTTCTGCTGTGGCGCAGGATGCCCGACGACATAATTGGCCATCCTTCACCAGTTACCGTGTAACCGGTGATCCCTTGATGACTTGAGGACGAAGTTCTACAGCAAAATTGGATGATCATCCTGACAGAGATTTGAGATTAAGCATTCATCAGCAAGTTGCCATGCAACTATCAATATCAGCTATCCCTCACCAGTTACCGTGTAACTGGTGATCCCTTGATGACTTGAGGACGAAATTCTACAGCGAAATCAGATACGTCAGATCAGTAATTCTCCAGCAAGTTGCCGTGCAACTATCATTTCAGTTTCCGAAGAATTTGTCCCCATCAGAGTATCGTTCAATTGTGCGGTTGGCAAATTTCCGGGTTTATTGGTATTCAACCGTCTTTCACTTTTATTGTTTGAGAGTCGTTTGCTTCTCACCCAGTCAGGTCCAAGCCGTTTGAATAGGGGCAGCTGTTGCACCCCAAAATTTGCCTAACCTTTTTTCACCTAGCTTGTGTTTCATTGCATTCATATTAGCATTATCATCTGCATTGCATTGATATGTGTGCAGGAGATCAAGAGGTATGACAACCAACAAATGGCTACACAAGGTTATAAAGCTATCTAAGAGGTTCATTCAAGTATTCAAGGGTTGATATCCTCATCAAAGAAGTCACAGATCCTCAGAGAGAGTGGTTGAAGCCAAGTGTGTATATCTCCTAACTTGAGGGTCGTGGGAAGCTATTCAGATGATTTTGAATCCATGGTGTCATATCCTAAATTTGTCCTACCCATTTGTAGATATTTTCTTATTTTCTTATTTTTGCATTTTTCATTTAATTTTGTGCCGTTTAGACACGCGTCCACTCCCGATTGAGCGTTTTTCAAATCTCGACTATTTTTGCCCAATAGGAGCGTGACACTTGGCTAAAGGGCATTTTTGTAATTTTCACTTCCATTTCAAGTAGGTTGTTATTTTATTATTTAAAAAAATGGGATTAGAGTTTGTATAAATTTAATTTTTAAAATAGTTTTTTTTAATAAGTCATTAGATTATTATAGGTTTTTATTTATGTTAGGATTTATTTGTAATTAGTTTATTTAATAGATTTTTAAAATTATATAGTTTTTTTTTTATTATTATTAAATTAAGTTTTTTTTAGTTTAGTATAGTTTTTATTTAATTAGGATTTTAATTATTTAGAGTTAATTTAGTTTAGTTTAATTATCAGTTTTTATTAGTTTTTTTTATTTTAGGTTTTATTAGTTATTTCTTTTTCAATTATTAAATATTATTTAGTTTTTATTTATTTATTTGTTTATTATTAGAGTATTTAGTGTTAGTTTAATTAGGTTTTATTTCATTAATTAGCAGTCAGAGTTATTAGTCAACAACATTATTATTTTATTAATCCTTAATCAGTCATTAGAGCCAAACCCGCCACGTGTTCATTTTCTACTATAAAGGACACTATTCAGCGTCTCCTACCTCTCAGCATCCTAACCCTAACCGCTACAGTAGCCGCCCACCATCTTCCTCCCAACATCATCTTTTTCATCCTGCAAGTTTTACCAACCAACCCATATTTCGTTCTACCATTTCATCACCATTTTCTTCTTCCGTTAAGTTCATCCAGAAATCATCTCCAACCTCACTCAAATGAAACTCAACACCATCATAAACTCTCATTACCTCCATTCCTCTCATTTTCCCCATTCACAAAATCTCTATCTCTTACCATCAATCTTCAATACCCACTGTGAAACTGAAAACCCAGCTCTTTCGACCGCATCTCACCGCCGTAACCGAATTTGTTCTTCGTCGTAGCTCCATTTCCGCACTCGTCCTCGTCGTTGCTCACCTGAACAAACTTCTTTAAGTATCATTCTATCGAGTGTAATCTGAGTCTTAGAAGAAATAAGAGTTGTAACAACTTGCAGCCGTAGGATTTTGGCGTTTCGGTAACGATTTCGAGTTTCCGCATCTGTTACAATGTTGTGTTAGTTTTAAATTGCTTATTATCATTTCTTTGGATTGCTTGTCATGTTAATAACATATTGGTGTTCATATTTTGATTTAGAATCTTTCTTCTTACCGATTCCACCTGTTAGAGGTTTTCCATATTGTCGATTTTGTTAATTTGTTTTATTTTTTTGGTTTGTGCAAATGGGACCTGTGTGGTAGTGGAGTTTTTATCCTGTTGATGGTTTGTCCTTTGATTTTAGTGATACATGATTTAGATAACTTCATGAAACTAAACCGGTAATTGGTTACTTGATTTTGTTTGTAAAATAAGTTTTTGTTACAATAGGTTTTTTTTATTATCCAAGTTATATAATTTCACTACCACCCTTTGTTTTTTCTTATTTTTCTTTTTGAGTTGACATAGTTTAATCTTAATTCTTGTTTGAATCCCAATGTTAATTTAGATTTATTTTTAATTTTTGTTTTGGTTGAAATGATATAGGATTTAATTGAGTTGGAGGAAACTATTTAATAGCTTGTGTCTGTAATTGTAAAATTTGATTTGAAATTGCTACTACCCCTCAATTTAATATATTAGTTAGATTTTTAGACAAACATGTACTGCAAGTACCGATTATAGATGCATAGCATTTGACATATTAGTTTCTTTTTTTTCTTTTTATTACTAAAAATTAATTATATTTTTGGAATTAGACAAACATTAGATTTTAATTTTAATTTAGATATTAATCTTGTTTTTGGTACTAACCTTGTTGGATTTTGGATGTGATGTTGGAATTTTTGATAATTTGATTCTTGATTAATTCGATTTTTATAGATTAGCCTTTAATTTACTTTATAATTTTATAAACATTTTCTTCTCATTTTTTTAGAATTTTTAGTTTATATTTTATTTTAGAGATTAATTTTTATTTCTCATTTGTTTCGGTCGATGACGATACCCCAAAGTTATTTTTCTGTCAAATTATTGATGAAGAATAACAAACCCGAGACCAACTTTTTTAAACTTTTCATTTTTTATTTTTCATCGTTTTTATCCATTATATTCATTATTCATATTATCATATTTATCTTACTATATATTATTATTATCATATTTATTCATTCTCACTCACCCATATTTGAAAATACCTAATCAATTATCGAAACTCCTAAAAGACAAATTGGTGGACTGTTGGATCTTTGGTCATTTACAGGTATCCTAATTTCAAGTCGTGCCCGACTTTGCTCAAGGCATAGTTTAGGACACAAATGCACACACACGGCTTTCTCTTGGGCTACCTGACAATGAGACCCCTTTATTTCGTGCAATCCCGTGTAAATTACATGTATCCCTTCCCCATTCCGATGTATGTTTCGCATTTCTTTGATTATTAGTTTATCACCTAGGAGCACCCATAGGGACTAGAGCGGATCAAACTATTTTCAAACTAGTTCTCGATTCATCATCGAGCCATTTTCAAACCCTTGTAAGTCGAGTGCTCATACGCATTCGCAATCAACCTATTACATAACTCGACCCTTGATGCCGAAGTCAAGTCGGTCACGTTTCTCAAACCGTATACACTACACGCTTTGCACGCGATAACGAGTCAAACCCTTGATCCAACGTCAAGAGGATTTTCTAAACAAACTATCAATCAATTAACAACTATTCAATTCTCTTCAAGGTGTAAAGAGTAGGTTCAAGTCTTTGATCTTGCTTTCCGTTGTTTATGTGTGAGTTATCTTATTCGTGTGTGAGCAATTGACGCCTTTAAATAATATTAACAAACTCGATAATACTCAACCATCTCCAATTACTCATCCTTTCACTCACCATTCAAACAACCTTCTTTTACGATGAAAAAGAGAGCGTTCCAAGTCTTTGGTTTGCTTTCCCGATTACTTGGGGTCTGTGAAGTCTTTCTTAGGCTTCAAGTGATCGTCATCATTTCAACCTTATCCTTTCAAACACATCATTCCTTCATGATGAAAAAGAAAGTGTTCCATGTCTTTGGTTCACTTTCCCGATTACTTGGGGTCTGTGAAGTCTTTCTTAGGCTTCAAGTGATCGTCATCATTTCAACCTTATCCTTTCAAACACATCATTCCTTCATGATGAAAAAGAAAGTGTTCCAAGTCTTTGGTTCACTCTCCCGATTACTTGGGTCCAAGAAGTCTTTCTTAAGCTTCAAGTAATCGTCATCCGTACCCCTTTCAAACTCATTCAAATCCTATTCCTCTTCGTGGTTGTTACCACGAACTACGACCGCTCTGATTCTTCATTCACCCTTGAATGTAAGATATGTAGGCACAAGATTGCGATGATCTTGGCGAGCACAATCCCCTCCATCTTCCATTTCCCCCATCCTTTCCCGTAGTCGAACTACGACGCTCTGATTTCTCATTCTCGTTCGAATGAGTATACGTAGGCACAAGGGCACCAATCCTTGGCGAGCACCCTATCCTCTAACCATCCCACTTCCCCTAATGTCCTTAGCCCTTTATAATATCCTTTAGCATTTAATAGTGAGAAGAGAAGAATTAATCTTAGCTAACATCCATCACAACTCGAATTAAGAGGTTCCCGTTGAGTACAATGGACGTGAGGGGTGCTAGTACCTTCCCCTCGCGTAACCGACTCCCGAACCCAGGAACATATGGTTGCGACGGCCGTGTTCCTTCCGCGTTTATGAGGTTTTCTCGATATTTTCCTCTCCCGTTCATTCGGGAAAAATAAAGTTCGGTGGCGACTCTGTCGAACCGCATTTCCGCGCCTTTCGCGCGAGGGTCGTATGTTCGAAATGAATTTTCAAGGTGCGACAGGTGGCGACTCTAGTGGGGACTTTGCTCCATGCAAGAGAGAGTCGAGCCTATCTTAGTTTGAGTTGTTAGCTTATTGTCTTTTATTTTCTTCTCGCTTATTTATTGGTATCCTTGTCTTGGTTACTTATGCTTGAGGCATTGTGGGGGTTGCTATACTTATGGTTACTTTGTGAGATGGCTCTACACCCGAGTCCGAGTAAAACCCTAGGATTAGGATGGTGGTTGTGTAGTGGAGACTTGCGTGGAGTCTTTCACATTAAGTTAAAGCGAAAACCCCGCATGGAGTAGATTCCTTGGAGATATTGTTGTTGTGGTGAGTCTTTGCCATGATAATAATGTTTTCGAGTTTGAATCGTTGATCCCAAGGACCATAAACCGTTTTATCCATGGTAGCTGGTAGTGTTAATTCTTTGTGAATTAATACGAATGCCCCAATAAGATGAGATCCCTTGAACGTATTACTTTCTTACAGTAACATTTTCAACCTCGATCTATGACTCTGAGAACCTTTTCTAGAATCCGTGTGTCGATGGTTGTGTAGTTGATGCCTCCGAGAAGTCTTTCTCGCGTGGAAGATACGAGAACCTCACCTAGAGGAGATTCTTTTAAGGATATTATCGTCGTGATGAGGCTTTGTCATGGCTGTAATATCTTTGAAAGATGTCCATGACTCTAGGCACCTACCCATTTTAGAATCCTACCTGTGGGGGTTTCTTTGAGCAGTGACTGTGATCTTTGAACCGTTCACCCGGCTAATTCTCAGAATGGTTTGAATTTGTGATCCTGTGATCCTGGATCTTGCATCTTGCATCGCATATCATTTGCATTGCATCTCATTTGTTGTGCATCTTGCATTCTCCTTCCTTCATCAGTTTCTCATGTTTCTTTTTCCTTCATATCTAGTAAATCAAGTTGAGTCTTCGACACCAGTACGCAACTAGAGCCAATACAAGACGAATGATGGAGCAGATTCAACAAGAGCAAGTTGCCTTCAGGGAAGAGTTGGATTCTATGAAAGGAAAGATCGACCAGATCCTCGAAGCCATCCTCGCGGCCAGAAGAGAGGAAGAACAGCGTGAAGCCGCTGTTGTCGTTAACAACAATGGTCAAGGACAAGGGTCTACTGCCATCCCTTTGGTTCCAATTCCAAATCCTCATGGGATGCCGTTGAACTTCAATAACGCAGCCGAAGGGAACACTTCTCATCCAACCCCAGCGCCCGGAGTTACCATTGGAGCTATCCCGCAGGTCCAGCCTACTGTCGTGCAGATCCTAGCTCCCCATACCGAAGATACTCTGATGGATCATTATGACGACGTTCAGAATTATCATGCTGCTATCCCCATTTCCAGTCCTGTTGCTGCTCAGGATTCATAAGCCATGAAGATGTGTCGGGATCTAGCCGAGAAACTCCGAGCCATGGAGGGGCACAGTTCAAATTCTTTCAGTGCTTTGGAATTATGTTGGGTGCCTGATGTTGTCATTCCTCCCAAGTTCAAAGTGCCGGAATTTTCGAAGTACAAAGGTCTCAGTTGTCCAAACATTCATTTGAAGATGTATTGTCGCAAGATGGCTGCTTATGCTAGAGACGAAAAGCTCATGATTCATTGCTTCCAAGACAGTTTGTCTGGGGCATCACTCGAATGGTATATGCAGCTGGAACATAACAGTGTGCGCACTTGGACTGAGCTAGCCGATGCATTTGTCAAGCAGTATAAGTACAACACCGATCTTGCTCCGAATCATACTCAACTTCAGAGTATGACTCAGAAGGACAACGAATCCTTTAAGGAATACGCGCAACGATGGAGAGAGCTAGCCGCAACGGTGCATCCACCTCTTGTTGACCGTGAACTAATTGACATCTTCATGGGTACTTTACAAGGCCAGTACTAAGAAAAGCTGATTGGTAGTGTCTCCGCTGGATTTTCTGACTTGGTGATCGTTGGTGAGAGAATTGAAGAAGGGCTGAAGAGTGGAAAGATCCCAGGAGGTTCTAACAACCAGGCCAATGCCAAGAAGCCTTTTAATGGATACAAGAAGAAAAAGGGCGAAACAAATGCCATCTCTTTGCAGAAAGGGCAAGCTTCTCAACAAGCTCCCACTCCTATGCCTTATCAAGTTCCCTATTATCAGTATCCGTATGTTGCTGCTGCGCAACATGCTCCAATGCCTTATCAGCCAGCTGTTCAAGCAGTGCAAGCTCAAATGCCATAGCAACAGGCCTACAACCAACAAGGATATCAGTATCCTCCTCAGCAACAACAGATGCAAGCTGCTCAGCAAAGACAAGGTACTCGCCCACAGTGTCAGCAGAGAACATGGAGGCCAGATAGAGTCTTTGATCGTCTACCAATGACATATGCTAAAATCTTTGCTCAGTTGATGGAGAAGAAAGCTGTTGGTCCGAGAGATTTGGCTCCTCTAACTGTCATTCCTGCCGATTACGATGCAAATGCTCATTGTGAGTTTCATAAGGGCGCTCCAGGTCATACCATTGAGGACTGCAGAGCTTTCAAGCACATAATTCAAGACATGATTGACAGGGATGCTATCAACTTCAATGGGAAGTCTCCAAATGTCATCAACAATCCGATGCCACCAGTCAACTAGTGCCAACATCAGATCGATTCCAGTCAAGTTCATTCCTCGAAGAAGGCAGTCATGCTGCCATCTCATTATTCGCAGTTCTTATATGTTGTCTTTGTTTTGTTTAAGTATTGTATGCTTTGAACAATTGCCATTCGTATTTGGTTTTCATTAATGTATTGTTTATGCATGTTTTGAATTAGTTATGTCGTATTCACTCATTTTCACTTATCACCGACACATTTATTCACTCCATTCTATTCACTATTGTTTAGCTTGATTTGAGGGAGGATGATGAGAACAAGATACCCATAATTGCAAACCGTATGCTTTCGGACTGAATCTCGTCAATGATGTACAGACATTGCTTCAATTCCCCAAACACCGGAGATATAAGGAGTTAATCCCTAGTAAACCACTTCAAGCCTAGAAGTAGCAGTTTCCTTCGGATATTCAAACCTTTTACACTCAACCTGGGGCAGGGTAGTGTTCAGTTAATCCAACCCCGCACTTGAATCAACAAAGCAAAATCCCAAAGACGGTGGTTCATCAAAGACCCATGCTATGGAAGTCACAACCTTCTCAAAAATAAAAAATCAAAAATCCTGCTAAGTCAAACACCTTAGAAGAGACTTAGGCAAAATCAAGGCAATCCCGATGGATCTGACAAGCAAAGTCAATCCATGCAAAAGTTAGGGATCAAAAACAAAAGCAAAAGAGGACCCCGAAACCCTCAATATTCAGTGGCCATCCAAATCAAAAGGGGCACTGACATCCATCAAAAAACCAAAATAAGGTGACTGCCACGACAAGCAAACCTTGAATCATCAAGTTTATACCGTCAAGACAAGTGTAGAATTAACTGAGCGTAGGACTGAAGATCATTAAGAAGAATGGTGGGTACAAATTATACTTTGAGCCTAGCATCCTTTGTTTCATAACCGTGAACCAGACCACATTACAACCCTCGAAAGACCTAATTGAGGCGAGGTTTATTCTGAAAGCATACTATTGCGAGGTTGCGTAACCTGACTCCTCACATGATTGCTAATCATCAGCATTGGTGTCATTATCCTTGCAATATCTTTTACACCAATCAAAGTTAGCACAACGTTGGGCTAACTGTCCATTCGTCTCACTACCGCAACACTTTCAAATAAACGATACTTTTTCAAACTTGCATCGAACTTTGCATTAATTATTACCATTTGTGAATGTACAATTTTAACTGCAAAACAGTGCTAGGTATCCAAAGATATTTCAGCAAGGGGCAATCAAGGAAGAATTTAACTTCCAGTGGCTGACACGAAGCAAGACTACCTCAGAACCCATAGGATGGGGCAAATCACTCAACAGTTCGAGCAGGGGCAAGCCATTAACAAGTTCCGACTGGGGCAAGACCAGGTCGTCCTGACCATCAAGCAGAGTTGCAACCTTCTCTGAAGAAAATTCACAACAAATCACCAAGTACCCAGACTTGGGGCATCCAGAGCATCATCTTTTGCTTCAATTGTAGCTTCTTCAACAAACTGTGTGTCAAGGAAGTCAATCCCTCCCACCACTCGAAGTCCAATTCGCATTGGCAACTACCCAAAGTCCACCGCGCTAGCGTCTCCACTTGCATTTCCAATCACCTGTCTGCAATCATATGCATCATACGCATCTCATTCGCTATCATAAGCATCTTGCATCATATACATACCCAAATCATATCATACTTCCCCAGCTCTTACCTCTCGGCGCGTCAGCATTTGCATTTGCACTTTCATTTGTTATGGAATATCATATCATCAAGCATTCACATATGCAAGTCAAGGTCCAGGATCAATCCCAAAGATTTCCAAGACCATTGGTAGCCCAGTCAGGGGCATCCTCCACGAAGGTCGTGGATTTCTCCCACGAATTTCAAGGGTTTCAAAGCAATCATCAGCCCAGTCAGGGGCAATCTTCTGCAATTGTGGGTTTCCCCCACAAAATTCAAAGGATATTCAAAGCAAGATTCAGCCCAGTCAGGGGCATTTTTCAAAGACCATGGGCGTCTCCCATGACGTATTTCAACCTTGTGGTTGATCAGATCTTCAAATCAACATTCAGCCCAGTCAGGGGCATACCATTCAAGATCGTGGGCGTTCCCCACGAAGTTGTTCAATCTTTTGTTGGGCAAATCCAAGAAAGTTCAGTGCAAGATCCAACCCGAGCAGGGGCATCTTCAGCAAAACTGTGAGCATTCCTCATGAAGTTGTTCAGCCTTTAGATTGAGCAAACCAAGACATCGGGATAAACTCGGCCCAGTCAGGGGCATCCTCTTCAGAGCTCATGGGCGTAACCATGAAATCATTTTAACAAAATTATGATCTCTAAGCAAGTCAGTGGTCATCCCCGCTGATTCATTTCAACCCAATCTTTCTCTTGGGTGTTCCCTAATAAGTTGTATCCAGCAAGCGTGACTGTTGTCAATTGCCTTACTATCATCCTTTTGGTGATAGCCGAACTTCGTCGGTTCAACCTAGCCTGCATCCTTTTGGTGTTGGTAGCCTTCAATTGGTGTTTGTTCTATCATCCTTTTGGTGATAGCAACCTGTGTGCGAGTGTTTCGCTCCGTCATCCTTTTGGTGAGGGGTCTGTCATAGTCATTAATGATAGATTGTGCGATATTGTTTGAGTTTCGCTCCGTCATCCTTTTGGTGGGGGGTCTATCATGTCATTAATGATAGATTGTATGATAGTGTTTTGTGTGAGTTTCGCTCCGTCATCCTTTTGGTGGGGGGTCTATCATAGTCATTAATGATAGATTGTGCGATATGTTTAGTGTGAGTTCGCTCCGTCATCCTTTTGGTGGGGGGTCTGTCATAGTCATTAATGATAGATTGTGCGATACTGTTTGTTTATGTTTCGCTCCGTCATCCTTTTGGTGGGGGGTCTGTCATAGTCATTAATGATGGATTATGCGATATTATTTTGTGAGTTTCGCTCCGTCATCCTTTTGGTAAGGGGTCTATCATAATCATTAATGGTAGATTGTGCGATATTATTTTGTGAGTTTCGCTCCGTCATCCTTTTGGTAAGGGGTCTATCATAATCATTAATGGTAGTTTGTGCGATATTGTTTGGTGTGAGTTTGGCTCCGTCACCCTTTTGGTGAGGGGTCTGTCATAGTCATTAATGATAGATTGTGCGATACTGTTTGTTTATGTTTCGCTCCATCATCCTTTTGGTGGGGGGTCTGTCATAGTCATTAATGTCAGATTATGCGAATGTGTTTTGCTCCATCATCCTTTTGGTGGTAGTAGCCGTATGTGTTTCATCCCATCATCCTTTTGGTGATGACGATCTTTTTCCAGTTGCTTACAGTTTACTTCGAGGTTTACATTTTCCAATATTTCAACCACCAAGCATCTCTTTTCTTTCAGACAAATTCAGGGTTTTCTTCATATCTAATTGACTTCTACCTCGGGAGAATGAACGATGCAGCAGTTCATTTCCCTAGGTTTAAGCCAATTAGATAGGGGCATCCGTCATATCCTAAATTTGTCCTACCCATTTGTAGATATTTTCTTATTTTCTTATTTTTGCATTTTTCATTTAATTTCGTGTCGTTTAGACACGCGTCCGCTCCCGATTGAGCGTTTTTCAAATCTCGACTATTTTTGCCCAATAGGAGCGTGACACTTGGCTAAAGGGCATTTTTGTAATTTTCACTTCCATTTCAAGTAGGTTGTTATTTTATTATTTAAAAAAATGGGATTAGAGTTTGTATAAATTTATTTTTTAAAATAGTTTTTTTTAATAAGTCATTTATATTATTATAGGTTTTTATTTATGTTAGGATTTATTTGTAATTAGTTTATTTAATAGATTTTTAAAATTATATAGTTTTTTTTTATTATTATTAAATTAAGTTTTTTTTATTTTAGTATAGTTTTTATTTAATTAGGATTTTAATTATTTAGAGATAATTTAATTTAGTTTAATTATCAGTTTTTATTAGTTTTTTTTTTAGGTTTTATTTGTTATTTCTTTTTCAATTATTAAATATTATTTAGTTTTTATTTATTTATTTGTTTATTATTAGAGTATTTAGTGTTAGTTTAATTAGGTTTTATTTCATTAATTAGCAGTCAGAGTTATTAGTCAACAACATTATTATTTTAATAATCCTTAATCAGTCATTAGAGCCAAACCCGCCACGTGTTCATTTTCTACTATAAAGGACACTATTCAGCGTCTCCTACCTCTCAGCATCCTAACCCTAACCGCTACAGTAGCCGCCCACCATCTTCCTCCCAACATCATCTTCTTCATCCTGCAAGTTTTACCAACCAACCCATATTTCGTTCTACCATTTCATCACCATTTTCTTCTTCCGTTAAGTTCATCCAGAAATCATCTCCAACCTCACTCAAATGAAACTCAACACCATCATAAACTCTCATTACCTCCATTCCTCTCATTTTCCCCATTCACAAAATCTCTATCTCTTACCATCAATCTTCAATACCCACTGTGAAACTGAAAACCCACCTCTTTCGACCGCATCTCACCGCCGTAACCGAATTTGTTCTTCGTCGTAGCTCCATTTCCGCACTCGTCCTCGTCGTTGCTCACCTGAACAAACTTCTTTAAGTATCATTCTATCGAGTGTAATCTGAGTCTTAGAAGAAATAAGAGTAGTAACAACTTGCAGCCGTAGGATTTCGGCATTTCAGTAACGATTTCGAGTTTCCGCATCTGTTACAATGTTGTGTTAGTTTTAAATTGCTTATTATCATTTATTTGGATTGCTTGTCATGTTAATAACATATTGGTGTTCATATTTTGATTTAGAATCTTTCTTCTTACCGATTCCACCTGTTAGAGGTTTTCCACATTGCCGATTTTGTTAATTTGTTTTATTTTTTTGGTTTGTGAAAATGGGACCTGTGTGGTAGTGAAGTTTTTATCCTGTTGATGGTTTGTCCTTTGATTTTAGTGATACATGATTTAGATAACTTCATGAAACTAAACCGGTAATTGGTTACTTGATTTTGTTTGTAAAATAAGTTTCTGTTACAGTAGGTTTTTTTTATTATCCAAGTTATATAATTTCACTACCACCCTTTGTTTTTTCTTATTTTTCTTTTTGAGTTGACATAGTTTAATCTTAATTCTTGTTTGAATCCCAATGTTAATTTAGATTTATTTTTAATTTTTGTTTTGGTTGAAATGATATAGGATTTAATTGAGTTGGAGGAAACTATTTAATAGCTTGTGTCTGTAATTGTAAAATTTGATTTGAAATTGCTACTACCCCTCAATTTAATATATTAGTTAGATTTTTAGCATGAAACTGTATATACTTCATGTACTGCAAGTACCGATTATAGATGCATAGCATTTGACATATTAGTTTCTTTTTTTTTTCTTTTTATTACTAAAAATTAATTATATTTTTGAAATTAGACAAACATTAGATTTTAATTTTAATTTAGATATTAATCTTGTTTTTGGTACTAACCTTGTTGGATTTTGGATGTGATGTTGGAATTTTTGATAATTTGATTCTTGATTAATTCGATTTTTATAGATTAGCCTTTAATTTACTTTATAATTTTATAAACGTTTTCTTCTCATTTTTTTAGAATTTTTAGTTTATATTTTATTTTAGAGATTAATTTTTATTTCTCATTTGTTTCGGTCGATGACGATACCCCAAAGTTATTTTTCTGTCAAATTATTGATGAAGAATAACAAACCCGAGACCAACTTTTTTAAACTTTTCATTTTTTATTTTTCATTGTTTTTATCCATTATATTCATTATTCATATTATCATATTTATCTTACTATATATTATTATTATCATATTTATTCATTCTCACTCACCCATATTTGAAAATACCTAATAAATTATCGAAACTCCTAAAAGCCAAATTGGTGGACTGTTGGATCTTTGGTCATTTACAGGTATCCTAATTTCAAGTCGTGCCCGACTTTGCTCAAGGCGTAGTTTAGGACACAAATGCACACACACGGCTTTCTCTTGGGCTACCAGACAATGAGACCCCTTTATTTCGTGCAATCCCGTGTAAATTACATGTATCCCTTCCCCATTCCGATGTATGTTTCGCATTTCTTTGATTATTAGTTTATCACCTAGGAGCACCCATAGGGACTAGAGCGGATCAAACTATTTTCAAACTAATTCTCGATTCATCATCGAGCCACTTTCAAACCCTTGTAAGTCGAGTGCTCATACGCATTCGCCATCAACCTATTACATAACTCGACCCTTGACGCGTAAGTCAAGTCGGTCATGTTTCTCAAACCGTGTACATTACACGCTTTGCACACGATAACGAGTCAAACTCTTGATCCAACGTCAAGAGGATTTTCGAAACAAACTATCAATCAATTAACAACTATTCAATTCTTTTCAAGGTGTAAAAAGTAGGTTCAAGTCTTTGATCTTGCTTTCCGTTGTTTATGTGCGAGTTATCTTATTCGTGTGTGAGCAATTGACGCCTTTAAATAATATTAACAAACTCGATAATACTCAACCATCTCCAATTACTCATCCTTTCACTCACCATTCAAACAACCTTCTTTTACGATGAAAAAGAGAGTGTTCCAAGTCTTTGGTTCGCTTTCCCGATTACTTGGGGTCTGTGAAGTCTTTCTTAGGCTTCAAGTGATCGTCATCATTTCAACCTTATCCTTTCAAACACATCATTCCTTCATGATGAAAAAGAAAATGTTCCAAGTCTTTGGTTCACTTTCCCGATTACTTGGGGTCTGTGAAGTCTTTCTTAGGCTTCAAGTGATCGTCATCATTTCAACCTTATCCTTTCAAACACATCATTCCTTCATGATGAAAAAGAAAGTGTTCCAAGTCTTTGGTTCAGTCTCCCGATTACTTGGGTCCGAGAAGTCTTTCTTAAGCTTCAAGTAATCGTCATCCGTACCCCTTTCAAACTCATTCAAATCCTATTCCTCTTCGTGGTCGTTACCACGAACTATGACCGCTCTGATTCTTCATTCACCCTTGAATGTAAGATATGTAGGCACAAGATTGCGATGATCTTGGCGAGCACAATCCCCTCCATCTTCCATTTCCCCCATTCTTTCCCGTAGTCGATCTACGACGCTCTGATTTCTCATTCTCGTCCGAATGAGTATACGTAGGCACAAGGGCACCAATCCTTGGCGAGCACCCTATCCTCTAACCATCCCCTTTGCCCTAATGTCCTTAGCCCTTTATAATATCCTTTAGCATTTAATAGTGAGAAGAGAAGAATTAAGCTTAGCTAACATCCATCACAACTCGAATTAAGAGGTTCCCGTTGAGTACAACGGACGTGAGGGGTGCTAGTACCTTCCCCTCGCGTAAACGACTCCTGAACCCAGGAACATATGGTTGCGATGGCCATGTTCCTTCCGCGTTTATGAGGTTTTCTCGATATTTTCCTCTCCCGTTCATTCGGGAAAAATAAAGTTCGGTGGCAACTCTGTCGAACCGCATTTCCGCGCCTTTCGCGCGAGGGTCGTATGTTCGAAATGAATTTTCGAGGTGCGACACATGGGAGAGGACTTGAAGCCTTGAGAGAGCTCATGAGAAGTATTGAAAGTCATTTTGAAGCCTAGACAGGTCATTATGCAAAGGATATGAAGCTACAACCAAGATTGGTGCAATTAGGGTTTCATCTGGTCAACCCTGGGTCAACTGATGATTTGGAGAAGGTTGAGACCTAAGTTCAAAGACATGAGATCATGGATTGATGTATTAAGATGCCCAAAGGATGATTCCAAGGTCAACTCATCATGAATCAAGAGTGTGAGGAGTTCCTAGGCTAGGGTTGCTACGCTTGACAGTGTAAAATCCCCTGGTTTAGTGCCTAACTTCAAGTCCACATAACTCAAGATGTGATTTTCATCTCACCTTGACCCCAACATGATTGTTGTAGAGTATGATTATATATTTAATTTGAGTACTAGAAGTCCTTGATAGGGTTTATAGAACTCAAGTTATGAGTCAGACAAATTACAGGTCATCAGATGAATGTGAATTTGGAGCTTGAAAGTCAACAGACTTGCATGACATTTTTTACCTAGAAAGATGATTCTCATGAACTTTAGGCCAACATGAGTGTTGTTCCTTATCTTCTTAGATTTCTAAAAAGTACCAAAAGTCCATGATTGGATTTGTAGAACTCAAGTTATGAGCTTTGTAAGACAAGGGTATTTTGGGAATTTGAGATTATAGGCCATTTTGATTATGGGTCAATTTCATCAACTTAGACACCTCAAATGGACTTTTGATCAACTTTAAAGTTGTTCAAAATGGTGTTATTTGTCCAACCATGACCTAAGCATTCATTGATATGAATTAAATTGAGAAGTGTATGAAGGAAATACCATGGATGAATAATTAAAGGCATAAAAATGAGAAAATTCTAAAATAATTCATTTTGGTGCAAAACATTACAAATGTGTGCATTTTTTGAAGGTAAAATACATTTGGAGTGGATTGGAATTTGTAGAATTTTAAGATGAAGTTTGTTTCATGGCATAATTCAAAGTTGCTTAAGGTTGAAGTAACATCATCAATATACACCATAGGATTGAATTGGGGATTCAATCTGGTCCCTTCATGTTCGTAAGGTGTTATGCAAGCCATTTGAGCCAAAGTGGAAGCTTCTACAAGCCTGAAACCGTGACTATCATGAGAGAAAAGTGGGAAAAATCAGAAAATTGGATTGGATGAATTGGGCCATAACTGGGCCAGATAACGATCCAAAACTTCTCTATATAAGTTTCTGAACGAGTTCATAGCATGGTTGGTGATTGGAAGAGCTTGAATCAGGTAAGAAGCACTTGAAAAAGTTAGTTACAAAGTGAAAATCGAATTTCCCCATTGAAGGGATTTCTGAGGAAATTGGAGGTTGAAGAAGCTTCATCCATCATCAAGGATTGATTCTGCGTGGTTTTGGATAAAGATTGGAGGCTGTAGCATCTTCTGTTGAAGCTCAAACCAGGTTTTCCTCTTTTCGTAATTATGCTCTGTTGAGAATGAATTAGTGTGAATGTTGCATGTGGTTAGGTAGAATTTGAACCATAGATGGATTTAGGTTTGGTTTGGAAGCCATTGGTGAAGTTTCTTGATCATGGATGAAATCCTTAAGGATTCGGTTTATGCTCATTCTTGATTGATATCAAGTATTAGTTAGGGATTCTTGATCAGTGATGAGTGTAGAAGAGATTGGTGGCTTTAGATTAGAGTTTGGTGATGATATACCTAGGTGTGATTTTTCTGTTCACGATCGTATCTGGTTATTCTTGAGAAATTGAAAAAATGAAGAGTATCATGATGATCCTTGTGAGGAGACGAGTGGATCTGGATATTTTTGGGAGGTTTGGTGTCATCTATTGATTTGGCCACCGTTGGCTCGCCGGAGAAGACGACCGGAGTCTTCTCCGGCCGCCCTGAATTTCCCCCCTTCAAGTTTCAGTTCAAATGAAGAAGATGATGTGTACACCGTTAGATCATATTGACTAGGTATGTGAATCCAAGGCTCGTGGTTTCATCTCAGGCTTTTGACTTGTTGGCTGGTGATGTGGCACCATACTGATTGTCAGATTTGCATACTTCCTGAAGGAATGGCCAGGATTAGGAACTATGGTGATCCATAGTCAAACCAGCCACACGCAAGCGTTAATGAAACTGTGCGTTTCATTTAGTTGTTTCTGAGCTACGTGGCACGCACCTTTCCCCTTGGATGGGTAGACTAGTCATTAGATCCAATGGCTACGTTTTATTCCCAGCTTTTAATTCTTTTATTTCTTTTAATTGCTTTTTCTTATTTCTTTTAATGTTTTAATTGTTTTTAATTCATTAAAAATAGAAATAATTGTCAGAAAAATATAGAAAAAATCATGATTGATCTTTGGCTTGTCCCTGATTTTTGTATGCAATTTGTTTGAGTTTTTGATAAAATTTCCATTTATTGTCTATCTTTTCCATTTTTATTAGTTTGATTAAAAATGTAAAAATGACTAGTTTAATTTCTGATTTTTGTGCTATCTCTTAGATTTGAATTTAATGCTGATTTTTGCATGTGTTATATAGACACCTTGATAGGTTTGTGTGATTTTTCTTGTATTTTTTAGAAGCTTTTAGGAGTAGTTTTGAGATGGATCTTTAGGATCATTTCATGGTGGATTCCCTTTAGCACACCCTTTGAGTTTATATTTTATTAGAACCTTTAGAATAAGGTTTTGCCCCTGGTTTTTGTACCACAGATTCTTAACACATTTCGGATCATTTAGGATTTTTCTTATGATTTTTAGAATTGATTTCCTATTTTCCCCACATTTTACAAGTTGATGAGGTTTAGGTGATCCTAATCTAGCTTTCCTCTTAGTTTAGACTTAAAGGTGAACCTTTAGCTAACTTTAAGCTTTTAATGGCTCCTTGATAGGATCAAGCTTAGGTTAAGACCTACTAAGAACCTAGATTAGGCCTTGATAGAGCCTTTAATCCCTTTTAGTTTATGTGATCCTTAACTAATCCTTAGGGTTCCCCCTGAAGCCTCTTAGGAAGGTGAATCTCCCATGAATGGTAGAGTGTCATGGTGGATGCCTTTGGCATACACCATGCTTCCCTTCATTTCAATCTCCCATGAATGGTAGAGTGTCATGGTGGATGCCTTTGGCATACACCATGCTTCCCTTCATTTCAATCTCCCATGAAAGGTAGAGTGTCATGGTGGATGCCTTTGGCATACACCATGCTTCCCTTCATTTCTAATCTCTCATGAATGGTTGAATATCATGGTGGATACCTTTGGTATACACCATGTATCACCTCATTTCTTGATTATCCATGATTGGTTGAACATCATGGTGGATACCTTTGGTATACACCATGCATCCCATCATCAATTCCAGTCTTTAGGATAGATGCCTTGTTTGATTACTTGTGGAATGAATTCCTTATTTGTCATAATTCCTTTCCTTCATTCATGATTGAGTGGTGTGTTGCATTAGTGTAGCTCATGTTTAGGGTAGTCTAAGTGTAGGTGCATGACTGCATTAAGAGGTTGAGTGGGTCTCCCTCTGCTTGCGTGCATTAAGGGTTGAGGTGATCCTCCCCTTGCCTGTGCGTTGTTTTTTTCTCTTTCTATCTGATGTGTTTGCATTGAAAGGTTGAGGTGACCCTCCCTTTGCTTGATTGCCTTTCCTATTGCTTGTTTGTTTTAGAGGTTGAGTATCTCCCTCTGCTTGTATTGCATTTACATCTTTACTGTTTTCTTTTCTGTTTATCTACTTTACGGATGTTTAGCATATGTTTTGTCTGTGGCATGTTTCCCATTGACATGATCCCCTAGGATTCTCACTTCCTTGTTTAAGGAAGTGATGATTAGACTTTAGGCTGAAGCCTTTGCATGATAACATCTAAGAGTTCCCTATTTCAAATCTCACCCATTAGGACAAATTTGCATGACAACTGTTAAGACTTGATAGTTTCCCCTTAGTTGTATCCTCTCTCTTCTCATCTTCAAACAAATCAAAATACAATAATAAAGGTTAATTGATATCGTACGTTACGAGCCTTAAGCTACTTAGGAAATGGTTATTGGAAGTTTTCCTTCCAATAATCAGGGTGTTTAGTATGGTACCCTTTGGGTGACATGCGACGCATTCACTCCTAGGTCAGTCTCTAGTGCAATATGAATTGCAAACATCCATAAAAAACACTTCTTCCGTAAAACACAGAAAACAAATCTCAAACCTCTTTTACCCCGTGGGGCCTTAAATCAAAGAAAACCTTTCTGATGAAAAGAGTGTCGTTAACTCTCAGTTCTACCGCAAACGGTAACGCACGAGTCTCTGACGAGCAAGCTGCATACACAAAACTGTTGGAACTGTTTGTTAACCCTACTCAGAAAACAGATGAATCAAACCCCTGTTTCGCGTTATCCCGAACTACGTAAGCTTTAATCACTCACACCTGTTGAGAGTACGTAGGCACAATACTGACGTATTGGCGAGCCACCTTCCCCCCATCCTTTTACCCGTAGTTAGCCGAACTACGTTGAATCTGATTTCTCATTCTCCAACGAGAATACGTAGGCACGAAGCGCGATGCTTTGCCTAGTCAATTTTCTTTTCTTTTCAGACCAACCTTGATAGGTAGATAGTTAAACCAACCTGTCAGATAAACACAACAAGCGTGGATCCCATCGAGTACGATGGGCGTGAGGGGTGCTAATATCTTCCCCTTGCGTAACCGACTCCCGAACCCAGACTTAGTTGCGATGACCTTGTCTTATACCTTTTCGTCAGGTTTTTCCGATAGTTTCCTTTCCCTTTCTATGGGATAAATAATGAAAGGCGGCGACTCTTCTGTTTTTCCGGCACCTTATTTTTGCGGTAGCGACAACTGTGTACCAAGATAAATTTGCAGATCGAACGCAGACCATAATTATTTGCTTTTTAATCCCTAACTTTTTCCTAGGTCGCCCTTGCGGGTTTTCAATCCACCAGGATACCCTTTTTTTTGTTGCCAAAGTCGCCCTTTCAGGTTTTCAACTTTGCGAGTTCACTTTTTTTATTTTCATTTTATCCCTAACTTTTTCCCGAACCTTTTCTTTTTATGGTTCGTCGGGATGCCCCATTTTTGCCTGGACTTTTTCTTTTTATGTCAAGTGGGTCTATTTTAAGAAAAATATTTTTTAACTATGTTTGCATTCACAGGGGACGTAAAATCTTCGCCGTACATGGTTGATAGCAATAAGGCTCTGCCAGAGAAAACCTTTGTTACTACATATGGACCTTCATAGTTGGGAGTCGATTTGCCCCTGTGATCCGTTTGTGAAGGGAGGATCCTCTTCAACACCAAGTCGCCTACCTGGAAATGCCGATGGCGTACCTTCTGAACAAATGCCTTCTTCATTCTACTCTGGTATATCCGTCCATGGGTGATAGCTGCCAATATCTTCTCATCAATCAGGCTCAACTGGTTCAATCTGGTCTTCACCCATTCTGCTTCATCAAGCTTTACATCATAAAATATCTTCAAAGAAGGGATTTTAATTTCCAATGGTAAAACAGCTTCCGTACCGTATACCAAAGATAAAGGTGTTTCCCCAGTAGATGTATACACCGAAGCGCGATAACCATGTAAAGCAAAGGGCAACATCTCATGCCAACTTTGTAAGTCACCACCATATTCTGCACAATCGTTTTGATATTCTTATTTGCTGCCTCAACAACACCATTCATCTTCGGACGGTACAACGAAGAGTTGTGGTGTTCAATTTTAAAACTCTGGCACAATTCTTTCATCATCTTATTATTCAAATTCGAACTATTGTCAGTAATGATTCGTTCTGGTATCCCATATCGGGATATAAGGTCCTTCTTTATAAAACGGGCTACCACCTTCTTCGTGACATTGGCAAAAAAAGTTGCTTCTACTCACTTGGTGAAATAATCAATGGTGACAAGGATGAAACGATGTTCGTTGGAGGCTGTCGATTCAATCTTCCCAATCATGTCAATGCCCCACATAGTAAAGGGCCAAGGAGATGTCAAAACAGTAAGAGGACTATGTGGCACATGCATTTTATCAGCATAAACTTGACACTTGTGGCATTTCCTGGCATACAAAACAGTCGAACTCTTTGGTCATCCAGTAATATCCCGCTCTCAATAGTTTTCTAGACATCGCATGCCCACCGGCATATGTACAAAAAGAACCTTCGTAGACCTCTTCCACCAGCAAGCTTGCTTTATTTTCATCCACACAACACAACAATACCATATCGAAGTTTCTTTTATATAATACATCATCCTTGTTTAAGTAGAAATTACCCGACAGCCTCCTCAAAGTCTTCTTGTCTCTAATCGATGCCCCAGACGGATACTCCTGAGTCTTGAGAAAATGTCTAATGTCAAAATACCAAGGCTTCCCATCTGGCACTTTTTCTATTGCAAATACAAAAGATGGCTCACCAAGGCGCATGATAGTGATTGTTGGAGTGTCATTCCAAAAATTCACCTTATACATTGATGATAACGTTGCCAAAGCACCCGCCATCTAGTTTTCAGCCCTCGGTACATGATGGAACTCAACCCTATCAAAGAAAGGCAAAAATCTCCTTGCATAGTTCTTGTAAGGTACCGGGTTGGCCTGGCGAGTCTCCCACTCTCCTTTAATCTGGTTGACAACCAATGCTGAATCACCATACACATCCAAATTCTTGATTCTCAAATCAATAGCCTCCTCTAGACCCATGATGCACGCTTCATACTCAGCTTCATTATTCGTGCAAGAAAACGTCAGTCGGGTGGTGAACGGTATGTGAGAACCGTGAGTAGTTGTAATAATTGCCTCGATTCCATTGCCGTACAAATTGACAGCACCGTCAAAAACCAATTTCCACTGAGACCCAATTTCTGGACCCTCATCAGGTAGAGACTCATCATAATCCTTCATCCTTAAAAACATTATATCCTCTTCAGGAAATTCAAGTCTCATAGGTTGATAATCCTCAATGGGTTGTTCAGCCAAATACTCTGACAATACACTCCCCTTGATAGCTTTTTGGGAAACATACTGAATATCATATTCTGTCAGCACCACCTGGCTTCTAGCAATTCTTCCAGAAGGTGCATGCTTCTCAAACATATATTTAATTGGATCCATCTTTGAAATCAACGTGGTTGTGTGATTTAACATTTACTGCCTTAGGCGTTTGACTTCCCAAGCTAGTGCATAACATGTTTTCTCTAGCATTGAGTACCTCAACTCGCAATCAGTGAATTTTTTACTCAAGTAATAGATAGCATGCTCTTTTCTACCTGTCTCGCCGTACTGACCGAGCACACAACCCATTTAATTCTCAAGAACAGTGAGGTACATTATCAGGGGTCTCCCCGCAATTGGAGGCATTAATATTGGAGATTCCTGCAAATATTATTTTATTTTCTCAAATGCCCATTGACAGTTCTCGTTCCAGACGACTGCTTGATCTTTCTTTAACAATTTGAATATTGGTTCACAAGTGGCTGTAAGATGAGATATGAACCTTGCAATGTAGTTCAATCTCTCCAGGAAACCACGACCTTCTTTTTCTGTTTTCGGCTCAAGCATTTCTTGTATAGCTTTTATTTTGGCAGGATCTACCTCAATTCCTTTTTCACAAACAATGAACCCCAATAGCTTTCCTGAACTCACTCCGAAAGTGCACTTATTTGGATTCAACCTCAACCTGGATTTCCTTAACCTCTCAAATAGCTTCAAAAGATTGACCAGATGTCCTTCCTATGTCTGTAACTTCGCAATCATGTCATTAACATACACTTCGATCTCATGATGAATCATATCATGAAAGAGAGTCACCATTTCCCGCTGATAAGTTGCCCCTACATTTTTCAATCCAAAAGGCATAACTATGTAGCAAAAAGTCCTTCATGGCTTGATAAAAGTAGTTTTCTCCATGTCTTCTAGGGCCATCTTGATTTGGTTATACCTAGAGAAACCGTCCATGAATGAAAACACCGAATACTGAGATGTATTATCAACCAAAACATCAATATGAGGGAGCGGGAAATCGTCTTTTAGGTTCGCTCCATTCAAATCTCGATAATCAACGCACATCCTGACCTTTCCATCCTTCTTAGGCATAGGAACAATATTAGCGACCCACAGAGGGTAAGTGGTAACAGCAAAGAAACCAACATCTAACTGCTTCTGAACCTCCTCTTTGATCTTGACTGCCATATCAGGTCTGGTTCTTCTCAACTTTTGCTTCACAGGCGGGCATTCTTCTCGAAGAGGTAGACGATGTACCACAATTTCTGTGTCCAGCCCAGGCATGTCTTGGTAAGACCAAGCGAATATATCTCTATACTTACGGAGCATTTCCACCAATCTTTTTTTGACATCATCCTTCAAGGCAGCCCCAACTCTAACCTCTTTCTTGTCGTCCTCGATACCCAGGTTGATAACTTCAATATCCTCTTGATGAGGTAAAATGATTCTTTCCTCCTGTTTGAGTAGTCTGGCCATTTCCTCAGGTAGGTCACAATCTTCATCAGTCTCTTCTTCTGCTTGATAAATGGGATTATCAAAGTCATACGAAGTCATAGCCGAAACAAGATCGATGGTATCTGAGATGTACAACCTGCATGATTGATATTTTATGCTGATCATGATATGCGAACAAACACAAAACACATTGCCATTTTTCTATTTATAAAAGTGCATAAAAAATAAAACAATAAAAACATAGATCACAAAATTTGAGTGCAAAAAAGACGTCTTTTATTCATGATAAAGTTAAATGTCAGGAAAAGAGCCCCACAACAAAGTCACTACGCCTTGGGCAGAGCACATGACCAAACATAATTAAAGAGATGGAAATTTACGTTTCCGATGTGACTTATATAACCTCTTTCACAGACCAATTGCAATGCCTTTTCTCGGGGATACATGGACGAATCCAAGCATCCATATCACAATCACTATCTCCTTCGTCTTCCCCAATAGTGTCGCTTCTGCGAAAATAAGGTGCCGGCAAAACAGAAGAGTCGCCACCTTTCGTTATTTATCCCTCAGAACGGGAAAGGAAACGATCGGAAAAACCTGACGAAAAGGTATAAGACAAGGTCGTCGCAACCATCGTCTGGGTTCGGGAGTCGGTTACGCAAGGGGAAGGTATTAGCACCCCTCACGTCCGTCGTACTCGACGGGATCCACGCTTGTTGTGTTTACTGGACGGGTTTATTTATCTATCTACCTATCAAGGCTGGCTTAAAAAGAAAAGAAAATAACTCGGCAAAGCGTCGCGCTTTATGCCTACGTGTTCTCATCAGAGAATGAGAAATCAGAGTCAACGTAGTTCGACCTACGACGGGTTACGGGGGAGGTGGCTCGCCAATACATCAGTATTGTGCCTACGTACTCTCAACAAGCATGAGAGATCAGAGCTTATGTAGTTCGGGCTAATACGGATTACGGGAATTCAGATTCATCTGTTTTATCGAGTAGGGTTAAACAGCAGTTCCAGCAGTTAGGGACAAAGCCTGTTTGCGTTGGCGCTGAAGTTTAACGACACTCTTTTCTTCAGAAAAGCTTTCCTTTGAATTATGGGCCCACGAGGCAAAAAGGTTTGAAGTTTGTTTTCTATCTTTTACGAAAGAAGTGTTTTTTATTGTGTTTGCAATTTCAATCGCACTAAAGACTATGACCTGAGAGTGAATGCGTCGCATGTCACCCAAAGGGTACCATACTAAACATCCAGACTGTTGGAAAGAAGCTCTCCAACAATCCCTCCTCAGATAGCTTAAGGCTCATAACGTACGAAAGAAATCATTCATGATTACTGTATCTTAAGCTGTTTTGAGATGAGAAGAGAACAGGCTCAACTACGGGGAGACTATCAAGTCCTACTGTTGTCATGCCAAGGATTCATCCTATGGTTGAGGTTTGAAATATGGAACTCCTAGAAGTTATCATGCATAGGTTTCAACCTAAAGTTCTAATCATCACTTCCTTATCAAAGGAAATGAGAGCCCTAAGGGATCATGTCAATAGTAAACAAAAACAGATAAAGCATCAGCTTAAACAGTAAACAGTAAACGACTGTAAAATGCATGCAATGCAAGTGAGGGAGGAAATGTGTGTGGGGCAGCAGCCTCCACAAGCTCATCTCAACCTCAAGCCAGAATGAACAACAATAGTCATACAGAGATAATAGCAACATGCTATCAAGCAAAATACAGTAAACTGCAATCATACAGAAGAAAAATAAAACATGCTATCAAGAAAAATAACCCACATGGGCAAGGGAGCAGGGCTCTACCGAATACCCGCAAGTAAACCCATACATTAAAAATACAAGCAGAGGGAGCAACTCAACCTCTAGTGCAATCATGCTCTTAGATTAAAGTCAGTATAATCATGGACTTATTCTAATGCATCAAGCAAGTCAAACAAGGCACATCAGCAATACAGAAAAGAAAACAGACAAGAAAGCAGGTCAACAACTCTCTCCATTCCAAGCCTCAGCTCTTTTAACAGCAACCCAGTCTTCAGACTTTAGTCACCCTTCAAGGCTATCAGCTTCACTAGCAAGTATCAACTTGCTCCTCTAAGCTTTCAATCCATCAGACACAAGTATCAACTTGTCCTCTCTCTCCCTAAACTGCAGCTCTTCAGTCAGTTCCACCTTCAGGCCTCACTCATAACTACAAGTATCAACCTGATTCCTTTAGGCCCTAAATGCATCAGTGCAAGTGTCAACTCATCCTTTATTCCTCAAGCCTCAGCTCTGCACTCAATCTCAATGGAGCCTTCTTCATCTACAAGCTTCAGCTTCTCTTAGTAATCTTCAATCACCTAGAAGTGTCAACTTCATCCTTCAATCTTCTAAGCCGCAACTCTTCATTCAATCTCCATTAGGTCTTCAAGTATCAACCTGCTCTTCTTGCCCTTCAAGCTTCAGCTGCAATGGCAATGCTCAAGGAATCATCCTCTTCCATACTCTTCAGTGAAGTCTTCATCTTCAAACTCAAGCCCAACATCTCTCAAGATTCTCAAACCAGAAGATAATTGATTGAACATGATGAGGGGAAATGATAAACAAGCTTACTGACAGCCAAAGGAAGCTTGTAAGGATTCATCATTATGGGAGACTGGTTCCCTCAAAGTTCTACTTCCCAGATAAAGCCACTCATTCCTCCAAAGGAGGGATGTGAATATCTGAGAAGGACTTTTAGTCATTGGGAGGAATGGAAGCACAAGATGCTCTCCATATTTGTGAAAGAAATCATTCTAACTATAAGGCTCTCCCTATGTCCTATCTCCTAATCTTCATCAGACACCTTCAGGCACAAGCAAATCCAGAGCTCCAAGCAACTTCAAGCCACCTCAAGCATCTTCCTCTTGTCTTCAACTTGTCTTCAACTTCAATCAAAGGCGAACCAAGCACAAACCCTAATCTAAGGGAACTAAATGAGTTAAACTAGTTGAATTAGTAAGTTAGGATCACCTAAAACCTAGCACTAAAGTTAGTCTGAACTAAAATACTAAAATCAATTGTAAAATCCTACAAAAATTACTATGGGAACCTAGGTCAATCATGACTCTATCACATTAGTTTCAAAGATCAAATCATCAATTTGGACCTAGAACTAAATCCTACATTCTAAGGCATCAACCTAAAACCCTAAACAGGAAGCATCTAAACATCAATCTAGAAAGCACACCTATTTTCATCACAAAAATGTGAGAAAATTACTATGGGATCATACACATCTAACCTAATCACACACACAAAATTAGGCCAAGAATCATCACTATGAGATCAAACAAAATTCCACAAAAATATGTATCAAACATGAACATTTTAATATCAATTAAAATACAAAATTCCAAATAAATTAGAAATTACATGAAATGAAAATATTTTTTCTCTACAAAATAATAGACTCAATCATGAGTAATATGCAAAAAGAATGGGTTTTATTGGATTAATATTCAATTAGGTATGAATTTTTCAAGAATCATGAATTAAATGGAAATTTAATGAAAATCAAATAAAAATAACCAAACACACGGTGTGGATAGCAGTCATTTACAGTTATAAATTTGGGTTGGGCTCGCTGGGGGGTGCGCATAGTGATTCATTACTTAATCCCAAAACTGAAATTAAGTGATACGCAACGTTTCATGCTCAGACCCTTCACAATCCAATTTTAAAACACAGCCGTTGGATGTGGCCCCAGTCAACGAGTCACTCTCTCATCCAATGGTGAGAACTTCATCTCCTACCTCTGGCCATGGAAATGGAGGGAAGAACCAGAGTTCAAACATGGTTCTTGCTCAAATCGAACTTCATCATATCTTCATCAAAACACATGGTTTAAAGCACTAACACACTCCAAATTCCACACTAATCACAATCATGGTCTTAGATTCAATTGAAACATCCTCTAACCCTAAACACGATCGGGGATCAAAATTCTGACCTAGAATCAATTGTCTCCAATCTTGAAATTGTTTGGTCTAAAATGCTCATCACATTACACTGATCAATTTCCCCTATAGAATTCATATTATTGCTCACTATACACCAAGTTCTTGATCCAAACTGAAATGGTGTCATCACCTTGAACATAACCAATTGCTCTCAAACTCTCCAGAATCCATCCCCTAGTTGTCTCTAACCATTCTAACCTAACAATTTGACTTAACAATGCTTAAATTAAGGTGTATGGTGAAAGTTACAAACATGAGATTTCTTGAATAACAGATGCACCAAATCTCCACTTCAGCACTTCAATCCTTCCAGAATCGTTCCTTGTATCAAGATATAGCTTCTGTTTGCAAAAGAATTGATGGAAGATGCTTGCAACTCCAAACCCGATAGTGATTTGCAGCAGGTGGAACTCAAAAGCTTATGCACGATTCAGCCATGTTCTTGCTCTCAATTTGCTATGGAATCACTCAATAACTCATAAGGAAGAGATTGCAATAGAAAGAATCAATTGAAATGGTGTAGAAATGAAGAATGGATTTCAATTTGCAATGAACAAATTCTGAATCCCAACTCTCTCTCCTTCCTCAACTCTCACCAACCTCTTCCATGGACCTCTTCTAAACCATATATAGAATGCTTCAGAACCCTCTAGCACCTTCTGGAATCATCCAAGGAGATTTTGAAAATCTCATGTCATGATTTCTCATTTCAAGCCATACTCACGCCAGTCCATGTTTCCCTTGCTTTCAGCTCCAATTCTGAATTGAAAATCTCCTTAGATGAGATGTATGAGATGTTAGGATGCTTGGATAGCTTGTACATTGATCTCTCTTATGTTTTGCAAATGTAACTTAGATTACAAGTAACTTATAATAAGTCCCTTAATTTGACCTCAAATCAAAATTGTAATAATGCCATTGTTTCTAAAATGATTTTTCCATTCAATTTGGTAGGTCACTTGCATTGTTTTGGTTATGTATTGAAAATTCCCAAAAATAGGTCACTTTAATACATTAAATCCTCCTTTATTTTGACCATTTTGATAAGTATGAGCTACAAGCATTTCCAACATCTCATGGCCTCCTTAATAGCCTTAAAACATCATTTTGAACAAGTTTGATGTTGAAGATTTTTCCATTTGAAGCTTGGAAATAGGAGTTATGGCCTTATGCTTGAAATGACCTATAATACCCAAATGACCAAAATGCCCTTGACTTGTCAAAGCCATAACTTGAGTTCTACAAATCCTATCAAGGACTTCTAGTACTCTCTAGAAAGCTAATAAGATAAGGAACAACATTCATGTTGACCAAAGGTTCATAGGAATCATCCTTCTTGGGCAAAAGTTGGATGCAAGTTGGGTGACTTTCAAGGCCCCAGATTCACATACCTCAGATGACCTGTAACTTGTCAAAGTCATAACTTGAGTTATATAAATCCTATCAAGGACTTCTAGTACTCAAATTAAAGCTAAGCTCAAGCTATACAACATTCATGTTGGGGGCAAGATGAGATGACAATCACATCTTGAGCTAAACTGCCTTGAAGATAGGGGTCAAACTAGGGGATTTTACACTGTCAAGCCTTAAAAACCCTAGCTTGAAACTTCTCAAACTCTTCAATCATGATGAGTTGACCTTGGAATCATCCTTATAGCATCTCAATGCATCAATCCATGATCACATGGCTCTTGAATTAGGTCTCAACCTTGTTCAAATCATCAGTTGACCTAGGGTTGACTCAGTCTAACCCTAATTACACCACTCATGGCTGAGTCTTCTTAAACTTGCACCATGACCTATATAGGCTTCATGATGGCTTTCAAGACATCTCATAGGCTCTCTCAAAGCTTCAAGTCCATCCTCATGGCTTCAGAATCATCTGGTGGCTTCCCACAACTCTCAAGTTAGGAGACCTACACACTTGGCTTCAACCATTCTCTTTGAGGATCTTTTAACTTCTCTGCCAAAGATATCTACCCTTAAACACTTGAATAACCTTCTTGGCTAGCTTCAAAGTCTTGTGTAGCTCTTGATTGGTAATCATACCTCTTGATCTCCTGCATACATGTCAATGAAATGCAAATGATAATGATAATGTGAATGAAATGAAACATAAGCTAGGTAAAGAAATGTTGCTCAAATTTTGGGGTGCAACAGCTGCCCCTATTCAAACGGCTTGAACCTGAATGGGTGAGAAGCGAACGGATCTCAACCAATCAAGGTGCGAGACGGTTGAATACCGACAAACCCGGAAATTTTCCAACTGCACAAATACACGGTACTCTGATGGGAACAAAATCTTCGAAACTGAAATATTAGCTGCACGGCAACTAGCTGGGGAATTGGTCGCACGGTAACCGGTAATTCATGGTCGATCATGCCGTCGGGCATCACGATTCCTCGGGACTCATCAGGTCAACATTCAAGTTAATCATGCCATCGGGCGTTCAAAGAAATTTTCGGGCATCAGTCGGGCTTCATCACTATGTCGGGAATAGAATTCTCAGTCAATCATGAACCAATTGGGGATATCCAAACTTCTGCCGTCAGGCACTCTGCATCAACCGAGGGAACTGCTTCGTTAACATGGTTGGACTTCAATCATCAAGTCTTCGGGGGAAGTTTCAACTTCGTTGTTCAGAAACCTGTTGGGGATGACACATCTCCACTGGGGATTCTGGAGAACCATCAAGTAACTCTGCTTCGGGGATCCAGAAATCGTTCTGGCTGAATCATCTCTGCTGAGGGAATTAAGAATCATCTTGAACAATCAACTCCGCTGGGACTTCAAGAATCGTCCTGAACCCATAACTCTGCTGGAGATTTCAGGAATCATCCTGGACTAATACTCTGCCGGGGAACTCTGAGCATCGACTTGAGCAGCCCTCTCTAGAGACTTTTCCGGGGATTTTAAGAATCATCTTGAACGAACAACTTCGCTAGGGAATTCAAGAATCATCTTGGGCCGAAGACTTTGCTGGGGATTTCAAGAACCATCTTGAGCAAGCGACTCCGTTGGGGAGAATTCAAGAATCATCTTGAGCAATCAATTCTGCGGCGGAACACCTGCAAAACAAGAACGGTAACGACCTAGCTCATGTTTAGTATGCATATGCTTCGGCAATGGCGCAATGTTCCACACGGTGGAAATGCTACGCGTTTATGATAAATGCTATGCAATCATGAAAAATGCTACGATCCCATCAGCAAAATAAAGGCTGAAGGGAGGATCCTCCTGTCAAGGAGAAAGAACCACTCTGGTAGGGGAAGGACCCATCCTGCCAAGGAGAAGAGGTCACGCCAATCTCAATCGGACTCCGCATGGGTAAGCAAACTTCAGTCGACTGCTGTAGGGGAATGAAGCTCTATGAGAACCTGGACCTGCTGAGGAAAGCGATGTCAATCGCGGAAATAAACTGCGCGGCCTTCGCGACTACTTCCCTGGAGATAACGACCCCGGCGGGGAAATACGGCATCAGCTATTCAACATTCTACTAGGGAAAACCAATCATGGCCCGAACTGCTTCCCAAGGACTCGGCTCCCTTGGGGATCTGCAAACTCGGCTGGGGAAGAAGAAATCATCCTGCTTCCTAGGGAGAGTACGACTCTGTGGGGAATCTCGATTCCGCTGGAGACTTCAGTCTTGAACCATCAATTGCTGCAAGCTTTAGTGAATGACTCAGCTCGGGAGATGACATTCCTTCAGGATACATCTGATCGGGGAGAGAATCTTCTCTGCTTGGGGAAACATATCAATGCTTACAATCTCATGTTCAGACTCCATGGGGAGAGGATGCTGAATTCTGCTGGAGAAGAAGGAATCATCCCGCCTGGGGACGCGTACGGCGTACCGTCTGGAATATGCTACACCTGTAACAACATAAACAAACAGACAAGATGCCCTTCTCAAAGGGACCTGTCAAGGTTATCATCCTGTGACAATGCTTAAGTAATTCATTGTTTCAACAATCAGTGGCCTAGGCCAGTAAGTTTATGTATGCGCATTTTGTCAAAAACATCGGCGTTCTTTTTCGCAAACAAAGCAGATAAATGCTAAACAGACAAGCAGAATTGCTGAATAGTATACATTTTATTGATAACGAACCCCTGAATGGGTAAAAATGTTTTACAACGGATGCAAGCTCCTGGAATGAGGAAGCTGCGCAAAAAAAGTAAAAACATAAATATACATCAGTATATACAAATGTCAGCAACGAGGCATAGACGAACACCATGAGTTGATCCCTCTATGACCCACTCGGCTTCGATACTTCTCTAACGCTTCAGCTTCAGAAGAGATTGATTCAGATAAACGGCCCTCAGGTCTTCCAAACCACCAAACAATGAAAGTCCACACGCGGAACGCAGTCATTTGCCTTTTCAAATCCCTAACTTTTGCCTGAATCGCCCTTCCGGGTTTTCGATTCACCGGGATACCCTTTTTTGCCAAAGTCGCCCTTCCAGGTTTTCGACTTTGCGGGTGTACATTTTTTCAATTTATATCCCTAATTTTTGCCTGAACCTTTTTCCTTTTTTTATGGTTCGTCGGGATGCCCCATTTTTGCCTAGATATTCTTTTTCTTTCCAGCGGGTCATTTTTAAGCAAAGTATTTTTTAACTGCGTCCGCATTCACCGGGGATGCAAAATCTTCACCATCCATCGTGGCTAGCAACAAGGCTCCTCCCGAGAAGACCTTGCTGACGATGTACGAACCTTCGTAATTGGGAGTCCACTTGCCCCGGTGATCGGAGTGTGGAGGAAGAATCTTCTTCAGGACGAGATCACCCGTCTGAAAGCTTCTAGGACGCACCTTCTTATCATAAGCTTTCTTCATTCGGCTTTGGTACAGACGACCATGCGCAATTGATGCTAATCTCTTCTCGTCCATCAGGCTGAGTTGGTTCAGTCGGTTCTTAATCCATTCTGCCTCGTCGAGTTTCACGTGAACCAAAACTCTCAAAGAAAGGATCTCCACTTCTAACGGTAGGACTGCCTCCATACCGTACACTAAGGAGAAAGGAGTTGCCCCGATTGACGTACGTACCATCGTACGATAACCGTGCAATGCAAACGGCAACATCTCGTGCCAATCTTTATAGGTCACAACCATCTTCTGAACAATCTTCTTGATGTTCTTATTGGCCGCTTCAACGGCGCCATTCATCTTCGGCCGGTAAGGAGATGAGTTGTGGTGTTCAATCTTGAAACTCTGGCACAGCTCCTTCATCATCTTGTTATTCAAATTCGAACCATTATCAGTTATGATCCGCTCGGGAATTCCGTAACGACAGATGATATCCCTCTTTATGAATTTAGCCACCACCTGCTTGGTCACATTAGCGTATGAGGCTGCCTCCACCCACTTGGTGAAGTAGTCGATAGCTACTAGAATGAAGCGATGACCGTTAGATGCAGTGGGCTCGATCTTGCCTATCATGTCGATGCCCCACATGGAGAACGGCCACGGGGAGGACATGACATTTAACGGGCACGGCGGCACATGAACCTTATCAGCATAAATCTGGCATTTATGACATCTGTAATACCCCAAATTTTGCCCTAAGATTTGTCGTCGCATTTCATTGCATTTTTATTGCATTTAATCAATTACTAACAAATTTGTGTAGTCGTTTGACTTTTTGCAGGTAAATATCATATGGCATGCATTTTTTTTCTAAAAAGTAAAAATGGCACAATTGGCAGGAGGACATGTGTAAGGAGTTATGAGTGTGAGAGGTTGAGAGTTCGAATCTCACCTTTGTCACTTTTTTTGTTTTTTATTATTTTTACTCTAAATTTTTCTATCTTTCATTAAAAAAATAATAAAAATAGTTTTTTATTATTATTTAATTATTATTTTCGTATTTTAATTAAATCATTTTTTAAAATATTATTTTTTTCACTTTTTTCTAAATTATTCATAAAAATATCCAAAAAATCATAAAATAAAAAATATTGAAAAAAATTTTGTTCTTTTTATAATATTTTTGATTTTAGGAATCAATAGGATTATTAGTTTTTATTTTAAGTTTATTTTAATTATTTTAAATTATTTAAATTTTATTTTTTCTTAACTAATTATTTAGTTTGGGCTTTAAAATGGGCTTTAGGGACATTATTGACAATTTGGTGTTAACCCTAATTTGTTCCCTATATATACATGTGTTGCCTTGTTGGAAAAAAAGGGGGAGAATGAAAAAAAAACCTAAGAGGAGTGAGTTTCGTTTGCCGTTATTTAGTTTTCTTCTTCATCCATTACTATTGTTTCTTTTTCTTCATCGTTTACCGTTATTTCTTTTCCTTCATCTATTACTGTTGTTTCTTTTTCTTCATCTTTTACCGTTATTTCTTTTTCTTCATCTATTACCGTTATTTCTTTTTCTTCATCTATTACCGTTATTTCTTTTTCTTTATCTATTACTGTTACGTTTATATATATATATAATTTTTAAATTGTTAGAGATTATATATATAAGATTAATTTTTGATCGAATTATGTCGATACGATGTTTGCACATTTGTGTGCATGACGCGTGACATTTGTGTTAGTTCGATCTGGTTGCGATGATCGCATTTTTGTGTGAGCAATAATACTATTTTTTGCTTAATTTCTTTTTCTTTGCGATAAATTTTGTTTCGTCCGATTTAGATCTGGTTGCGATGAGCGCATTTCTGCGTTAGCAACATTGTTGGGTTATTTGGCACATTTAAAATTCATTATTGCTTTATTATTATTATTATTATTATTATTATTAGTATTATTATTATCATTATTTATTATTATTATCATTATTATCATTATTATTACCATTATTATTATTATTGTTATCATTAATTTATTAAAACTTGTTATAATATAAAAATCTGTTTTTTAAAATAAATAACATTAACATCTTTTCCAAATTAATATGAAAACCTATTATTTTTAAGAAAAACTTTTTTTAGATAAATTTAAAATAATAACTAAAATCTTTTTTTTTTTAAATAATAACTAGAACCGTTATTTATTTTATTTTATTATTGTTCAATTCAAATTTCATTATCATATTGTATCTGCTCCTCTCATGTAACCTCGCGAACTTAACAATCGCTCTTTAAATTCTGCCTTTAAATTTCTGCTTGCATGGTTTAAATTATGACATTATCTCTCTGTTTGCATGATTCAATTATCTCACGCGTTTACCATTATTTCTGTCACATTGCACACATCCGAAGGTTAGGTCTAACTGTTTGGCCGCCGCGCCAATAGTCCGTAAAACTTCACACATTCAATTTCAAATCCTCAAAACTACAAACTACAAACCCTAATTTTCACAAATGCCTCACCGCAGGCAAAATTACAATTTTACCCCTAGCATTAGGTCAAAGAGCCGCCGCGCTCATTTTAGGGTTTCCCGCCGTGGAATCCCTAATTTAACCCTAATTACAACTTAACATTTCAACGTAGAGATTTGGAGTTTCTAAACTCCACGTAAGCGTGTCCTTAAGATGCGTTTATTCCCCTTGAGACCTTGACCACAGTCAAGAAGTTTCTAACCTCCCTATTGAGGGGAACTACGATTACTCTGATTCCACTCCCGTAAGGATACGTAGGCACAAGATGCGATGTCTTGCCGAGTAAACTTAGAATTAACCCCTTAGGTCTCTTTTCTCACTTTTAATCCTTTGTGCATATACCTTAAGCAAATGAATAAAGCAAATAGTAAACATTTGAACAAAAGGTTCCTGTAGAGTACTACAGAAGTTTAGGGTGCTAATACCTTCCCTAAATTTAACCAACCCCCGAACCCTAGATCTTTCCCCGCATTGTGTTTACGATGCAAAATAGGTTTTCCCTCTTTTGACCTTTTCCTTCGGATAAATCAAAGAGCGGTTGTGAATTGAATTGCGATTCAAACTAATTAATAGTTTGTGATCCTATTTCCACCGCAACAGAAAATGGCGACTTCACTGGGGAGATGTCTTAATTTTTGAGGGTTATCCCTAACTTGTTCATATTTATTACTATCTGTGTTATTATTCATTTACATGTATATATTTGTACTTTGACTGGGGGACTGTTCCTTGTGTTGTGAGATAAGTCCTACGCCCGGACTAGTGACATTATTATAGGATGGGGATATATTCGATGAGACTTATAGGGAGTTGAATCCCGACCAAGCTGATTCGAGAATCACCGCTCAGTTGAGACCTTTTCGAAAATGGTTCGGTTGAACGAGTAATCGTAAAAACTTTTTCCATGGTCGATTGGAGTCTGTGATATTGGGGACCGTAGTACCTTAACACCACCTTGGCCTTATTTAGGACGTAGTGCGGGAGCTATGTGGGAGTAATCCTACAACGGTTGCTACGCGATACTACACTCAAAAGAGGTTCTCTTGAGAATATTATTAACCCCCGAGTCAATCGGAAGGTTGATAATATCCGAAAGATGGGCTGATGACTTTGGGCACTTTTTTAGAACCTCGTTCTACAGGTACAACTAACCTATAGTACACTCCTTTTGGGATGGGTAGACCTTAACTCCGCTCACGTACCTTTTAACCTAGGACTGTGTGTGTTTTCATGCATTGCATCCATCATATTGCATTAAGACTTCATGGAATTCAAACTTTACTTATGAACATTGCAGGATACCATGGATCACTCTAGGAAGCATACTTTGAAATTTACTTTTAAGAGTTTTAATTTGGAAGTCCTAGAGAAGCTAAAGGATTTGGTTCAAGATCAAGAAAAGTTCCAAAACAGATACGGAAGGCTTTTGTCTTTGTTGAAGATTCAAGTAAACGAAGGACTTCTTGCGACTTTGCTACAGTTTTATGATCCAGATTATCACTGCTTCACCTTTCCAGATTATCAGCTTTTACCTACCTTAGAAGAGTACTCTCAGTTGGTGGGATTACCTATCTTGGATAAGTCTCCATTCCCTTTCTTGGAGGAAGACCCTAAAGAACGAGATATTGCTAAAGCCATTTGTCTGAAGATATCCGATGTCAAAAACAATATGATCACTAAAGGGGGGACCTCCGCTTTTCTCAGGGACTTCCTAATTAAGAAGGCCCAATTTTATGCCGATCATAAAGACATGTTTGCCTTTGAGACAATATTTGCTTTGCTTATTTATGGGTTGCTGCTTTTTCCTAGTTTTGAGGGGTTTGTGGACCTTAATGCAATCAAGACCTTCATGAGGAGAAATCCAATTCCAACGCTATTGGGTAATACTTATCATTCAATACATCTTCGAAACTTTCATGGTGGAGGAATGATTACATGTTGTGTGTCATTACTATACAAGTGGTTTATTTCTCACTTACCCAAGTCCGGTCCGTTCTGGAGACCTAATCAAGAACGTTGGTCGCAAAAAGTTATGGCTTTGACTCACTCTGATATTGATTGGTATAATCGCATGTATGATGGGATATCGATCATTGATAGTTGTGGAAAATTCAACAATGTGCCTTTGCTCAGTTTCAATGGAGGAATTAGCTACAATCCAGTCCTAGCTCGCCGACAGTTGGGATACCCCTTGAAGGAACCACCTAAAGGTATTCATGTGGAGAAAATCTTTTTCGAAGACGACAAAAAGCTTCAAGATCAGATTCTATCCTCTTGGAATCATCTGCATAGGAAAGACAAAGAAAGTTTGGGCAGACCTAATTGTGTGTCTATGGAACCATACCTTCAATGGGTTCGAGGGAGAGCTATTGAGTTGAAGATGCCCTACTCTCGCCAAGATCCTTTACCTCAAGGAGAAGAACCTGTCCAGTATTTCATGACTGAAGCTGAGGCTTTGAAGATCACTTTGAAGAGATCACAACGCGAAACAGAATCATGGAAGAACAAATACCATGTGATGGTCAGCGAGTACGAAGAACTTCAAAAGCAGATTCAGTCGAAGAATGATGAGATACAATCCTACAAGAAGAGAAGGCTCTACGAATATTTATTTTCCTCCGACTCTCCGTCTGCTCACTGAAGTTGTGGAAGATGATTCTCTAGGACTTTCTAGGCTTTTATTTAGCTATTTTGGTTGCAAGAATATTATTTGTAATTTGTCTTCAATGAATTAAAAGTTTCCTTGGTATTCCGCAATATTCGTAAATATTTGAATTCCATGAAATCTTCATTTGCATTCACATTTTAGCATCATACTTTTGCATTGCATGTGTCTCCCGGTTTCTCATACTCGGTTCTCTCACCTTCCAGTTTTGTCATCCTAAGTTCTCTGCATCAATACGACCCTTCAAAAGGATGGAAGATCAAAACCAAGAGATCAACCGTGTCAGCCATGAACTCGAAGATCGTCGAGGAAGTGTAGGGCAGATTTTGGAGATGCTACGAGTTCTTAGTGTGAAGGTGGATGCTCAGTCTACTGTTGTTTCTAAGACTACTAATACCGTTATGGAATCTCAACCAGCTGTTACCGTCGAGAATGTACCTCCTCACGGTCTTCAATCCGGTTTGGTGCCTCCTAGTGCTCAACCAGTTAGACGAGCTACCCCTCCAAAGCGCAAAACTCCTAACTCCGACCATGGTAAAGGACCTGCACGCTCGAGGAACCGCAAAATGGATACTCCTCAACCTTGGCAACATCAGCAGAGTTATGTTCAAGGTTATCCGCTTCCATATGTCCAACAACCCTATGTAGTTACTGTAGCGCCTTCTTACGATCAAAAGTTTCCTACATACCAGCCTGTGCCGTCAGCTCCGGTATATCAAGCACCGATTCATCAACAACCTTTCGGTCATCCGCCCGTGCAAGTTCCTGTCAACAGTCAACGAGTGCCCAACGCTCCTGTTCATCAGCAATCACAGGATCAGGTTCCTTATCCCTGTAAGAGTCAGTATAAGCCTTGTCCTCCGATTCCGATGGCTTTCACTGAGTTATACCCCCATTTGGTACAACAGGGTCTGATTACCACCCGTGCTTTGGGTCCTCCGCCTGCAGGTTACAACGCGGCCACTCATTGTTTATTTCATGAGGGTGCGCCCGGCCATGATCTAGAGAATTGCTATGCTCTTAAGAAAGTTGTCAGAAATTTGCTAGAAGCGAAGAAGTTGTCTTTTAGCAATGCTCAGCCGAAGATTGAGATTCCTCTCGGGGTCCCTCACTTGTCGAGTTCGAATTCTGCAAAGTATGTTGACCTCTCAGCAAATCAGCCGAATCCAGTAATTATTCAAAGGCCTAGCTCGCTTCATTTCAGCAATCCTCAAGATGATATGACCGGGATCAACAAAGAATCTGGGAAAGTTATTTTGAAGCAACGACTGAAAACTGTTGAAGATGTGACCAGCGTAACTGGGGCAAGCCATGACGACTCACAGTGATCATGAACCAGACGTCCTTTCCATTGAGGCTCCGCCAAAGAAAACTGTTACGTTTGAATGCAAGATTTCATAAACATTTAGAAGGATTTTTCCGACAGTTCATTTATATGTATTTCTCTTTGATTAAGCATATTTAGCATGTACGAACTTGTTTATCTTCGATTAATTAATGCAACGCATATGTTTGTCTTGAATAAATCCATTCGTTTCACTCATTCAAAAAAAAAACGTTTTCATAAATCATAATGCCAACTTTACCCGATCTCTTGTTCTGATGGAGAATTAGGGGGAGGATGACGAACCCAAAACGTCAGATTTCTTGTCGTATGCTTTCGATTGAAACCCGCTGATGATGTAAGGCATTGTTTCAAATCCCAAACACTGGAGATATAAGGATGTTAATCCCTAGTCAACCCTTTGAGCCTTGAAGTAGGAGTTTTTCTTTCTTTTTAAGAACCTTCATCCTAACCTGGGGCAGGGTAGGTTTCAGTTAAACCGATCGAGCGCTTAGACTCTTAAAAAGGAAGAGCCAACCTTCGAGAATTTATCCTTAGCATCTTAAGAAGTCCAATACAATGGCTATCCCTCGGTTACCTAAGGAGTGGGGCAGTCATGAGCCTTTCGAAAGATTTACACGACTTGTGCATAAAAGAATATTCAAAAAAATAATAAAAACCCGCTAAGTCAAAACCTATGAAGGAGACTTAGGCAAAACTGGGGCATCCCGCTGGACTCCAAAGTCAAATCAAAAGACGTTGTCCAGGCAAAAGTTAGGGAATAAGAACAACAAACCAGTAGTTTTTAGAACCCCTATAAAGAACAAGGTCGTGTGACCAATTGCCAAAAGAAATAGGTGAGTGACTGCCATGTCCAAAGCCTTGATAAGTTCTCGACCATAGCAAATCCGCTTGAGATATGAGCGTTCGTATTCGGTTAACTGAATTAGGATTGGAGAACATCACGAAGAATGGGTGGGTACAAATATAACTTTGAGCCTTTGTCCTTTGTTTCTTAAACCGTGAACCGAGCCACGATACAACCTTTAAAAGACCTAATTGAAGTAGGACTTCGGTTGAAAGCATACTTGACAAGATCACGTTTCCTGACTCCTACGAGCTATGCTCAGAAAAAATTCATGTTGGCATTATAATTAAAACTTATATCCTGACTAGTGATTTCGGTCACAAGTTATCGCGATATCTTTTTTCAAAACAAAAATTCAGGACAAATATATGTGTACATTGACAAGCTCAGGATAGGCATTTCAGGCATGACAACTTTGCTTGATATCTTAGAGATTTACATATGAACATAACCCCTGGAACTTGAAGATCCTGCTGAACAGGGGCAGGCAGTTTCCCAATTCGCTTACCAACGCGAGTCTGACATTCTTAAGAGCTATTTCCCAAAGATTTCGTCGTAACACGATTAATTTGTGCCAGTTACGTCGAGACCTGACAAATCTCTCAAAGAGTTTGAGAACAATGGGGTAACCGGACTCGGTGTTCTCTATAAAATCCTCTTGAGATGACCCTACCTCGCAGCGCAAGTATCCTGGGGCACCATGTTTTTAAAGGAAACAAATGGCGACTACTACAAGATCCTTCAAGATCAAAACTATGTGGTTTCACAACTTTTCCTCATACACCCAATGGATTTTACTCGTAGCGGCCTTCATTCCCCAATAAACCTCAGTGTTGCAACAGGCTCCTAAACTATTGCCTCATCACAGTCCCCAGAGAGACTATAAGCTGACAACTTTTTCTTGGGTAACTCAAAAGTGTCCCTCAGGTTTTCTTCTCCCCATGTGAAGACGTGATACTGGGCACCCAAGCAGATTACTTTCTCCCCAGAGAATTCAGAACTTTAAAACCAGATTCGGTTCTACCATTGATCTTTCTTACCCATGATTGACGTACTGGTTGCAGAGAACGCAGGGTATCTCCGTCGAGATGTTTATTTCATCTCTCGTCCCGTCTCTAGTCTGTTTCGTCAGCATACGCAGGGGCATAAGCATCACATGCCTATTTCATTACATATTCATTACATATTCATTACATATTCAGTGCATATTCATTACATATTCATTACATATTCATTACATACTCATTTCATAACATCCTGCATGATTAACTGCATAGACATTAACATACATTCATATTCACGTATTCATTAACATACGCGTTAGCATGCGCAGGTTCAATGTGTCTCTATCATTGGTCGTTACCGCCGAGTAACTGGGTTTGTCCATTCCCTTCAAATAGATTGTCAGCCTTAAGCATAAAATACCTACTTGTTTCCAGTTTCCCCACAGAGATCGATCCTCGTGGATGACGGTTACTTCAGCTATCTTTCCTCGCCAGGATAAGATATTTACCCTTCAAGTTCATTCCCTTGATGGAGTCTTTATTACCAGTCTTCTTTCTAGCTCGATCCTAGATTGAATCTCAGTCTTGTCGGTCGTCGAGCCCAACCGGACGTGCATTTATTTTGCACCATCTAAAGATTTTCACCATACCATGACAGGTACGCGACTGTTCTCGCCCGAGAAGTTCATCACTATACCCGGATGTGCATTTATTTTGCACTATCTTTCAAGAAAATCAACCACAATCCTTTACAAATACACGCCAGTTCACGCCTGGAAAATCTATCAGTACAACACTTTACAATCCTACATCTTACAGCATCGGTATGCGACATTTCTCACCTAAGAAGCCGATCCTATCTTCGTTATGACTCGCAGCAAATGGCCATCTCCATTGAGCAGTTGGGCTTCCATTTTCCTTGTCGTCTTGAGGTATAGGGAGGTTTTGAACCAAATCGTATTCAGGAGAGCACGATCTTGAAATACGGGGAGGTTTGAGCGGAATCATATTCAGGAGAGCACGATCTTGAAGAATGAGGAAGTTCATTTACCCTTTTGTAAAAGAAGGAGCGGAATCATATTCAGGAGAGCACGATCTTGAAGTATGAGGAAGTTCATTTACCCTTTAGTAAAAGAAGGAGCGGAATCATATTCAGGAGAGCACGATCTTGAAGTATGAGGAAGTTCATTTACCCTTTAGTAAAAGAAGGAGCGGAATCATATTCAGGAGAGCACGATCTTGAAGTATGAAGAAGTTCATTTACCCTTTAGTAAAAGAAGGAGCGGAATCATATTCAGGAGAGCACGATCTTGAAGTATGAGGAAGTTCATTTACCCTTTAGTAAAAGAAGGAGCGGAATCATATTCAGGAGAGCACGATCTTGAAGTATGAGGAAGTTCATTTACCCTTTAGTAAAAGAAGGAGCGGAATCATATTCAGGAGAGCACGATCGTGAAGTATGAGGAAGTTCATTTACCCTTTAGTAAAAGAAGGAGCAGAATCATATTCAGGAGAGCACGATCTTGAAGTATGAGGAAGTTCAGTTTACCCTTTAAGAAAAATCAGAATCGTATTCCAGGCACCGACCTTAAATATGAGAAGATTTATATATCAGATAAGCAGCAACCTCTTTATTTGAGTGCTTATCCGTTTTGGCATGTAAGTCCCTTCCAACGATAAGTGATAGTTCTCCCTCGAGAAGCTTATCGGGGCATTTCCCATTAAAGTCCATTTACTTTGGCATACAGCCAGTCTTTACCCTGTACATTTGATACGGATTTCCGAAAATCCATTCGATCCCACCACGAGGGATAGGTTATAGAAGCTTGGATGTTATTCTCTGCTCAATGCTCCAGCATTCTGTGATCGATCTTGCAATCGTGTAGGTCCAATTATTATTAGACATTCCCAAGTGGAGGTCATCTCATAGGTGCCATCTCCATTTAAGGATCTTATTCTAAAAGTCCATTTATTTTGGCATACAGCCGGTTCTTTTTTACCCTGTATATTTGCTACGGATTCCCGAAAAGTCCGTTTGATCCTGTCACAAGAGATAGTTTACAGAAGCTTGGATGTTATTCTTTGCTCAATGCTCCAGCATTCTGTAATCGATCTTGCAGTCGTACATGATCCAGTTTTACTTTTAGATTCCCCAGTGGAGGTCGTCTCATAGGTGCCATCTCCATTTGAGAATCTCGTTCCCGGTCTAAAAATGATAATTGGTCGTGTTCGCACCAGCTGACCATCATTTTAGAATTCCCCAGTGTTGTACTGTGTCCCAGCGCGTCGTTTTCCCCAGTGTGTTCTTCTCGTAGCGTCTGTCCCTGTGTCGTCGTATTCGTCAGCATTTTTGCACTCATCATTCCAGCATACACATCATATCATATTCATGGCATTGTCTGCATTAGTCTTGTTTGGTCCATAACATTGCATATCGCCACATATAAGGGCAACATTTTCGGTTATCTATATTTAAATCCCTCCACCATGATTCCTCGAGTCTCCGCCACTCGAATCACCCGGTGAAGTTATTTAAATAGGGGCAACTGTAATACCCCAAATTTTGCCCTAAGATTTGTCGTCGCATTTCATTGCATTTTTATTGCATTTAATCAATTACTAACAAATTTGTGTAGTCGTTTGACTTTATGCAGGTAAATATCATACGGCATGCATTTTTTTTCTAAAAAGTAAAAATGGCACAATTGGCAGGAGGACATGTGTAAGGAGTTATGAGTGTGAGAGGTTGAGAGTTCGAATCTCACCTTTGTCACTTTTTTTGTTTTTTATTATTTTTACTCTAAATTTTTCTATCTTTCATTAAAAAAATAACAAAAATAGTTTTTTATTATTATTTAATTATTATTTTCGTATTTTAATTAAATCATTTTTTAAAATATTATTTTTTTCACTTTTTTCTAAATTATTCATAAAAATATCCAAAAAATCATAAAATAAAAAATATTGAAAAAAATTTTGTTCTTTTTATAATATTTTTGATTTTAGGAATCAATAGGATTGTTAGTTTTTATTTTAAGTTTATTTTAATTATTTTAAATTATTTAAATTTTATTTTTCTTAACTAATTATTTAGTTTGGGCTTTAAAATGGGCTTTAGGGACATTATTGACAATTTGGTGTTAACCCTAATTTGTTCCCTATATATACATGTGTTGCCTTGTTGGGAAAAAAGGGGGAGAATGAAAAAAACCTAAGAGGAGTGAGTGCCGTTTGCCGTTATTTAGTTTTCTTCTTCATCCATTACTATTGTTTCTTTTTCTTCATCGTTTACCGTTATTTCTTTTCCTTCATCTATTACTGTTGTTTCTTTTTCTTCATCTTTTACCGTTATTTCTTTTTCTTCATCTATTACCGTTATTTCTTTTTCTTTATCTATTTCTGTTACGTTTATATATATATAATTTTTAAATTGTTAGAGATTATATATATAAGATTAATTTTTGATCGAATTATGTCGATACGATGTTTGCACATTTGTGTGCATGACGCGTGACATTTGTGTTAGTTCGATCTGGTTGCGATGATCGCATTTTTGTGTGAGCAATAATACTATTTTTTGCTTAATTTCTTTTTCTTTGCGATAAATTTTGTTTCGTCCGATTTAGATCTGGTTGCGATGAGCGCATTTCTGCGTTAGCAACATTGTTGGGTTATTTGGCACATTTAAAATTCATTATTGCTTTATTATTATTATTATTATTATTAGTATTATTATTATCATTATTTATTATTATTATCATTATTATTACCAGTATTATTATTATTGTTATCATTAATTTATTAAAACTTGTTATAATATAAAAATCTGTTTTTTAAAATAAATAACATTAACATCGTTTCCAAATTAATATGAAAACCTATTATTTTTAAGAAAAAATTTTTTTAGATAAATTTAAAATAATAACTAAAATCTTTTTTTTTTAAATAATAACTAGAACCGTTATTTATTTTATTTTATTATTGTTCAATTCAAATTTCATTATCATATTGTATCTGCTCCTCTCATGTAACCTCGCGAACTTAACAATCGCTCTTTAAATTCTGCCTTTAAATTTCTGCTTGCATGGTTTAAATTATGACATTATCTCTCTGTTTGCATGATTCAATTATCTCACGCGTTTACCATTATTTCTGTCACATTGCACACATCCGAAGGTTAGGTCTAACTGTTTGGCCGCCGCGCCAATAGTCCGTAAAACTTCACACATTCAATTTCAAATCCTCAAAACTACAAACTACAAACCCTAATTTTCACAAATGCCTCGCCGCAGGCAAAATTACAATTTTACCCCTAGCATTAGGTCAAAGAGCCGCCGCGCTCATTTTAGGGTTTCCCGCCGTGGAATCCCTAATTTAACCCTAATTACAACTTAACATTTCAACGTAGAGATTTGGAGTTTCTACACTCCACGTAAGCGTGTCCTTAAGATGCGTTTATTCCCCTTGAGACCTTGACCACAGTCAAGAAGTTTCTAACCTCCCTATTGAGGGGAACTACGATTACTCTGATTCCACTCCCGTAAGGATACGTAGGCACAAGATGCGATGTCTTGCCGAGTAAACTTAGAATTAACCCCTTAGGTCTCTTTTCTCACTTTTAATCCTTTGTGCATATACCTTAAGCAAATGAATAAAGCAAATAATAAAGCAAATAGTAAACATTTGAACAAAAGGTTCCTGTAGAGTACTACAGAAGTTTAGGGTGCTAATACCTTCCCTAAATTTAACCAACCCCCGAACCCTAGATCTTTCCCCGCATTGTGTTTACGATGCAAAATAGGTTTTCCCTCTTTTGACCTTTTCCTTCGGATAAATCAAAGAGCGGTTGTGAATTGAATTGCGATTCAAATTAATTAATAGTTTGTGATCCTATTTCCACCGCAACAACATCTCTTCGCGAATTTAAAGTAATCCGATTCCATCGTCAGCCAGTAATATCCTGCTCTCAGGATCTTTCTTGTCATGGCATGCCCGCCGGCGTGCGTACCAAATGTGCCTTCATGGACTTCTTCCATGAGCATACTTGCCTCTTTCTCATCTACACATCTGAGTAGCACGAGATCGTGGTTTCTTTTATACAGAACTCCATCAGGATTGAGATAAAAATTTCCAGACAGCCTCCTCAGAGTCTTCTTATCCTGGGTTGACGCTCCCGCAGGATACTCCTTAGTCATAAGGAAAGTCTGGATGTCATGGAACCATGGCTTGCCATCGGAGGCTTCCTCGATCGCAAAGACGAATGCGGGTCTATCAAGACTAGAAAGGACAATTCTTGGAGCTTCATTCCAAAAATTGACTTTATGCATCAAAGCCAATGTGGCTAAGGCATCAGCCATCTGATTTTCGGCCCTGGGCACATGATGGAGTTCCACTCGATCAAAGAACAGAAGTAGCCTTCTGGCATAATTCATGTACGGCACCAAATTCGATTGACGAGTCTCCCACTCCCCTTTAATCTTGTTGATCACAAGCGCCGAGTCACCATATACGTCTAGGTTCTTGATTCTCAAATCAATTGCCTCTTCTAGACCCATGATGCATGCTTTGTACTCCGCTTCGTTATTGGTGACTGGAAACGTCAGTCTCGCAGTGAACGGGATGTGGGATCCATGGGGAGTCATGATGATCACCCCGATACCACTTCCATAGGAGTTAACCGCCCCGTCAAATATCAATTTCCACTGGGATTTCCTATCTGGCCCCTCGTCGGGCAATGACTCATCGCAATCCTTCGCTTTGAGAAACATGATATCCTCATCAGGGAATTCAAATTTCATCGGCTGGTAATCCTCGATTGGCTGTTCGGCCAGGTAATCAGACAGTACGATGCCCTTGATGGCCTTCTGAGAAACATACTGAATATCATATTCCGTCAACACCATTTGCCATCTGGCAATCCTGCCCGAAAGAGCTTGCTTCTCGAAGACGTACTTGATCGGATCCATCTTCGAAATTAGCATGGTGGTGTGATTGATCATGTACTGTCGTAAACGTTTGGCAGCCCAAGCTAGTGCACAACACGTCTTCTCCAGCATCGAGTAACGAGATTCACAGTCTGTGAACTTTTTACTCAAATAGTAAATGGCATGCTCCTTTCTGCCCGTCTCGTCGTGCTGACCGAGAACACACCCCATATTATTCACAAGAACTGTCAAGTACATGATTAATGGTCGTCCGGCCACTGGGGGTATCAAGATCGGAGGTTCCTGCAGATACTGTTTTATCTTATCAAATGCCTTCTGGCAATCTTCATTCCAGATAATCACCTGATCTTTCTTTAGTAGTTTGAACATCGGTTCACACGTGGCCGTGAGCTGAGAAATATACCTTGCAATGTAGTTTATTCTGCCCAGGAAACCACGAACTTCTTTTTCAGTTTTTGGCGCTGGCATCTCTTGTATTGCTTTAATCTTCGCAGGATCAACCTCGATGCCTCTTTCACTCACGATAAACCCCAGTAACTTTCCGGAACGTACTCCGAAAGTACACTTGTTAGGATTCAGCCTTAACCTGAACTTCCTAAGCCTCTCAAAAAGCTTCAGCAAATTGACCAGATGTCCTTCCTCCATTTGGGACTTCGCAATCATGTCATCAACATAGACCTCAATCTCATGATGAATCATGTCATGAAACAAAGTAACCATTGCTCGTTGGTAAGTGGCCCCTGCGTTCTTCAGACCGAAAGGCATTACCTTGTAGCAAATTGTTCCTCAAGGAGTGATAAACATCATTTTCTCCATGTCCTCCGGCGCCATCTTGATCTGATTGTAACCGGAGAAGCCATCCATGAACGAAAACACGGAGAACTGAGCTGTATTGTCGACCAACACATCGATATGAGGCAGCGGGAAATCATCTTTAGGGCTCGCCCTATTCAAATCCCGATAATCGACACACATTCGTACCTTACCGTCCTTCTTCGGTACAGGCACTATGTTGGCGACCCACGGAGGGTAAGTAGTGACCGCTAAGAAGCCATCATCAAGCTGCTTTTGCACTTCTTCTTTGATCTTAACGGCCATATCTGGTCGCGTCCTCCTAAGCTTCTTCTTAACGGGCATACAATCTTCTCGCAGCGGCAAGTGGTTGACCACGATGTCAGTGTCAAGTCCGGGCATATCGTCGTATGACCAAGCAAAGACGTCACTATACTCTCTTAGCATCTCGACCAATCTCTGCTTGACATCACTCTGCAGTGCAGCCCCTATCCTGACGTTCTTGACGAGTTCTTCAGAACCCAGATTTACAATCTCGATCTCCTCTTCATGAGGCAGAATAACTTTCTCCTCTTGTTTCAACAAGCGGGCCAACTCTTCAGGAAGGTCTTCGTCTTCATCAATATCTTCTTCGGCTTGATAGATCGGGAAATCGAAGTCGAAGTGAGTCGTAGAAGGTCCAGAGTCGATGTCATCTGTTATGTGGATCCTGCAATAACAAGGGTTAAGCTTAAAACAAGGATATGCAGGTTAGCGCAAACCCCATTGCCATTTTATTGTTTTTCAAAACAAATATAAAACAGGAATAACAGAGATCACAATATTTGAATACGAAGAAAACGCCTTTTGATTTATTGATAAAATGCATGTACATAATCAAACGAGGCCCTGACAATAAAACCACTATGCCCCGGGTAGGACATAGGGTTGTATAATGATTGGAAAAAGTAAATCATTACTCTTCGCTTGTCATCTGGATGATATCCTTGACGGACCAGTTGGTAAGGCCCTCGCCTGGCTTGCTTGGCTGGATCCAAGAGTCGAGGTCACAGTCGCTATCTCCGCTGTCTTCAGACACCGCGTTGACGCTTTCAAATATCACCCCGCCACTGGTAAACTGGATCGGCTCTTTACCTCGCGACGCACTGCTAGAAGAAGAAGCTTCAGCTCTAGGAGAATATCCCAACCCAAACTTGTCTTGCTTGTTAGGTATCTCCAAAATTCGCCCCCAGCCTGGGGTAGATCCGGCTTGGACAACGGCCCGAGCTTCCTTGAATGAGGAGAGAGTCATCTCTGGCTTTTCGGTGACTACAGGAGCTACGTCCTTCACTTTGACAGCTTCGAACACTTGGCATAGAGTTTCATGGATTTCCCCATCCATCTCAACATACTTAAAGGACGACAAATGGCTCACCATTATGTCTTCCTCGCCACACACGGTCACGATGCTACCTCCGACAGCGTACTTGAGTTTCTGGTGCAACGTGGAGGTCACGGCTCCAGCAGCATGGATCCACGGCCGGCCCAAGAGACATCTGTAGGCAGGCATGATATCCATAATGTAAAAGATTGCGTCGAACGTTTCCGGCCCGACTTGGATTGGCAGGGTCACCTCCGCGAAAACATGGTGTTTAGTTCTGTCGAACGCTTTCACAACCAGATCACAGGGTGTGCAAATCACTCCACGAGTATCCAACTTCATTAATGCCTTCTTCGGAAGAACATTAAGTGACGAACCCGTGTCCACCAACACGTGCGACATAATCGTTCCCCTACACTCTATCGAGATGTGCAGGGCGCTATTGTGGTTCCTCCCCTTTGGCGTCAGCTCTAGGTCAGTGAACCCTAGCCCATTTCCAGCATTCACGTGGGCTACGACCTCTTCTAGCTGATTTACCGATATTTCCTGCGGTACATATGCGGCGTTCAACACCTTCAGCAGCGCGTTGCGGTGTGCTTCAGAACACAGCAACAAATTCAGGATGGAAATCTTCGAGGGTGTTTGATGGAGATGATCCACGATCTTGTAGTCACTCTTTTTAATCAACCTCATAAATTCCTCAGCGTCTTTAACGAGTAAGTCTTTTTCTGCCCCACGCGGGATCTCTTCAACGACTTTACTTTTACCTTTATCAGTTGCGTCAGCTCTGACCGTCTTGTCCGCCACGACCTCAGGTGGTGCAAACACTCTGCCGCTGCGAGTAATACCACTGATTCCCGCAAGGTTCTCCACGGACGACCCAAACAGTTCTAGCTCCAACCTCTGGCCATTGCAGTAGACTTCAACCCCGTAATGCCATGGGACAGCATTGGTGCTTTCGAACGGTATCGGCCCAGCTCTGGTGATGGTAATTGTGGGCGGCCTGGATGCAGAAATAGTTATCGTCTGGCGAGGGATAGTGATGGTGGCGACCTCATCATCTTGCTTCAGCACTACCTCTCCTGATCCACATTCGGCCCTCCGGCTAAACTGTAAAATCCCTTCAGTCATCAGACTTTGAATTCCTTCTACCAACTGTTCACATCCATCAGAACGTGTGGCACAGTCCATACACAGCTCTCCGCAACCTGGAAAGAAACCCCTTTTCATCAGCTTAGCCTTGACGAAGCTAAGCGGCGTCTTCAGATCTCTGACGTCAGTCAACAAGTCCGAACTCTCGTCTTCGATAATAGCGTTCACTCCGCCTCCCCTATGATTCGGCATAGGATTCTTCGTGACATTTGGCACATTATCCGAGAATTTGATGATCTTGGCATCCACCATGTCCTGCACCTTATGCTTGAAGGCTTTTCAGTTTTCTATTGTATGGCCTGGTGCCCCTGAGTGAAACTCACACGTTGCATTAGCGTCATAACCTGGCGGAGGTGCCCCTGTCAAGGGAGTCAAGGTTCTCTTCTATATCAACTGTTGCTGAAGCAAAGTCTGCAATAGTTGCGCGTACGACATGGGCGGTGTCTCGAGGTGACGACTCGACAGCGGTGCCCGATTCTGATACTTTCTGTACCCTTGTTGATTCGGCTGCTGCTGCTGCTGTGGAACTTCCGGGATAGTTATGCTGGCCACCTGTTGGTGAGGGCCTTTACCCTTCCTCCGAGCGTTGGTCACAGCGCTCGTTTCTCCTTCCCGTCTTTTGCCACTATAAGGTTTCTTTCCGCCTCCTCCAGCTGAGGACGCCTCACCTTGAATTTTCCCGAGTTTGATCCCATTTTCAATGTGCTCACCCGTGATAATGAGATCTGAGAAGGTTCCAGACATGCCGCTGACCAACTTCTCATAGTAAACCCCTGGGAGGGTGGCTACGAACATCTGCACAAGCTCACGTTCAACCATCGGCGGCTGAACCCTGGCTGCCAATTCACGCCACCGCTGGGCGTATTCCTTAAACCCTTCGTTGTGCCTTTGCGACAGATTCTGCAATTGGACTTGGTTCGGGGCCAATTCGCTATTGTATTGGTAATGGTGCACAAATGCTTCATCAAGGTCCTTCCACGTGCGCACACTGGTAGGCTCCAGACTCATGTACCATTCGAGGGATGGCCCGGACAGACTGTCTTGAGAGAAGTGCATTAGCAACTTCTCGTCCTCAGAATGAGCGGACATTTTCTTGTAGTATGATCTCAGATGGACGCGAGGGCAAGTGGTGCCCTTATACTTTTCAAAGTCAGGTACCTTGAACTTGGGAGGTACCTTAAAATCAGCAATCAGTCCCAACTTGGACATATCAACGCCCAAAGTGTTCTGATTCTCGATATTTCTCATCTTATCCTCGAGTGCTTTGAACCTTAGACGTGCTTCAGCAGTCAGCTCCCCTTCAGCACCTCTCTGAGAGAACACATCGTCCTGACGATCTTCTAACCACGGCTGAGGCCCGAACAGATTTCCAACACCCGCAGTGCCGTTGCCCAGCCCAACGTTGACATTAGCTTCCAGACTCCCATTACCGACGCCCGTCGTATTGCCATTGAGTCCCATGTTAGCTATCACATTGCCGTTGGCGCTACCATTCCCCCCGGTCACAGGGACACCCTTCTGAGGAGTTTCAACTGGTGGAGGGGTAGGCACGGTCCCTGTAACACCCATTTTATTTATTTAGTCATTTTGGTGTTAATTTAATTATTTTATGTTGGTGTGCCCTTAGGTGGGGTGTGTTGGCATGTGATTGGTGAGTATCCTTGATATATAAGGATCATTGGTGGTGTGGAGATGATAATATAATAGTTAATAGTAATATTGGTGGTATTATTATTATTATTATTATTATTATTATTATTATTATTATTATTATTATTATTATTATTATTATGATTATTATCATCAGTATGAATATTATTATTGGTGGGTGTCCCTGATATGGGAGGATTATTGGTGGTGAATTGGTGTAGATATAATAATATAATAACTAATAGTAATATTGGTGGGGGTATTATTATTATTATTATATTTATTATATTCATTATTATCATTATTATTATCATTTTGATGAGATAATAACATTATTATTATTATTGTTATTATTATTAATAGTATTATTATGATTAGTATTGTTAATATTAGTAATATTATTATATTATTTTATTAGTTATTATTATTATTGGGATTAGAGAATTAAAATAGGGAATTTGAGGGGTCATTAGTTTTACGATACATTTGGGGGTTGGGAGAAAGAACGATAGAAAGGGAGAAGAGCGTAGAACGAAGGAAAGAGGGAAATCAGAATTGGCCAAATCTTGGAAGATTATTCATCGATCAAACCAATTGATAAGGTAAGGGGGGAGAAACTTGATTGGGATGGTATATACATGTATAGGGTAGAGGGGATTCCTTAACCCCGTAGGAAAATGTCGATCTATGAAGTTTTATATTGGCATGCTTGTTATTGTTGTTGCTAATGATAAATTGATGCTTGATATTGATGAATTGTTGATTGGTATTGGTGAATTTGGTATATATATATTATGGTGATGTTAGTGAGATTATAGGTTGTTACTGCAGTGTTGATAGTAACTATAAATAGAGTTTTGGTGAGATTTTTTGTTGTTATTATAGTGTTGGTAATGACCAGGATTATAGCTTTGGGAAAATTATGTGTTGTTCCCTGTGATGTTGTTAGTGACTCTGGTTAGGACCTTGGTGAGATTCAGAGTAACTCTGAAGTATCGGTAATGTACCGTAATGTTGGTTCTAGAGTAGGAAGTATAGGATAATTGGTAAGTATAATGTTTATTGGTGTGTTTGTGTTTGATGATAACTAGTAATTGATAGTGATGGAGTATAGGTCAATGTTGATGAATTATTGTTTTTGGTTAATTTGGCGTATAGGCTGGGTTTACGGTTTTTAGGGAGATTCTGTGTGACCCCTTGAGGCATCGGTATAATGTCTAAGAGTTGATTTGGGAATGTGGCTTAGAAACCGATCAGTGATGATATCGTATATTGTTGGTACTGGTCATAAGCTGTGAATTGGAAGTGAGCAGTTAGGCTGAGTTCGGCTTAGAATAGCTCTGCAGAACTGTGAGAAATTGGTGAATCGCAGCATTCGCTGGGCTTCGCCTGGCGAGTGTTGGCGAAGTTTCGCCTGGCGAATGGGGGCGAGTGTTCGCCTGGCGAGTTGAGGCGTGTGGCAGCGAATAATTCAGAATTAAATCCCAGACTGAAAGGGTAGAAAGTTCGCCTGGCGAGTATAGCCAGCGAAGGTTCGCCTGGCGAATGATCCCTTCGCCTGGCGAATGCACGATAGTGGAAAGGGGGCTTCGCCAGCAGGTTCGCCTGGCGAATACTAGCGAAGGTTCGCTACGGGGCTTCGCCTGGCGAATGTCAGCGAATGTAGCAGAACCAGAATGTGAGTGTTGTGATATTTTGGCCTTGAGCTCTGGACTTGTGTAATTCCTTTGGCCTTGATGCCATGTATGAATGATGACTATGGGAATTAACTTGTGTACTCGGTGATAGTACATGTTTCCCGTAATAATGACTGGTGGGCAATTAGTTGATGTATATGTGTGTAGTGATCAGTAGGATCGTGTATTCCCCGAGTGTTGGGATGTGATTATATATGGTGTTAGAGTGTGAACTCGTTTAATATCTAATTTAATTAAAATGAATGATGGGTGTATCATGTATATGATTATGGTGCAGTGATCAGTAGGATCGTGTATCCCCGAGTGGTGGGATGTGTTTATGTCTGGTGTTGTGGTATGAATTCGTGTACTATCTGGTTGATTTATATGGTGTTGGTGTAATATATCTATACATATACGCATTGATGTATGATGATATGATCAGGAGGATCGTGTGCACTTTGAGTGCCTAATTATGATAGTATTCATTGGTGTGTGCATATCATGGTGTTTTGGTGGGATGAATCATGTCTCAGGAGGAGCGTAAGTGATTCATCCGTACTCCTTTGTGGAGAATGGTGGGGGATAGATCATGTCTCAGGAGGAGCGTAAGTGATCTATCCAGGTTCGATTGAATGAACCAATGAGTCGGTACCACATGCATGGTGTTGAGTTGCATATTTGCATTATAATATGTTATATTGTAATTTGAACAGTAGGTTCATTATATGGAGTTGTTGGGGTGAATATTGGTGTGTTGGTGTGTTTTACTACCTTGTTTACATGTATTACATTACCATTATATTCTGATCATTATTTCTCACCCCTTTGTTGTTGTTGTGGTCTGTGCTTCTTCGAAAGTACAGATAATCCAGGTGTTTAGCTAGCTTGGATATTGGTGTGACCGTCGAGTCTAGGATGCTCTGATACGTAACACGGGATATGGGTGTTGTAATTGTTTTATGTCAAACGTGTTAAAATCCTGTGACGTATCATGTTTTGATGTATTTTACTTTATGAAACAAATTCCGCTGTATTATTTTGAAAAGAATGAATAAAGTATTTTTATAAAATTTGGAGATGTGATATCCCACTTTTTGGTGAAAACTCTGATTATTATTATAATATTTATATTTTATTTAATACGGGAAGTGGGGTGTTACAGTCCCACCATGGAGTACGCCATTGCTATCGACCCTTGAAATCAGAGGCTGAACCAAGGTTCTGAGCTGATCTTGGCCATTGGCGACCGCTTGCATGAGCTCCATGAAGCGATCCATTCTTTCGCGGAGTTCTTGAACATCAGTTTGCACTTGCTCCATGATTTTGGTTTGATTTGCTCTGGTCGGATAGCGGTGGATGTGTCTCTGATCAATCCTGGAACAACCTGAAACAACCTGAAAACAGAAAAAGGTTAGGAAAAAACGACAAAGTGCTCGTTATGCGAATGCTTCATGCAAATGCAAACGTGTGTCTGCGCGTTAGGGAGGTCTCCCCCGATCCTAGTGCCTGAGTGCCAGTGCTGATAATAAGAAGTCTGAGTCCAGTCATGGAAATAACAATCTCATATATAAAGAAAGCCCATCAAGGCAACACACAACATCAGCGAGTACAAGATGAATCAATAGCGTGACCTCAGCCAACAAGCTTGGTGATGGTCAGCACACAACAATGATCGAAACAAAAGGAATACAAATAGTCAAGTACGGCCACGGGCGCGATACTCTTCTAACAACTCCTTCGTTTCTGGATGATCAGGCAGAGTGAGTAACCCTTCGACGAGTAATTCCCTTTGCACAATGGTGTATTAAAGACCTTCGACCGAATCTTCCCATGCTCCTTCGCCGAAACAATCTTCTAGCTTCCGTTTCTTGGACTCAAACATTAGTTTGCGCTCATTCAGGTTAGCGAGAGCTTTGTTGAGCTGGCCTTCAGCGGCATATCTGCGAGCAGTTTCTTCATCAAACCTCTTCTCACTAGCCTTCACCTGGGCCTCTAGCTTTGAGATCTGTAGCATCAGCTTATCCTCCCGCTCTTTCCTGGTGGCTAGGGAAGCCTTCCAGTGCTGCTTGAACTTGGATATCCTCCGATATGCTTCGTCCAAGTGCTGCTTCTTCGTAGCCAGTACGTCGTTGACAGCTTTGAAGTCCTGACCCATGCGCTCACGCTCGGCTATCTGCTTAGTCAGGTCCGTCCCCAGCCGGTTCACCAGCTCTGTTTTCCTTTTGAAGGAATGAACGGCTTCGTTTCTATCGCTTCGGAGCTGAGCCAATTCTTTCTCCAGTTCTTCATTTGCCCGCTTCAATTCATCTCGCTCAGCTAACACCTGATTATGCTGCTGAATGGGCACGGTAGTAGGCTCTTCGATCATTGGAGGGCTTTCTGGCTTGGCCGAAAGAAACGGCATCCCTATAGCATCTGCTCTGGCTCTGATCCAAGCCACATACAGAGGGTAGGCTTGATTATTGCTTCTCCCCATCAATGGTTTTCCCCTCTTACTGATACCATTCCATGCGCGCTGAAGCTTAGATAACAGATCCCCCTCTAGAAGACCAGTGAGGTACAGAGATTCCTGCACCTCTTCATCCTTCGGCGGAGCTCTCAAAGCGTACGCGAACTGTCGGACCAGCAAAGACGGATTAAAGTTTATACAGCCTTTCCAGCCTATCAAAGGCACGTTTGGAAACCCGCTGCAGCTGAAGATAATCTCGGTACCCAGCCTATCTCTGTCAAACCAGTCAATATCCTCTGCAGATAACCTCATCAGACGCTCGGACCACTTAGCTGTGGCTGCAGACGAAACAAAGGGACCCCTCTTGGGCAGATGACTATCAAGCCATTTATAAAGCAAGGGCACACAGCACGAGACATTCTTGCCCCTTCTGTTCTCGTTTTTGTAGTGGACGGAATGGTAGACATCTCCTATCAAGGTAGGGACTGGATTCCCTGATGCAAAGATGCGAAAGGCGTCGAAGTCTACAAAATCAGGCATATTGGGGAACATAATGATGCCATATATGCACAGAGCGAGAATGGCGTTGAACACGACCCAACATCCATCTTTGGCGCACTGCTGAGCTTTACCCACTAAGAACTGCAAGGAGAAACCAGGAACCTTGTTCCAACTAGACAATACCAACTCGGAGGCATCCAGATGGAGTGAAGGAGCTAGACTAGCCAGGTCAGGCTCAGCATCCATATGAACAAAGGGCATCTGCCTCTTGATAGGCACACCTAACAAATCAGCATATTCCTCCAGCGTGGGTGCGAGAACAAAATCCTAGAAAGTGAAGCATCTTAACGGAGGGTCATAGAACTGCAGCAGAGCGTGCAACCCATTTAACTCGAACGCAGAAGGTTTACGAACCAAACTGAGCAATTTGCCGTAAGACTTTCTGAACTCATCTCTCACAGAATCATCTGCTAAAGCAATCAAGCCGGTCAGCTGAACCACATTAGGGGCAGGGAGCTTGTAAGCCACGGTCTTCCTCAGAGAACCCATAACAAATACAATAGGAGGCAAGAAATCCTGGATCGGGGAAAACGGTACCTGCAACACAGACACACGTTAATGAAATGCAAATGAGTATGCAAAGCGATGTAAAATGCAATCATGCAGCAGGAGATCAAGGCAACTGTGTTGTGGAGATTCTGTATCAACAAAACCATGATGCTGCTCTGTCAAGAACGACCACTATATCTGATAATAAGAAAACCCTGGTATCGTACCACAAATCTGCTCTGTCAAGAACATACATCTGATAATGAGGACCTCTGATACAGGACCAAAAATTCTCTGATACAGGACCAAAAACTCTGCTCTGTCAAGAACAAACATCTGATAATAAGGACCTCTGATACAGGACCAAAACTCTGCTCTGTCAAGAACAAACATACATCTGCAGATGAGATCCTCAGATCCCGACCATAAACCTGCTCTGTCAAGAACAAATACACGTCTGCTGATAAGAACCTCTGGTACCAACAAAACTGATTCACTATCAAGAAAACCAGGTAGTCTGAAGGTCAAAGTTTCCTGCAATAAACCCAACCCTGCTCACAGGTATGGACCTAAACTGACTCAAGTTCGGCATCCTATGCGTTCATCAGTGTCACAGACATTCAAGAGGGGTGATACGATACCCAGAACGTGTGGCATCACCAGCTCATGAAGCGGCCTCACTCGGCTGAATCACAAATGATCGGTCCCCAGAGTTGACAATCCTCCAAACCAACAACCCCCTCAACCCAAAGGGTTGAAAAAGAAGCCAACCGGGAGAACCTCGTCTGAGCGTGGATTTCATGAGACACTAGTGCCTGCCAAGCAAGCACGCGCCCACTAATTTCCACAACTAATTCTATGTTCACTCAAGCCTGGGTCTGGCTTCTTACTCATCAAAATGCCCCTCCCGCAACAGCACAGATAATCATATCATACTGAAAATAAAGTGCGAGAAATAAAATGCGATAAATAAACACAACCCAACAAGTAATCATACAAGCGCTAGGATTGACTCTCGCAGGGGACGTTGGATCCCCAAACTGACTCGCATAAGGGGCGTTGGATCCCCAGGAAACTATCAAGTCCCCAGTAGAGTCGCCAGCTATCGCTTCCGCGAAAATAAGGTGCCGGCAAAACAGAAGAGTCGCCACCTTTCGTTATTTATCCCTCAAAATGGGAAAGTAAACGATCGGAAAAACCTGACGAAAAGGTATAAGACAAGGTCGTCGCAACCATCGTCTGGGTTTGGGAGTCGGTTACGCAAGAGGAAGGTATTAGCACCCCTCACGTCCGTCGTACTCGACGGGATCCATGCTTGTTGTGTTTACTGGACGGGTTTATTTATCTATCTACCTATCAAGGCTGGCTTAAAAAGAAAAGAAAATGACTCGGCAAAGCGTCGCGCTTTATGCCTACGTGTTCTCATCAGAGAATGAGAAATCAGAGTCAATGTAGTTCGACCTACGACGGGTTACGGGGGAGGTGGCTCGCCAATACATCAGTATTGTTCCTACGTACTCTCAACAAGCATGAGAGATCAGAGCTTACGTAGTTCGGGCTAATACGGATTACGGGAATTCCGATTCATCTGTTTAATCGAGTAGGGTTAAACAGCAGTTCCAACAGTTAGGGACAAAGCCTGTTTGCGTTGGCGCTGAAGATTAACGACACTCTTTTCTTCAGAAAAGCTTTCTTTTGATTTATGGGCCCCCGGGGCAAAAAGGTTTGAAGTTTGTTTTCTGTCTTTTACGAAAGAAGTGTTTTTTATTGTGTTTGCAATTTCAATCGCACTAAAGACTATGACCTGAGAGTGAATGCGTCGCATGTCACCCAAAGGGTACCATACTAAACATCCAGACTGTTGGAAAGAAGCTCTCCAACAATCCCTCCTCAGATAGCTTAAGGCTCATAACGTACGAAAGAAATCATTCATGATTACTGTATCTTAAGTTGTTTTGAGATGAGAAGAAAACAGGCTCAACTACGGGGAGACTATCAAGTCCTACTGTTGTCATGCCAAGGATTCATCCTATGGTTGAGGTTTGAAACAGGGAACTCCTAGAAGTTATCATGCATAGGTTTCAACCTAAAGTTCTAATCATCACTTCCTTATCAAAGGAAATGAGAGCCCTAAGGGATCATGTCAATAGTAAACAGAAACAGATAAAGCATCAGCTTAAACAGTAAACAGTAAACGAATGTAAAATGCATGCAATGCAAGTGAGGGAGGAAATGTGTGTGGGGCAGCAGCCTCCACAAGCTCATCTCAACCTCAAGCCAGAATGAACAACAGTAATCATACAGAGATAATAGCAACATGCTATCAAGCAAAATACAGTAAACTGCAATCATACAGAAGAAAAATAAAACATGCTATCAAGCAAATTAAACCACATGGGTAAGGGAGCAGGGCTCTACCGAATAGCCGCAAGCAAAGCCATACATTAAAAATACAAGCAGAGGGAGCAACTCAACCTCTAGTGCAATCATGCTCTTAGATTAAAGTCAGTATAATCATGGACTTATTCTAATGCATCAAGCAAGTCAAACAAGGCACATCAGCAATACAGAAAAGAAAACAGACAAGAAAGCAGGTCAACAACTCTCTTCAGTCCAAGCCTCAGCTCTTCTAACAGCAACCCAGTCTTCAGACTTTAGCCACCCTTCAAGGCTATCAGCTTCACTAGCAAGTATCAACTTGCTTCTCTAAGCTTTCAATCCATCAGACACAAGTATCAACTTGTCCTCTCTCTCCCTAAACTGCAGCTCTTCAGTCAGTTCCACCTTCAGGCTTCACTCATAACTACAAGTATCAACTTGATTCCTTCAGGCCCTAAATGCATTAGTGCAAGTGTCATCTCATCCTTTATTCCTCAAGCCTCAGCTCTGCACTAAATCTCAATGGAGTCTTCTTCATCTACAAGCTTCAGCTTCTCTTAGTAATCTTCAATCACCTAGAAGTGTCAACTTCATCCTTCAATCTTCTAAGCCTCAGCTCTTCATTCAATCTCCATTAGGTCTTCAAGTATCAACCTGCTCTTCTTGCCCTTCAAGCTTCAGCTGCAATGGCAATGCTCAAGGAATCATCCTCTTCCATACTCTTCAGTGAAGTCTTCATCTTCAAACTCAAGCCCAACATCTCTCAAGATTCTCAAACCAGAAGATAATTGATTGAACATGATGAGGGGAAATGATAAACAAGCTTACTGACAACCAAAGGAAGCCTGTAAGGATTCATCATTATGGGAGACTGGTTCCGTCAAAGTTCTACTTCCCAGATAAAGCCACTCATTCCTCCAAAGGAGGGATGTGAATATATGAGAAGGACTTTTAGTCATTGGGAGGACTGGAAGCACAAGATGCTCTCCATATTTGTGAAAGAAATCATTCTAACTATAAGGCTCTCCCTATGTCCTATCTCCTAATCTTCATCAGACACCTTCAAGCACAAGCAAATCCAGAGCTCCAAGCAACTTCAAGCCACCTCAAGCATCTTCCTCTTGTCTTCAACTTGTCTTCAACTTCAATCAAAGGCAAACCAAGCACAAACCCTAATCTAAGGGAACTAAATGAGTTAAACTAGTTGAATTAGTAAGTTAGGATCACCTAAAACCTAGCACTAAAGTTAGTCCTAACTAAAATACTAAAATCAATTGTAAAATCCTAAAAACATTACTATGGGAACCTAGGTCAATCATGACTCTATAACATTAGTTTCAAAGATCAAATCATCAATTTGGACCTAGAACTAAATCCTACATTCTAAGGCATCAACCTAAAACCCTAAACAGGAAGCATCTAAACATTAATCTAGAAAGCACACCTATTTTCATCACAAAAATGTGAGAAAATTACTATGGGATCATACACATCTAACCTAATCACACACAAAAAATTAGGCCAAGAATGATCACTATGAGATCAAACAAAATTCCACAAAAAAATGTATCAAACATGAACATTTTAATATCAATTAAAATACAAAATTCCAAATAAATCAGAAATTACATGAAATGAAAATATTTTTTCTCTAAAAAATAATAGACTCAATCATGAGTAATATGAAAAAAGAATGGGTTTGATTGGATTAATATTCAATTAGTTATGAATTTTTCAAGAATCATGAATTAAATGGAAATTTAATGAAAATCAAATTAAAATAACCAAACACACGGTGTGGATAGCAGTCATTTACAGTTATAAATCTGGGTTGGGCTCGCTGGGGGGTGCGCATAGTGATTCATCACTTAAGCCCAAAACTGAAATTAAGTGATACGCAACGTTTCATGCTCAGACCCTTCACAATCCAATTTTAAAACACAGCCGTTGGATGTGGCCCCAGTCAACGAGTCACTCTCTCATCCAATGGTGAGAACTTCATCTCCTACCTCTGGCCATGGAAATGGAGGGAAGAACCAGAGTTCAAACATGGTTCTTGCTCAAATTGAACTTCATCATATCTTCATCAAAACACATGGTTTAAAGCACTAACACACTCCAAATTCCACACTGATCACAATCATGGTCTTAGATTCAATTGAAACATCCTCTAACCCTAAACACGATCGGGGATCAAAATTCTGACCAAGAATCAATTGTCTTCAATCTTGAAATTGTTTGGTCTAAAACGCTCATCACATTACACTGATCAATTTCCCCTATAGAATTCATATTATTGCTCACTATACACCAAGTTCTTGATCCAAACTAAAATGGTGTCATCACCTTGAACATAACCAATTGCTCTCAAACTCTCCAGAATCCATCCCCTAGTTGTCTCTAACCATTCTAACCTAACAATTTGACTTAACAATGCTTAAATTAAGGTGTATGGTGAAAGTTACAAACCTGAGATCTCTTGAATAACAGATGCACTAAATCTCCACTTCAGCACTTCAATCCTTCCAAAATCGTTCCTTGTATCAAGATATAGCTTCTGTTTGCAAAAGAATTGATGAAAGATGCTTGCAACTCCAAACCTGATAGTGACTTGCAGCATGTGGAACTCAAAAGTTTATGCACGATTCAGCCATGTTCTTGCTCTCAATTTGCTATGGAATCACTCAGTAACTCACAAGGAAGAGATTACAATAGAAAGAATCAATTGAAATGGTGTAGAAATGAAGAATGGATTTCAATTTGCAATGAACAAATTCTGAATCCCAACTCTCTCTCCTTCCTCAACTCTCACCAACCTCTTCCATGGACCTCTTCTAAACCATATATAGAATGCTTCAGAACCCTCTAGCACCTTCTGGAATCATCCAAGGAGATTTTGAAAATCTCATGTCATGGTTTCTCATTTCAAGCCATACTCACACCAGTCCATGTTTCCCTTGCTTTCAGCTCCAATTCTGAATTGAAAATCTCCTTAGATGAGATGTATGAGATGTTAGGATGCTTGGATAGCTTGTACATTGATCTCTCTTATGTTTTGCAAATGTAACTTAGATTACAAGTAACTTATGATAAGTCCCTTAATTTGACCTCAAATCAAAATTGTAATAATGCCATTGTTTCTAAAAAGATTTTTACATTCAATTTGGTAGGTCACTTGCATTGTTTTGGTTATGTATTGAAAATTCCCAAAAATAGGTCACTTTAATACATTAAATCCTCCTTTATTTTGACCATTTTGATAAGTATGAGATAAAAGCATTTCCAACATCTCATGGCCTCCTTACTAGCCTTAAAAAATCATTTTGAACAAGTTTGATGTTGAAGGTTTTTCCATTTGAAGCTTGGAAATAGGAGTTATGGTCTTATGCTTGAAATGACCTATAATCTCCAAATGACCAAAATGCCCTTGACTTGTCAAAGCCATAACTTGAGTTCTACAAATCCTATCAAGTACTTCTAGTACTCTCTAGAAAGCTAAGAAGATAAGGAAGAACATTCATGTTGACAAAAAGTTCATAGGAATCATCCTTCTTTGGAAAACGTTGGATGCAAGTTGGGTGACTTTCAAGGCCCCAGATTCACATACCTCAGATGACCTGTAACTTGTCAAAGTCATAACTTGAGTTATATAAATCCTATCAAGGACTTCTAGTACTCAAATTAAAGCTAAGCTCAAGCTCTACAACATTCATGTTGGGGGAAAGATGAGATGACAATCACATCTTGAGCTAAACTGCCTTGAAGATAGGGGTCAAACTAGGGGATTTTACACTGTCAAGCCTTAAAAACCCTAGCTTGAAACTTCTCAAACTCTTCAATCATGATGAGTTGACCTTGGGATCATCCTTATAGAATCTCAATGCATAAATCCATGATCACATGGCTCTTGAATTAGGTCTCAACCTTGTTCAAATCATCAGTTGACCTAGGGTTGACTCAGTCAAACCCTAATTACACCACTCATGGTTGAGTCTTCTTAAACTTGCATCATGACCTATCTAGGCTTCATGATGGCTTTCAAGACATCTCATAGGCTCTCTCAAAGCTTCAAGTCCATCCTCATGGCTTCAGAATCATCTGGTGGCTTCCCACAACTCTCAAGTTAGGAGACCTACACACTTGGCTTCAACCACTCTCTCTGAGGATCTTTTAACTTCTCTGCCAAAGATATCTACCCTTAAACAATTGAATAACCTTCTTGGCTAGCTTCAAAGTCTTGTGTAGCTCTTGATTGGTAATCATACCTCTTGATCTCCTACATACATGTCAATGAAATGCAAATGATAATGCTAATGTGAATGAAATGAAACATAAGCTAGGTAAAGAAATATTGGTCAAATTTTGGGGTGCAACAAATAGCATTAATCCTGTCATAGCTAATGCCGCCACTGGTGAACTATACTGGTCCTCTGTACCTTGGAGCACTTTGAGAAGAGCTGGACGGCTTATAACCCAAACCAAACTTGTCCTTCTTGTTCGGAACATTAAGAACTTGACCCCACTTATACAAAGAACCAGATTCTACAATAGCACAAGCGTCCTTAAACAAGGACATTGAAATCTCTGGCCTTTTGTCTTCTACAGGAGGCCTCTCTTGAATCGGTACTATTTCAAAAGCCTGACATAATGTTTCAAGAATCTCTCCATCTACTTCCACATATTTAAATGATGACAGATGACTGGTCATAATATCCTCCTCTCCATAGACTGTAACGACCTTCCCTTCCACCATATATTTCAACTTCTGATGCAAGGTCAAGGTGACTGCCCCGACAGCATGTATCCAAGTTAGGCCAAGAAAATAGCTATAGGCCGGCTGAATGTCCATGATATAAAAGACTGCATCAAAAATCTCTGGTCCCATCTGAACTAGTAACGTGATCTCACCAAATACTGACCTACTAGTTTCATCAAACGCCCTCACCACCAAATCACTTGTCGTGCAAATTAAGCCTTGAGTATCTAACTTTATTAGTGCTTTCTTCGGCAACACATTAAGTGAGGATCACGTATCAACTAGCACATGGGATAAAACAGCTCCCCTGTACTCTATGGATATGTGCAGAGTGTGGTAATGGTTTCTCTTGGTAGGAGTTAAGTCCAGGTCAGTGAAGCCCAAACCATTACCAGCATTTACGTGAGCCACCACTCCTTCCAATTGGTTAACAGAAATCTCCTGTGGCATAAATGTCACATTCAAGATCTACAACATAACACTTTTGTGCGCCTCTGAGCATAACAACAATGATAGAATAGAAAATTTAGAAAGTGTCTGATGTAGGTGATCTACGATCTTGTAGTCACATTTAGGAATAAGCCTCATAAATTCTTCAGCATCTTTAGCCAAATAGTCTTTCTCCCCTTGCTGTTGAATCTCTTCTTCTACCACAACCTTCCCCTTTCCCTTATCAACAATACTCTGTGGCGAGGAAAAAACCCTGTCGCTTCTTGTGATGCCACCAGTACCAACTATGTTTTCCACAGAAGAACCTTCATAAGAAGAACTCACCAACTCTTGCTTCTGACCGTTACAAAATACCTCGGCCCCGTAATTCCACGGAATGATCTTAGTGCTTTCATATAGTATCGGTCTAGGAGTAGTAATAATCACCAGCGCTGGCCTTGTAGGCACTAAAATATTGATTGTCCGGAATGGGATAGATATAGTAGAAACTTTTTCTTTTTCGTTATTCGTTTCATTCTCCTCAATCACCCTATCAAATTGTAAATAACCCTCGTCGATCATCTTCTGAATTCCTTTTATTCAACAAAACACAACCCTCAAGTCTTTCCTCACACCCTGAACAATTTCCAGAACATTTTGGGAACACTCCACCTTTCAACAATTTGACCTTCACAAAACTCAACGGAGTCTTCAACTCCTCTACGTCAGTTATCAAATTTAGCTTTTCTCCTTCAATGATTGCACTAGTCCTTGCCACCCCGTGATTCAGCATAGGGTTCTGATTTATATTCGGACCGTCATTGGTAAAATTAATGGCCTTGGAATCAAGCAAATCATGTACTTTATGCATAAAAGCTTTGTAGTTATCGATACTGTGACCCAGAGCACCATAATGGAAATTAGACTTGGCATTTGCATCATACCCTGGGGGTGGCACGCCAGTAAGGGGCGTCAAAGTTCTTTTTTGAACCAACTGCAGTTGTAATAAATGTTGTAGCAATTGAGAGTATGGCATGGTGGAGTTTCAAATTGTATGTCAGCCATTCTCTGCCTTGCTATGTATGAACGAGGAGTGTTAACTCGTTGCTGAGGTGCGGCGGGAATAGCTACAGTGGCAACTTGGTGTTGTGCTCTTCCCCTACCTCTGTGTGAAATGGCGTTTGTATCCCCTTCTCTTCTTTTCTGATTGGCAGAATATACCTTCTTCGCTCCTCCTGTAGAAGACCCACCAGCATTTGAGATTTCCCCGGAATTGATTCCGCTCTCTACCTGTTCTCCAGCCATCACTAGATCATAAAACCCAGCAGTCATGCATCCTATCAACTTTTCAAAGTAAACACCTAGTAACAAAGCCATAAACATATCAATTAGTTCCCTCTCTACCATGGGAGGTTGAACTCTTGCAGCTAGATCACGCCACCCCTGGGCGTATTCCTTGAAACTCTCATTGCTCTTTTGTGATAAACTCTGCAATTGCACCCTGTTGGGTGCCGTGTCACTACTATATTGGTAATGGCGAACAAAAGCCTTTTCTAGCTCCTTCCAGCTATGAATATGGGTCCTCTTTAATCCCATATACCACTCTAGCAATGCTCTGACCAAACTATTCTGGAAGAAGTGCATCAAAAACTTCTCATCCTCAGAATAAGCAGACATTTTTCTGTAATATGCCTGGATATGTACTTTAGGACAGGTTGTCGCTTTGTACTTATCGAAGTCAGGTACTTTGAATTTGAGGGGGACTTTAACCTTTGGAACTAAACCAAGATCAACCATATCTAGACCCAAAGAGTTTTGCACCTCAAGGGACTTCATCTTCTCTTCAATTAACTTGAACCTTTTGCCTGTTTCAGACGGAAACCCGCATTTTGTATCCATCATTATCTTGGTTATCTTCCCACTGAGGACCAATAGGTCCATGTACAACACACACATTTCCCCCTGCAACATTACCATTTTCATTTGCAACACCTCTGCCAGGAGGAATAACAACAGTAGGACCACTTACTTGAACAGAACCACCTACAGGTGGAGGTATAACACCATACCCTCCATGCACAACTCCTTCTTCATCCACCCGTGCTATTAATGGCAAGACAATAGTTCTCAACTCTTTTTCCCCACTGGCGACGTTCTGCATTAATTCCATGAATTAGGCCATACGAGCCCTGACCTCCTATAACTCAGCATGCACTTGATCCATAATTATCTTTTGATTCCCCCTTGTCGAGCACCTGTGAAAAATGGGTTCTTAAAATCCTGTAACTGTTGAAAATCGAGCAGAAATAAGAACAAGAACCACCAAGCACACCTGCTATGCAAATGAAAATGCAGGATGCAAGGATGCAAACATATACATGCGTTTACAGGAAAATATCCCCTTTTGATACTAGTTTCCAAGAGATTAAGAAATAGCTGAGTTGGATAAGAATACTACGGGAAACTAATGAATCAAATAAAGTTGAGACAACAATAAGAAAGGTCTAAATACAGAAGTAATGATCTCATCCAACAAGTTTGGCGATGATCAGGATACAATGACAATGTTATATCAATAAACCCTAAAAATCATGCTCCTTGCTCCAAGCCAAGGCCTCCATAAGCATTGCCTTTGTATCTTGGTGGTCTGGTTTGGCAACTAGTTCTCTGATAAGGATGCTCCTTCTGGATATCACCTCCCTGAGATAAAGACAAAGATCCTGCCAAGCATCTTCACCAAAAGCGTCTTCCAACCTGGGTTTCTTTAGCTCTGCTTGAATCTTCAGTTCCTCTAAGGTTGATAAGGTATCATGAAGTTTTTGCTCTACCCTATATCTATGGGAAGACTCCACCCCCATCTTTCTCTCCTTAACTTTGAGTTGTGTCTTCAACCAGTCAATCTAAACACGAAGTTGATCCTCCCTTCCTTTATTGGCAGTCAAAGTAGCCATTGCGGGTTGAATTTGCATATCTCCAAATAAGCTCTGTCTAAATCTCCTACTTATGCTTCAAAATGCTGCAAGCACTTTTTCGGTCTTGACCAATCCGCTCTCACATTCTGAGGTGCTCAGATAGCTCTTTCTCCAGGTTGACTAAAGACTCTGATTTTTTCTTGGCCAAGTAAATAGCTTATCCCTTGTCATGCTTCAACTGGATGATCTCTAGTTTCAACTCATCATTCTCTTTGCACAATTCTTCCTTTTCTACCCAAAGCTTATTATATCTCCTGATATCAACTGTCGTAGGCTCCTCAATGACTAAAGGATATAAGGGTTCTCTGATAGGAAAAGGCAACAACACTTTCTCTACTCTCTTTTGGATCCAATCCAAATAAGGGTCATAAGCTCTACAATCACTTTTACCCAAAGAAAACTTTCCTCTTCTATGAATTCTTCCCCAAGCTTCCTTTATCTTTGCCAGAGCATCAAAATTAGCTACACCTGTGAAGTACAAAGATTCTTGCACTTATTCTTCCTTCGGGGGTCCCCTCAAGGCATAACCAAACTGTCTGACAGCAAGAGAAGGGTTGTAGTTAATCCCACCTTTTCTCCCTATCAGAGGTACATTAGGAAAACTCCCACAGCTAAAGATAATCTCCACACCAAGTAGATATCAATTAAACCAATTAATATCCTTAGACGTCAGGCCCATAAGCCTCTCTGACCACTCAGATGTATCTTTTGCATCAACAAAAGCTCCAATGCAAGGAAGATGATCCATGAACCATTTATGGAACAGTGATGCACAACAAGAAATATTTTTCCCTCTCCTCTTTTCATTTTTGTAATGCACTGAGTGATACAAATCTCCTAGGAGAGTAGGTACAATGTTCTTGTAGCAAAAATGTGAAAAACGTCCATATCCACGAAATCTGGAATGTTGGGAAATAAAATAATACCATATATGCACAACGCCAGAATAGCATTGACGACTACCCAACAACCTTCCTTAGCAAAATACTGAGCCTTACCCACTAAGAAAGGCAAAGGAAAACAATAGGCTCTACTCCTACAGACCACATTATCCATCAAATCAGACTTGCTCAAATAAAGAGCACTGAACAACTTCTCCAGATCGGGTTCCTCCTCAGAATGAAAGAAAGGCATCTCCTCTAAGACTGAAACTCCCATCAGAAAAAAACCCTTCCAAAGTAGGAACTAGAATGTAATCAAGAAATGTGAAACTGAGCAACCGAGGGTCATAAAACTATAGCAAAGTATGAATATCCCATTGTTCATAACTTGTGACTTTGTGGACGAAGCTCTAAATCTTCCCATAATCTCTTTTGAAATCTTCCATGACACCAGCACTAGCCAGGGAAATAAGACCAAATAAAGGCCTTAACTCAGGTAACGGAAACTTGTAGATGATAGTCTTCTTCAATTCAACCTCCATCTCAGCAACCAACCAGATCACTAGGGGATCAAGGTATCCGAAACTGCTGTGTTGTTGACTGAGTTGAACCAGGGCTTCGCTCTAATAAGAAATCCAGAATACTTGAACGCTCAAGATCAAAAGTCTTCTTTGACAGAAAATCGGGTTGGTTGAAAATTAAGGTTTCCTACAAAACCCTCCCTACTCACAGGTAGGACCTAGTCTCTGAAGAGGTACGACATTCTATGCAGGTCATCAGCATCATGGACTCTCAGGTCGAGAAACGATGATACGTTCACCATTTTTGGTTTGGCATCATGGTCAATCAAGGAGGTCTCAACTGACTTCCCAATGAACGGTCTCCAAAGTCGTTAGTTTTCATATCCAATACCCCCTCAACTGTCCAAGATGCACAAGATATGATGTCTTCAAAGAAAACCTCGTCTGGACACGAATTTCATGAGGGCTCGTGCCTGCCAAACATGCAAGCCCGCACTACTCTCCATACTAATACTAAGTGTATACTAAAGCCTGGGTATTGGGCTTACCTCTCAGTGGAACGTCCCACCCAACAGCACAACGACAATAGTATAATATGATAACAAAAATAAAGTGCTGAAAATAAATGAAATAATATACAACAGTAAAACCCATGCTTACACACAAATATACACCCAAAGAAAATAAAACAGACAAGCGTTAGGATTGACTCGCATAGGAAACCAGAGTCGCCAGCTGTCGCAACTGCGAAAAAGGTCGGCGGAAACAAACAGAATAGTCACCACCAAAAGTTATTTATACCAAAGGGAGGGAAAGAAAACGATCAAAGAAAACCTAAAATAACGGGAAAGACAAGGTCATCGCAACCAAATCTTGGGTTCAAGAGTCGGTTACTGATTCGCTGTCGCGCGTGGATTAAAACCGAGTGATTTTAAAAAAAACGTAGTAAAGCGACAGTAACTCGGATATTGATTCACAAGGATTCTTATTTGTAAAATATCCAATTGAAAATGATTTGGGGGGGCTTGTTTTGATTTATGATTCGATTACGAAAATAAGTAGTAAAATAAGTGATTTTGAAATAAGTGATTAAAACAGGTAAATCTACCGGTTCGACTCCCAACTTATCATCGTTCATTAAAATTTCAATTCCCAAGCGGTTCCAATCCCTATTCAATGAAATAGCGTCGACAGTACCCCACGACTTATATTCCTAATTACCGAATTAAGCAGACGGTTAAAAATGATGCAAATTCACGAAAAAGCTAAGTTAATCCGCAATTGATTAAGTTAAGGAACATTGATCGATCGAATTAAATCCAATTTATTTTATAATAAAGAATTAACCAAACAAAGTTATAACACGAATTGGAACAAGATTAAATTAAATCGAAATTGAAATCAACCTCAAAGAATTACGGGATTCAAAACCGACAGATTTTCCCTCAGGATTAGTTCGCCATGGAAATTATGAAAAGAAAAATAAAATTTGAAAAAACTAGGGTAGCCGTCACTGTAGCACGGAAGCAACCTTATAAACAAAATAAAGTTTGCATTACACACTCAACTGGGTCGGAAACCTAAACCAGGCCCAATAGGGAAACACAACAAAATTATTATAGTCAGAATTTCAACGAATTATTCGAGACTCAAGAAATCCGAATTAGCTTCTTTGTGCCACATGAAAGTTGTATATCTTTTACTTAGCTTTCCAACGACTGGTAGAATGCCTCGATCCGATTCCTGTAGCTCCCGTTATGAATTTTTTATTAAAAACTGCTAATACTGAAAATAACAAACAAAAATCAAATAAGGTTGAAAATAAATTGAATTGTAAAAACATCCTAAAATAGTAAATTCAACAAACTAAACTATAGAAATGCTTAAGTCTAAACATAGAGGAAGGTGCGTCCAAATGCACTGTTCAAATTCCCCCACACTTGAACCTTTGCACTCCGAGCAAAGTATTATCAAAACTCATGAAACACAAAAACATTTAGATACTCATTCTAGGCTGTAAACTCTTCTTCGGTCAAGATTGCATTGATAGGTACTAATTTTGCACACTAAGGATATCTTAAGAACACAAATCCGCAATTGTACGGTCATAATGCTCCCCCCTATATAAACCAATCCAAATCATGTCATTATGTCTAAGTCTAACTTACTTATCCTCCTTTTTGATCTCTTTCATTCTAGTTCAATCACATTAAGCCCTTTATCTATTCACACACATGGTAAATAAGTTTGTTAGTGACTATGATCCATATATTTTCAACACTTCTAAATTAGACACTTTTTTTTTCTTTTTTTCCCAAGGTTCACAATTGTTAGCCTATGTGACCGGGTGAGGGTCACCTAACTTAAAAGTAGGATCCCCCTTTTTTTTATGACTTCTTATTAAGCACGAGATCGTTCACTTATTTGCATCAACTTAATTACTTAGCATGTGATTTCTAGATGGTGCTGACTGCTAGATAAACTACTTAAGAGCTATTAAAGGATGAGAACTCAAGACTATGTCATAACAAGTATTTAGATCGATCTCCATATTCGGGAGACTTAAGGTGTTAAAAAGATACCGATCTTATGAATTGTTCCCAAGTCTTCAAAATCTAACCTCCAATTGATCTATAGCCCAAAAATTTCAAAAAATGCAATGTGTTTTCCAAAATAAACAAAAATATACTTTTTTTTAAAAATGAAAAACAAAACCAACAGAAATAAAGAAAACAAAAGAACTAAACAAAACAAAAGGTTCCTTCCCCCACACTTAAAATAGACATTGTCCTCAATGAAAGGGACTCAATTAAAAAGTAAGAGTGAGAGAAAGTAAAGGGTGCTCCCTGGTTAGGTTGCAGTGTAGTTGGGTACTTCCAAAGAAAACTCTTCTATGGTAGCACCTTCAGGTACCGAACTCTCATGGAATAGTTTCATCTGTTGTCCATTGACCTTGAAAACCTTGTTAGTACCTGCACTTTTAATATCTACTGCACCATGGGGGAAAACATTAGTAATAGTAAAAGGGCCAATCCATTTGGATCGAAGTTTCCCAGCCATAAGCTTAAGGCGGGAGTTAAATAGTAAAACTTGTTGGCCCATAGAGAATTCCTTCCTAGAAATCATTTTATCATGGAAGTGATTGGTTTTCTCTTTATAGATTCTAGAGCTTTCATAAGCTTCTAGCCTAAGCTCTTCAACCTGTTGTAATTGGAGTTTTCTTTCAATACCTGCTTGTTGCATCTTCAGATTACAAATTTTTACCGCCCAATAAGCACGGTGTTCTATCTCAACAGGAAGGTGACATGCCTTACCAAAAACAAGTCGATAGGGAGACATCCCTACTGGTGTCTTGAAAGTTGTTCTTTGAGCCCAGAGTGCATCTTCTAGACGACGACTCCAATCCTTCCTATTTGGTTGCACCATCTTCTCTAGAATCTATTTGATCTCCCTATTAGAGACCTCAGCCTGCCCATTAGTTTGTCGGTGATACGCAGTAGAGACTCTATGCATAACTTCATACTTCCGAAGCAAAGCTTCCATGGTGCAGTTAGAGAAATGAGTGCCTTGGTCACTTATGATAGCTCGTGGAATTCCGAACCTACAAAAGATATTAGACCTGGAAAAATCTGCAACAACTCTAGAATCGTTAGTCCTAGTGGGGATAGCTTCCACCCACTTTGAAACATAATCGACAACAAGTAAAATATATATAAACCCAAATGATACAGGAAAGGGACCCATGAAGTCGATTTCCCATACATCAAACACCTGACAGAAAATCATAGATTGCTGAGGCATCTCACTCTTACGAGTGATGGATGTACCTGTTATCTTGCACTCTTTACAAGTGCGATAAGTCTCATAAGCATCCTTAAAAATAGTGGGCCAATAGAAACCTGAGTCAAGGACTTTTCTCGCAGTCCGTTGCGGCACAAAGTGTCCTCCTACTTGAGTGGCATGAGAAAAATTTAAAATGGATTCAATCTCATAGTCAGGGACACATCTCCTAATAACCTGATCACTACCAAATTTCCAAAGATAAGGATCATCCCACACATAGTATTTGGCATCACTCTTGAGCTTGTGAATTTGTGCCTTGGATTGCACCTGCAGAAAAAACACCAGCAACAAGATAATTAACAATATCAGCAACCCAAAGAGTAACTCCTTGTAAAAGTAGCAGCTGCTCATCAAGAAAGTCATCCTGAATGGCAGAAGGATCTGTATCCCGCTCTATTATGCTCAAGTGGTCAACTACTAGGTTCTCGACTCCACTTTTGTCCTTAATCTCCACATTAAACTCTTGGACCAACAACATCCACCGAATTAATCTTGGTTTTGCTTCTGGTTTCTTTAAAAGGTACTTCAAAGCTGCATGGTCAGTAAAAACAACAACCTTGGAACCTAGCAAATATTGTCTAAACTTGTCAAGAGCAAAAACAATCGCTAAAAGTTACTTTTCAGTAGTAGTGTAATTAGCTTGCGCAAAATCCAAAGTCCTAGAAGCATAGTAAATAACATGGGCAGCCTTGTCCACCCTTTGTGCAAGGACCGCTCCAACTGCATAGTTAGATGCATCACACATAATCTCAAAAGGAAGGTTCCAATCAGGAGGCTTTATGATAGGGGCGGAGGTCAATGCTTTCTTCAAAAAATCAAATGCATGCTTACATTTATCATCAAAATTGAAGGTCACGTCGTTCTTCAACAAGTTTGAAAGTGGAAGAGCTATCTTGCTGAAGTCCTTTATGAAGCGCCTGTAAAAACCTGCATGACCATGAAAAGAACGAATCTCGCGAATGCAAGATGGGTAAGGCAATGGAGAAATCACATCAACCTTAGCAGGGTCTACTGAAATTCCTTTTTCAAAAATTATGTGTCCTAAAACAATTCCTTGCTCGACCATAAAGTGACAATTTTCATAATTTAAAACAAGGTCAGTTTCGATGCATCTCTCTAAAACCATATTCAAAATATTCAAACATGCATCAAAAGAAGAGCCATAAACAGTGAAATCATCCATAAACACTTCCATGCAATTTTCAATAAAATCAGAGGAAATGCTAATCATGCATCGTTGGAAAGTGCCAGGAGCATTGCAAAGGCCAAAAGGCATCCTCCTGTAAGCAAATGTACCAAAAGGGCACGTGAAAGTGGTCTTTTCTTGGTCTTCAGGTGCAATATGAATTTGAAAGTAACCTGAAAAACCATCAAGAAAACAATAATGTGATTTACCTGCGAGCCGTTCGAGCATTTGATCAATGAACGACAAAGGAAAGTGATCCTTTCTAGTCGCCTGGTTCAACCTCCTATAATTAATACAAACTCTCCAGCTATTCTGAACTCTAGTGGGAACAAGTTCATTCTTTTCATTTTTTTATCACAGTGAGTCCAGATTTCTTTGGTACAACCTGCACTGGGCTCACCCAATTACTGTCAGAGATAAGATATATGATACCTGCTTGTAATGTTTTGGTCACCTTTTTCTTCACCACATCAAGAATTAAAGGATTAAGCCTCCTTTGGGGATTCCTTACAGCCTTAGCTCCCTCTTCAAGCAGAATCTGATGCATGCACCTGGAAGGACTAATACCAGGAATGTCCGCCAAGGTCCACCCTATTGCCTTTTTGTGCCTCTTTAAAACTCACTCAAATCATGCGTTTCATGGTGTTAATCACTTCAGGCAAGTTGGTTAAACATGTCGAAGTGCAATTCGTGATTTATTTTGGTGATTAGGAGCCAATTCAATCAAATTCAAATCTGACTTGGAGTGAAAATCCATCTTTGAAATTCAATTTTTGCAGCCATGGTTCTCACAATGTAGGAAGCTTTTTGAGATGATTCTTCTTGCATTGGATAGAGGGAGATGCAATATTTTCAATGTGAAAAGAAATTATTAATTTGGAAGCTTGAGTTGAGAGATATGGTCTTTCAAAGTAGCCTCCATGAAAGAAGTGAAAATCATAAAACACTTAGAAAATTTTCAAGTCTTTTAGGGACCAAAAAGAGACCTTAATGTTTTGATGAAAACCAAGACCTTCCATGGGTTTTTAGATCCTCCATGTTGAGTCAAAGTTGTAGAGGACATCTTTAAGTTTATTCTAGAACACGAATGGGCTCCAAATGATGAAAATTGACCAAGTTATGCCCTTTTGGAGTTGACTAAGAAAACCTTCCAAAACTCAAAATGACCTATAATGTCTTGAAATGTTTGATGACCTTCTAAGCATAATTTGATCTTTCCTTGCAAAGAGAACTTGTTAGGGATGATGAGAAGAATTCATTAGAAAACAAACCACCTTAAGATGTTGAAAATTGAAGGAGATATGCTCATTTGGTCATAACATCCACAAATTGTTATATTAGGTCAAACACCTTGCACCCAACTTGAATTTCTTGATGATTTCTTGCATAATAAGCCATGATGAAACACATTTGATGTTGGAATGTTGTTCCTTTGAACACATTTGATGATGAGGGACTTCTAGAGTTGAGAATACCACAAAGTTAAAGAGAACACCTTGCTTGAACTTGAAGAAACACAACCTTCTTGCTTGAGAAACAAACCATGATACCTTGATACCCTGACAAGAACAAATGCTATGCAAACATGAATATGAATATGCAAAGAAACATAAGCCAATAACACAAGAGAAGATGAGAAAATTTTGGGGTGCTACAGCGGCCATATGTCACGGTCAGCTTTATCAGAGACCCATGAAGTGAGCTTTTGATAAACATGTGCATCCTCGGACATTCCAGGAAGGTTACTTATGGCTCAAGACGTTCATGACCATGTACAATGAATCCAGGGGCAAGTGGACACCGAACTATGAAGGCCCATATGATGTAGCAGAGGCATTCTCTGGTGGTGCCTTGAAACTTGCAAATATGGACGGTAATGAATTACCATACCCAATGAATGCAGACTCTGTCAAGCGATACTACGCCTTAAAAAGGGAAATAATAAAGCCGCTAAGTCGAAAACCTAAAAATGCGACTTAGGCAAAAATGGTTGTCCTGGTGGACTGACAACCCGATAGGGCGGTCCAGGAAAAATTTAGGGATAAAATAAAAAATTATGGGTCCGCTGAGTTGAAAACCAGAAAAGGCGGATCAGGAAAAGAAAGGTGTCTCAGTGGATTGAAAACCCGAAAGGGCAATCCAGGAAAAAGTTGGGGAAAAATTCCAAGGTAAAATATCGAGTCTGCATATCCACTCGATCCAGATGTGTCCCTGAAAAGAGGAATCAATCCAGCCGTCTTCCTACGAAGCAAGGTGTTTAAGTCTTCGAAGTCATAGGGACCATAGTAGTGTTGAAACTCAATGGAACCTCAATTAGTTGTATTGCCATTATGTTTTTCTTGCACTGCGATTACCTAATTAAGGAATTGCATCCTCGTATATACTTACCTTTTTAAGGGTCAAATCAATAAAAAGAGAGATTTCTCACCAAACTGTGCTCACTTTTTATTTTATCTGCTTGTTTGCAAATTAATTTTATTTTTGATAAAAAAGAATATTCGAAATACAATAAAATTTGTTTTGGTATTTAGAGAAATTGAAAGGGAAATAGATAGTCTCCAAAGAAACTTCACCACATGAGAGTGTCATACCCCAAATTTGTCCTACCTGTTATGTTCCTCTTATACCATGATTTTATGTTGTTCATGGTCCTTCTTTGGATGATCGGAGCATATAGGTCATAAAAGTATTGTGTATGTTTATGGTGCTTGCAAAATTTTGTGAAGGTGATTTGGCTCCAAGAAGAGATAGAAGAGGAGTGTGCCCTCATTTTTTGGTTAGCCAGTTATAACGAGATCGATGACTAAGTGATATGGTTAGAACCATCTTAAGGAGCGAGCCATGGTTTTTAGAATGGGTAGAATCCTATTCCAACTGGTTTACGAGCTTTGATTCGATATGTTTGGGTGCCATGGTCCAAGAATGCCCTTAAGGCTATGTGTTAGATCAAGTTAAATTCTGGCCAAATTTATTGCAAGACTGTTCAAGAAATGTTTATTCAAGTTTCAGCATTATGTCATGTTTACTTTGATCTAAATTGGCAAGATTAGAAGGGTGTTCGTCTAAGAGGTCCAGGGCATAATCAAAACGTGATCAAGGCATATGCTAAATCTGAGTCATGTTGGAATTAAGGTTAAGATTGTTTTTGTCCAAGATTCAAGTCGCAAGGTAGCTCATGATGTTTATAAACTCCAAGATAATTTAGTCTATTTCAAAACTGGTCTCACCCATGTAGACATCCTTTTTTCAAAACACGATTAGCAAATATGAGGATCAAATTAATGTTTTAAATCACCATTGTAGTTATTTCCGTAAAACATGAAACCTATTATATTAAAAAGGAAGGGGAAAAGCTATGGCTCATTTGCCCCCAAGAGTCAATCGAAGGTTTATTATGCAGCCAACTTATGAGAAATCTTTGCAATGCATACTTGGGGTTATATTACAACTTGTGATGAATTATGAGCAAGCAGTATCAGGACATGTGATTGAATCTAGAAGTGTTTCACAATAAATTATACCATCCTAAAGAATACAAGCAGTACTAATACAAATTAAACACATTAGGTCAAGACTCATCAAATGGTAAAGCTTACAAGGACAAAGACCATTCTTTGGTTCCACAAATATTCAAGGATACAAAGATAACTTGTACCTTTTCAAATCACACTATGACAATGTAACTAAGAGAACTCACAAAAATCAAGAGGCAACATACAAACAATCTACACGAGCCTAGAAGAGGAACTCAAACAGACAGGCTTTTAGATTAGAATTTACAAATCTAGAATGATGCATTAGGAGGATGTTTTCTACTTGCAGGAACTGTAAATCCTCAAAAAATCCCATGAGATTGCTTTCACACCAAAGCTGTGAACAATTTGTCAAATTCTTCAAGCTGTCTTTAGGCTAATCCATTCCACCAAATCATCATGCCAAGCCAATCCTTGTTGAAGTCAAGCCACTTGCAATCTCTTCCAAGGCTCTCGAGGGTGTTCTTCATCACAACCTCCCTTCCCTCGAGCCAATACACCAAAAAAAAAATAAAAATATGTTAGTGCAGTGCATGAAATGATTTAGAGTACAAGACTACTTTGTATATGATGCAAGTAGAGGTTACAACAATTAAGGCGAACCGAATACATGATACACAAATCAGAGCCATGGCATATCAGTACCTCAAGGAACACCAGGATTTGTCAAGAAATCCAAAAGGTTACAAGATAGAAACTAATTTTCATGATTCCACCTAATCTGTAACGTATCAATATGAAAGTACCAAATGACAAACGGATACAGGGCATGTTTTAATCAAACATAAGTCAAAAATTGCATCAGTAAAAGTGTTGACAAGGCAGTGAAAGTGGAAATTTAGCAGGGACCACCTGCATTCTAGAAGCCCTTGCATATCACTACAAACAATCAAAGAGCAAAAATTAACATTGTAGAGGTCCCCACATATCAGAGAGCATCACCAAAATTTCATTCCAAAAATCCCACAAAATTAGCCTCACTCCTCACCATTTCTAACAGTTTTCTACACACACTATAACCTTTACCTTGCAAAAAATTGATATAATATGCTGATCCTATAAAGCCTACATTGTTCATCCAGAAGAGTGGAACCTAAATAAAGAAAAAACCTAATTCTCAGCAGAATTTTTGCCCTAACTGAAAACCTTAAAATTCACAAAAGCTCAGATTCAAAAGCATTCTGAGTCTCACATTGAGACTCAAAATTTCTTGAGCTAAAGGCCACTCCAAGCATTCAAGCAGAGAAGAAATCAACAAACAGAAGAAGAAGACGAAAACAAGAAGAAGGGGAGAAAGGATTTCAGAAGCAAAAGAGGAAGGAGTAAGAGAGAGTTCTGAACATTACCTCCACTAAAAAATTAAAATTGGGTTGACTCCAATTTTGTTTGCTGCTTCGATGACGCCATTCATATTGGGCCGATATGGTGAAGAGTTGTGGTGCTCGATCTTGAATTATTGACACAACTCCTTCATTATCTTGTTATTCAGATTGCTTGCATTGTCAGTGATAATGTTGCTAGGAATACCATAGCAACAAATTATATCTTTCTTGATAAATCTGGCAACCACTTGTCGTGTAACATTTGCATAAGAAGCAGCTTCAACCCACTTGGTGAAATAATCGATAGTAACTAGAATAAAGTGATGACCGTTGGAAGCCTTCAGCTCGATCAATCCAATCATATAAATACCCCACATAGAGAAGGGCGAAGGAGAAGTTATAACATTCAATGGAGTTGGTGGCACGTGGATTTTATCACCGTAGATTTGGCACTTGTGACATCTTTTGGCAAAGTTGTAACCATCTACCTCCATTGTTGTCCAGCAATACCCAGCTCGAAGGATCTTTTTAGCCACGGCAGGACCTTTGGCATGTACACCCTCACATCCTTCATGTATGGACCTTATGATTGTGTTGGCTTCGTGTCTATCCACGCATCTGAGAAACATAGAATCATAATTCCTCTTGTACATTACACTACCACTTAAGAAAAACTTGGCGCAGAGCCGTCTGAGAGCTTTATTATCAGTGATAGTAATACCTTCGGGATATTCCTATTTTTCCAGATATATTTTGATGTGGTAGAACCAAGGCTTATCGTCAAACTCGACCTCGATTTCTAAACAGTGTGCTGGTTCGTTCAAATGATCAATGCGGATAGCAGGAGCTTCATATTTCCACTTGACTTTGAACATGGATGTCAGGGTGGCAAGAGCATCAACTAGTAGATTTTCTTCCCTAGGAATATAATGAAAAGACATTTTATCAAAGTAGGAAATCAATTTTGCGATGTGTTTTTGGTACGGAACCAGCTTGGAATCACGATTCACAATGTTTCCTCTGACCTGGCCAATCATCAGAGCAGAATCTCTATAGACCTCAAGAAACTTGATTCTCATGTCAATTTCCGCTTCAATATCGTAGATGCATGCTTCATGTTCAGCCATATTATTGGTGCATTCAAAGCATAATCTGATGGTGAAGCAAGATGAAAACCTTTCAGAGAGATGAGGATAGCACCGACTCCACGACCTTTAGCATTGGAAGCACCATCAAATGCAAACATCCATCACGCCCCTGGTTCGGGTGCTATATCAGGGTCTGAAGTCTCATAATCTCTGATGAGTAGAACATCCTCGTCGGGAAAGTCAAACTTCACTTGTTGATAACCTTCCACAGGTTGATAAGTAAGGTACTTAGACAAGACGCTCTCTTTTATTGCTTTATGGGTAACATGTTGGATGTCATACTCAGTCAACAACATTTGCCACCGAGCAATTCGTCCAGAGACAATAGGCTTTTTGAAAATATACTTTATCGGATCCATCTTAGATATCAATAAGTAGTATGGCAAATCATGTATTGTCTTAGGCATCGAGCAACCCAAGTCATAGCACAACAAGTTTTCTCCAATAGGTAGTATCTGGTCTCACAATCATTGAACTTCTTGCTCAGGTAGTAAATTGCATGTTCTTTTCTGCCAGTGTCGTCATGCTGACCTAATACACATCCCATTGATTCATTGAGAATAGTGAGATGCGTGATTAAAGGCCTACCAGGAACCAAAGGTACTAAGGTTGGTGGTTCTTGCAAATATTTTTTTTTATCTTGTCAAAGGCTTCTTGACAATCATTGTACCATTCGACGGATTTATTTTTCTTAGTAATTTGAATATTGGTTCCCAGGTAGCCGTCAGATGAGCAATGAATATGGAAATGTAATTAAGTCGGCCCAGAAAGCCACAAACTTCTTTTTCTGTTTTGGGAGGCGACATGTTTTGAATTGCCTGAACCTTGTCAGGATCAACTTCAATGCCCTTCTGACTTACAATAAAGTCCAAAAGTTTGCCCGATCGAACTCCAAAGGCACACTTTGCTGGATTCAACCATAACCTGAATTTATGGAGTTTGTCAAACAGCTTCTTCAGATGATCCAGATGATCATTTTCAAGTTATGGTTTTGGAAATCACATCGTCCATATAAACCTCAATCTCTTTATGGATCATATCATGAAAGAGAGTTATCATGGCACGTTGGTATGTTGCCCCTGCATTCTTTAGACCAAAAGGCATGACTTAGTAGCAATATGTACCCCATGGCATGATGAAAGTGGTATTCTCCATATCAGATGGGGACATCTTGATCTGATTATATCTTGTGAAACCATCCATAAAAGAAAAGACAACGAACTGTGTAGTGTTGTCTACCAAAACATCAATATGAGGCAGAGGGAAATCATCTTTCGGGCTTGCCTTATTGAAATCTCGATAATCTACACACATTCGGACCTTCCCATCTTTTTTAGGAACTGGGACGATGCTGGAAATCCATTTGGGATACTCAAAAGTGGCTAGGAACCCAACATTGAACTGATTTTTACCTCTTCTCTAATTTTAAGTGCCATGTCAGGTCTGGTCCTTCTGAGCTTCTGCTTGACAGGAGGACAATCAGGCTTGAGTGGCAAATGATGTTCAATGATGTTGGCATCAAAACCTAGCATATCTTGATAGGACCAGGTGAAAATATCAACATACTCTTTCAATAACTTGACTATCTCAGAGTGTACATGCTTAGCGAGGGATGTCTCAATATTGACTTCCTTTCTCACCTCATCAGTACCAAGATTGATAACTTCCACTGGCTCTTTGTGTGACTGGATCTCTTTATGCTCGTGCTCAAGGAGCCTTGCTAGTTCAGCCGGTAATTCGCAATCTTCCTCACCATCTTCTTTGGCTTGGTTAATTGGTATCCCAGAATTACAACAGATGTTTGCCAAGTTGTTATCAATGCAATTATTTGTTCTGCATGTTTATGAATTATGTTTAGAATGAGCTATTTGAAAATTGAAAATAAAATAAACTTTTCCATTTGTTTATTTGTGAAAAATAAAATAAAGAAAGAAAATAGAGCATGATTTGAGTGCAGAAAACTTTTATTTATTGATCACATAATGTTTCAAAAGCGCGAGGCCCTTACAAGCTATCCATTAATCTCGGGCGAGGACGAGGGAACAGGAAAAAAATGCATTACATGGTTGTGGGAAAAACCACGAGAATCACAGTAGATGTCCAATTGTTAAGCTTGAAACCAGGCGAACACTTGCGTACAAAGCTTGCACTTCGGTTGCTAGGACCTGCGTCATCAATAACTAACACAATATCCCCCTCTTGGAATTCAACACTTGTGAACTTGATCAAACCGCTTTTCTGATGACTGCGTGAACTAGCTTGCTGATCAGGATGGTAACCCAATCCAAAGCGATCATGCTTTTCAACCACATTCAGGATTTCCCCCAACCAGGTAAGGCACCTTTCTCAATGGTCTCTTTAGCACTCTTGATAAATGACATGGCCATTTTTGGTAATCTACCAAAATTGATAAAAGAAGAGCTGACATCTTCAAACTCGATACATTACAACGGTACTTCAGCTATGCTCTCATCAGTATCGACATATCGGAAAGATGATAACTCACTTACTAACAGATCTTCCTCACCACAAATGATAACCATCTGATCTTCAAAGATGAACTTCAACTTCTGATGTAACATGGATGTAATTACCCATGCGGCATGAATCTAGGGTCTACCTAATAAACAACTATATGCAGGATTGATATACATCACTTGGAAAGTAATGGTAAAAAAATGTGGCCCGACTTTAATGGGTAAATCCACTTCGCCAATGACTTGCCTTCGAGAACCGTCGAAAGCTCTGAAGATTAAAGCACTTAGTCTCATCTCTCTCCCCTCTACCAATTGTTAACTCAATGTTCCCTTAGGCATCACATTGAGAGAAGAATCAATATCTACAAGAACATGAGATAGTAAGGAGTCCAAACACGTCATTGAGATATGCAAGGCTCTATTAGGGGAAGTACCTTAAGTAGGCAACTCTAACTCGTTGAAACCCAAGTACTTATTTGCCGTTATGTTTGCGACGACATCGTCAAATTGTTCTACTCAAATGTCGTGCATCACATGAGCAGTGTTCACAACTTTCAACAAAGTTGATCTATGCGCAGGCGAGCTCATGAGTAATGACAAGATAGAAATCATCGATGGAGTTTGCCCTAGCTGATCCACAATCTTAAAGTCGCTCTTCTTGATCAGTTTGGGAAAATCTTGATCATCCATGACTTCTTTTCTCTTGGTGACATCCACAAATGAAGTGACTGGAACTGATGCAGCAGTTGATACCCCTTGTTGCACAACAGAGGTTGTTGAAGCATATTTCTCCTTAGGAGGAACAATGGTTGGAACTTGCATTGACTTAGATATGACTTTTGGAGCAAACACTCGCCCGCTACGAGTCATCCCTCTGGTGGCAGTTACGTTGATAACTTTAGATTCTGAAAACTGAATTTCTCGACCCCTAGAAAACATAGTCGGACCATATTGTCGCTACTGCGAAAAAAGGGCCGGCGAGAACAAACAGAAGAGTCACCACCGAACATTATTTATCCCTAAGAGAAGGAAAGGAAATGATCGAAGAAAACCTAAAAGAATGGGAAAGACAAGGTCATTGCAACCAAATCTTGAGTTCGGGAGTCGGTTACATCAAGGGGAAGGTATGAACACCCCTCACGTCCGTTGTACTCAACGGGATCCACACTTGTTGTCTAATAAAAAAGGTGTGTTATCTAAAAACTACTGCTAAACGGGGGAGGGAAAAGAAAAAGGAGACTCGACAGGACATCGCCACCCTATGCCTACGTATTCCCTCATACAATGGGAAAGTCAGAGTCAACGTAGTTTGGAAAACTACGGGTGATGGGGGGAAGGATGCTCGCCAAGACATCACCGTATTGTACCTACATATCCTTATCTGGTATGAGGAATTAGAGCAAACATAGTTTGGGAAACTAGACCACTGGTTGGTTAAGTGTTTTTTATGAGTGACATTAAGTTCTCATTCTAGCATTTAGGGTCGATGTCTGTTGGCGGTAGAACGAAAAAGTAACGTACCCTTTTCTAAAAATGAGTTTGAAGAACAATCCCGAAGGATAAAAAGGTTTGAATTTGGTTTAAGAGTTTTAGAGAAGTAAATTGAAGTGGTTTGAGATTCACGTTGCACTAAAGACTATGACACAAGAGCGAATGCGCCACATATCGCCCAAAGAGCATACACTAAACACTATAGACTATCGCTACTGCGGAAAAAGGAGACCACCAAAGACAAAAGAGCCGCTGCCGTTCGTTATTTATCCCAAAGAGAGGGAAAGGAAATGATCAGAGAAAACCTACAAAAAAGGGAAAAGACAGGTCATCACAACCAAATCTTGGGTTCGGGAGTCGGTTACGCAAGGGGAAGGTATGAGCACCCCTCATGTCCGTTGTACTCAACGAGATCCACGCTTGTTGTCTAATCTAAAAGGGTGTTAATATATCAAAAGTCTGGCTCACAAGGACAAAAGAAAAGAAAAGAGACTCGATAGAGCATCACCGCTCTATGCCTAAGTACTCCGTCGTGCAATGGGAAAGTCAGAGTCAACGTAGTTCAGAAAACTACGGGTGAAACGGGGGAAAGGTTGCTCGCCAAGACATCGTCGTCTTGTGCCTACGTATCCTCGTCTGGTATGAGAAATCAGAGAAAATGTAGTTCGGTCTGACACGACCACATATTGGTTCAAGTGTTTTAACTGAGTAAGGTTAAACCTTCGTTCTAGCAGTTATGTGTATTGCTGCTCGACCATTGGAGACTTAGGTGTTACCTGTTTGCGGTAGAACAACAACTTAACACACTCTTTCTGAAAATGATTTTCAAACAATCCCGAAGGATAAAAAGGTTTGATGTCTTGTTTTGTATTTTTTTATGACAAGAAATGAATTGAGTTAAATTTGAAACTTCTGTTACACTAAAGACTATGACTTGAGAGCGAATGCGTCGCATATCGCCCAAAGGGAATACGCTAAACACTCTAGACAAGGTGAGAGGAGGCCCCCCACTCATAATTCCTCAAGTACTTAAGGCTCGTAGCGTACAACGAATGTTAACCTTTATTAAGTTTCTTATGAAGTTATGAGATGAGAAGAGAAGACACAAATTCTAAGGGGAACTGATCAACACTAATGTTATCATGCAATGTGTTCCTAAAGTTGGGATTGAAAGGGGAAGATCTATCCTAATGTCAAAATAAAAAGGATTGAAAGCCTAGTGTCTCTCCTACTCCCATCTTAAACATAGGGACTAGGAATCCTAAGGGATCATGGCAAAAGACCAAGTAAACAACAGATAATCCAATTACAGATGAAATGAAAAATGAGAAGAAGTTGACTTAAACAAGTCAAAATAATGCAAACATGGTTTACAAAGATGCAAAGATGGGATATGAGAATCAAATGATGCAACAAAGAAAAATGATCAAAACAAGTTGACTTAAACAAGTCAAAAAGAGTGAGATGAAATAGGAGAAGTTACAACTCTTACAACCATTCAAACATCAATCACTTATACAAAGGCTAAACAATAAATCAAAGGCACAAGCCACAATCAGAGAGAAGATGGGAGAAAGAAGCTTGGGAAGCAAGTACATGTAAATTATCTCAACCAAACAATTCAAATTAATCATGTAAAAGAAAGGAGCAGACAAGTGCTAAAAGAGATGCATCATTCAAGGCAAACTCAAAGCATAAACATGAACACCAAATCACCTTGAATGATGACCAAAGCAAGTGGGGCAGAAGTAAATCCAAGAGAGGAAAGCTCAAATCAAGATAGGAAGCAAAGCACAAACAAGAACCAAGTCAAGGCAAATGGAAGAACCAAAGTTCTATCTCATGTTTAACACTTAAAAAAACAAGTGGAAATGCCTAACTTCTAAGTAACTTGTGAAACAAGTTACACAAATGTGTGACCTAAAACCAAAGAACCAGCACCTTAATCATGTTATAAACAAGTATCAAGACTCATAGGGTGCATATGAGATCCATAGAAGTCATTTTCCAAAGGAACTAGGTCAAACTAGTTTGTATAAACCTCTTTTAAGATGGCTTGACTTGCAAGCTCAATCAAAAATTGAAAGATTGTTCAATAAATTCCAAATAAAAAGCACAAAGTAACCAAGTCCCAGGGCAAACAGAAGGCAAAGATATCAAAGTCAAATTCATCTCAAGGCATCATCGAACAATTCAAGAGTTGATGGTGCACCACCTTATCGAGCATGAATCGAGGGACAAGAAAAGTCAACTCAAAGTCAACCAAAAAGTAATCAATCATGAACCAAATCCACCCTCAAAGACACCTAATTCATCCTTTAAATGGAAAAGAAGCCTTGATCATAGGGGATTTACATTGGAGGTTCAAATGACTAGGATCAAAATAAGACAACACCAAAAACACTTTTAATTGCAAAATTAAAATAAAATGGCAAATAAAGATAAAATCAGAAACAAAAATTTTAGAAAATTAAATAAAACCTTGAAATGCAAGAAGACAATTTTTGTAGAATATTTTGATGGTTGAAACTTATTTTAATAATAGAAAATGAAAACAAAAAAGAAAAGAAAAGAAAATGAAATAAACAAGCAGGGAGGTGTATAAGCAAAGTTCAGAATGAACTGAATAATGTGAAAATGCACGTTGGGCCCTGAAAGACTGGGGGTGTAGTTAGCACTTGAGGCCCAATTCAACCCAACCATCAGACTTAATGAAATGCAGCGTTTCATTAAGTCCAGTCAGAGTTAATTGTCCAACCACGCACAGTCAAGCCAGTGAGAATGTGACAAGCATGTAGGTCAAAGGGTCAAAGGAGAGTGAGTTAGCAAAGATCAGAAGGGTGACTGGACACCGGAGCTAGGGCTCTGATCGTCTTCTTCGGCCAGCTCGCCGGAGACCAATCACCAAACTTCAATAAAAATGCATAAATCTGGTACCATTCGAAAGCTGAAGTTGCAAGGAGTATGAATCCAACATTTGATTTTCAAAAACGTTCCTAAATAAGCTGTAATCACGACACGAAAATCTGAACACACATACTGAAATGGAATCAAACACGCAAGCAAATAGTTCAAACATTGCCTACCAAAGGTAGGGCTTCAGATGCACCCAGTATGAAGCTTATTTGATGCCTAGAATGAAGGTTTTGAGTTGATGAAAATTACCTAACGGAGAGATTCTATTGATCCTTCAAAACACAAAGAAGCTCCAATCCAATGCTTCCAACTTGCTCCTTAAGTTATTGTGAAGAGGAAATGAGCCACAATTTGGAGTAAATCTCAGAGTTATGGCAGATTCGAAGAAGTAAAGCTTTGTGAAATTTTTGATCTCTCTCTCTCTTTTCTCTCCAACAGCTGCCACCAATAATGGTGATTAAGGCAAGCCAAAATGCTTTTATGTGATGGATTTCCAATGACCATGCAGGCCCATGTTGATCATAATATGTGATTTCCACTCTTGGCCAAAAATAATTTCCTTATGCACCATACACGAGTTTCATGACATACACCTTCATTTTGGTCAGCAAACAAGCAAATGAGGTGTGTTGAAAACATATGGATTGGTTTTAGGTCATGAAATAAAGCCTTACCCCAAGTTTCAAATCATGACTTTTTAAGTATGAATTTTGAAAATGTGACCTATAATTCCTCTTCATGTTGGCACAAAAGAAGTAAAAATCTTTATGGTCATGCGATTGTGTAGAAAAATTCAAAAATGAGGTCAAAAAATGACTTGTAATGTAAGATATCCAAACCATGACCAAAAGTCAAATTTTCACCTTTAAAATGGTCCACATGATCACATAATTCAAAAATTCTCATGAATCTTAAGTTCAATGTGGAGTTGAGACCCTTAGGCACAAATTTTATGTTGGTTGGAAATGCATTTGAGGTCCATAAGTTCATGAAAAAGACCATTGAAACAAATGACCTATAATGAACTTTCCTAAAATGCCCTTGCCTTGTGAGGTCCATAACTTGAGATCTATAAATGATAAAGACGACTTCTAGAACTTTTTCGAAAGCTAAGATCATAAGGAACAACTTTCATGTTTAATTGAAGTTGAGGATAAACTTGCTTCTAGGTCAAAAATGCCTTGGGAATGAGTTGACTATTAGTTGACCAAAAATATCTTCATATGAGAACCTTGACTTGTTGGCATCATCCTTGGGATGTACAAACTCAATGGATGAGTTATTGTACTCAAAATAAATCTAAGAACATGCCCTACAAGTCTCATGTTTTTATGAAAAAGAGATTGAGCTTTTATCATGGGGTAAATTGTCCTTGAAGTTGGGCACCAAAGAAAGGGATTTTACACTGAAAACCTCTGAAACCCTAATTTAGTAACTTCTTGAACCCTTGATTCTTCTTAATTTGATCTTAACATGACATCCTAAATGCTTTAAGGTGACTCCTTATGACTCAAGTGACTTAGAATCAAGTCTTGAACCTTCTCAAGTCCACAGTTGATCTTGAGTTGACCAGATGAAACCCTAGTTCCATATCTTTTGACTGTGCCTCTTTACAGATGAATTGAATGACCAAACAAACTGCACAATGACCCCTAAGGTAATCAATGAGCTTTTATACCGTGTCTTCTACAAGATAAATACCTCATGAATTCCTGATGATCCTCTGATGATCCCCAAGATAAGAGATAACATCCACACATCAATCTCTCCTTTCATATTACTTTGAACCTTCCATGGTGATGATAAACACTTGATGGCTTACAAAAATACCTTTGCTTGAGTTTGAAACCAATAAGACCCTCCTCTTGAATGGTACACCAACTCTTGATCCCCTGCTAAGAACAATGCTATGCAAATGCAAATGCTAAAAACGAAATGAAACATAAGCCAAGTACAAGAAAAGGTTGGTCAAATTTTGGGGTACAACATAGACAAGTGAGGAGAAACCCCCCACTTATAATTTCCTATATACTTAAGGCTCGTGACGCACAACGTTCATCATCCTTTATTAAGTGTCGTAAGACTGTTTGAGATGAGAAGAGAAGGCACAGAGAAAGCACTAAAGGGAAACTAAAAGCCCTAATGTTATCATACAAAGTGTTCCTAAAGTTGAGATGAAGGGACTATCCTAATTGTTATCATGCAAAGGATTGAAAGCCTAATGTCTCTCCTACTCCCATATTAAACAGAGGGACTAGGAACCCTAAGGGATCATATGAGAAAACACAAGTAAAAACTATCCAATTCAATCACAAATGGAAACAAAAACGCAAGACTTAAACAAGTCTCAAGGCAAGAGAAAGAGAAGAAAGTAGAAGAAGATGGAGAAGAGGAAACAACAACAAACAACTTCTCAAGGAAATTCAACTCAAATGACAAGATAAATACAAAAGTAAGCACACACACAAGGCATACATCAACATCATGTTAAGGTGAAATAAGAATGCATATATTCCAAGCCACACTCAAGGGTTAGAGGTTAAAGCAAAATGGCAAAACAAGGTGCCCAAACATACACAAGTGACACAATATCCAACAATAGGCATCATCAATCATCAAACCAAGTGGGATAGAGTCAAATGAGATATAAAACAAGGTAGGGTAGTAGCAACATCATATTATGATCAATTCAATTTAAAGATTAAAAAATGAGCATAAGAATGTCAATCATACATCTTATCAAAACACAATCAATGGCCACACAAAACAAGCATATAACAAACTCACCTCACAAGAACAAACATGTAACCTCAAGGCATGAATCCAAATGGGCAGCAACATGGACATGTATATCTCTAGCACCCCAAAATTTTCTCATCTTCTCTTGTGTTCTTGGCTTATGTTTCTTTGCATCTTCATATTCATGTTTGCATAGAATTTGTTTTTGGCAAGGGATCAAGGTATCATGGTTTGTTTCTCAAGCAAGAAGGTTGTGTTTCTTCATGTTCAAGCAAGGTGTTCTATATGACTTTGTGGTATTCTCATCCCTAGAAGCTCCTCATCATCAAGTTTGGTCCAAGGCAACATCATTGTAACATCATATGTGTTTCGTCATGGCTTATTATGTAAGAAAGCATCAAGAGATTCAAGTTTGGTGCAAGGTGTTTGACCTAATATAGCAATTTGTGGATGCTATGATCAAAAGAGCATATCTCCTTCAATTTTAAACATCTTAAGGTAGTTCTTTTTATAATTAACTTTTCTCACCATCCCTAACAAGTTCTCTTTGCAAGGAAAGATCAAACTATGCTTGGAAGGTCATCAAAAGTTTCAAGACATTATAGGTCATTTTGGGTTTTGGAAGGTTTTCTTAGTCAACTTCAAAAGAGCATAACTTGGTCGATTTTCATCATTTGAAGCCAATTCTTTTGTTAGAATAAACATGAAGATGTCCTCTACAACTTTGATTCAACATGGAAGAGTTAAAAACACAAGTAAGGCCTTGGTTTTCATCAAAACATTATAGGTCTCTTTTTGGTCCCTAAAAGACTTGAAATTTTTCTAAGTGTTTTATGACTTTCACTTCTTTCATGGATGCTACTTTGAAAGACCATATCTCTCAACTCAAGATTCCAAATGAATAATTTATTTTCACATGGCAAAGATTGAATCTCCCTCTATCCAATGCAAGAAGAATCATCTCAAAACGCCTCCTACATTGTGAGCACCGTGGTTGCAAATTTTGAATTTCAAAGCTGAAGTTTCTCTCCAAGTCAGAATTGAAATTGTTTGAATTGGCCTCTAATCACCAAATTAAGCCACAAATTCAATCTAAACATGATTAACCAACTTGCTTGAAGTGATTAGAGCCTTGAAATGCAAGGTTTGAGTGAGTTTTGAAAGATTTCAAGTCACACTTTTCTCATGCTGCAAGTGTGCATGATTTCCATCCAAATTGCCTCATTCACCCTCCATTTTGATTCAGATAGCTTCTCCTATAAATAGGGAGTCATTTCCACCCATTTCCACAAGCTTTTGATAGCCAAAACCACTCTGCCAAGATCCCATTTGAACTCTTGAGCTTGAACTTTGAATTTCTATTTCCACACCTTAAACACTCAAATTTTCCACTCAGTTAGCTTCACCAACATTCAGTGAAGCTAACCGGATCAAGAACTTGAAGAATCGTGGCCTGAATCAAGCTAGGGAACTCCATTTTCAGAGCTTCAAGGTTGAGCTTCAACAGGTATAATTCTCAACCATTTTGATCCATATTTATGGCTAAGATGTAGTCCTTGACATGCTGATGCTATTTGTATAGTTAGTTTTTAGTTGTAATTGTGTTTTGTTGCTGAATTTTCAAATTCGTGTTTGAATCTTATTCTGGTTTATTTCAAATCGAGTGAGTTTTAGTTTAAAGAAATTTGGCGCGATGATATGGTTGAGATCGTCTTGAAAAGAAGCATCAAATGAAACCACAATGAGCTCCATTGGTTATGGTTTGAGGTATCCACGATTTTCTGCAGATCCTTGGGTGTTTCAGGTGGCTGGAGGTTGAAGATGATGATCAAACCGTCCATCATGCCACCTGTTTTAATCTCAAGCCTTTGAATTTAAATGGATCCATGTGCATAAGCTGACTAGTGTCCATTGTGGATGCGCTCTTTCTGATCTTTGGATCTGAGACATCATTTAATTAGGCATGATCCAATGCACCTTGTTTTTCTGTTTTAATTTCTTTTTCTAAATTGTTTTTAAATTCCTTTTTATTTTCAGAAATTCATAATAAATTCATTTTAATCAAAAAAATACCAAAATATTTTCTAAAATTCTCTTTTATTATTCTCTTTCTAATTTATATTTTTGTGCATTTATGTATCTTTCATGATTTTTATTTGTTTTGCATGATTTTAATTGGTTCAAAAATACTTTTGAGCCATTTAAAATTATGAAAATATTTTCATATGATCCTATAATGGTTTTGAACCTATGGTGATTTTCTTGGATTTTTGTTTTCTGTTTTAGGTATTTTCATGTATTTTAATTTATTTGTTTGATTTTAATTAGTTTAAAACTATTTTTGGGCATTTAAAAATGTTGGAATTATTTTCATACGATCCTATGATGGTCTTAGACCTATGGTGATATCCTTGAACCTTCATTCATGCCTTGGTTTCTTTTTTCTTATTTTAGGATTTTTTATTCTTTTTTTATTTGTTTTTATTTTGTTTTAAATTACAAATGGATGAATAAATGATTTGATCCATTGTGGGGTGATGTTTTGACGTTTGAGTTGGATTTTCAAACTTAAGTGATCTTTCTCACGTGTCCATGATTGGATGTCTATTTGTTGATCATGGTATGTTGCTGCCCCACTTTGTCTTTTAAGTCATTTGCTTTGCTTCTTGCTTTGCTTTTTTTTGGATTCATCTGATTAAGCATGGTTTAGTTTGCCTTACTTTGGTGTTTGTTTGCATATCTTGGATGTAGCTTGGATTTGGGATGCACCAATGATATGTTGACTTGAGCTGTGTTTGTCTAACTTGTTTGGGTTTGACCTTTTGTTTTTTCTTTATGCATCTTTCCTATTCATCTTCCTCTTCTCTCTCTTTGAGACTTCTTCTACCATCATTTTCATCTGTGATTAAACTGGATATTGTTTACTTGTGCTTGTTCACATGATCCCTTAAGATTCCTAGTCCCTCTTTTTAAGATGGGAGTAGGAGAGACATTAGGCTTTCAATCATTTGCATGATAACAAGTAGGATAATCCCTTTCATCTCAACTCTAGGTCCATCATTTGTGTTGCACCCCAAAATTTGCCTAACACTTCTTTACCTAGCTTATGCTTCATTTCATTCACATTAGCATTATCACTTGCATTTCATTGACATGCATGCAGGAGATCAAGAGGTATGATTACCAATCAAGAGCTATACAAGACTATGAAGCTAGCTAAGAAGGTTATTCAAGTCTTGTCAGAGAAGTTAAAAGATCCTCAGAGAAAGTGAGTGAAACCAAGAGGGTGTGTCTCCTAACTTGAGAGTTGTGGGAAGTCATCAGATGATTCTGAAGCCATGAAGTTAGACTTGAGGTCTTGAGAGAGCTCATGAGAAGTGTTGAAGATCACTTTGATGCCTAGACAGGTCATTGTGCAAGATTAAGAAGACTCAACCATGAGTGGTGCAGTTAGGGTTTGACTGGGTCAACCCTAAGTCAACTGATGATTTGAAGAAGGTTAAGACCTAATCCAAGAGCCATGTGATCATGGATTGATACATTGAGATGTTATAAGGATGATTCCAAGGTCAACTCATCATGATTGAAGAGTTTGAGAAGTTTCAAGCTAGGGTTTCTAAGACTTGACAGTGTAAAATCCCCTAGTTGGACCCCTATCCTCAAGGCAATTTAGCTCAAGATGTGATTGTCATCTCATCTTGCCCCCAACATGAATGTTGTAGAGCATGATCTTAGATTTAATTTGAGTGCTATAATTACTTGATAGGATTTGTAGAACTCAAGTTATGACTTTGACAAGTTACAGGTCATCTGAGGTATGTGAATTTGGAGCTTGAAAGTTGTCCAACTTGCATGAAACGTTTTCCCTAGAAGGATGATTCCTATGAACTTTTGGTCAACATGAATGTTGTTTCTTATTCTCTTAGCTTTCTAGAGAGTACTAGAAGTCCTTTATAGGACTTGTAGAACTAAAGTTATGGCTTTGACAAGTCAAGGGCATTTTGGTCATTTGGAGATTATAGGTCATTTCAATCATAAGGCCATAACTCCTATTTGCAAGCTTCAAATGGAAAAATGTTCAACATCAAACTTGTTTAAAATGATGTTTTAAGGCTAACCAAGAGGTCATGAGAGCTTGGAATAGCTTGCTTCACAAAATCACAAAATGACCTAAAATAAGGGTGAATTTCAAATGAACCAAAGATGGAAATTGGGATTTTTTTATCTACATGTCCAAACCAAGCCATATGACATACCAATTTGATTGTAAAACACATTTTAAGAACATTGACATCACCACAATTTTGAATTGAGGGTTAATTTGAGGACTTGCTTTGAAAAGTTGTTACTTACATCATAAGTAACAATTGCCAAACCAATATGCAAGGCATAACCAAGGTTCCTTTCAATCCAAACACTTTCATAATCTCATTTGGAGAGAATTTGGATGAAAATCATGATGAATACAAGCTGATGCAAGGACTGTTTTGAATATACCATGAGATTGGATTTTCAAGTGAAGTGAGATATTGAATTTCTCATTAGAGTGATCTAGAACTTTCTAGATCATTCATTCATGTTCTATATATGATTTAGAAGTGGTTCAGAGTGAAGGTTGGTGAGAATTGAGAGAGGAGAGTGAGATTGCACTTTGAAATTTCTCATTGCAAATCAAAATCGGTTACAAGGTTTGAAGACATTTCAATCCAAGATTTTGATCTCAGAAGCTTGCTCTAGCATTGGTGGATGATTCCAGATGGAGAAGTGAACAAGATTGGTGAAGAATCGTGTGATAGCCATTGAATTTTTTCATCTGCAACTCAGAATCGAATTCAAGAATCCAGGCCATTTCAATCAAGTTTGTTGCATACAGAAGCTTGATTTTGCTCCATTGAAGGAATCTGGAAGCTCTTGAGGATTGATTTGAAGGTTTGATGGTTCTGTTCAATCGATTTTGACAGGTATGTAATTCTCATTCCATGGCTTGATTTAGGCATAATCAATAGGAATTGTTAGCTTAGATGTGATGTAGGTTAGTGTGTGAAGCTTTCTGGTAGCATTTGGTTAGGTTTAGAGACATTAGGTTGGGTGCCACAATTTCTGTTCTTGATCGTATCTTGGTGGTTCTTGAGAGTTAACCCAAGCTAGATGGTGGAATCAACTCAGGATAACATGGTGATGATGTTAGACACTTTAATTTGGAGAATGGTGATGATTGAATCTTGAGCAGTTTCTGAGTTTTTGATCGTGTTTTGAGAATGGTGATGATTCAATAAGAATGATTGGTATGGTTGAAATCAGTGTGAAAAATGGAGTGAATTAGGGTTTTTAACTTTAAGTTTTGATGAGGTATTGGAGGAATCCGATTGAGGAAGATGAAGTTCTTGGCTGTTCATCCATGGAGGTTCTTCCCTCCATATTTTTGAATTGGGGAAGATGATGTTGTGGCCATTAGATTAGGGGAGGACTTTGACTGAAGGCATAATCAGACGGCCACGCGTGAAAGAAAGTTTGTGAAGGATTTCTGAATTATAATGAAACGCAGCGTTTCATTTATTTGAGGGTTTTGGGCTTAAGTCAATAGATGCTATCAGCACCCCCCTTTTGGGCCCAAACACTAAAATGAACTGAATTCATTTGCTATCCACACCACGCGCCTCTTATTTTATTTTGATTTTCATTTTATTTTTCATTTTATTCATGGTTATTGGAAAATTCATAAAAAATGGAAAAATAACTCAATTAACCCCATTCTTTTTGCCATGGAGTCATGATTCAATCTAGTATTTTTTAGATAAAAATATTAGTATTCCATGCATTTCTAATTTTATGGGCATTTTTACATTTTAATTGACATTAAAATAATCATGGTTGATGCTTGATCTTGTTGAATTTGGTTTGATCATGTGATGATGATTTTGGCCTTGATTTTTTGTACGTAGCTAGCATAGATAAGCATGATCCCCCTAGATGTTTCTCACATTTTTGTGATGAATGTAAGTGGTAGTTCTAGGTTGAGCTTTAGAAGCTCCATTTTTAGGGTCTATGGTTGATACCTTATGATTTATATTTTATTTTTAGAACTTGGTGTATGATTCAACCTCTGATTTTTGTATGGTAGACTCATGATTGAATTAGGGTCCCTTAGGAATTTTTGGAGGACTTTACAATGTAGTTTGCTATTTTTGTTTGATTTTAGTTTAGATGCTAACTTTTGATTATTCTAAGGCACTAATTCAACTAGAATGACTTCTTTAGTTCCCTTAGATTAGGGTTTTATCTCTCTTGCTCTTGGATGATGTTGAAGACAAGTTGAAGATGCAATGGAATGCTTGAGGAAGCTTGGATGTGAAGATCTTCCCTTCTTTTGGTGTAGTGTTGATTAGGTGTTAAGATTAGGGTTTGTGGGCAGAGCTCCTAGATAGATTCTCTTCCTTCATAAACATGGAAGATGTTGATCACTTCCATTATTCCCTATGATGTAAGGTCCCCTTGTAAAGGCCTCATCCCTCCTTTGGTAGGATGTGTGGCTCTTTACAAGTTGGTAGAACCTTTGAGGGTCCCTTTCTCTGATGATAGGATGCTTAGTGGTGACCTTTGGCCTTCACTCTGCTACCAGTCATCCAAACTTTGCTCTTGATAGATGAATCTTTCTCCCTTGCTAGAGGATGGAGTTCCTTGCTTGAAGAGATTGAGGGGTAGGAGTTGATACTTCCTTGTGTTTGAAGATTACTCTTAGGAGCTGAAGCTTGCAGATCAAGAAGAACAAGTTGATACTTGTAAAGAGGAGAGAGCTGAAGCCAGAAGAACAAGTTGACACTTATGAAGAAGATCAAATTGGGATTGAAGAAATAGCTGAAGCTTGAGGAAACAAGTTGATACTTGTGTTTGATACTTGGAGAGCCTGAAGAAGAACAAGTTGATACTTGATATTAGGAGTGAAGCCTGAAGGAGGAATTGACTGAAGAGCTGAGGCTTGAGGAAGAGAGAATAAGTTGATACTTATGTGGATGTATGAGAATCAAGTTGACACTTGCCATTGAAGATGATAGCCTTGAAGGGTGGTTGAGGACTGATGACTGAACTGCTGTCAGAAGAGCTTTGCTGTAAAGTTGTAGAAGTTGTTGATCTGCTTTCTTGACTGTCTGTATGCTTTCTGTGCAACTGTATTGATGTGACTTGTTTGATTTGCTTGATGCATTAGAATAAGTTCATGTTTAAATTGTTTTAAGCTAGGAGCATGATTGCACTAGAGGTTGAGTTGCTCCCTCTGCTTGTATTTTTACTGTATGGCTTTGCTTGCGGGTATTCGGTAGAGCCCAGCTCCCTTGCCTATGTGGTTTGTGTCTGCTTGATAGCATTTTATTTCCTCCTGTATGATTGCAGTTATTCATATCTGGCTTGAGGTTGAGATGAGCTTGTGGAGGCTGATACCCCACACACATTTCCTCCCTCACTTGCATTGCATGCATTTTACTGTCGTTTACTGTTTACTGTTTAAGCTGATGCTTTATCTGTTTCTGTATATCATTGACATGATCCCCTAGGAATCTCACTTCCTTTGATAAGGAAGTGATGATTAGAACTTTAGGTTGAAACCTATGCATGATAACTTCTAGGAGTTCCCTGTTTCAAACCTCAACCATAGGATGAATCCTTGGCATGACAACATTAGGACTTGATAGTCCCCCCTTTAGTTGAGCCTGTTCTCTTCTCATCTCAAAACAAATCAAAATATAGTAATAAAGGTTAACTGATGTCGTACGTTACGAGCCTTAAGCTATCTGAGAAAGGGTTGTCGGAGAGTTTCTTTTCGACAGCTTGGATGTTTAGTATGGCACCCTTTGGGTGACATGCGACACATTCACTCTCAGGTCATAGTCTCTAGTGCGATATTGGTTGCAAACAACCATAAAAAACAGTTCTTCCGTAAAAGACAGAAAACAAACTTCAAACCTTTTTGCCCCGTGGGCCCATAATTCAAAGGAAGCTTTTCTGAAGAAAAGAGTGTCGTTAACTCCCAGTTCTACCGCAGACGGTAACGCCTAAGTCTCTAAGGGTCGAGCTGCGTACATCTAACTGTTGGAACTGTTTGTTAACCCTACTCGATAAAACAGATGAATCTGAATTCCCGTAATCCGTATTATCCCGAACTACGTAAGCTCTGATCTCTCATATCTGTTGAGAGTACGTAGGCACAATACTGATGTATTGGCGAGCCACCTTCCCCGTAACCCGTAGTTAGGTGAACTACGTTGACTCTGATTTCTCATTCTCTGATGAGAATATGTAGGCATAAAGTGCGATGCTTTGCCGAGTCATTTTTCTTTTCTTTTTCAGACCAGCCTTGATAGGTAGATAGTAAGCAAACCCGTCAGATAAACACAACAAGCGTGGATCCCATCGAGTACGATGGACGTGAGGGGTGCTAATACCTTCCCTTTGTGTAACCGACTTCCGAACCCAGAAAATGGTTGCGATGACCTTGTCTTATACCTTTTCGTCAGGTTTTTCCGATCGTTTCCTTTCCCGCTCTGAGGGATAAATAACGAAAGGTGGAGACTCTTCTGTTTTGCCGGCACCTTATTTTCGCAGAAACGACAGCTGGCGACTCTGCTGGGGACTTGATAGTTTCCTGGGATCCAACGTCCCTTATGCGAGTCAGTTTGGGGATCCAACGTCCCCTGCGAAGTCAATCCTAGCGCTTGTATGATTACTTGTCGGGTTGTGTTTATTTATCGCATTTTATTTCCCGCGTTTTATTTTCATTATGATATGATTATCTGTGCTGTTGTGGGAGGGGCATTCTGATAAGTGAGAAGCCATACCCAGGCTTGAGTGTACCTAGCATTAGTTGTGGAAATTAGTGGGCGCGTGCTTGCTTTGCAGGCACTAGTGTCTCATGAAATCCACGCTCAGGCGAGGTTCTCCCGGTTGACTTCTTTTCCGGCCCTTTGGGCTTGATGGGTTGTTGGTTTGGCGGATTGTCGACTCTGGGGACCGATCATTTGGAATTCAGCTGAGTGATGCCGCTTCAGGAGACAGTGATGCCACACCTTCCGGGTATCGTATCACCTCTCTTGAATGTCTATGACGCTGATGACCGCATAGGATGCCAAACTTGTGCCAGGTTAGGTCCATACCTGTGAGCAGGGTTGGATTTGTTGCAGGAAGCCTTAACCTTCAGACTACCTGGTTTTCTTGATAGTGAATCAGTTTTGTTGGTATTAGAGGTCCTTATCTTCAGAGATGTATGTGTTCTTGATAGAGCAGATTTATGATCCTGTATCAGAGGTCCTTATTATCAGATGTGTGTTTGTTCTTGACAGAGCAGGTTTATGGTCCGATACCATAGTTTTCTTCTCATCAAAGATAGGGTTGTTCTTGACAGAGCAATATTGTGGTTTTGTTGACACAGAATCTTCACCTTCATATCTTCAACAACACAGTTGTCTTGATCTCCTGCTGCATGATTGCATTTTGCATTGTTTTGCATATTCATCTGCATTTCATTAGCGTGTGTCTGTGTTGCAGGTACCGTTTCCCCCGATTCAGGTTTTCTTGCCTTCTGTTGTGCTATTATGGGTTCTCTGAGGAAGACCGTGGCTTACAAACTCCCCACTCCTGATGTTGTTCAGCTGACTGGTTTGATTGCTTTGTTCATATGGATGCCGACCCTAATCTGGCTAGTCTAGCTCCCTCACTTCATCTGGATGCCTCCGAGTTGGTTTTGTATAGTTGGAACAAGGTTCCCGGTTTCTCCTTGCAGTTCTTAGTGGAAAAGGCCCAGCAGTGCGCCAAAGACAGATGTTGGGTCGTGTTCAACGCCATTATCGCTCTGTGCATATATGGCATCATTCTATTCCCCAATATGCCTGACTTTATAGACTTTGATGCCTTCCACATCTTTGCATCAGGGAATCCAGTCCCTACCTTGATAGGAGATGTCTACCATTATGTCCACTACAAAAACGAGAACAGAAGGGGAAAGAATGTCTCTTGCTGTGTGCCCCTGCTCTATAGATGGTTTGATAGCCACCTACCCAAGAAGGGACCCTTTGCTTCGTCTGCAGCCACAACTGAGTGGTATGGGCGCTTGATGAGTTTGTCTGCGGAGGATATTGTCTGGTTTGATAGAGACAGGTTGGGTACAGAGATTATCTTCAGCTGCAGCGGGTTTCTGAACGTGCCTTTGATAGGCAGGAAGGGCTGTATCAACTATAATTCGTCTCTGCTGGTCCGACAATTTGCTTATGCTTTGAGAGCTCCGCCGAAGGATGAAGAGGTGCAGGAATCTCTGTACCTCAGTGGTCTTCTAGAGGGGGATATATTATCTAAGCTTCAGCACGCTTGGAATGGTATCAGTAAGCGGGGAAAGCCATTGTTGGGGAAAAGTAATAGCCAGGCATACGCTCCATATGTGACTTGGATCAGAGCCAGAGCGGGTGCTATAGGGATGTCGTTTCCTCTTGCCAAGCCAGAAAGCCCTCCAGTGATTGAAGAGCCTACCACCGTGCCTATTCAGCAGCATAATCAGGTGTTAGCCGAGAGAGATGAGTTGAAGAAGGCAAATGAAGAACTGGAGAAAGAATTGGCTCAACTCAGAATCAAGAGAAGCGAAGCCGTTCATTCCTTCAAGAGGCAAACAGAGCTGGTGGACCAGTGAGGGACGGATTTGACTAAGCAGATGGTCGAGCGTGAGCGCTTGGGTTGGGACTTCAAAGCTGTCAATGACGTACTAGCTACTAAGAAGCAACACTTGGATGAAGCGTATCGGAGAATATCCAAGTTTAATCAGCATTGGAAGGCCACCCTAGCCAACGGCAAGGAACGGGAGGATAAGTTGAAGCAACAGATATCCAAGCTGAAAGCCCAGGTGAAGGCTAGTGAAAAGAGGTTTGATGAAGAAACCGCTCGCAGATATGCCGCTGAAGGCCAGTTCAACAAGGCTCTTGCTAACCTGAAGGAGCGCAATCTGATGTTTGAATCCAAGAAGCGGAAGTTAGAAGATTTTTTCGGAGAAGGAGCATGGGAAGATTCGGTTGAAGGTCTTCAATACACCATCATGCAGAGAGAGTTACTCGTCGAAGGGTTGCTCACTCGGCCTGATCATCCAGAAACGAAGGGGTTGTTAGAAGAGTTTCGCGCCCGTGGCCGTGCTTGACTATTTGTAATCCTTTTGTGTTGATCATTGTTGTATGCTGACCATCACCAGGCTTGTTGGTTGAGATCATGCTATTGATTCTGCTTGTACTCAGCGACGTTGTGTACCGCCTTGATGGGCTTTCTTTATATATATGAGATGTTATTTCCATGAATGGACTCGGACTTCTTATTATCAGCACTGGCACTCAGACACTAGGATTGGGGGATACCTCCCTAACGCACAGACACACGTTTGCATTTGCATGAAGCATTTGCATAACGAGCACTTTATCGTTTTTCTAACCCTTTTTGTATATAGGTTGTTCCAGGATTGATCAGAGACCTATCCACCACTATCCGACCAGAGCAAATCAAGCCAGAGTTATGGAGCAAGTGCAAACTGAAGTTCAAGAACTCCGAGAGAGGATGGACCGCTTCATGGAGCTCATGCAAGTGGTTGCCAACGGCCAAGACCAGCTCAGAACATTGGTCCAGCCTCTGATTTCAAGGGTTGATAGCAATGGGGTACTCCATGGTGGGACGGTGCCAACCCCTCCACCTGTTGAAACTCCTCAGAATGGCGTCCTTGTGACCGGGGGGAATGGCAGTGCCAACGGCAATGTAATCGCTAACATGGGACTCAACGGTAATACGACTGGCGTCGGTAATGGGAATTTTGAAGCTAATGTCAATGTTGGACTGGGCAACGGTAATGCGGGTGTTGGAAATCTGTATGGGCCTCAGCCATGGTTAGAAGACCGTCAAGACGATGTGTTCTCACAGAGGGGTGCTGAAGGAGAGCTGACTGCTGAGGCACGGCTAAGGTTTAAGGCACTCGAGGACAAGATGAGGAATTTCGAGAACCAGAACACCATGGGTGTTGACATGTCCAAGTTGGGACTGATTGCTGATTTCAAGGTGCCTCCCAAGTTCAAGATACCCGACTTTGAAAAGTACAAGGGCACCACTTGCCCTCGCGTCCATCTGAGATCATACTACCGGAAAATGTCAGCTCACTCTGAGGACGAGAAGTTGCTGATGCACTTCTTTCAGGACAGTCTGTCCGGGCCCTCCCTGGAATGGTACATGAGTCTGGAACCTACCAGTGTGCGCACGTGGAAGGAACTTGCTGAAGCATTCGTGCACCATTACCAATATAACAGTGACTTGGCTCCGAACCGAGTCCAACTGCAGAATTTGTCGCAGAGGAACAACGAAGGGTTCAAGGAGTACGCCCAACGGTGGCGTGAATTGGCAGCTAGAGTTCAGCCGCCGATGGTTGAACGGGAGCTTGTTGAAATGTTTGTAGCCACCCTCTCAGGGGTCTATTACGAGAAATTGGTCAGCAGTATGTCTGGAAGCTTCTCAGATCTCATTATCACGGGTGAGCACGTTGAAAATGGGATCAAACTGGGGAAAATTCAAGGTGATCTATCCTCAGCTGGAGGAGGAAAGAAACCATATGGTGGCAAAAGGCGGGAAGGAGAGACGAGCGCTGTGTCCAACGCTCGAAGGAAAGGCAAAGGCCAGCACCAGCAGGTGGCCAGTATAACCATCCCGGCATTCCAATAGCCACAGCAGCAGCAGCAGCAGCCGAATCAGCAAGGGTACATGAAGTATCAGAACAGGGCACCGTTGTCGAGCCGTCACCTTGAGACTCCGCCCATGTCTTATGCTCAGCTGTTACAGACTTTGCTCCAGTTACAGCTAATCCAGAAGAGAACCCTGCCTCCCTTGACAGGGGCACCTCCTCCAGGTTATGATGCGAATGCAACATGCGAATTTCACTCGGGGGCACCAGGCCACACAATAGAAAATTGCAAGGCCTTCAAGCACAAGGTGTAGGATATGGTGGACGCTAAGATCATCAATTTTTCAGATAATGTGCCAAATGTCACGAAGAACCATATGCCGAATCATAGGGGAGGTGGAGTGAACGCCATTATTGAAGACGAGAGCTTGGATTTGTTGACTGACGTCAAGGATCTGAAGACACCGCTTAGCTTCGTTAAAGCCAAGCTGATGAAAAGAGGTTACTTCCCGGGTTGTGGAGAACTGTGTATGGGCTGTGCGACTAGTCCTGATGGATGTGAACAGTTGATAGAGGGGATTCAGAGTCTGATGACCGAAGGAATCCTGCAGTTTAGCCGAAGGGCCGAAAGCGGATCGGGAGAGGTTATGTTGAAGCAAGATGATGAGGTTGCCACCATCATCATCCCTCGTCGGACGATAACTATTTCTGCACCCAGGCCGCCCACGATTACCATGACCAAAGCTTGGCCGATACCTTTCGAAAGCACCAATGCTGTCCCATGGCATTATGGGGCAGATGTCTACTGCAACGGACAGAAGTTGGAACTGGAACTATCAGGGTCGTGTGTGGATAACCTAGTGGGAATTGGCGGAATCACTCGTAGCGGGAGAGTGTTTGCTCCACCTGAGATCGTGGCGGACAAAGCGGACAAAGCAGAAGTAACCGATAAGGGAAAAGGTAAAGTCGTTGAAGAAACCCCTCATGGGGTAGAGAAGGACTTACTTGTTAAAGACGCTGAAGAATTTATGAGGTTGATTAAAAAGAGTGACTACAAGATCGTGGATCATCTCCATCAGACACCCTCGAAAAAAATTTCCATCCTGAATTTGTTGCTGTGTTCTGAAGCACATCGCAACGCGCTGCTGAAGGTGTTGAATGCCACATATGTACCGCAGGAAATATCGGTCAACCAGTTGGAAGGGGTCGTGGCCCACGTGAATGCTGGAAATGGGTTAGGGTTCACTGACCTGGAGCTGACGCCGAAGCGAAGAAACCACAATAGTGCTCTGCACATCTCGATAAAGTGTAGGGGAACGATTATGTCCCATGTGTTGGTGGACACAGGGTCGTCACTCAATGTTCTTTCGAAGAAAGCATTGATGAAGTTGGACACTCGAGGATTGATTTGCACACCCAGTGATCTGGTTGTGAAAGCGTTCGATGGAACCAAACGTCATGTTTTCGGGGAGGTGATGCTACCAATCCAAGTTGGGCCGGAGACGTTAGACGCCGTCTTCTACATCATGGACATCATGCCTGTCTACAGTTGTCTCCTATGCCGGCCATGGATCCATTCTGCTGGCGCCGTGACTTCCACGTTGCACCAGAAGCTCAAGTATGCTGTTGGAAGAAGCATCGTAACTGTTTGTGGCGAGGAAGACATAATGGTGAGCCATTTGTCGTCCTTCAAATACGTTGAGATGGATGGGGAAATCCATGAAACCCTATGTCAGGCGTTCGAAGCTGTTAAAGTCAAGAACGTAGCTCCCGTGATCACTGAGAAGCCAGAGATGACTCTCTCTTCCTTCAAGGAAGCCCGAGCCGTTGTTCAAGCCGGATCTACCCCAGGCTGGGGGCGAATTCTGGAGATACCTAACAAGCAGGACAAGTTTGGGTTAGGATACTCTCCTGCGGCTGAAGCCTCCTCTTCTAGCAGTGCGTCGCGAGGTAAAGCGCCGATCCAGTTCACCAGTGGCGGGGTAATATTTGAAAGTGTCAACGCAGTGTCTGAAGACGTCGAAGACAGCGACTGCGACCTAGACTCTTGGATCCAGCCATGCAAACCAGGCGAGAGCCTCAACAACTGGTCCATCAGGGATACCATCCAAGTGATAGGAAAAGAGTAATGATTTACTTTCTCCAATCAGTGTACAACCCTAGGTCCTACCCAGGGCATAGTGGTTTTATTGTCAGGGCCTTGTTTGATTATGTACATGCATTTTACCAATAAATCAAAAGGCGTTTTTCTTCGTATTCAAATGTTGCGATCTCTGTTATTCCTGTTTTATATTTGTTTTGAAAAACAATAAAATGGCAATGGGGTTTGTGCTAACCTGCATATCCTTGTTTTAAGCTTAACCCTTGTTGTTGCAAGATCCACATAGCAGATGACATCGACTTTGGACCTTCTACGACTCACTTTGACTTCGATTGCCCGATCTATCAAGCCGAAGAAGAGATTGATGAAGACGAAGACCTTCCCGAAGAGTTGGCCCGCTTGTTGAAACAAGAAGAGAAAGTTATTCTGCCTCACAAGGAAGAGATTGAGATTGTGAATCTGGGTTCTGAAGAACTTGTCAGGAATGTCAGGATAGGGGCCGCATTGCAGAGTAACGTCAAGCAGAGATTAGTCGAGATGCTTCAAGAGTATAATGACATCTTTGCTTGGTCATACGAAGATATGCCCGGACTTGATACTGACATTGTGGTCCATCACTTGCCGCTGCGAGAAGATTGCCCTCCCGTTAAGCAAAAGCTTAGGAGAACGCGACCAGATATGGCCGTTGAGATCAAAGAAGAAGTACAGAAGCAACTTGATGCCGGCTTCTTAGCGGTCACTACTTACCCTCCGTGGGTCGCTAATATAGTGCTTGTACCGAAGAAGGACGGTAAGGTGCGAATGTGCGTCGATTACCGGGATTTGAATAGGGCGAGCCCTAAAGATGATTTCCCGCTGCCTCATATTGACGTGTTGGTCGACAATACAACTCAGTTCTCCGTATTTTCGTTCATGGATGGCTTCTCCGGTTACAATCAGATCAAGATGGCGCCGGAGGACATGGAGAAAACTACGTTTATTACACCTTGGGGAACATTTTGCTACAAGGTAATGCCTTTCGGTCTGAAGAACGCAGGGGCCACTTACCAACGAGCAATGGTTACTTTGTTTCATGATATGATTCATCATGAGATTGAAGTCTATGTTGATGACATGATTGCGAAGTCCCAAACGGAGGACGGACATCTGGTCAATTTGCTGAAGCTTTTTGAGAGGCTTAGGAAATTCAGGTTGAGGCTGAATCCTAACAAGTGTACTTTCGGAGTACGGTCTGGAAAACTACTGGGGTTTATCGTGAGTGAAAGAGGCATCGAGGTTGATCCTGCGAAGATTAAAGCAATTCAAGAAATGCCAGAGCCAAAAACCGAAAAAGAAGTTCGTGGTTTCCTGGGCAGAATAAACTACATTGCAAGGTTTATTTCTCAGCTCACGGCCACGTGTGAACCGATGTTCAAACTGTTAAAGAAAGATCAGGCGATTATCTGGAACGAGGATTGCCAGAAGGCATTTGATAAGATAAAACAGTATCTATAGGAACCTCCGATCTTGATACCCCCAGTGGCCGGAAGACCCTTAATCATGTACTTGACAGTTCTTGAGAATAGTATGGGGTGTGTTCTCGGTCAGCACGACGAGACGGGCAGAAAGGAGCATGCCATTTATTATTTGAGTAAAAATTTCACGGACTGTGAATCTCGTTACTCGATGCTGGAGAAAACATGTTGTGCACTAGCCTGGGCTACCAAACGTTTACGACAGTACATGCTCAATCACACCACCATGCTAATTTCGAAGATGAATCCGATCAAGTACGTCTTCGAGAAGCAAGCGCTTTCGGGCAGGATTGCCAGATGGCAAATGGTGTTGACGGAATATGACATTCAGTACGTTCCCCAGAAGGCCGTCAAGGGAAGCGTATTGTCTGAGTACCTTGCCGAACAGCCGATCGAAGATTATCAACCAATGAAATTTGAATTCCTTGATGAGGATATCATGTTTCTCAAAGCAAAAGATTGCGATGAGCCGTTGCCCGACGAGGGGCCAGATAGGAAATCCCAATGGAAATTGATATTTGACGGGGCGGTTAATTCTTATGGAAGTGGCATAGGGGCGATCATCACGACTCCCCACGGATCCCATATCCCGTTCACTGCGAGACTGACATTTCCGGTCACCAATAATGAAGCGGAGTACGAAGCATGCATCATGGGTCTAGAAGAGGCAATTGATTTGAGAATCAAGAACCTAGATGTATATGGTGACTCGGCACTTGTGATTAACCAGATTAAAGGGGAGTGGGAGACTCGTCAATCGAATTTGGTGCCGTACATGAACTATGCCAGAAGGCTGCTTCCGTTCTTTGATCGAGTGGAACTCCATCATGTGCCCAGGGCCGAAAACCAGATGGCTGATGCCTTAGCCACGTTGGCTTCGATGTATAAAGTCAATTTTTAGAATGAAGCTCCAAGAATTGTCCTTTCACGTCTTGATAGACCTGCATTCGTCTTTGCGATCGAGGAAGCCTCCGATGGCAAGCCATGGTTCCACGACATCCAGACCTTCCTTATGACTAAGGAGTATCCTGCGGGAGCGTCAACCCAGGATAAGAAGACTCTGAGGAGGCTGTCTGGAAATTTTTACCTCAATCCTAATGGAGTTTTGTATAAAAGAAACCACGATCTCGTGCTACTCAGATGTGTAGATGAGAAAGAAGCGAGTTTGCTCATGGAAGAAGTCCATGAAGGCACATTTGGTACGCACGTCGGAGGGCATGCTATGACGAGAAAGATCCTAAGAGCAGGATATTACTGGCTGACGATGGAGTCGGATTGCTTTATATTCGCGAAGAGATGTCATAAATGCCAGATTTATGCTGATAAGATTCATGTGTCGCCGTGTCCGTTGAATGTCATGTCCTCCTCGTGGCCGTTCTCCATGTGGGGCATCGACATGATAGGCAAGATCGAGCCCACTGCATCTAACAGTCATCGCTTCATTCTAGTAGCCATCGACTACTTCACCAAGTGGGTGGAGGCAGCCTCATATGCTAATGTGACCAAGCAGGTGGTGGATAAATTCATAAAGAGGGACATCATCTGTCGTTACGGAATTCCCGAGCAGATCATTACTGATAATGGTTCGAATCTGAATAACAAGACGATGAAGGAGTTGTGCCAGAGTTTCAAGATTGAACACCACAACTCATCTCCTTACCGGCCGAAGATGAATGGCGCCGTTGAAGCGGCCAATAAGAACATCAAGAAGATTGTACAGAAGATGGTTGTGACCTATAAAGACTGGCACGAGATGTTGCCGTTTGCACTGCACGGTTATCGTACCACGGTACGTACATCAACCGGGGCAACTCCCTTCTCACTGGTGTACGGTATGGAAGCTATCCTACCGTTAGAAGTTGAGATTCCTTCTTTACGAGTTTTGGTTGACGTGAAACTCGACGAGGCAGAATGGATAAAGAACCGACTAAACCAACTCAGCCTGATGGACGAGAAGAGGTTAGCATCGATTGCATATGGTCGTCTATACCAAAGCCGAATGAAGAAAGCTTATGACAAGAAGGTGCGTCCTAGAAGCTTTCAGACGGGTGATCTCGTCCTGAAGAAGATTCTTCCTCCACACTCCGATCACCGGGGCAAGTGGACTCCTAATTACGAAGGTCCGTACGTCGTCAGCAAGGTCTTCTCGGGAGGAGCCTTGTTGTTATCCACGATGGATGGCGAAGATTTTGCATCCCCAGTGAACGCGGACGCAGTTAAAAAATACTTTGCTTAAAAATGACCCGCTGGAAAGAAAAAGAATATCCAGGCAAAATGGGGCATCCCGGCGAACCAAAAAAAGGAAAAGGTTCGGGAAAAAATTAGGGATATAAAAGAAAAGAATGTACACCCGCAAAGTCGAAAACCCGGAAGGGCGACTTTGGCAAAAAATGGTATCCCGGTGAATCGAAAACCTGAAAGGGCGATTCAGGCAAAAGTTAGGGATTTGAAAAAGCAAATGACTGTGTTCCGCGTATGGACTTTCATTGTTTAGTGGTTTGGAAGACCTGAGGGCCGTTTATCTGAATCAATTTCTTCTGAGGCTGAAGCGTCGGAGAAGTATCAAAGTCGAGTGGGTCATAGAGGGATCAACTCATGGTGTTCGTCTACGCCTCATTGCTGACATTTGTGTATATACTGATGTATATTTATGTTTTTTTATTTGCGCATCTTCCTCATCCCAGGAGCTTGCATCTGTTGTAAAACATTTTTACCCATTCAGGGGTCTATTATCAATAAAATGTATACTATTCAGCAATTCTGTTGTTTGTTTAGCACTTATCTGTTTTGTTTGCGAAAGAGAACGCCGATGCTTTTGATAAAATGCGCATACATAAGCTTACTGGCCTAGGCCACTGATTGTTGAAACAATGGATTACTTGAACATCGTCACAAGATGATAACCTTGATAGGTCCCTTTGAGAAGGGTATCTTGTCTGTTTGTTTGTGTTGTTACAGGTATAGCATATTCCAGACAGTACGTTGTGTGCGTTCCTAAGCAGGATAATTCCTTCCTCTCCAGTAAATGTAGCAGCATCTCCCTATGGAGTCTGGACATGAGACCATAGGCATTGATATGTATCCCCAAGCAGAGAAGATTCTCTCCCCAATCAGGTGTATCTGGAAGGGTCATCGTCCCCCCAGCTGAGTCATATACTGAAGTATGCAGCTGTCGATACTCCCCACAGAGTCATACTCTCCCCAGTAAGCAGGATGATTCCCTCTTCCCCAGCCGAGTTTGCAGTCCTCCAAGAGAGCCGAGGCCTTGGAAGCCGTTCGGGCCATGATTGGTTTTCCCCAGTAGAATGTTGAATAGCTGATGCGGTATTTCCCCATCGGAGTCGTTATCTCCAGGGAAGTATGGCTGCGAATGTCGTGCAGTTTATTTCGGCGATTGATATCGTTTCCTCAGCGGTTGTGGTTCGTGCACCTAGATGAGCAGGTCCAAGTTCTCGTAGAACTTTGTCCCCCTGCAGCAGTCGACTGAAGTTCAGTTCCCTAGGCGGAGTCCAATTGAGATTGGTGTGACTTCTTCTCCTTGGTAGGATGAGTCCTTCCTCCACCAGAGTGGTCCTTTCTCCTTGACAGGAGGATTCTCCCTTCAGCATTTATTTTGCTGATGGGGTCATAGAATTTTGCATGATTGCATAGCATTTACCCTAAATGCGTAGCATTTCCACCGCGTGGAGCATTGCGCCATTGTCAAATATATCCATACATGAGCTAGGTCATCACCGTTCTTGTTTTGCAGGTGTTCCTCCGCAGAATGGTTTGCTCAAGATGATTCTTGAATTCCCCAGCGAAGTTGATGGCTTAAGATGATTCTTAAAATCCCCAGTGAATTCGCTAGAGTTGGTTGCTCAAGTTGATGCTTGAAGTCCCCGACAAAGCATTTGCTCAGGATGATTCCTGAAATCCCCAGCAGAGTGTTTGCTCAGGATGATTCCTGAAATCTCCCGTAGAGTTATTGGTTCAGGGTGATTCTTAAAGTCCCCGGCGAAGTTGTTTGTTCAAGATGATTCTTGATTTCCTCAGCAGAGATGATTCACCCAGAATGATTTCTGGATCCCTGAAGCAGAATTACTTGATAGTTCTCCAGAATCCCCAGCGGAGATGCATCATCCCCAGCAGGTTTCTAAACAGCGAAGTTGAAACTTCCCTTGAAGACTTGATGATTGAAGTCTGGAAGTAATGCCAAAACCCCTGACTTACTGATGAAGTCTAACTACAAGGTCAAAGCAGTCCTCCCCGCCGACGCGGAATTCCTGATGGCAATGCCTTAGATACCCCTATTTGGTTCATGATTGACCGAGAATTCTATTCCCGACTTACTGACAAAGTTCGACTAACGCCCAAAAACTTCTTTGAATGCCAGATGGCATGATTAACTTGATTGTTGATCTGATGAGTCCCGAGGAATTCTGATGCCTGACGGCATGGTCGACCGTGTATCACCGGTTACCGTGTGACCAGTTCCCCAGCAAGTTGCCGTGCAACTGGCATGCTCAGTTTTGAAGATGTTCCTACCAATCCAAGTATCGTTTACTTGTGCAGTTGGAAAATTTCCGGGTTTGTTGGTATTCAACCGTCTTTTACCTTGATTGTTTGAGAGTCGTTAACTCCTCACCCAGTCAGGTCCAAGCCGTTTGAATAGGGGCAGCTGTTGCACCCCAAAATTTTCCTAACACTTCTTTACCTAGCTTATACTTCATTTCATTCACATTAGCATTATCACTTGCATTTCATTGAAATGCATGCAGGAGATCAAGAGGTATGATTAACAATCAAGAGATATACAAGACTATGAAGCTAGCTAAGAAGGTTATTCAAGTCTTGTCAGAGAAGTTAAAAGATCCTCAAAGAAAGTGAGTGAAACCAATAGGGTGTGTCTCCTAACTTGAGAGTTGTGGGAAGTCATCAGATGATTCTGAAGCCATGAAGTTAGACTTGAGGTCTTGAGAGAGCTCATGAGAAGTGTTGAAGATCACTTTGATTCCTAGACAGGTCATTGTGCAAGATTAAGAAGACTCAGCCATGAGTGGTGCAGTTAGGGTTTGACTGGGTCAACCCTAAGTCAACTGATGATTTGAAGAAGGTTAAGACCTAATCCAAGAGCCATGTGATCATGTATTGATACATTGAGATGTTATAAGGATGATTCCAAGGTCAAATCATCATGATTAAAGAGTTTGAGAAGTTTCAAGCTACGGTTTCTAAGACTTGACAGTGTAAAATCCCCTAGTTGGACCCCTATCCTCAAGGCAATTTAGCTCAAGATGTGATTGTCATCTCATCTTGCCCCCAACATGAATGTTGTAGATCATGATCTTAGCTTTAATTTTAGTGCTAGAAGTCCTTGATAGGATATGTAGAACTCAAGTTATGACTTTGACAAGTTACAAGTCATCTGAGGTATGTGAATTTGGAGCTTGAAAGTTGCCCAACTTGCATGAAACTTTTTCCCTAGAGGGATGATTCCTATGAACTTTTGGTTAACATGAATGTTGTTCCTTATTCGCTTAGCTTTCTAGAGAGTACTAGAAGTCCTTGATAGGACTTGTAGAACTCAAGTTATGGCCTTGACAAGTCAAGGGCATTTTGGTCATTTGGAAATTATAGGTCATTTCAATCATAAGGCCATAACTCCTATTTGCAAGCCTCAAATGGAAAAATGTTCAACATCAAACTTTTTTAAAATGATGTTTTAAGGCTAACCAAGTGGTCATGAGAACTTTGAATAGCTTGCTTCCCAAAATCACAAAAATGGCCTAAAATAAGGGTGAATTTCAAATGAACCAAAGATGGAAATTCAGATTTTTTGATCTACATGTCCAAACCAAGCCATATGACATACCAATTTGATTGTAAAACACATTTTAAGAACATTGACATTGCCACAATTTTGAATTGAGGGTTAATTTGAGGACTTGCTTTGAAAAGTTCTTACTTACATCATAAGTAACAATTGCCAAACCAATATGCAAGGCATAACCAAGGTTCCTTTCAATCCAAACACTTTCATAATCTCATTTGGAGAGAATTTGGATGAAAAGCATGATGAATACAAGCTGATGCAAGGACTGTTTTGAATATACCATTAGATTGGATTTTCAAGTGAAGTGAGATATTGAATTTCTCATTAGATGGATCTAGAACTTTCTAGATCATTCATTCATGTTCTATATATGATTTAGAAGTGGTTCAGAGTGAAGGTTGGTGAGAATTGAGAGATGAGAGTGAGATTGCACTTTGAAATTTCTCATTGCAAATCAAAATCGGTTACAAGGTTTAAAGCCATTTCAATCCAAGATTTTGATCTCAGAAGCTTGCTCTAGCATTGGTGGATGATTCCAGATGGAGAAGTGAACAAGATTGGTGAAGAATCGTGTGATAGCCATTGAATTTTTTCATCTGCAACTCAGAATCGAATTCAAGAATCCAGGCCATTTCAATCAAGTTTGTTGCATACAGAAGCTTGATTGTGCTCCATTGAAGAAATTTGGAAGCTCTTGAGGATTGATTTGAAGGTTTGAGGGTTCTGTTCAATCGATTTTGACAGGTATGTAATTCTCATTCCATGGCTTGATTTAGGCATAATCAATAGGAATTGTTAGCTTAGATGTGATGTAGGTTAGTGTGTGAAGCTTTCTGGTAGCATTTTGTTAGGTTTAGAGACATTAGGTTGGGTGCCACAATTTCTGTTCTTGATCGTATCTTGGTGGTTCTTGAGAGTTAACCCTAGCTAGATGGGGGAATCAACTCAGGATAACATGGTGATGATGTTAGACACTTTAATTTGGAGAATGGTGATGATTGAATCTTGAGCAGTTTCTGAGTTTTTGATCGTGTTTTGAGAATGGTGATGATTCAATAAGAATGATTGGTATAGTTGAAATCAGTGTGAAAAATGGAGTGAATTAGGGTTTTCAACTTTAAGTTTTGATGAGGTATTGGAGGAATCCGATTGAGGAAGATGAAGTTCTTAGCTGTTCATCCATGGAGGTTCTTCCCTCCAGATTTTTGAATTGGGGAAGATGATGTTGTGGCCATTAGATTAGGGGAGGACTTTGACTGAAGGCATAATCCAACGGCCACGCGTGAAAGAAAGTTTGTGAAGGATTTCTGAATTATAATGAAACACAGCGTTTCATTTATTTGAGGGTTTTGGGCTTAAGTCGATAGATGCTATCAGCACCCCCCTTTTGGGCCCAAACACTAAAATGAACTGAATTCATTTGCTATCCACACCACGCGCCTCTTATTTTATTTTGATTTTCATTTTATTTTTCATTTTATTCATGGTTTCTCACATTTTTGTGATGAATGTAAGTGGTAGTTCTAGGTTGAGCTTTAGAAGCTCCATTTTTAGGGTCTATGGTTGATACCTTATGATTTAGATTTTATTTTTAGAACTTGGTGGATGATTCAACCTCTGATTTTTGTATGGTAGATTCATGATTGAATTAGGGTCCCTTAGGAATTTTTGGAGGACTTTACAATGTAGTTTGCTATTTTTGTTTGATTTTAGTTTAGATGCTAACTTTTGAGTATTCTTAGGCACTAATTAAACTAGAATGACTTCTATAGTTCCCTTAGATTAGGTTTTTATCTCTCTTGATCTTGGATGATGTTGAAGACAAGTTGAAGATGCAATGGAATGCTTGAGGAAGCTTGGATGTGAAGATCTTCCCTTCTTTTGGTGTAGTGTTGATTAGGTGTTAAGATTAGGGTTTGTGGGCAGAGCTCCTAGATAGATTCTCTTCCTTCATAAACATGGAAGATGTTGATAACTTCCATTCTTCCCTATGATGTAAGGTCCCCTTGTAAAGGCCTCATCCCTCCTTTGGTAGGATGTGTGGCTCTTTACAAGTTGGTAGAACCTTTGAGGGTCCCTTTCTCTGATGATAGGATGCTTAGTGGTGACCTTTGGCCTTCACTCTGCTACCAGTCATCCAAACTTTTCTCTTGATAGACGAATCTTTCTCCCTTGCTAGAGGATGGAGTTCCTTGCTTGAAGAGATTGAGGGGTAGGAGTTGATACTTCCTTGTGTTTGAAGATTACTCTTAGGAGCTGAAGCTTGCAGATAAAGAAGAACAAGTTGATACTTGTAAAGAGGAGAGAGCTGAAGCCAGAAGAACAAGTTGACACTTGTGAAGAAGATCAAATTGGGATTGAAGAAAGAGATGAAGCTTGAGGAAACAAGTTGATACTTGTGTTTGATACTTGGAGAGCCTGAAGAAGAACAAGTTGATACTTGATATTAGGAGTGAAGCCTGAAGGAGGAATTAACTGAAGAGCTGAGGCTTGAGGAAGAGAGAATAAGTTGATACTTATGTGGATGTATGAGAAGAAAGTTGACACTTGCCATTGAAGATGATAGCCTTGAAGGGTGGTTGAGGATTGATGACTGAACTGCTGTCAGAAGAGCTTTGCTGTAAAGTTGTAGAAGCTGTTGATCTGCTTTCTTGACTGTCTGTTTGCTTTCTGTGCAACTGTATTGATGTGACTTGTTTGATTTGCTTGATGCATTAGAATAAGTTCATGTTTAGATTGTTTTAAGCTAGGAGCATGATTGCACTAGAGGTTGAGTTGCTCCATCTGCTTGTATTTTTACTGTATGGCTTTCCTTGCGGGTATTCGGTAGAGCCCAGCTCCCTTGCCTATGTGGTATGTGTCTGCTTGATAGCATTTTATTTCCTCCTGTATGATTGTAGTTATTCATATCTGGCTTGAGGTTGAGATGAGCTTGTGGAGGTTGATGCCCCACACACATTTCCTCCCTCACTTGCATTGCATGCATTTTACTGTCGTTTACTGTTTACTGTTTAAGCTGATGCTTTATCTGTTTCTGTATATCATTGACATGATCCCATACGAATCTCACTTCCTTTGATAAGGAAGTGATGATTAGAACTTTAGGTTGAAACGTATGCATGATAACTTCTAGGAGTTCCCTCTTTCAAACCTCAACCATAGGATGAATCCTTGGCATGACAACATTAGGACTTAATAGTCCCCCCTTTAGTTGAGCCTGTTCTCTTCTCATCTCAAAACAAATCAAAATACAGTAATAAAGGTTAGCTGATGTCGTACGTTACGAGCCTTAAGCTATCTGAAAAAGGGTTTTCGGAGAGTTTCTTTTCGACAGCTTGGATGTTTAGTATGGCACCCTTTGGGTGACATGCGACACATTCACTCTCAGGTCATAGTCTCTAGTGCGATATTGGTTGCAAACAACCATAAAAAACAATTCTTCCGTAAAAGACAGAAAGCAAACTTCAAACCTTTTTGCCCCGTGGGCCCATAATTCAAAGGAAGCTTTTCTGAAGAAAAGAGTGTCGTTAACTCCCAGTTCTACCGCAGACGGTAACGCCTAAGTCTCCAAGGGTCGAGCTGCGTACATCTAACTGCTGGAACTGTTTGTTAACCCTACTCGATAAAACAGATGAATCTGAATTCCCGTAATCCGTATTATCCCGAACTACGTAAGCTCTAATCTCTCATATCTGTTGAGAGTACGTAGGCACAATACTGATGTATTGGCAAGCCACCTTCCCTGTAACCCGTAGTTAGGCGAACTGCGTTGACTCTGATTTCTCATTCTCTGATGAGAATACGTAGGCATAAAGTGCGATGCTTTGCCGAGTCATTTTTCTTTTCTTTTTCAGACCAGCCTTGATAGGTAGATAGTAAACAAACCCGTCAGATAAACACAACAAGCGTGGATCCCATCGAGTAGGATGGATGTGAGGGGTGCTAATACCTTCCCTTTGCGTAACCAACTCCCGAACCCAGACAATGGTTGCGATGACCTTGTCTTATACCTTTTTGTCAGGTTTTTCCGATCGTTTCCTTTCCCACTCTGAGGGATAAATAACGAAAGGTGGCGACTCTTCTGTTTTGCCGGCACCTTATTTTCGCGGAAGCGACAATTTGTATGATAACATTAGGTAGATTTCCCTTTTATCTCAACCTTAGGACCATTTTGTATGATAACATTAGGGTTTCTAGTTTCCCTTTAGTGTTCTCTTGTGTCTTCTCTTCTCATCTCAAAATTCTCTAAGACACTTAATAAAGAATGACAAACATTGTACCTTACGGGCCTTAAGTACATGGGAAATGATGAGTCTGGGGTTTTTCCTCACTTGTCTAGAGTGTTTAGTGTATGCCCTTTGGGCGATATGCGATGCATTCGCTCTTATGTCATATTCTTTAGTGCAACGTGGGTCTCCAATTACCTCAATCCACTTCACTAAAAAATACAAACAAAATTGAAAGCTTTTTATCCTTCGGGATTTGTGTTTCAAAATAATTTTCAGAAAAGAGTACGTTACTTTTCTATTCTACCACATATAGGCATCAACCCTAACTGCTGGAATGGAAACTTAACGCCGCTCATAAAAAACACTTAACCAATATGTTGTTTTGTTTGCCCGAACTATGTTTGCTATGATTTATCATACCAAATGAGGATACGTAGGCACAAGACGACGATTTCTTGGGGAGAAACCTTCCCCCCATCACCCGTAGTTTCCCTAACTACGTTGACTCTGACTTTCCTATTGCACGAGGGAATACTTAGAGATAGGGAGGTGATGTCCTATCGAGTCTTATTTTCTTTTCTTTTCCCCGGTTTAGCAGTGGCTTTTAGATAACTTGCCCTTTTTTAGACAACAAGTGTGGATCCCGTTGAGTACAACGGACGTGAGGGGTGCTCATACCTTCCCCTTGCGTAACCGACTCCCGAACCCAAGATTTGGTTGTGATGACCTTGTCTTTTCCCGTTCTTTTAGGTTTTCTTCGATCGTTTCTTTTCCCTCTCTTTGGGATAAATAACATTCGATGGTGACTCTTCTATTTGTTTTTCGTCGACCCTTTTCGCAGTTGCGACAACTAGGGACTCTGGTTCCCTATGCAAGTCAATCCTAGCGCTTGTCTGTTTTATTTTTGGATGTGTATTTGTGTATATGCAGGTACTTTACTATTGTATACTATTGCATTTATTTTCTTCACTTTATTATTGTTATCATATTATACTGTTGTTGTTGTGTTGTTGGGTGGGTTGTTCCACTGAGAGATAAACCCAATACCCAGGCTTGAGTATACACCTAGTATTAGTGTGGAGAGTAGTATGGGCTTGCATGTTTGGCATGCACGAGCCCTCATGAAATTTGCGTTCAGACGAGGTTTTCTTTGAAGACATCCTATCTTGTGCACTTAGACAGTTGAGGGGTGTTGGATCTGAAAACTAACGATTTTGGAGACCGTTCATGGGGAAGTTAGTTGAATCCTCCTTGATTGACCATGATGCCAAACCAAAAATTGTGAATGTATCATCGTTTCTCGACCTGAGAGTCCATGATGCTGATGACCTATATAGGATGTCGTACCTCTTCAGAGACTAGGTCATACCTGTGAGTGGGAAGGGTTTTGCAGGAAACCTTGACTTTCAACCAAACCGGTTTTCTATCAAAGCATACTTTTGATCTTGAGTGTTCTGGTATTCTGGATTTCTCATCTGAGTGAAGCTCTAGTTTAACTCAGTTAATAACACAACATTTTGGGATACCTTGATCCCTTGTTTGCATCTGCATAATCATTTTGCATTAGCATGTATGTGTGTTCACAGGTTCTTATTTTCCTTTTTGATTCTAGTGATCTGGTGGTTGTTGAGATGGAGGTTGAATTGAAGAAGACTATCATCTACAAGTTTCCATTACCAGAGTTAAGACCTTTATTTGGTCTTACTTCCATGGTTAGTGCTGGTGTCATGGAAGATTTCAAAAGATATTATGGGAAGATTTTGAGTTTCGTCCACAAAGTCAAAAGTTATGAACAAGGAGCTATTCATACTTTGTTACAGTTTTATGATCCTCAGCTGCGCTGTTTCACATATCCTGATTATGTTCTAGTTCCTACTTTGGAGGAATTTGTGTTTCTAATGGGAGTTCCAGTCTTAGAGGAGATGTCTTTCTTTCATTCTGAGGAGGAACCTAATCTGGAGAGGTTGGCCAGTGCTCTTTATTTGAGCAAGTCTTATCTGGTGTGTAATGTGGCTTGTAGGAGTGGAGTCTCTGGTTTTCCTCTGTCCTTCTTGGTGGGTATGGCTCAGTATTTTGCTAAGGAAGGTTGTTGGGTAGTCTTCAATGCTATTCTGGCGCTGTGCGTATATGGTATTGTTCTATTTCCCAACATTCTAGATTTCGTTGATATGGACGCTTTTCACATTTTTGCTTCCAAGAACCTTATACCTACTCTCCTAGGAGATTTGTATCACTTAGTGCATTACAAAAATGAAAGGAGGAGAGGGAAAAATGTTTCTTGTTATGCATCACTGTTCCAATAATGGTTTATGGATCATCTTCCTTGTATTGGAGCTTTTGTTGATACAAAAGATACATCTGAGTGGTCAGAGAGACTTATGGGCCTGAAATATAAGGATATTATCTGGTTCAATCGAGATCTACTTGGTATGGAGATTATCTTTAGCTGTGGGAGTTTTCCTAATGTGCCTCTGTTAGGAAGAAAAGGTGGGATCAACTATAACCCTTCTCTTGCTGTCAGACAGTTTGGTTATGCCTTGAGGGGACCCCCGAAGGAAGAAGAAGTGCAGGAATCTCTGTACTTCACAGGCCTAGTTGATTTTGATACTCTTGCCAAGATAAAGGAAACCTAGGGAAGAACTCACAGAAGAGGAAATCTTTCTTTGGGTAAAAGTGATTGCAAAGCTTTTGACCCTTTTGGATATGATCCAGAAAAGAGTAGAGAAAGTCTTGTTGCGTTTTCCTATTAGGGAGCCTTTATACTCTTTAGTCATTGAAGAGCCTACGAAAATTGACATCTTGAGATATAACAAGCTTTGGGCAGAAAAAGAGGAACTGTGCAAAGAGAACGAAGAGTTTTAACAAGAGATCAGCCAGTTGAAGCGTGACAAAGGAGAAGCTGTTTATTTGGCTAAGAAGAAATCAAAGACTTTAGTCAACATCGAGAAAGAGTTATCTGAGCACCTCAGAATACGAGAGCGGATTGGTCAAGACCTAAAATGTACTTGCAGTATCTTGAAGCATAAGAAGGAGTATTTAGGCAGAGCTTATCTAGAGATATCCAAATTCAACCAGCAATGGAATGCTACTTTGACTGCCAACAAAAGATGGGAGGATTAACTTCTTATTCAGATTAACCGGTTGAAGACACAACTCAAAGTCAAAGAGAGAGAGATAGGGGTGGATTCTTCCCACAGATACAAGGTAGAGCAAAAATCTCATGATACTTTATCAACCTTGGAGGAACTGAAGATTCAAGCAGAGGTAAAGAGAACCAGGTTGGAAGATGCTTTGGGTGAAGACGCTTGAGAGAATCTTTGTCTCTATCTCAGGGAGGTGATATTTAGAAGGAGTGTCCTTATCAGAGAACTGGTTTCCAGACCAGACCACCCAGATACAAAGGCAATGCTCATGGAGGCCTTGGCTTGGAGCAAGGAGCATGGTTGTTAGGGTTTATTGATGTGACGATGTCGTTGCTTTCTTGTATTTTGATCATCACCAGACTTGTTGGATGAGATCATATCTTCTGTATTTGGATATTTCTCACTGTTGCTTTGTATTGACCCAACTTTATATGATTTATGATTGGTTAGTAGTAACCTTATTCATCTCAGCTATTTCTTATTTTCCTGGAAAATAGTATCAAAGGGGAAATTTTATTGTGAACACATGTACATGTTTGCATCCTGCATTTTCATTTGCATAGCAGGTGTGCTTGGCAATTCTTGTTCTTATTTCCGCTTAATTTTCAACAGTTACAGGATTGAAAAGCCCAGTTTTCACAGGTATTCAACAAGGGGGAATCAAAAGAGGATCATGGATCAAGTGCAAGCTGAGTTGTAGGAGGTCAGTGATTGTATGGCTCAATTCATGGAATTAATGCAGAGCATCTCCACTGGGCAAGAACAGTTGAGAACTATGGTCTGCCATTGATAACACGGGTTGATGAAGAAAAGGTTATGCATGGAGGGTCTGGTGTTATACCTCCACTTGTTGGTGGCTCTGTTTTGGTGAGTGGTCCTACTGTTGTTATTCCTCCGGGCGGAGGTGTTGCAAATGGAAATGGTAATGTCGCGGGAGGAAATATGTGTACTGTACATGGACCTATTGGTACTCAGTGGGAAGATAACCAAGATGACGTCTTTTCTGTGACAAATACAGAATACGGGCTTCCATCTGATGCATACAAGAGGTTCAAGTTAATTGAAGAGAAAATGAAGTCCTTTGAAGTGTAAAACTCTTTGGGTCTAGATATGGCTGATCTTGGCTTGGTTCCAGGGGTTAAAGTTCCCCTGTAATTCAAAGTACCTGACTTAGATAAGTATAAAGGGACAACCTTTCCTAAAGTACATATCCGGGCATATTACAAAAAAATGTCTGCTTATTCTGAGGATGAGAAGTTGTTGATGCACTTCTTCCAAGATAGTTTGGTCGGAGCGTCGCTAGAATGGTATATGGGATTAGAAAGGACCCACATTCGTAGTTGGAAAAAGATGGGAGAGGATTTTGTTTGCCATTACCAATATAATAGTGACATGGCGCCAAACAGGGTGTAATTGCAAAGTTTATCACAGAAGAGCAATGAGAGTTTCAAGGAATACGCCCAGAGGTGGCGTGATCTAGCTGCAAGAGTTCAACCTCCCATGGTAGAGAGAGAACTAATTGATATGTTTATGGCTTCGTTACTAGGTTTGTATTTTAAGAAGTTGATAGGATGCATGACTGCTGGATTTTCTGATCTAGTGATGGCTGGAGAGTGCGTAGAGAGCAAAATCAAGTCTGGGAAAATCTCAAATGTTGGTGGGTCTTCTGCAGAAGGAGCGAAGAAAGTATATTATGCCAATCACAAGAGAAGAGAAGGGGATGCAAACGATGTTTCATACAGGGATAGGGGCAGAGCATAACATCAAGTTGGTACTGTGGCTATTCCGGCCGCACCTCAGCAATGAGTTAACACTCTGCGTCCTTATGTGGCAAGGCAGAGAATGGCTGACCGACAATTTGAAACTCCACCCATGCCATATTCTCAATTACTACAACATTTTTTACAATTGCATATGGTTCAAAAGAGGACTTTGGCGCCCCTTACCGGCGTGCCACCCCTGGGATAATATGCAAGTGCCAAGTGTGATTTCCATTCCGGTCCTCTAGGTCACAGTATCGATAACTGCAAAGCCTTCAAGCACAAATTACAGGATTTGCCTGATTCCAAGGCCATTAGTTTTACCAATGACGGTCTGAATATAAATCAGAACGCTATGCCAAACCACGAAGTGTCAAGGACTAATGCTATCATTGAAGAAGAAAAGCTAAATTTGATAACTGACATAGAGGAGTTGAATACTCCGTTGAGTTTTGTGAAGGTCAAATTGTTGAAAGGGGGAGTGTTCCCAGGATGTTCCGATAATTGTTCAGGGTGTGAGGAAACACCTGTTGTACCCTAAAATTTGACCAACCCCTTTTCTTAATCTTTGGCTTTTGTTTCATTGCATTTTATCATCTATGCATCACTAACCAATTCATATGGTAAGTTTTAAAGTTTGTGAATAAAGCATAAAATTCCAATTGATAAAAAGTTAGAAATGAACATGGTAAGTGTGGAACCCACAACATTTGGGTCACAAGTATAAAACTTCACCAACTCAGCTAGCGCGTGCATATGAAAACTTATGGAGAAAGAAGGTTAAGTATCAAGGAATGAAATAAAATGCAAACAGCCAAAAGAGTTGATCCACACGGATCGAACTCAGGACGTTGGGCAAGGCTAATACATGAGCGCGCAGGCCATGACCACTGGGGTGGTAATACTTCCAGTGTTTTAAACCACCCTAGTGTAATATATACTTCAATGTGTGAAAATTCTGGGCCACCTCAAACAAACCAAGCAAGGCAAGAGCAACATATGTGAAGCTTCAAACTTGGGAAAAACAACATCAATTTTAGCAAACTCAAAGTCTATTTTGTGCGATTTTCAACAAGGAATCAGATAGCATTATTAGTTTTCTCAAATTGTGTGTGTGAATTAAAACCCGATAGCAGATGCAAGAGGAAGCTTTGAGATGCATTTTGGAAATTTGATTTAAACATGAACATGCTTATCCTAATTTAATCTCATGAGTAGCCAATGTAAAGTGACTTGTTGATTAAGAGATTAAGGCCTAAGGCCTGTGATAAAAATCAACAACAGTTGTCCCAAAATTTTCCCAAATAAGCTCCTCTTTCCATTGACACAACAAAAGGTGTTTGTGATATAACATGAAAGTGGCAATTTGTGATACACCAGCTCTTGCAACTCATGCCATAGGCTTTTTCTCTCTCACACCTTGTTACTTTTCACTGTCACATGGTAAAGCAAATCCATTCCTCAATACTTGCAGTGAGGACAACTGGAGATTTAAATTAATAGGGTTTATTTTGGAAAGTTTGGGAAAGAAAAGAAAAGTGGTGCAGCAGGATCAGAAAGGAAGAAGATCCTTTGGATCTTCACTTGAACCCTGTTTCTTAATATTCATTGTTTTAAAGGGAGCAACCACTCCTGCATAAAAAAAACCATAAAAAAACTCTTGTGTTGTGAACCATCTCAAACCCTTAAAAACACAAAAAATCGGTCTTGTGCAAATTGGGTACCAGCCTCATTTTCAACCATTCAACCACCTCAAAAACCATATGCACAACCTACAAATGACCTTTTGAAGGTGTTCAAACCTTTAAACCAGCCCAAAACTTCATATATCCAAAAGTCAACTTTCAATCTAGGAAACTTTGACTTTTCATACAAAACTAGATAACTCTTTGCTGAAGCTTGTTTCAACCATTTCAACATTCCAAATACCTTTGGTTTGAGGTGTACTAGCTGTCAAAAATATCCAAGAACCTCTGCATCACTTGTTCTTGGATCTGTTACAAGGTTTCCTTCATTTTCCTCAAGTGCAAGAAAGTTGTTAGTTCATCAAGGCATCGTTGGATATCAGCTGGAATAACTCTTCAAAGTCTTCCCTACTAAATAGATTGCTTGGAGGTCTACAAGAGGTAAGTGTCTTCTAACTTTTTCTCCATTATGCATCATGTCTTGATTGGTGTTGGATGAATGTGTTTATGCATTGCCATGAGGAACCAGTTTGTCAATCATGCTGTCAAAAGCTGTCTTGAAGTTAGTTTAACTTTCACTTAAGGTTTGGATTTGATGTTAATGTGTAAAGTTTGCTTTTGTTACAACACTATCATGTTTGTTTTTACAACTGAGCTGTTGAGCTGTTTTGAACAAAGTGCATAGGTCTGTTTGGTTTTGTTGTGAACATGATTATGTTTGATATCTGTCATTTGTTTTGAACCCTTTATATGCCTTGTATATGTTGAAATATTTATATGTTTGAGTTTTGCTTGGTGTTTTTGTATGTGTTGAAATCTTAGCCTGCTGCAACTTGAATTAAGAGATAATTCCATTTCTGTTTTTACCCAAAGCCTCCTTAATCTTTGTTCCACATCAAAAGACCTTTAAGACTTGTCATTATGGTTGTTGTTTGTTTTGTTTGGTTACATCATGATTGCTGCATGTAGAATGTCTAATGTCATTAAGTTTGTGAACTTGCATTTGTTAACAAAACTTGGGATTGTTGTTGATTTTTGCATCCTGCTGTCAAGTCTGGTATTCATGTCAATTTTGCTTAGTAGTTACTTTTGGATCTCATTTGTTTTGGTCTGCTGTCATGAGTATGTTTGCCATTTGAGACCTATTTTGAATTGATGCTTGAGTTTGTCATGTTAAAATGTAAGGACTGTTTTTGTGCTGAAAATTAGTTTTGGTTTGCTTGCTGAAATGAATCTCAGTTGGTGTTGGCATTGTAAGAACTAGATTGTTGCTATCAAAACCTTTACCATGGATGTTCAATTAGTATCAAAACCTGTTTGCATTAGTAACTATCACATGAAGTAGGTTAGACTAGTTGTTAGACAGTTTTGATGCATTGTCATGTTAGTTCACATCAAGCTGCTGCTAGAATTTGGTTTCTTATGAAGAAGTTGTTTTATTGTTGTCATTAAGTTTTAACTTAAACCAGATTAACTTTGCCTTGTTTTTACAACCATTGTTAATTGAAATCTTCACATGTGTGTTTTTGAAACCCTTGATGTATGATTTTGAAGCATAGTGTTAGGTCTTTTCCAGTTTTACATGAATTCCATTTGTAATGAGCATGTTCATATTTGTTGCTTGCCAACTGTTTTGAACATATATTTGCCTTGGACTTGCTTTTGTTTTGATGTGCTTATGTCATGTGAATGTTGAGTCAATTGCTGTCATGAACATGATTAGTAGGCTTTGTTTAATGTTGGCATTGTGATGCCAAAATTGCTGCTGTTTCTGTTTGAATGTGGCTTTATTGATTGAAATTTTGTGGTAAAGCTATTACTCATGCTAGGTTTGCTATATGTTTGATCTCTAGTTAGAGGTGCTAACTCATATCAAGTGAAACAAGTTTGTTAGGCTGTCTGTTTAGACCAACTTGAGTTTGGTGTGGGAACTGTGTGTGTGTGTTTTTTGTGAAGGCATCACTGTTGGTTAGAATTCACTATGTATGCTGATCGAAACTTTGATTTGGTGAACATAAACCTGCTGTTGTTTTTGTTTAAAACTGATTGTGGATGCCTTGTTGTAAAAATTGTTAATCATGTGTAGGCATACAAGTCTTTAGTTGGTTTAATACCAATTTGTTTGAGATGTGAAACTTTGTGTGTGTATTGCTGTTGTAAAGGCATTGCTGATATAGCATAGTGTTTGTTGATTGAAACATGATCTGGTAATCATTATTTACCTTTGCTGTCATGGCCTGTTTTGAGATTGTTTAATCTCTTTATGCTATCAAACTTCAATTGAACATTTGAAAAACCTTGTTTGTTTGATTTTATGCCAAGTTGAAATTCAAACATTTATGATATGGTGAATAATGTTGATTTGATACAACCTTGCTGTCCAGACTTGTTTTGAAGTTTCTCAACCTATGTTCCTATCAGAACTTCAGTTTGTTTTTAGAATCCATGTATAAGTTCATGCCATGGTTGCTGTTTGAATTTAACTTAGGAATGCTAGGTTGTTGATAACCAAACTGAATGTTGATAAGATTCCTGCATAGTGTATCCTTGTTGCTGTTTACAAAATGTTTTAAGACTGTGAATCATATACCAAGATGTGGACTAGATCAGTTGGTTTGAAACTTGTTTGTATGCATTTAGTGATGTTTGCTTACCTGGCCAGATTTGCTTGATTTTTGTCTTGACAAACATGAATAACAGTTGCAGTTTCATTGGTAATTTTCCCCTCCACTATGTTTTCAAGACATTTTGATGTCTAAACCTCATGTACAATGTATTTAGAACATGTGCATACCTTGCATTGAACTTAATTGCATATGTTTTGATCATTAGAGCTCAAAATGCATCTCAAGCTCCATTATGCGTGAGCCATTGAATTTCTTTGTATGTTCATTGTTTGAGAAAACTAACAGCACCATCAAATTCCTCATCAAATTTCACGTGAGTTAGACCTAAGATTTGCTAAAATCCATATTGTTTTGACTAAAATTGGATTGATCACATTTTGGTTATTTTATGCTTTGGCTTGCTTTGTTTTTGCCCAGAATTCACGCACCTTGAGGCTTATGTATTTATGGGGTGGCATTAATACACGGATGTATCGCCACCCCAGTGGTTAAACGCCTTGCCTTATGTCCTTGCCTTACCATGAAAACCCCGGTTCGAGCCCTGCTGGGGCATTTTTGCTTTTTCTTTCTTTTATTTTCCATGTTTTTATATTTATTCTTCCTTTTCCATCTCTCATCACACGTGCGCGCTGGCTGGAATGGTTTAGTTTTGAGCCTGCAGCTTTGAGGTCAAGGGTTCAAACCCTTATGGCAGCTTCCTTTCTTTTTTTAGCCACTTGTTTATTTATTTCATTTTATTTTCATTTTATTTTATTTCTTTTCTTATTTCTATTTTATAGTCTCAAATATCTAAAATCTTAAAAAATCATCTCTTATATATTTTTGATGTGTTAATTTATTTTTCATCATATTATTTTTATTTTTTCATTTTAGTTATCATTTTATTTTGAATTTATAAGTTAATGCGTTTGATGGATTATCATTTATTCCAATCATTTTCTTTTCTTTTTCATTTCACTTGTGAGTGAATTATTTAGTGTTTACTTGGCCTTGTGCCATGATCCCCCTAGGATTCCTAGTCCCTCCGTTTAGGATGGGAGTAGGAGAGACATTAGGTGTTCAATCCTTTGCATGATAACATTAGGAAGTTTCCCTTTACCTCAATCTTAGGATCACCATTGCATGACAACTTTAGGTTTGGTTTAGTCCCCCTTTAGTGTTCTTTCTCTTCTCATCTCAAAACAAGCATAAAACACCTAATAAAGGTTAATGATTATTGTGCGTTACGAGCCTTAAGCACTTAGGAAAGGGTTGTTGAGGAGTTTCTCTTCAATGGCTTGACTGTTTAGTATAGCACCCTTTGGGTGATATGCGACGCATTCACTCCTAGGTCATATTCTCTAGTGCGATATGAATTGCAAACAGTTCAAAAACATTTCTTCTCTAAAAACGACAAAAATAAATCATTCAAACTTCTTTTTACCCTTTGGGGCCTTTAATCTTGAAAAATCATTTTCATAAAGAGAGTTTTGTTAACTCTTGGTTCTATCGCAAACAGTAACGCCTAAGTCTCCAATGGTCGAACTGCATACACCAACTGCTAGAACTGATTGTTAACCCTACTCGGGTAAAACAGTTGAACAAACATGTGTTCCCTTTTTAGCCCGAACTACGTTTGCTCTGATCTTTCATACCAGATGAAAGTACGTAGGCACAAGATGCGATGTCTTGCGAGCAACCTTCCCCCCCTTTCATTCGTAGTTAGTCAAACTACGTTGACTCTGACTTCTCACTTCAGATGAGATACGTAGGCACAAAGCGCTGTTGCTTTGCCGAGTCACTTCTTTTTTCTTTTTTCCTCAAGCCTATAGTTAGATAGTTTCAATCACCCTTTTAGATAGACAGCAAGTGTGGATCCCGTCGAGTACGACGGACGTGAGGGGTGCTAACACCTTCCCCTTGCGTAACCGACTCCCGAACCCGAGATTTGGTTGCGATGATCGATCTTATCCCTCTTTTCGTTAGGTTTTCTCTGAGCGTTTCCTTTCCCTCTCTTGGGATAAATAACGCACGGTGGCGACTCTTCTGTCATTGCCGGCCTCGATTTTCGCAGTAGCGAAAATACCCGAGGGTTGTGTTTTGCTGAAGAAATGAATTCAGAAGATGATCAACGAGGGTTATTTACAATTTGATAGGGTGATTGAAGAGAATGAAGTGAATACTGAAAAGGATGAGGTTGCTACTATATCTATCCCATTCCGAACAATCAATATTTCAGCACCTGCAAGGCTAGCGCCAGTGATTATTACTACTCCTGGACCGATAACTTATGAAAGCACTATGACCATTACGTGGAATTATGGGGCCAAGGTATTTTGTAACGGTCCGAAGCAAGAATTGGTGAGTTCTTCTTATGAAGGTTCTTCTGTGGAAAACATAGTTGGTACTGGTGGCATTACAAGAAGCGGCAGGGTCTTTTCCTCACCATAAAATATTATTGATAAAGAAAAAGGGAAGGTTGTGGTAGAGGAAGAAATTCAACAACAAGGGGAGAAAGACTCTTTGGCTAAAGATACCAAAGAATTTATGAGACTTATTTGTAAATATGACTACAAGATCGTAGATCACCTGCATCAGACACCATCTAAGGTCTCTATTCTATCGTTATTGTTATGCTCAGAGGCGCACAGAAATGCTCTGCTGAAGATCTTGAATACGACATTTGTGCCATAGGATATTTCTGTTAATCAATTGGAAGGAGTGGTGGCCCATGTAAATGCTGGTAATGGGTTGGGCTTTACTGACTTGGACTTAATTCCTGCCAAGAGAAACCATAACCACGCTCTGCACATATCCATATAGTGTAGGGGAGCTATTTTATCCCACGTGCTAGTTGATACAGAATCCTCACTTAATGTGTTGCCGAAGAAAGCACTAATGAATTTAGATACTCAAGGCTTAATCTGCACGCCAAGTGATTTGGTGGTAAGGGCGTTTGATGGGACTAGGAGGTTGGTATTTGGTGAGATCACATTTCTAATTCAGGTGGGACCATAGATCTTTGATGCAGTCTTCTATATCATGGATATCCAACCGGGCTACAACTGTTTACTTGGTCGGCCTTGGATACATGTTGTTGGGGCAGTCAACTCAACTTTGCATTAGAAGTTGAAGTATATGGTGGAAGGGAAGGTTGTTACAGTCTGTGCAGAGGAGGATATTATGATCAGTCATCTGTCATTATTTAAGTATGTGGAAGTAGATAGAGATATTCATGAGACATTGTGTCAGGCTTTTGAAATAGTGCAGATTCAGGAGAGGTCTCCTGTAGAAGACAGAAGTCCAGAGATTTCAATGTCCTTTTTTAAGGAGGCCCGTGCTATTTTAGAATCCGGTTCTTCGCAGAAGTGGGATCAAGTTCTCAATGTTCCTGAACAAGCAGGACAAGTTTGGTTTGGGTTACAAGTCGCCCAGCTCTTCTCAAAGTGATCCAAGCTATAAAGGACCAGTACAGTTCACCAGTGGCGGTGTCATCTACGATAGGATTAATGCTATTAGGGAAGACGAAGGAGATAGTGATTCTGATATGGATGCTTGGATTCGTCCATGCGTCCCCGGGCAAAGGCTTTGCAACTAGCTTGTGGAGGAGGTCATACAAGTCACATCGGAAACGTAAATTTCCATCTTTTTGATTATGTTTGGTTCTACGCTCTGCCCAAGGCATAGTGAATTTATTGCGGGGCTCTTTTCCTGACATTTAACTTTATCATGAATAAAAGACGTCCTTTTGCATTCAAATTTTGTGATATTTGTTTTTCTTGTTTTATTTTTATGCACTTTTATAAACAGAAAAATGGAAATGTGTTTTGTTTTTGTCCGCATATCATGATCAGCATAAAACATCAATCATGCAGGTTGTACATCTCAGATATCATCGATCCTGATTCGGCTATGACTTCGTATGACTTTGATAATCCCATTTATCAAGCAGAAGAAGAGACTGAGGAAGATTGTGACCTACCTAAGGAATTGGCTAGACTACTCAAACAGGAGGAAAGGATCATTTTGCCTCATCAGGAGGATATTGAAGTTATCGATCTGGGTACCGAGGATGACAAGAAGGAAGTCAGAGTTGGGGCTGCATTAGAAGACAATATCAAGAGAAGATTGGTAGAAATGCTCTGTGAGTATAGTGATATCTTCGCTTGGTCTTACTAAGACATGCCTGGGATAGATACAGATATTGTGGTACACCACTTGCCTCTTCGAGAAGAATGCCCGCCGGTGAAGCAAAAGTTGAGGAGAACCAGACCTGATATGGTAGTCAAGATCAAAGAGGAAGTTCAAAAGCATTTAGAGCCTGGTTTCCATGCCGTTACCACTTACCCTCCGTGGGTCGCTAATATTGTTCCTGTGCCTAAGAAAGATGGAAAGGTCAGGATGTGCGTTTATTATCAAGATTTGAATAATGAGAGCCCAAAAGATGATTTCCCACTCCCTCATATTGATGTTCTGGTTGATAATACAGCTTAGTATTCGGTGTTTTCATTCATGGATGGTTTCTCTAGGTATAACCAAATCAAAATGGCCCCAAAGGACATGGAGAAAACTACTTTTATCACGCCGTGGGGAACTTTTTGCTATAAAGTTATGCCTTTTGGATTGAAAAATGCAGGGGCAACCTATCATCGGGAAATGGTGACTCTCTTTCATGATATGATTCATCATGAGATTGAGGTATATGTTGATGACATGATTGCAAAGTCGCAGATCGAGGAAGGACATCTGGTCAATCTTTTGAAGCTATTTGAGAGGTAAGGAAATTCAGGTTGAGGTTGAATCCAAGTAAGTGCACTTTCAGAGTGAGGTCAGGAAAGCTATTGGGATTCATTGTCAGTGGAAAAGGAATTGAGGTAGATCCTGCCAAAATAAAAGCTATACAAGAAATGCCTGAGCCGAAAACAGAAACAGAGGTTCGTGGTTTCTTGGGAAGATTGAACTACATTGCAAAGGTTATATCTCACCTTACAGCCACTTGTGAACCAATATTCAAATTGTTAAAGAAAGATCAAGCGGTCGTATGTAAGGAAAACTATCAAAGGGCATTTGAGAAAATAAAGGAATATTTGCAGGAACCTCCAATATTAATGCCTCCGGTTGCAGGGAGACCTCTGATAATGTATCTCACGGTTCTTGATAATTCAATGGGTTGTGTGCTCGGTCAACACGACGAGACATGTAGAAAAGAGCATGCCATTTATTACTTGAGTAAGAAATTCACTGATTGTGAGTCGAGGTACTTAATTCTGGAGAAAACATATTACGCGCTTGCTTGGGTAGCCAAACACCTAAGGCAGTACATATTAAATCACACAACCATGTTGATTTAGAAGATGGATTCGATTAAATATGTGTTTGAAAAGCAGGCACTTTTGGGAAGAATTGCTAGAAGGAAAATGGTTTTAACAGAGTACGATATTTAGTATGTTTCCCATAAAGTTATCAAGGGGAGTGTATTGTCAGAGTATTTGGCTGAACAACCTATTGAGGATTATCAACCTATGAGATTTGAATTTCCTAATGAAGATATAAGGTTTTCGAGGATGAAGGATTGTGATGAGCCTCTACCTGACGAGGGTCCATAATTTGGGCCTTAGTGGAAATTAGTTTTCGACGGTGCTGTTAATTCGTACGACAACAAAATCGAGGCAATTATTATAACTTCTCACGATTCTCACATATCGTTCACCGTCCGATTGACATTTGCTTTCACAAACAATGAGACTGAGTATGAAGCATGCATCATGGGTGTGGAAGAAGCTATTGACTTGAGAATCAATAATTTGGATGTGTATGGTGATTCAGCATTGGTCGTCAACCAGATTAAAGGAGAGTGGGAAACGCACCAGGCTAACCTGGTACCTTACAAGAACTATGCTCAGAGATTATTTCCTTTCTTTGATAGGGTTGTGTTTCATCATGTACCAAGGGCTGGAAATCAGATGGCGGGCACTTTGGCAACGTTACATCAATGTATAAGGTAAAATTTTTGGAATGACGCTCCAATAATCACTATCATGCGCCTTGATAAGCCAACTTTTGTATTTGCAGTAGAAAAAGTGCCATATGGGAAACCCTGGTACTTTGACATCAGACACTTCCTCAAAACACAAGAGTATCCGCCTGGGGCATCAAGTAGGGACAAGAAGACTCTGAGGAGGCTGTCAGGTAATTTTTACTTGAACAAGGATGATGTGTTATATAAAAGAAACTTCGATATGGTATTGTTGCGTTGTGTGGATGAAAAAGAAGCAAGCTTGCTGTTGCGGTGAAAATTGGATATCAAGCTATTAAATTAACTTGAATATTAATTCTTTTACAACCGAACTTTATTTAATCCAAAGGAAAGGTATAAAGAAAGAAAAACCCTTTTCGCGATGTAACAACAACGCTAAGAGATTCGGGGATCGGGGGTTGGTTATACCTAGGGAAGGTGTTAGCACCCTAAGCATCTGTAGTACTCTAGAGGAACCTTTTGTTTGATTGTTTGCTAAGTTTGTGAAAATGTGCTATGGATTGGGAAAAGGTATAAGGGATAGGTAAAGACCTAGATGGTTTTCTAAGTTTGCTCGCAAAGACTTTGAATCTTCTGCCTACGTATCCTAACTAGGATAGAATCAGAGCAATCGTAGCTCACCTCACAAGGGATGAAGAACACTTGATTAGGATCAAGGTTCAAGGGGGAACAAACATGACAATGTTTGTGTGGAGTTTGACAAAACTCCCTAATCTAAGTTATAACACTCAAAGGGAAAGTAAGAAATCATGACGATGATTCTTACATAGAGTTGACAAACTCTATCCTAGGGTTCTAGTTGAAGAACACTCCTAGTACTGGTGGGTTACTTAGACTTAAAGCAAAGTCTAATGGCTTCTAAATTAAGGTTAAAGTGACTTATCAAAGTCAAGGGAAAGGTGAATGAGCTATTCATGACACAGGGTCAATGAAAAGACTTTTCCTTTGGAAAGAGAGAGGGGAGGCAATTGGGATGAGAGCTAACAAGCTTCATCACTTGGGGAAAGAAACATTAAGCAAAGTAATCACATGATGAAGAAAAAGGTATGGTAACAACCATTAAATGAACATGTTAAAGATAATCACAAAATATGCATTGATGACAATCAAAGCAACTGATTAAGCAGGAAATGTGACGACAAATCAAGCTTAACTGCATTCCTCGGGGGGGGGACAAAATAAACATGGTAACAACCACAAACAAAATCCTAGCATGTTGACTAACATTAAGGAAAAGAGGGTAAGCAAATATCATGACATTCACAAGTATAACAAGAGAGAAATTCATCTGCATATGTGGAAACGATCACAAAACGTACTTAACTTGCCAGTGGTTAAAATGGATGAAAAATTGGGCAAACATGAAATTTTAAAATACCACATAAAAATAGACATAAAATTAAACACAATGCCAATAGAATGGGTGCAAAATGATAAAAAAATGAGGGAGATATGATTTTTTGAAGTTTGGTTGAAAAAATGGCAAAAATTGACAAAAGGGTTGCCCTCCTCAGGGGTCGAACCCATGCATGCAAGGTCAAAGGCGCTTAGATGACAAGTTGGTTACCACTGGGGTGGCTGTACATCCAAGTACAAATGCCACCCCATAAGTATATAGGGCGTGTTTTCTAAATAGGTTGGGCACAAAATAAGGACAAAAATCAGTTTTGCATTTTAGGGTGTAACTCAGTCAAATCTCAATAGTTTTCAACAAACTTTAGGTCTAAATTGCATAGAAAGTCACAAGGAATAAGATGGCATTGTTGGATTTTTGAAATTCCCCCTCCATTTGAAAACCCGATAGCACATGTATGTGGGTGCTTGGAAATGCATTTTGGGATGAATCTCATACACCAATCATTTTTAGATCAATGTAATCACACACACACACCACATAAATGCCAATGAATGAATTTAAACACAAGATATGGCTAAAATCAAGTTGTGGTGAAAAGTGCTATGTGAATTGCAAATCTGTTATGAATGAGATGCATTTTGGGATGAAGATCAAATTCCAAACAATTTTCAATCAATGTAATCATGTACACACACCACATAAATGATAATGAGTGAATCCAAACCACATTTATGGATCAAAACAGTCTGAGGTAAAAGATGATGTACAAATTGCAAGATTGACAAGTGTGGTATGCAAGCTGTGAGGCATTTCAAATTCCAGGCACATATTGATCAAACTAATCACTTATACACTTTAAATACATGCTAATGAATGTGCTCATGTTCAAAAATCAGCTCTTAACTGCCTGTGGCAAAATATGACTTTCAAAATGCACTTTAGTGTTTTGGTTATGCATGAGAAAACTCAATTCATGTTCTAGGCTTATTTTGATCAAACCAATCACTCAAACAGTTCACATATATGTTGTTAAATGAGTTCAAACACAAAAAGGAGCTCAAGAAGGTCTGTGGTGGGAAATGGTATCCAACTGCTCTTTGGTATCTTTGATGAAGCATGAAAAAGTTCAAACCAAGTTTAATGCACATTTTGATCACATACATCATATACACATCTTATATACATGTAAACAAATAAGTTTAAGCAAGTAAGGTGGTTTCAAACTGGTTGGCATGAGAAAAGGTTCACAGACTGCAAAATGGCATTTTGATGCAACATGAAAAAGTGCAGAACCAGGTTCTGTGTACATTTGATCAAACAAGCAATGCCTACAGCTTATGTGCATGTTGAGGGAGGATTCCATACACCAAGGTCAGTTGCAAAGTCAATTGAAATGGATATGGCACATAAAATGCAAAATGACATATTGTGAAACAGGGTGGATGTGCAATTCAAGTTCTGTGTGTCCTCCAACCAAACAAGTCATGCATACACATCACATTCATGCGAACAAACATGATTATGCTCAGAAATCAGGCAACAAGCCAGCAAGGCAAAGTTTGACATATTCAAAAAAAACTGTTTTGTGGCAGCAAGAATACAATTCCAACACATGAACTCAAACTTATAAAATATGGTAAGGTAAAGCATGAGAGGAAGTTTCAATGCCACATACCTCTTGTAGACAGCCTTGAACAAGTAAAAATACCAAGAAACCCAGAGAACTTCAGTCACCTCCTTGCCTTGAGACTTTTCTTCCTTTTGAAGCAATGTAAAAATGTTGTGACAATTAGTGAAATAAACTCTACCAATGATTCTCAATGCTTTGACAAGTTGAAATATGATATTTATGAGGTGTTTGAATGGTTAGACATCAAGAGAATGTCTAGAACAAGTTTTGAGTGATTTTGTGCATTGTGGTCAAAGTAACTTGGTATGGAAGTTGACTTTTTGAATGGTGAGGTTTTTGAGTGGTTCAATGGTTGGAACACCTTCTATATCATATTTATGGATTGTGGGGATGATGTTTGGTGAGTTTAAGCGTGGAGAAATGGTTTTGGCAACTGGACTGTCAAGGAAGATTTTTCATGGTTTTGGTGGATTTGAGATTTTGAGATTTTAGAGAAAAGTGAGAAAAGTGAGAGATTTTTGTTTCTCTGGTTTTTTTTAGGGATTTCTGATGTCTGGTATGAGGTGGGGAGTGCCTCTATTTATAGTCAAATGGGGGTAGTGGGCAGATTTGGAGATTTCCTTCTTTTTAAAGGAAAGGTTTTCATTTTTGAATCTAATCTCTAAAAATAGCTTTCTTGGCTGATAGGTAAGCTTGAAGTCAAGTATCATGATGAGTTTAGAGTGGCTAAATGCAGGCTAGAAGGCATAGGTTGATGGTTGGTTCAGTTTCTACTTTCCACCTCATGCTTGTCATTGATTTCAAATGCAAGTTGCAATGCCACTTGCAAGCCCACTTGCAAACTTGGCAAATTCACTTTCCTCTGTATTTTCATTGTATTTCCATGCTACAAAGTCTCTAAATATCAGAAAAAAATATGTTTCAACAGCTGAGATTGGTCCAATTGATCAAAGCAATGATTTTTGAAAGTTTGTCAATGTGGGACTCAAGTGTGAAAACACCAACTTGCCAAATCCATAACTCTCAGCTCACAAATCCTTTTGAGATGTTCTAGTACTTTTTAGAAATCCCTCAAATAGCTTTAAAACATTCATGTTTTCATGAGTTTCAAATTCTCAAAGGAACTTGGCCAAAAGACCTCTCAAAGTTGCTAAAAATGAATTAGGTCATAACTCCAAATCGATGCATTTTATGACCATGGAACACTTAGGGACTTTTGTAGGATTTGTCAAGAGCTTTCCAATGAGCTTTGAACCACTTCATTTGGATGTGTGGTTAAGGAGTTATGGTTTAGCCCCTTTCAAAACCCTAATTTCCCGATTTTTCGATTACTTTTTCATCCTTATTCCAATGGTCATGAAAATTGTTAGGCAAGTGCAATATGACATAAGGAACATTTTTGATCCACACTTTGAAGTCCAATTCCTTAAATTTGAAGAGTTGACTTTTTGGTCAACCGTACGATCGATCGGTGACTACCGAGTCGTCTGTTGACACTCTGGACCTCCTGAGACTTTGACACTTCTTGAATGAACTTTATTAAGCTATATGAACTTCATGGATCATGATCCCAACATTAAAACACCTTCCAACACCAAAGTCAAACTACAGTTGACTTTTACTAGTTAAAAACCCTAATCGGGTACCCTAAAATGCACTGCTCTTGATTCTAGGGTAACAACCTCAAATTGGATTCTCAATTGACATGATATGATACCCTTGATCTTGTTTCATGATTGAATTAGTCTAAAACTTGGATTGATCACAAACCCTGAAGCTTCGATTTGACTGTACAAAACCCTGATTCATCTGTAATTTGACAAAGATAGACTTGCACTAGGTTAGGGTTAGATAATTTATGAGTATGCTCCTAAAATGATATTGAGAATCTAAGGGGTCAAAATTTGGGGTGCAACAGTTGCCCCTATTTAAATATCTTCACCAGATGGAACTGAGAGATGACAATCCTCGTAGAATCGCAGTGAAAGGTATTTAAATATAGAAAACCAACAATTTTGTCCCTTAGATCCGATGATATGCAAAAGGACAAGTCATGATATGCTATGAATTCTAAATGAATGCTTTATGATGCTTGGATGCAAGACATATGCAGATGAAAGAAAAACAAAACAACGAGTAATTACTCATGGGACCTGGTTTTGTGGACTCGATACTGGGGGAAAACCGAGATATAACAATCAATAGTTCAAATGTGACTAGTGATAACTGAGAGGAAAATTTCACATGAGGATGCAAGAAGTCCAATGAAGATGACAATCTCACTGGGGAAAAGCAAACACTCCACTGGGGAGAGAAGTACATTTCTACCGGGGAAAAAAGAGCGACTTTCTTCAGGGGAAGTGAAAAACTAGAGACACGAACCTCACTGAGGGTGATCAGATGAGGAGCTTCCTATAGTGAAGAGTTCAAACGGGATCTTCAAGAATGGACTAGAAACAAGACCAACACACTGGGGATACTAGTGACGACTAGATCTCCGAGACCTGACTGGGGGAAAAAAGTTTCTCTGGGGATAATGATGTCACCCAGTTTTAACGAACCGTTCAAACAGTGCTAGTAACCACTAGACTTTCCGGAGGTAATGGTAACGACCAACCTGAGATAACAACAAATGATATTTCTCAAATCCAATCGGCAACACATAGGACTTCGACTGGGGAAATTGGTGATGACCAAATTACAAGCAACACTAGTAACTACTGGACTTAAAGGAGATTAGTAACGACCAAGTCCGGGTACCAATGACGATCGGATTTCAAGTAATGCCAGTTAAGACTGGACTTTTAAAGAAAACATGGTGACGACCAAATCAGGGTATATCAACACATGTGGTTATGAGAATGCTATCAAGCTATTAGGCTTTAGCTGGGGAGGTTGGTAACGACCAAACCAAAAGATACCAATAACGATTGGATTTCAAATTGTACCAGTTACGACTGGATTTCATGGGGAAAGTTGGTGACGACCAACAAGATACTAATGCCAATAGGATTTTTAACATCTGCCAGTTACGACTGGACTTAAACGGAAATCAACTAGTAACGACTAGACTTCACAGGGGATTTGCTAGTGATGACTAGACTTCAGAGGGAAAAAGTTGGTAACGACCAAACCAAAAAGATAATAACGAGTGAAGTTAAGACAATGCCAGTTACGACTGGTCTTAACAAGAAATATGGTGACGACCAAAAGAATACCAATAACGATTGGCTTCTAAAACAATTCCAGTTACAACTGGACTTTAGACGGAAATTCACTAGCGGTGATTAGACATTCACGGGGAATCAACAGATAGCACACCGAACCCGAGAGACAAAATGAATTACACTGAACCCAGGCGGAAGGGTGTATGCAAACTTGAAAATAAATCCAATCCTAACAGAGGAACAGAGCTTTAAACAAGCTAGTTAGAGATGACAAAGAAAATTCAAACAAATGCTCAGACATCCTCTACTGGGGACGAGTCTTCACATCATTATAAGAATTTCTTGAGAGACAGTCTTCAAGCTTTGATAGCCACACATGACCAAAGGAAAATCAGCAGTTCGGCTTGCTTACACTTCATCAGGGAGGGCGATAGGATTGCGTATCAAAGTTTCTACTGCCCTGAGGTCTCGGGGAAGTATGATTTTCCTTGACTCTTTTCCATGAGTTGAAGTTTTTACGTTTGTTAATCTTTTCAAGTTTTATCCAATAATTTGACCCCTATGCTTCCAAAATTATCGTTGATCAACGAACAATATTTTGCTAAACAAAGAAAATAAAGGAAATGGTAAATTTGCAAAAGAAAGAATGGATCAAAACTGATTTTATTCAAGAATGAAATCTTGCAAATGACAAAATTCCATAGAAGTTTTACAAGTGAAAAATGGCAAAGTGGACAAGGTTACATTGAATCCCATGACCAACTATCCCTAAAGACTAAAACTCCCCAAAATCCTCGCTTCTGACAAGAGCGATTGGAGTGAATTCTTGTAGGATCTTCTGCGGTAGTGACAACTCCTCTGATGCAGTGAAACGCCTTTGTCCTTAACTTTTGCCTGGATCGCCCTTTCGGGTTTTCAATCCATCGGGACGCTCATTTTTGCCTAAGCCGCCCTTTCGGGTTTTCAACTTAGCGAGCTCTTATTTTTCCTTTTCTGTTTCTCTCTCTCTCTCTCTCTTCTCTTTTTTCTTTTTTTCAACCCTAACTTTTGCATAAGCTGTTCCTTTGAGTTTTCGGCTTATCGGGTTCTTTTAGGCGTAATATTTTCGTACTGCATCAGAATTCACTGGATGAGTAAGCTGCTCTCCATCCATGGTGGTGAGAATTAACGAGCCTCCTGAGAAGACTGTTTTCACAACAAACGGGTCGTCATAATTAGGCATCCATTTTCCCCGTGCATCTTTGTGAACTGGTAAAATCTTTTTGAGTACAAGCTCCCCTTCTCGGAATTCTCGGACACGAACTTTCTTGTCAAAAGCCCTCTTGATCCTTTTCTGATATAACTGACCATGACACATCGCAGACATGTGCTTCTCGTCGATAAGATTCAACTGATCAAACCTTTCTCTCACCCATTCTGCTTCTTCAAGCTTGGTTTCCATTATGACTCTCAAAGAAGGTATCTCGACCTCAATAGGAAGTACAACATCCATTCCATATACCAAAGAAAAAGGGGTTTCCCCTGTTGAAGTGCGAACGGACGTTCTGTACCCATGCAAGGCAAATGGTAGCATCTCATACCAATCTTTGTATGTTTTCACCATCTTTTGCAAAATCTTTTTGATATTTTTATTTGCAGCTTCTACAGCTCCATTCATCTTGGGACGATAAGGAGAAGAATTGTGATGTTCAATTTTGAAGTCATCGCACAACTCTTTCATGATGTTGTTGTTCGAGTTGGTACCATTGTCCGTTATGATTCGGCTCGGAATTCCGTAACGACAGATAATCTCCTTCTTGATAAAACGGGCCACCACTTGTCGAGTAACATTAGTGTAGGATGCTGCTTCAACCCACTTTGTGAAATAGTCAATAGCAACTAGAATAAATTGGTGTCCGTTAGAAGCTTTTGGCTCAATTGCCCCAATCATATAAATGCCCCACATAGAGAAAGGCCACGGTGATGACAACACATTTAGCAATGTCGAAGGTACATGCTGAAGGTGTGAAAAATACACAAGAAAGGGGGGGTTTGAATTGGGTATTTGGTTACTTAAAAACTTTTGCCATCTTCTTCTGTGTTGTTTCTAGATGTAGCAATGCGGAAGCATAAATAATAAACTAAACAAGTAAAGAACACAAGATATATCCTGGTTCACTTGAGCAACTCTCAAGCTAATCCAGTCCACCCTTCCAAGGTGATTTCGCCTTACTCACTGCAAGGACTTAATCCACTATAACCAAACAGATTACAGATGCACAAGCTAACTGCAAGTGACTAACAACTTGACAATGACACGTTCAGGGATCCCTAAGGATATAACGTTCATTGACACCTTAATAGAATCCGATCACTAAAGATCTCCTATTAGGATTTCCACAAATGACTACTGTCACTTGTCATCTCAAGTATACTGATCTTAACAAGATCACTTGAGGAACCACTTAATTCTAAAAAGAATTTGTGTTGCCGGAGATTACATAAGTGCTTCTCAAATAAGCAGATTACTCCTAATTAAGTTCCTAGCAAGTATTGAGCAACAACTCCTTGCTTTCTAATATAGAAACTAATCTAATAATAAATCTCTAAGAGATTATTGAGTACAGTTTCCATATTGCTTAAAAGCTTTTCTTCTTTGTGAGCACTAAGGCTTCTTTTCATTTTAAGCTTTTCTTCTTTCTTTCTTTTCTACACTTCATGCTTACAAGCATGCTGACCTCTGAATGATTCAAATGTTATTCATTTATAGTACAGCTAATAGAGCCGTTGAGAGGATAAGGATGTTCATTCAAACTCCAACGGTCATATCTCAACGGATAGATAAGCACGTGTTGGATGACATCACTTTCTTGTCCTTTTCTTGCAACGGTAATATTCCATTTAACAGCTTGGACAAATTTGCTTCTGGCTTGGTTCTTCTGATGATGTTACAGATGAGTAGTTCAGAAACTACTTTGGTATAGATAGCACAGTAAACATCAGATTCTGACTTCAGAACTTTGTTCATCAGAGTTGATAGCAACAGCTCATCTGATTGAACACGTCTTGTCTGGTGAAGCTTCATAATCTTTCTTCTTCAGAGTCTGGTCTTCAGAGTCTTTTGCACTTGGTCTTCAGAGCCTTCAGCCTTCAGAACTTCAAGTCATCAGAGTCTTCAGCACAAACTTCTTCAGATGATTATATCTTCAGAGTCTTGACCTTCAGAACATGTCTTCAGAATCTTCAGAGTCTTGACCTTCAGAACATGTCTTCAGAGTCTTCAGAGTTTTGTCCTTCAGAACATGTCTTTAGAGTCTTGACGCACTTGGTCTTCAGAGCCTTCAGCCTTCAGAACTTCAAGTCATCAGATTCTTCAGCACTTCAGTTCTTTAGAGGGCTCACTCTTCAGAGACGCTCGTTAGCTTCCAGATCAGATGCACAACTCAGATCAGAATCCACAGATGCATTGCAACTGCAATATCCAGCATCCTTGATTCTTTATTGAACATGATCAGATGCAGAAACAAACTTGCTTCTTTACTGAGCTTCATTTGCTTTTAGATCAGATGCACTTCTTCAGATCATAAACCACAGGAGCATTGCAACTGCAATATACAGCATCCTTGGTTCCTTACTGATGGTGATCAGATACATAAGCAAACTAGCTTCTCCCAAGCGCTTCATGAAGTTACACATAGTAATTCCATATATTACTAGCTGCACACGTTGCTTTTGTTTGTTTGGTCTAATATATTTAATTTAATATGACCTGCACATAACAAACATTAAACCATAAAATGGTTCTTTCACAAATACTCAATTGTTATCATCAAAACATAGAGATAATCCTGTAGAGACAAATCTTGCTCTTACAATCTCCCCCTTTTTGATGATGACAAAACCATGTATTTTGATAGAACATTTTATACAGGGTAATCACCAAGCATTAACCTATTCAGAGTTCTAAGCAACTGCTCCCCCTGAATGTGTTAATCTTAAAAACATTTTTATGCTTGTTCAGAGACATACTCTGATCCCAAGACTTACAAAAAATAAATTTGATAAAACACAATCAAATAGAATAGAATAGAAGGAATACTTCCCTGTGATATAAGAGAACATAAGTCTTCAGCATCTGGACTAGTTCAGCAGAACTTCCATCTTCAGATCTTTAGAACATGTTTTCTCTAACCATCATATCAGAGTCATATAACTTCAGAATCTTTGTTCCTTCTTCACAGGATAAACTCCCCCTGAGTTTCAGACTGGGTGAAGATCAAATATACTGCCTTGTGAACCTTCCTGGGAGAACTCCCCCTGGCTACAATAGATCAGATATTTGGATCTTCTGAGCTTTATACAGTCTTGATTCTTGCTTTCTCAGATTTGCTTTCATCTCAGATTCTTGGTCTTATCAGAGCTAAATGCATTGATCAGATTCACTTCTTGATCTTTTGAAGCAAAGTCTGATCCCAATTAGTAAGCTTCTGAATCTGATACCAATATTGGTTCTGAATCTGATATCAACTTATGATACTTGTGATTCTGAGTCTGAAACCAATTCTTGCTTCTATGAAGATTTCTGATTCTTATGCTCTGACTGTCATTTTCACAGACAGTTTACATCTTCTGAACATCATGATTCCAAATGACTTTAACTTTCAGATATCTGAACAGTATTGGGTCCATCTGATTCTGAATCTATGTTCACGAAGTGTATAACTTCTATTATATGAACACCAGTTCATTTGAACTCAGATTTCTTTCATTTATCCTGTTTAGAATGCCTAGTGAACTTGTTCAGAGTTCCTTGGAAAACATCAAACAGATAATTAGTAATAAACGCAGTTTATATGTTTTTGCATTCTCTTTCAGGTTATAGAATATATCAAAGTTATATTCTATTTCTCAAAAACATTTTCCATTTCTCCCCAAGTTATATTCTATTCTTCCAGATAATATCAAAATCATCTTTCATTTCTCCCCCTTTTTGACATCATCAAAAAGTTTGAGTTTTTCATCAAAACAGATTTTTTAAAAAAAAAAATTCTCTTTTTAAAGTCAGAAATTAAAAAGATAAGAGTTGAGAGATAGCACCTGAGAACTTAATCATCTTTCATTTCTCCCCTTGAGAACTTAATTCTTACAGGTTGATACCAATTGAATGTAGGTTGATATCTTTTCTCAGATTGCATCTTCTATATCTCCCCCTGCTTCTTGGAGAGTGACAACTCTTCAGAGTTTGTAGAAGCATGCTCTGACGAGGATTGTTGACAGGTGTCTGTTCAGCAGAACTTTCTCTGACAACTTGTTGTACATCCTTCATAGCTTGTTGATCTCCTCTAAACTTACTAATGTCACGTTCTCAACGTACAAAAGTAGTTTCACAAGAAAATCCAACTACAACATTTTCCTTAGTCTTCTTAGCATCTTCAGCTTCTTGTACTAATCTGGAAGTTTCTTTTCTGGAATCTTCCTCTGCTAGATTTAGACAAGAAGGTTGAAAATTATTCTTCCTTTTGGCTTGATCTTGATACCAATAATTCTAGTCCTTAGAGAAACTTGAAATACGTCCAATTTCAGAGTCTAATTACTTCTGAAAAATATCTCAAGAAGTCTCAAGTTCCAGAGTTGAAGTACTTGTTCTGGCCTTTGCTTTGATTCTTGATTCTGCGCCCAGAACCTTCTGTATCTTCACTCAAACATCTTCTGAAGTTTTTTTTCAGAGTTATCTGACACTTTGCTTCTGGTTGGATGTCAGAGACATGATACCAATTTAAGATGTAAGATACCAATTGAAGGTGTGAAATAATGAAATTATTTCAGCTCGTTTCTTCAACATCAAAACACTATACTACAGAAGTATCAATGTTTGATTTAACAAACCATCTTCTAATAGAATCTTTTATCCAGAGTTCCAGATAATCCAAATCTTCTGATAGTCTACGACTTCAGATTTGCTCAGATCTTTAGATATCATCTGATATCAATTGAAGGTGATGTGCCATATGATCCTTCAATCTTCTGTACATGAATGTCCTTCATTTGACACTTCATCCAGAGCATCTGATACTTCAATCAGCATCTGATGTATTTTGCTTCTTTAAGGGATAGTGCTAACCAGAGGTACTTTTGCAACTAACTCTGACTTCAGTATCATCAGCATAACAAAAACCTACTAAAAATAGTTATCTGGTTTTCTGCAACACAGAGTCACGTTAGTAGTACCTTTCAGATACCTCAGAAATCTCTTAACAACTGTTAACTGAGATTCTTTAGGATCTGATTGGAATCAAGCACATATACATATACTGAAAAGAATGTCAGGACTAGAAACAGTAAAATACAGAAGAGTACAACTCATACCTTTGTAGAGCTTCTGATCTACCATTTTACTAACCTCTTTCTTTCTCAGAGTGTACGTTGAATGCATGAGAGTCTTAGCTGCCTACTCTCTGACAGATTATCCTTCTGTCTGCTACATTCTTTATCTGATTCCTCTTTTGGTCTTCATCTTCTGATCATCCATCTTCTGATGCCAATGATCATGTTTCTTTATCTTCAAGATGATTTGTTTCCAGATGAGAGCTATATCTTCTTGCACCAAGAATTTATCCTTTGGACAGACGTGGTTGATCATCATAAATTATCATCAAACCAAGATGAATTTCTTGAACTGATTTGAATGACAATCTTGTTCTTATCAATCAGTATCTGAGGGTGACTTCTTCTTCTAGAATTCTCGTACCAACAAAAGGAGTAGGATCTTCTGCTAAATCACCTTTGGTTTCTGATTCCAAGCTTGTTATCAAAAACTTGAATCTTAGCATCAATGCTTCATTAGATAATACTTGATACCAACTGAAGCTTTCAGAAAAAAAAATATGCATCATGAGAGATACGAATTGCATCTGGTACTGATCAATCATTCTGACTACAGTATTGAATACTTTCATCAAACATGATTACCAATATTTCCTTTCTGAATAAGCCTCAGAAACTTTCAAAGCTTCTGCTTAATCTTCTGAAGATATTCTCTACATCAGACTTTCTAACCATTATTATTTCTGTTATGTTAGTAAGTTCTTCTGATCATCAACAGAAGGTTGCAGAAAAATAAGAGTCTGATACCAATTATGGAAATGATTCCTTGCATTAGATCTTCTGCTTCAGATCTATGCAGCTTAGCTTTAATAACTGTTTCAGCAAACAGTTCATCCAGAGATATGCTTCAGATCAAACCAGATCTTCATTCTTCAGGTTTTCTTGTTATCTAGAGGTAAGCTATGTTGCTGATGTTTCAGAAACATGCACAATCTGATCCTCAGAGCTTCTGACAAATAGCTTTATACTCTTTGTCCAGATTTATCACTTATAGGATCAAGTGCTTACCACTAGGCCAAAAATAATTGCTTTCAACCAACTTCTCAGAGTCTTCTGTAGAGTTGCTTTTCAACAACTTTCAGAAACTCATGTAGTTTTGCTTCATCAGATTCTTCTGTACGTTGCCACTGTAGCCTTTCTTCTGAATCTATACTGATACCAAATGAGAGTGTCTACTGTATCTTGCCTTGGTTGCTTTGCTTCAGAATCACTAACCATTGAAAGAGAGATGTCTTGACTGACAGAGCCTCTGCAAGATCAGTGTTACAGAACCTTCTGTACAGCTACTGATCTGACTTCACTAGCCTCTTTCTAGAATACTAGATTTAGCTACTGCCTGCATACACTCAGCAAACTCCTTTCCAAGTGAAGTATATGGTTCCAAAGACTAATATCATCAACATAAATAAATCTGATAGATTTAAAATCTCTTCCTTAATGATTTATGAAAAGAGTAGTGTAAGCTTTTCTTAAAAACAATTTCTGGAATTTTTCAAATTCAAAACTGAAGGGTTGTTGAACACGTACTACTTTTCCAAAAACCATTTAAAAAGTATTTTTAATATACATCTGATTTATATTGATTTTATTCTGATCAACAAAGAAGATTGACAAGAATATGAATTCTAACCTTGTCACAGAAGTAAATATCTTCTGTATAGTCAAAGACTTCTTGCTGACAAGCTTTGAGAAGAAAAAATCTAGTTCTTGTGGAATCATCCTTCTTTCCAATGAATGTCTCTTCTAGAAAAGAAGATTTGATTCTGGGGGAAACTTCTCAGAGCTGATTCTTCAGAAACAGCTAATTGAATAGCATCTGGAGTAGCTCCTGATTCTTCAGCTGGAACACATTCTGCTTCTGATTCTCCAACATCTTGTGAGACAAACCAGTAACAGCAACTAAAGTAGAATATTCTGAATAACTCTTCTTGAACAGATCTCAATTCCTTTATTAGCATTCTGCAGCATCTTCATCAACACAACAACATCCATTTGATTCTTGAGAGACATCCTCAGAGCACAGATAATCTGATCTTCATGTGTAGAGAGCATCTAGCTTCCATCAGGCTTCATCTTCTGAATTTTTTTGCTTGAAACAAATACAGATCCAATCTAGATACAGTTATCATCAAACTTAGATGCATCAAAAGACACAGTCTGACTGACAATTTTGCTCTTACAATGCTGAGCTAACATGTAAGGAGTTAATTATCAGAGTTGACATAACATCTGCTCTTGAAAAAGAATGTTTACTGACTTATTCAAATTGAATAACCCCAGAAACTTAAATCCTTTTTACATTTGACAGAATGACTACTGTCATTGTATCTTTCCTCATATCTTTATTTCTCAAAACATTCATTATGAATTTCTGAAACATAATGTCTGATAGCATCTGACCAATTTCAGCTTGTTCAACATCTCGAGTTAATAGAACTTAATTGTCCATGCTACTTCTAATGAGATCTTCTGAATTCATCATATCATCATAATCCAGATGAGTTAGAAACACTGCTTTTCTAGAAACCTCTGCAGAATTCTTTGAAGCTCTTCAAGGAGAGCAACTTTCAAATGTTTTGGATCTGAAGAATCATTTCTTCCAGATTTGAATATTTTTCTAAACTTACCCTTTTCTGCAGACTTCATTCTGGCGTTCTGATGAATAGGATTCATTAGCCAACAATATATCTTTTCTTACTTAAGATAAATCCCAATGAGTTGTCATGAGAAAGTCAAGTGTGGACTAATCCGTTTCTTGAAAACATCTCATACTCATCAGAATTAATCTTTAGAGATCAAGAATTATTGCTTGCAGAAGATTTATCTTTGAGCAAATATGTTGTAAATCCAAACGTATTTTCAGATCAGCATTCAACAGATATATCTTCTTATCTGATGAATCTATCCTGTCAACTGATTCTTCATTCTTCTTTCAGAATCTTCTGGAGGAGATTTGCTGTTGAAGGCTTCAACGCTTCAAATTTCAAACTTCATAGAATCAGTGACTTGCTAAAGGTAGCTCAATAGATTACAATTTTAGTACTCATTATCCTCAAAAACTGATATGAGACTGAAATTGTAAGAACGGTGAAATATCCCCAAAAGTATTTCTTCACACAGCCTATGGATCTTTATCTGACACTGTTAGGTGTTTGATATCCATCAATAACAGAACCGGAGCTCTGATACCAATTGAAGGTGTGAAAAATACACAAGAAAGGGGGGGTTTGAATTGGGTATTTGGTTACTTAAAAACTTTTGCCATCTTCTTCTGTGTTGTTTCTAGATGTAGCAATGCGGAAGCATAAATAATAAACTAAACAAGTAAAGAACACAAGATATATCCTGGTTCACTTGAGCAACTCTCAAGCTAATCCAGTCCACCCTTCCAAGGTGATTTCGCCTTACTCACTGCAAGGACTTAATCCACTATAACCAAACAGATTACAGATGCACAAGCTAACTGCAAGTGACTAACAACTTGACAATGACACGTTCAGGGATCCCTAAGGATATAACGTTCATTGACACCTTAATAGAATCCGATCACTAAAGATCTCCTATTAGGATTTCCACAAATGACTACTGTCACTTGTCATCTCAAGTATACTGATCTTAACAAGATCACTTGAGGAACCACTTAATTCTAAAAAGAATTTGTGTTGCCGGAGATTACATAAGTGCTTCTCAAATAAGCAGATTACTCCTAATTAAGTTCCTAGCAAGTATTGAGCAACAACTCCTTGCTTTCTAATATAGAAACTAATCTAATAATAAATCTCTAAGAGATTATTGAGTACAGTTTCCATATTGCTTAAAAGCTTTTCTTCTTTGTGAGCACTAAGGCTTCTTTTCATTTTAAGCTTTTCTTCTTTCTTTCTTTTCTACACTTCATGCTTACAAGCATGCTGACCTCTGAATGATTCAAATGTTATTCATTTATAGTACAGCTAATAGAGCCGTTGAGAGGATAAGGATGTTCATTCAAACTCCAACGGTCATATCTCAACGGATAGATAAGCACGTGTTGGATGACATCACTTTCTTGTCCTTTTCTTGCAACGGTAATATTCCATTTAACAGCTTGGACAAATTTGCTTCTGGCTTGGTTCTTCTGATGATGTTACAGATGAGTAGTTCAGAAACTACTTTGGTATAGATAGCACAGTAAACATCAGATTCTGACTTCAGAACTTTGTTCATCAGAGTTGATAGCAACAGCTCATCTGATTGAACACGTCTTGTCTGGTGAAGCTTCATAATCTTTCTTCTTCAGAGTCTGGTCTTCAGAGTCTTTTGCACTTGGTCTTCAGAGCCTTCAGCCTTCAGAACTTCAAGTCATCAGAGTCTTCAGCACAAACTTCTTCAGATGATTATATCTTCAGAGTCTTGACCTTCAGAACATGTCTTCAGAATCTTCAGAGTCTTGACCTTCAGAACATGTCTTCAGAGTCTTCAGAGTTTTGTCCTTCAGAACATGTCTTCAGAGTCTTGACGCACTTGGTCTTCAGAGCCTTCAGCCTTCAGAACTTCAAGTCATCAGATTCTTCAGCACTTCAGTTCTTTAGAGGGCTCACTCTTCAGAGACGCTCGTTAGCTTCCAGATCAGATGCACAACTCAGATCAGAATCCACAGATGCATTGCAACTGCAATATCCAGCATCCTTGATTCTTTATTGAACATGATCAGATGCAGAAACAAACTTGCTTCTTTACTGAGCTTCATTTGCTTTTAGATCAGATGCACTTCTTCAGATCATAAACCACAGGAGCATTGCAACTGCAATATACAGCATCCTTGGTTCCTTACTGATGGTGATCAGATACATAAGCAAACTAGCTTCTCCCAAGCGCTTCATGAAGTTACACATAGTAATTCCATATATTACTAGCTGCACACGTTGCTTTTGTTTGTTTGGTCTAATATATTTAATTTAATATGACCTGCACATAACAAACATTAAACCATAAAATGGTTCTTTCACAAATACTCAATTGTTATCATCAAAACATAGAGATAATCCTGTAGAGACAAATCTTGCTCTTACACATGCATCTTGTCCGCATAAATCTGACACTTGTGACACTTTCTGGCATATTGAATACAATCAGTTTCCAAAGTCAACCAGTAATAACCAGCCCTCAAAATCTTTTTAGACATAGCATATCCATTAGCATGAGTGCCAAATACTCCTTAATGCACATCTTGCATTAACAAATCTGCTTCTCGTCTGTCGACACATCTAAGCAGGACCATGTCATGATTCCTTTTGTAAAGCACATCATTACTAAGAAAGAACTTGGATGCTAATCGTCTCAAAGTTTTCTTGTCAAGTGACGTAGCATCTGCTGGATACTCTTGTTTTAACAGGTAATTCTTTATGTCATGGAACCATGGTTTGTCATCAGTTTCTTCTTCAACCATCTGACAGTAGGCGGGCTCGGTCTTACGTTCAATTCGAATGAGAGTGGCATCATTGACATCCCTGACTTTCCACATTGAGGCTAACATGGCTAGGGCATCGACAATGTGATTCTCAGATCTCGGAACATGCTTGAAAGTGATTTCATCAAAATACTCAATCATTTTGATGATGTAGGCTCTGTAAGGGATCAAATTCTCATGTCTAGTCTCCCATTCTCCAGTAACTTGATAAATAACCAAAGCTGAATCCCCACTGACTTCAAGAAGTTTGATTTTGAGGTCGACAGCTGCCTCGAGGCCGAGAATGCATGCTTTATATTCGGCGATATTGTTTGTGCAGTCAAAATCTAACTTGGCTGTGAATGGAGTGTAACCACCTCCCGGATTCATTAAGACGGCGCCTACGCCATGCCCACTGTAGTTGGAGGAACCATAAAACATCATTTTCCACCAAAGACCTTTCTGCGGACCCTCATCAAGACCTGGCTCTTCACAATCTTTTACCAACATAATGTCTTCATCTGGGAAATCAAATTTGAGAGACTCATAATCTTCCACTGGTTGATCTGCAAGATATTATGACAAAACACTACCCTTGATAGACTTCTGGGCTACATACTGGATGTCGTATTCTGATAATAACATATGCCAATGGGCGAGCCTTCCAGTCTGAGCAGGCTTCTCAAAGATATACTTTATCAGATCCATTTTTGAAATCAACAAGGTGGTATGACAAATCATGTACTGCCTCAAGCGTCTGGCAGCCCATGCCAAGCACAACAAGTTTTCTCCAGAAGTGAATATCGGCTTTCACAATCAGTGAACTTCTTACTCAAATAATAAATAGCATGTTCTTTTCGTTCGGACTCGTCCTGCTGACCTAACACACAACCCATTGAATTCTCGAGCACTGTCAAATACATGAAGAGAGGTCTTCCTGGAACAGGAGGTATTAAGATCGGAGGCTCCTGGAGATAGCCCTTAATCTTATCAAACGCTTGCTGACAATCTGAACTCCAAACAACTGTCTGGTCCTTGGGTAACAATTTGAAGATGGGCTCGCAAGTAGGAGTCATATTGGAAATAAATCTGGATATGTAGTTCAGTCTTCCAAGAAAACCTCTGACTTGCTTCTCAGTCTGCGGAGCTGGCATATCTTGAATGGGTTGGACTTTATCTGGATCCACCTCAATCCCTCGGTGACTGACAATAAAACCGAGTAACTTTCCAGATCTTACTCCAAAGGTGCACTTGGTTGGGTTCAGTCTCAACTGATATTTCCTGAGTCTCTTAAATAATTTCAAAAGATGTTCCAAATGGTCCTCCTCACTCTGAGATTTGGATATCATGTCGTCAACGTATACCTCTATCTCCTTGTGCATCATATCATGAAATAAAGGCACCATGGCTCTCTGATAAGTAGCACATACGCTTTTCAGACTGAAAGGCATAACTTTGTAACAGTAAGTTCCCCACGGAGTAATGAAAGTAGTTTTTCCATGTCATCGGGATCCATCTTAATCTGATTGTAACCGGAGAACCCATCCATAAATGAGAAAACTGCAAAACGAGTCGTATTATCCACCAACGTATCAATATGCGGCAAAGGGAAATCATCCTTTGGGCTGGCCTTGTTTAGATCCCTATAGTCCACACACATTCTGACTTTCCCATCCTTTTTCGGTACAGGTACAACATTGGCCACCCATTCGGGGTATTTGGACACTGCCAAGAAACCGGCGTCAATCTGCTTTTTCACTTCATCTCGAATCTTGAGAGCCATGTCAGGTCTTGTTCTTTGGAGCTTTTGTTTAACCGGTGGGCATTCTGGTCGAAGCGGAAATTTGTGAACCACTATGTCAGTGTCTAACCCCGGCATATCTTGGTATGACCAAGCAAATACATCCACATACTCTTTCAGAAGCTTCTCTAGTTGCTGCTTGACTTCTGCCCCTAGAGCTGCCCCAATCTTGACTTCTTTCTTGTCTTCTTCGGTGCCAAGATTAATGACTTCTACCTGTTCTTTGTAGGGTTGAAGTTCTGTGTACTCATGATGTGCCCATTTTACCAGTTCATCAGGGATTTCAAAATCTTCGTCCTCATCTTCAGCTTGGTATATTGGTGAATCAAAGTCAGGAGGGAATGCAAAGTCATAGGATTCAATGGGTTTTAGGACATCACTGCACGTTGGAATGGCTTAATTTATTAAAACACACAAAGACAAATGCAGCACACAAAAGAGAAAATTTATTTTGGGTTTTTTAAGATTGCCATTTTTCTTTTAAAATGAAAGTAAAAGCAGTAAAAGAAATAACACAAGGAAATTAACAAAATAGTTCATTTTTCATTGATTTTCTTGAAAGCACGGGGCCCTTACAAAACATTCCTATAGCCTTGGGCATGGCTATGGAGATTCAAAACAACAACAAGAAAAGAAAGACAAACAAATTACTTTAACTCAGGAAAGACCATAGGAATCTCAATAGCTTCCTAGTTGCTCAAGGCAGAGTTGCAATGATACACTAACTGTTCAAGGTCTTCATCTTCAAAATCTTCTTCCACAGCACTGACTCGGAAACCTCCACTGATGAATACTTCTTGTATAGTCTTTGGGCGTCCTTTGTCATGTGTCGGTGTTTCATCATGATTTGGTTTGTAACCCAACCCTTGGCGATCCATCTTTGGCTTCACTTCAATAATCTCTCCCCAACCTGTAGGAGTGCCTTCTTCCAGTGTAGACTTGATGCTCTGAGCGGATGCAAAAGATGGACCACTCTTAGCCACAGTTTCCTCTAACATCACTGCGTTAGCTATCTCGAGTGCCTGAAAGGAAGTCTCTAATGTGCCTTCATCTGCCTCAATATACTTAAATGATGACAGATTGCTCAACATTAGGTCCTCTTTACCGTGTACAATCACTAACTTGTCATTCACAACAAATTTCATTCTTTGATGTAAGGTGGAAGTCACTGCCCCAGCTGCGTGAATCCACGGTCGTCCCAACAAACAACTATAAGCTGGGTTAATGTCCATGACTTGGAATGTAATATCGAACACATGAGGTCCGATCATGATTGGCAATTCTACCTCTCCAACAATCGTTCTTCTTGAACCGTCAAAAGCTTTTACAATCAATGACGTCGGTTTCATTTCTGCCTCTGCATATGCTAACCTTGCGAGCAATCTCGCGGGCAATACATTCAATGAGGATCCAGTGTCGACTAAAACTCGTGCCATTGTGTCTTCCTGGCACCTGACAGATATGTGCAACGCACGGTTATGACTGCGTCCTTCTTTTGGCAACTCTGCATCGCTAAAACTCAGGGTGTTACACGCCGTAATGTTGGCTATTACTGAATCAAATTGGTCGAGAGTTATGTCTTTTGTCACATGTGCCTGCCTCAATACTTTTTGCAGAGCCTCTCTATGAGCTGGAGAGTTCATCAAGAGAGACAAGATCGATATCTTCGATGGGGTTTGGTGAAGCTGATCAATAACCCTGTAATCACTTTTCCGAATAATCCTTAAGAATTCCTCGTCGTCTCCCTCAGTACTTGGTACCTTTTTTTATTTTGTCGCAGTAGGGGTGACCTCTTTTGGAGCGGCTACTGTTATCTTTGGCTGATAGATTTGACCACTACGGGTCATCTTGCTTGTACCTGCAATGTTTGTCACGTCCACTTGGTCGTCTTTCACTGTCTCTTTCTGACTAACCCTCCCAGATCCTCGGTCTATCACAGTCATGTCATATTTCCATGGAACGGCCTTCGTGCTTTCAAAAGGAAATGGTCTTGGTTTCTGAATAATAACTGGTCGAGGTTGATCGATAGCCGACTTGTTGGAAACAGGCTTCACAGTTTTGTTGGTCATTTTGAACACCGGAACATTCTCACCTTTCTTTGGTAAATTAAAAATAGGCTCAATTACCGAAACTTCTTCTTTCCTTACCTTACTACACACTTGCAATACTCCATCCTCAATCAATCTTTGTATATCTCCTCGTACCACATCACACCCTCTAGAATCACTAGAACATTCTTTACAATCATTATGGGTATCCTCTATCAATCCTGCTTTCAGTAGTTTCTTGTGAAGTAACCTTAATGGGATCTTGATCTCTGACACACCTCGGACTATCTTTTCAGCTGAAACTTCTTCTACAGCATTAACCCCTCCATGGTTCGGCAATGGATTACTTTTAACGTTGGGGGGTACATCATCAAACGACAAGATCTTCTTTTCCATCAACTCCCTGACAAGATGCTTTAAAGCAATACAACCTTCTAAATCATGACCCGCAGCGCCTTCGTGAAAGGCACAATGAGCATTTGGATTATAGTGAGGAGATGTAGTGTCTGGATTTAGCGGTCGCGTTGTTACCAACCCTTGCTGCACCAAAGAGGGGTACAACTCTGTGTAAGTCATCGGTATTTGAGGAAGTGGAGGTTTTGTTGTTGGCCTCCGATTCTGGTAGTTCTATCTGGGTGCCTGAGCTCTAGGCTGATGATGTTGTTGATAGGGTGGAGCGTTGGGCGCTCGTTGATACCCTTGTTGAATTGGCTGATATACAGGTGCTGGAACTGCCTGATAACTGGGAACAGGATGATTGAAATTCGGAGTTACAGCTGCCACATATGGTTGTTGGGCATACTGCAACGGATACATTGGTCGTTGTTGCTGGGATTGCTGAACATAACTTGCTTGAGGCTGCCGAACAAAGCCTTGCTGAGGTTGTTGATCATAACTTTGCTGATATTGTTGGTAAGGCGGTCTCCAGGTGCGACTCTTTCTTCCCACAGTTACTGCATTTGTCTCCCCTTCCTTCTTTTTATGAAAATTACTGCTGAACTTCTTGACATTGTTGTTACCAGAACTGCTGGAACCACTAGCCACCTTTCCATTCTTCATTCCTAACTCCACTCTCACCCCCACTGCTACTATATCAGAAAAACTTGCGGTTACACTACTGATCATCTTCTCATAAAACTTCGGTCTCACTGTATCGACGAACCAATCTGTCAACTCTTTTTCACTCAAAGTAGGTTCAACCTGAGAGGCGGTTTCCCTCCACCGTTGTGCATATTCTTTGAAAGATTCCGAACTCTTCTGTAACATACTCAGTAACTGTCTTCTATCAGGGGCTAAATCCATGTTGTACTTGTAATGTTTTACGAAAGCATCGGCCAAGTCTTGGAAACTGTGAATACGAGACTGATCCAGACCCAAATACCATTTAGAAGGAGCTCCTTTTAAACTATCTTGGGAACAGTGAATCATCAACTTGTCATCTTTTACATGAGCAGCCATTCTTCGGTAGTACATAATCAGATGTGTTCGAGGACAAGTAGCACCAGAATACTGATCAAAATTGGGAACTTTGAATTTCGGCGGAATTACCAATCCAGACACTAAGCACATATCTCTGGCATCAGTACCGAAGATGTCATTCCCTTCCATTGCTCTGACTTTCCTGCCTATAGTCTCTACACTTTCTTTCAGCTTATCATGTCGTCCACTCTCCTCTTCATACCCATCAAGACCTTCGTACACTTGTGGAGGATTATGAAAAACAGGGCGCACTTGAATCTGAACAGAAGGCTGAGTGTAAGTAGGAATAGCTTGAGGAACTTCTGCCCCTAGGGGGACTGCTTGTTGACTGACTGCTGGTGGAGGTACAAAGCCAGGCGGTAACCCATATGGTGGAACATTTGCAACAGTGACTGCCGTTGGGATCGGCTCTACAGTTATGCCAGTGATTTCAGAAACAACAGTGGCTTGAGTGTCCAACTTTGCACGAATGACTTGTAGGGATTCCATGATCTGCCCCATGCCTCCTCGTAGCTCTCCGAGTTCATTATCAATCCTGTCCACATCCAAATTCTGTCCTTCCATTCTTAGGCGAGCTTAGGCTCGGGTGTTGTATCGGTGTTGAGGATTCAGTGTGATTCTTTCTGGAGACAAGACAGCGAGATGAGACACAACACAAGAACATGCACATGCAATGCTTATGAATGCAAAATGCAACAATGCAAAATTAATCATTCAAGGAATCCAAAGAAATATTTGCAAAAATTATAACAATGGGGAAATAAGCAAATTTAAAGTCTTCATAGATTAATAACTGAGAGTTTTACAACAACGATTCTGAAACTGAAATACAAGTCTTCAATACAGATACATGATGAAATAAAACGGAAAACAACTCTTGAAGTCCTTCCTTCTCTTGCATAACCTTGAAATATTTATCCCTCCAAGCCTTTCCTTCTTTTTCAGCTTTTGCCAAAGCAGCTTTCAATTCTTCTATGAGGGTAGGTTTGGGTGAGTCAGGCTCAAAGCGAGTATAGAACATCTTTAATGCTGCTTCTTTTAACCATGATAAGTAAGATTCTGAAACAGTGGTGTCGTGGTAACCTAGGGCAGTTACTCCCCTCGTGTGGACATAACGCCAAGCATACACAATTCGAGCCCTGCAAGCGGGATTCTTCCCCTCTTCAATGTAGAAGCTTCTCAAAAAGTTTGGGTCTGGTTCATCCTCCATTGGGTGCCCCAACTGGCAACGAGATAAAATAGGATTATAGTTGATGAAACCATTAACGCTGATGAGCGGTACATTCGGGAAATCTCCACAGCTTTGGATCATGGCAATCCCCCATACATAGGGTCATACCACTTAATATCTGAATGTTTGAGTAATAACAGTTTTTCAACCCATGAGAGCCCATTTTGCTTATCCCAGAGGGCTGGGATTTTTGGCAAGTGCGAAATAAACCACTTGTGCAAGAGAACGGTGCAACACTCAATCTGACCAACTTCATAACGGTTCCTACGGTGGATGGAAAAGTACATGTCAGCCAATAAGGTAGGTACAGGATTCTTGATTAAGAAAAGGTTGATTGCGTTTGCGTTCACAAAATCATTAGCAGTTGGGAACAGGAACAGTCCGTAGATTAGTAAAACCAGGATGGCCTCAAAGGCTTCATAATTCTTCGACAAGGCATAGCTTTGAGCTTTTTCATACAGGAACATAGCTGGAAATCCATACAACCCTCCCTTAGCAATCATATGAGATCGTACCTCGTCCACCTCCAAATACGCGGCCTCTGCAACTGCTCTTTCATTAGGAGTCCCTTCTCTTCCAGAAAATGGTCTAGGAGTGACGCCTACTCCCATCAGGGCGGAATATTCTTCCAAGGTTGGCAGCAACTGATATTCGGGAAATGTGAAACAGTGATAGGTTGAATCATAGAACTGCATGAGCGCGGACAACATCTCTTCATATACTTGAACTTCTAGCAAAGACAGCATATTCCCATACTTCTCTCTGAATGCCTCGGGGTCTTCTACTAAACTTCCCAGTTTCTTCAAGTTCTCCAATTTTGGTCTTTGGAACACAATCTCTGCTTTCTTTCTAGAATCCATCCTATAATATCTGCAAAACAATCTTTAGTTCCTTGAATGATTGATTAATGAGAATGCAAATGCAAAGGTTTCATGGAACTCAGATCAAAACATCATTTCATTTCATTGATTTTCAAGCTTTGAATTACAAAGTAGTACATCTTACAGAAAGTCCTAAACATAGAGCTAAAGATATTCTAACAAAAGTCCTTTCTTGCTTTAATCTTCTTGAGTTCTTCTTCTATCTGTGTCTTCTCAAGAATGAGCTTGCCCACCATTAACTTCCATGGAGTTGACTGATGGCTGGAATAAAATAAATCTTCCTGCGCCTTCCTCTTCTTACAAGCAATCATTTCTTCATCCTTCCACTGAAGTTGTATACGGAGTTCATTATTTTCTTCCACGGCCACTTGGTATTTGTATCTCCAGGCTACTTCAGTTTGTTGTGATTTTCTCAAATCAATCTTCAACTTCTCCTCTTCAGACATAAAGATCAATGGGGGTTCTTCCTTCAAAACCATGGGTTCCTGCTGAGGATAAGGCATCTTCAGCTGAATCTCTCTCTTTTGGACCCATTGGAGATAAGGCTCGAGAGAGATGCAATTAGGTTTCCCTAAATCTTCCTTTCCTTTCTTATGCACATGACCCCAAGATTTTAGGATCTCCTTTCTTAATTCTGATTCTCCCTTAAAGAAAATATTCTCCACATGAGCGCTATTGGGTTTGTCCTTCAAAGGATATCTAAGCTGTCGGCGAGCGAGAATAGGGTTGTAACTGATTCCTCCATTTGTACCAAGAAAAGGTACGTTACCAAAACTTCCACAACTGCCAATGATCTTTATCCCATCGTAATTACGTCTGTACCAATCAATATCAGAGTGAATGAGAGCCATAACCTTCTGAGACCACAAACCTTCCTTCCAAAAAGCATGAGCATTAGGCAAGTGAGAAATAAACCACTTGTATAGTAAGGGGACACAACAGGTAACCATTCCTCCCTTATGCAAATTCCTCAAGTGAACAGAATGATAGGCGTCAGCTAATAAAGTAGGCACAGGGGTTTTCTTCAAGAAAATCTTAATGGTGTTGAGAGCCACAAAATTATCAAAGCTTGGAAACAAGAAGATCCCATAAATGAGCAAGGCAAGGATAGCCTCGAATGCATCCATGCTCAAATGATCAGCATAGTATTGGGATTTTCCAACCAAGAACTCTACAGTCAAACCAAAAACCCCTCTTTTAGTAGCCATATTTTTCTGAATATCCACCAATCCCAAACGTGTTGCTTTAGCAATTTCTTCCTCCTTAGGGTCCTTCTCCATGATTGGAAAAGGAGAGTCTTTAAGAATAGGCAAACCAATCAAGCAAGAATATTCCTCAAGTGTAGGTACTAGCTGATAATCAGGAAAAGTAAAACAATGGTAGATCGGATCATAAAACTGGAGAAGTATGGAGAGAAGTCCCAGATCCATCTTCTTTTTTACCCTCAACAATGACAATAAGTTCCCATACCTGCTCTTGAATCCTTCTAGATCTGTTATCAAAGTGCTCAACCTCTCTATGTCATCCAAGTTAGGACTCTTGTAAGTGTACTTCATAGTTTTATTTTTTCCACTATCCATGAGGATCCTAATGTTTACAAACAAAATCTGAGTTCCATGAAACTTTATGACATGATGTTCATGAATGCATGAATGCACAAACACAGGTAAGCACATATTTCAGATATACACATAGGTAAACAAATGAAAGTTTAGGGAGAACATGAGCGTGGAGCCAAGGTCTACCCATCCCAAAGGTATGTACTAAGGCTTTCAAAAACTGTAGAACAAGGTTCTAAAAAGGTTCCCAGAGTCCTCGACCCATCTTTCGGATATTATCAATTTCCCAAATACTTGGTGGTTGACAATATTCTCAAGAGAGTCTCGTCTAAGTGTAGTATCCCGTATCAACTATTTCGGAATTACTTCCTTATAGCCATCGCACTACATCCTAATAAAGCCATAGTGGGGGAAAAGGTAATCTAAAAGTTCTCAGTATCACGGGCTCCCATGTAGAAAGTAGCATTGTTTTCACGAATACTCGATCAACAATACTAACTCTCAAAAGGGCCTCTACTGAGTGGTGGTTTTCTCAAGTCAGCTTGGTCGGGAATCAACTCCCTATAAGCCTTCTTGAATATACAACCATCCTATCATAAGTACGCTTACACACGGGTATAGTGTTGTCTCACCACTCAAAGTTCCCAAGATCCAACAGGGCACATATGTACATATTTACAAGTATTCACAAATATAGCAATTAATCAAACAAGATAGGCTAAACCCTCAAAACATATGTCCCCAGTGAAGTCACCATTTCTGTTGCGGTGAAAATTGGATATCAAGCTATTAAATTAACTTGAATCTTAATTCTTTTACAACCGAACTTTATTTTATCCAAAGGAAAGGTCTAAAGAAAGAAAAACCCTTTTCGCAATGTAACAACAACGCTAAGAGATTCGGGGATCGGGGGTTGGTTATACCTAGGGAAGGTGTTAGCACCCTAAGCATCTGTAGTACTCTACAGGAACCTTTTGTTTGATTGTTTGCTAAGTTTGTGAAAATGTGCTATGGATTGGGAAAAGGTATATGGGATAGGTAAAGACCTAGATAGTTTTCTAAGTTTGCTCGCAAAGACATCGCATCTTCTGCCTACGTATCCTAACTAGGATAGAATCAGAGCAATCGTAGTTCACCTCACAAGGGATGAAGAACACTTAATTAGGATCAAGGTTCAAGGGGGAACAAACATGACAATGTTTGTGTGGAGTTTGACAAAACTCCCTAATCTAAGTTATAACACTCAAAGGGAAAGTAAGAAATCATGACGATGATTCTTACATAGAGTTGACAAACTCTATCCTAGGGTTCTAGTTGAACAACACTCCTAGTACTGGTGGGTTTCTTAGACTTAAAGCAAAGTCTAATGGCTTCTATATTAAGGTTAAAGTGACTTATCAAAGTCAAGGGAAAGGTGAATGAGCTATTCATGACACAGGGTCAATGAAAAGACTTTTCCTTTTGAAAGAGAGAGGGGAGGCAACTGGAATGAGAGCTAACAAGCTTCATCACTTGGGGAAAGAAACATTAAGCAAAGTAATCACATGATGAAGAAAAAGGTATGGTAACAACCATTAAATGAACATGTTAAAGATAATCACAAGATATGCATTGATGACAATCAAAGCAACTGATTAAGCAGGAAATGTGACGACAGATCAAGCTTAACTGCATTCCTCAGGGGGGAAAAAATAAACATGGTAACAACCACAAACAAAATCCTAGCATGTTAACTAACATTAAGGAAAAGAGGGTAAGAAAATATCATGACATTCACAAGTATAACAAGAGAGAAATTCATCTGCATATGTGGAAACGATCACAAAACGTACTTAACTTTCCAGTGGTTAAAATGGATGAAAAATTGGGCAAACATGAAATTTTAAAATACTACATAAAAATAGACATAAAAACAAACACAATGCCAAACGAATGGGTGCAAAATGATAAAAAATGAGGGAGATATGATTTTTTGAAGTTTCGTTGAAAAAATGGCAAAAATTGACAAAAGGGCTGCCCTCCTCAGGGGTCGAACCCATGCATGCAAGGTCAAAGGCGCTTAGGTGACAAGTTGGTTACCACTGGGGTGGCTGTACATCCAAGTACAAATGCCATCCCATAAGTATATAGGGCGTGTTTTCCAAATAGGTTGAGCATAAAATAAGGACAAAAATAAGTTTTGCATTTTGGGGTGTAACTCAGTCAAATCTCAATAGTTTTCAACAAATTTTAGGTCTAAATTGCATAGAAAATCAAAAGGAATAAGATGGCATTGTTGGATTTTTGAAATTCCCCCTCCATTTGAAAACCTGATAGCACATGTATGTGGGTGCTTGGAAATGCGTTTTGGGATGAATTTCATACACCAATCAGTTTTAGATCAATGTAATCACACACACACCACATAAATGCCAATGAATGAATTTAAACACAAGATATGGCAGAAATCAAGTTGTGGTGAAAAGTGCTATGTGAATTTCAAATCTGTTATGAATGAGATGCATTTTGGGATGAAGACCAAATTCCAAACAATTTTCAATCAATGTAATCATGTACACACACCACATAAATGATAATGAGTGAATCCAAACCACATTTATGGATCAAAACAGTTTGAGGTAAAAGATGATGTACAAGTTGCAAGATTGACAAGTGTGGTATGCAGGCTGTGAGGCATTTCAAATTCCAGGCACATATTGATCAAACTAATCACTCATACACTTTAAATACATGCTAATGAATGTGCTCATGTTCAAAAATCAGCTCTTAACTGCCTGTGGCAAAATATGACTTTCAAAATGCACTTTGGGGTTTTGGTTATGCATGAGAAAACTCAATTCATGTTCTAGGCTTATTTTGATCAAACCAATCACTCAAACAGTTCACATATATATTGTTAAATGAGTTCAAACACAAAAAAGAGCTCAAGAAGGTCTGTGGTGGGAAATGGTATCCAACTGCTCTTTGGTATCTTTGGTGAAGCATGAAAAAGTTCAAACCAAGTTTAATGCACATTTTGATCACATACATCATATACACATCTTATATACATGTAAACAAATAAGTTTAAGCAAGTAAGGTGGTTTCAAACTGGTTGGCATGAGAAAAGGTTCACAAACTGCAAAATGGCATTTTGATGCAACATGAAAAAGTGCAGAACCAGGTTCTGTGTACATTTGATCAAACAAGCTATGCCTACAACTTATGTGTATGTTGAGGGAGGATTCCAAACACCAAGGTCAGTTGCAAAGTCAATTGAAATGGATATGGCACATAAAATGCAAAATGACATATTGTGAAACAGGGTGGATGTGCAATTCAAGTTCTGTGTGTCCTCCAACCAAACAAGTCATGCATACACATCACATTCATGGGAACAAACATGATTATGCCCAGAAATCAGGCAACAAGTCAGCAAGGCAAAGTTTGACATATTCAAAAAAACTGTTTTGTGGCAGCAAGAATACAATTCCAACACATGAACTCAAACTTATAAAATATGGTAAGGTAAAGCATGAGAGGAAGTTTCAATGCCACATACCTCTTGTAGACATCCTTGAACAAGTAAAATACCAAGAAACCCAGAGAACTTCAGTCACCTCCTTGCCTTGAGACTTTTCTTCCTTTTGAAGCAATGTGCAAATGTTGTGACAATTAGAGAAATAAACTCTACCAATGATTCTCAATGCTTTGGACAGTTGAGATATGATACTTATGAGGTGTTTGAATGGTTAGAACATCAAGAGAATGTCTAGAACAAGTTTTGACTAATTTTGTGCATTGTGGTCAAAGTAACTTGGTATGGAAGTTGACTTTTTGAATGGTGAGGTTTTTGAGTGGTTCAATGGTTGGAACACCTTCTATATCATATTTATGGATTGTGGGGATGATGTTTGGTGAGTTTGAGTGTGGAGAAATGCTTTTGGCAGCTGGATTGTCAAGGCAGATTTTTCATGGTTTTGGTGGATTTGTGATTTTGAGATTTTGGAGAAAAGTGAGAAAAGTGAGAGCTTTTTGTTTCTCTGGTTTTTTTGAGGGATTTCTAATAGGTAAGCTTGAAGTCAAGTACCATGATGAGTTTAGAGTGGCTAAATTCAGGCTAGAAGGCATAGGTTGATGGCTGGTTCAGATTCTACTTTCCACCTCATGCTTGTCATTGATTTCAAATGCAAGTTGCAAGGCCACTTGCAAGGCCACTTGCAAACTTGGCAATTCACTTTCCTCTACATTTTCATTGTATTTCCATGCTACAAAGTCTCTACATATCAGATAAAACATGTTTCAACAGCTGAGATTGGTCCAATTGATCAAAGGAATGATTTTTGAAAGTTTGTCAATGTGGGACTCAAGTGTGAAAACACCAACTTGCCAAATCCATAACTCTCAGCTCACAAATCCTTTTGAGATGTTCTAGTACTTTTTAGAAATCCCTCAAATAGCTTTAAAACATTCATGTTTTCATGAGTTTCAAATTCTCAAGGGAACTTGGCCAAAAGACCTCTCAAAGTTGCTAAAAAATGAGCTTGAAAGTGAAATTTCCCAAGTCTTTTTCCCTTCTCAAAATGAATTAGGTCATAACTCCAAATCTATGCATTTTCTGAACATGGACCACTTAGAGACTTTTGTAGGATTTGTCAAGAGCTTTCCAATGAGCTTTGAACCACTTCATTTGGATGTGTGGTTAAGGAGTTATGGTTTAGCCCCTTTCAAAACCCTAATTTCCCGATTTTTCGATTACTTCTTCATCCTTGATCCAATGGTCATGAAAATTGATAGGCAAGTACAATATGACATAAAGAACATTTTTGATTCACACTTTGAAGTATAATTCCTTAAATTTGAAGAGTTGACTTTTCGGGCAACCGTACGATCGATCGGTGACTACCGAGTCGTCTGTTGACACTCTGGATCATGAACTTTATTAAGCTATATGAACTTCATGGATCATGATCCCACCATTAAAACACCTTCCAACACCAAAGTCAAACTACAGTTGACTTTTACTGGTCAAAAACCCTAATCGGGTACCTTGAAATGCACTGCTCTTGATTATGGGGTAACAACCTCAAATTGGATTCTCAATTGACATCATATGATACCCTTGACCTTGTTTCATGATTGAATTAGTCTAAAACTTGGATTGATCACAAACCCTGAAGCTTCGATTTGACTGTACAAAACTCTGATTCATCTGTAATTTGACAAAGATAGACTTACACTGGGTTAGGGTTAGATAATTTATGAGTATGCTCCTAAAATGATAATGAGAATCTAAGGGGTCAAAATTTGGGGTGCAACACTTGCTGATGGAGGAGGTCCACGAATGTTCTTTTGGGACACATGTCGGTGGGCACGCGATGTCTAGAAATCTATTGAGAGTAGGATATTATTGGATGACCATGGAGTCCGACTGTTTTAAGTATACCAGGAAATGCCACAAGTGTCAAATTTATACTGATAAGACGCACGTGCCACCGAGTCCTCTTAATGTTTTGACATCTCCTTGGCCCTTTGCTATGTGGGGCATTAACATGATTGTTAAGATTGAACCGACATCCTCCAACGAACATTGTTTCATTCTGGTCGCCATTGATTATTTCACCAAGTGGGTAAAAGCAGCTTCTTTCACCAACATCACGAAGCAGGTGGTATCCCGTTTTATAAAGAAGGACCTTATCTGCCGATATGGAATACCAGAAAGAATAATTATTGACAATGGTTTGAATTTGAATAATAAGATGATGAAAGAATTCTGTCAGAGTTTTAAGATTGAACACCACAACTCTTCTCTATACCGTTGAAAGATGAATGGTGCTATTGAGGCAGCAAATAAAAATATCAAAAAGATTATGCAGAAAATGGTGGTGACTTACAAAGATTGGCATGAGATGTTGCCTTTTTATTTACATGGTTATCGCACTTCGATGCATACATCTACTAGGGAAACACCTTTCTCGTTGGTATATGGTACGAAAGTTGTTCTACCATTAGAAGTCAAAATTCCTTCTCTGAGGATATTGTCTGATGTGAAGCTTGATGAAGTAGAATGGGTGAAGACCAAATTGAATCAGTTAAGCCTAATTGATGAGAAGAGATTGGCAGCTATCACCCATGGACGGCTATATCAGAGCAGAATGAAGAAGACATTTGATTAGAAGGTACGTCCTCGACATTTCTAGGTAGGCGACTTGGCGTTGAAGAGGATCCTCCCTCCACAAACAGATCACATGGGCAAATGGACTCCCAATTATGAAGGTCTATACGTAGTAAGGAAGGTTTTCTCTGGAGAAGCCTTATTGCTATCAACCATGGACGCCAAAGATTTTACGTCCCCTGTGAACGCGGACATAGTTAAGAAATATTTTGCTCAAAAGTAGACCCGCTGGACATAAAAGGAAAATTCCAGGAAAAATGGGGCATCCCAGCGAACCATAAAAAGAAAAGGTTTGGGCAAAAATTAGGGATAAACGAAAATAAAAAGAGAACCTGCAAAGTTGAAAACCTGAAAAGGAGAATTTGGCAAAAAAAAGAAAGGGTATCCCGGTGGATTGAAAACCCGCAAGGGCAATCCAGGAAAAAATTAGGGATTAGTAAGCAAACAACTACGGTCTGTGTTTGATCTGTGAATTCATCCTGGTACATGGTCACCTTGAAGGTTAATGATCAGTTCAATCAATCTTTTCGGAAGAAATAGCATTGGTGAAGCATCAAGGAACGGGTCATAGCCGAATCGACACATGATGGTTGTCTGTTTCCACATTGCCGACATTTATGTATTCTCTTGTTTTTACTTTTCACACAATTTCCTCTTTTCAGGGATTACATCCACTTGTAATTTGCCTATTTACAGGCCATTTCCAATCAATACAATATTATTCACTCAAAGAGCTTTTCATTTCTTTACTTTTGCTATTTTGTTTGCAAAAAAGGGCGTCTATATTTTTGATAAACTTTGCGTGTGAAAAGGTTGGGGGCTCCACAAAGCATGTTTAAAATGAGAATTTTACGTGACTGATACCATGTATGGTAATTGAGATAATCATTTTTGTAGTCAGGACGCCCTATTTTTTGTTGTATGATTGCAGGTCGTTAAGGTCATTGCTCTAGTATTGCTCAGCTCCTGTAAAAGATTCCAAAAGGATTTATACCAGTCAAGATGCTGCTACGGAGTCAGACAAGTGCTTCAGTAAAAGGCTCTTTGTCTCCCTATAGCAAAGTTTGTATCATACCCATAGAGTTTCGTCATCAAATTATCAAGGATGTTGCCGGTGGTGATATATGGTTGAACCCAGCAGGGTAAGGATGAAGGACGTTCTTCAACAGTAAAGTAAACCTCATGGCATGGTTGTTATCTTGGACATCTCTCCCCAAGTAAGGATTGTTGTTGATTTCCCCTATGGGAATATAGCGGTGGTCGATATCCCCAACAAAGTCCAATGGTCATTGGCACATTTCAGAGACAGTTTCAGGGCTGATTCCCCCAACGAAGGTTGTGCTTAATCCCCCAACAAAATGGTGTTCTCCCCTAAGGGGACTTATGTTTAGGAAGGTTGTTCAGGGCATTTTCCTCAGCAGGGTTAGTTTGCTGGTTTTCTCAAAACTTCTTCCAGTGGTGTTCTCGACACATCTTCCAGTAGTGTTCTTTTGCATTTGCATTTTGCATAACATCCTTCCAAACGCCTAGCATTTCCATTTCGCATAATATCCTTCCAAACGCGTAGCATTTCCATTTCGTATGGAGAATTACGCCATATTCAAACATATGCATCTGAAGCATAAGCCAAGTCCCGTTTCACTATGGCCAGACGTTTCTCCAGTTGACATTGGTGTTATTTAAGATCTCGTTATCTTCAATTAGGCAGGTCATTGATGGTTGTCTTTTGTATCCAAGAAAAGTTATTTTGTTGTAAACATCTCCTTCCCCGATAGATCCTTTTTTTCCCATGTTGTAAATCGTCTAATTCTACTTGGTGTACCTGTTCCATCCCAAATCTTGGTTGGTATTTGTCGCTACTACGAAAAAAGAAGGTCGACAATGACTAACAGAGTCGCCACCTATCATTAATTATCCCAAAGAGGGGAAAGGAAACGATCGGAAAAAACCTGACGAAAACGGGAAAAGATGAGGTCATCGCAACCAAGTCCTAGTTTCAGGAGTCGGTTACGCAAGGGGAAGGTATGAACACCCCTCACGTCCGTCGTACTCGACGGGATCCACGCATGTGTTTGCTATCTAAAAGGGTGTGTAAAATATCTATGCTAAAGGCTTATGGACAAAATAAAAAGAAAAGGACTGACTCGGAAGAGCATCGCCGCTCTGTGCCTACGTACTCCCTCGTGCAATGGGAAAGTCAGAGTCAACGTAGTTCGACTAACTACGGCTAAAAAAGGGGGGAAGGTTGCTCGCTAAGACATCGCGTCTTATGCCTACGTACTTTCATCTAGTATGAAATATCAGAGCAAACGTAGTTCGGGCTTAAGAGAACACAGGTTGTTCAAAAGTTTTACCCGAGTAGGGTTAACAAATAGTTATAGCAGTTTAGTGTATGCAGCTCGACCATTGGAGACTTAGGCGTTACCGTTTGCGATAGAACCAAGAGTTAACAATACTCTTGCTTATGAAAAGGTTATCCTGATTAAGATCCCGAAGGATGAAAAAGGTTTGAAGTGTTTTTGTGTTTTTAGAGAAGAAGTGTTTTGAATTTGAGTGTTCATAATGTACGTTGTACTAAAGTCTAAAACCTAGGATCGAATGTGTCGCATATCGTCCTAAGGACGTATACTAAACACTCTAGGAAATTGAGAGGTAGCCACTCAATCACCATTTCCCAAGTATAAGGCTCATGGCACAACATCCATTATCTTTATTAAGTGGATTGAAGTTTTTTGAAGATGAGAAGAGAAAGGGACAAACTAAAGGGGGACTAGACCAAACCCTAGAAGTTGTCATACAAGGTGCACCTAAAGTTGGGATTACAAAAGGGAAACATCTACCTAATGTTATCATGCATGGTTAGGACCCTAATGTCTATCATAACCTTTCTTAAACAAGAGAGATTAGAAATCCTAAGGGAAGGAAGACAAAATAAAAAGAAGAAAGAACAAAGGAAACATGCAAATGAGAGAATGCATACATGGAATGCACAAGTAGGATGAAAGTGGGAGGAAAATATGTGTGGGGCAGTAGCCACCACAAGCTCATCTCAACCAAGCATGCATATGAGGATGCAAAGAGAAAGGAGAAAGAGATGCATCAAAAGCAAACAAACAAGTATGACAAAGTCACTATGAGAAGTCCTCATGGATTCATTACTTTAGGTAAGCTTCAAGTTCCTCCTAAGGAGGGACCAAGCTACCTTAAGTAACATTCCAAATTCATAGGACAGAAGAGAAGATGAGAGAAGATAATACTCAAGATAAACATCACAAACACACCAAAGCGATGCAAGAAGAGGCAAGGAGAAAGACCAAAGTCTTACACACATTCAACACTTAAAGCACAAGTGGAAAGCCTACAAAGCAATGCATCAATCAACAAGCAATGAACACAATTTTGACCTAAAAATGAACCTAAAGCAAGATCAAGATGTCTAATATGTGAAACAAGAAGAGTTGAGAGCTCAATAGATCCCCAAAGCTCATTTCCAATTCAAACTAGGTCATACACTTGTATGAGCTACCTTATGAAATAACTTGACTTGCAAGTCATCTCAAAATTAGGAAAAAGACTCAAAAAATACCAAATAAAATGCACAAGAAAGCTAATCAAGTTGGCAAACAGAAGCCAAAAGCACAAAGCCAATATCCCCTCAGAGCACCATCAAAAGAAAATAATATTCAAGATGTACCACTTTGAAATGGGAGAATCGAGGGTCAAAAGAAAAGCCACCAAAGTCAACCCTAAAGTCAACCAACCAAGGGCAAAATGGTCCTCAAAATTTAATCAACTCTTCATGAATATGAGGATTTAATTTTAGTCATTGGACCCAAAGGAAATGAGAGAAACAAATAAAAGATCACACAATGTCACAATTTAAATCAATTAATACACTTCCAATATTTAAATCCAATTTTAATTGAAAAATAAATGAAAAAAATAAAATAAAAATTTTCTAAAATAGGAAGACACCTCAAAGTGTCTAAAAAATAATTTTTGTGAATTTTTTGGATGATTGGAAGTAATTAAAAATGATTTAAATGTAAACAGATAATAAACAAAAATAAAATGAAAATAAAAATAAAATAAATAAACAAACAAACGGTTCAAATAGAAAAATAAACAAGTGAAAAAGGAAAATTGGCCAAGACGGGGGGTGCAAGCAGCAGGCGAGGCCCAGGTCCACAAGCCAAAAATCTGAGTTCAAACATCATGCAGAGCGGCTGGTCAACAAGATGACCAGCATGGAATGCATTGTGGGCCATCTGATTAAATAGTAATCAAATCATGTGGATAAGAGCACGCCAGCGCATTAATGAGGAATTTAAATGTGATCAAGTGTAGCATGGTCAAAGGGGTGCACTGTGTTTCTTAATCTCAAGCATCCAAACCAAAAGTAAGCTAATCCAACGGTGTGGAGATCATCTTCTCCAATGAGAAGTCAACCAAAACCATGGGAAATAGAGGGTGGTCGGAGATCCCTTCCGGTCATCTTCTCCGGCCACAGAAACACCGTGAATAGTAACCAGAAATGCAAAGGCATCAATACTTCACCAAATTTAACAAACTAATAGTCAAAAATCATCCTCTCCTCAAGAGGAACCCAAATCATACATTGGTTTTCATTTTTGAGCAACACACAGAGCAAATCGAAGACAAATAGAAAATGCGCATAAACTGTAAAATTCAAAATCAACCAACAAAAGTGCCCAGAATTCATCTACACCTCATGTAGAGTTCAAATCCATAGTCCATTTACTCTAAAACCTCAAGAACAGGTCAAAATGCAAACAACAAATTTTGTGCTCCAAACAGAAATCAACTGAAATGCCAGTTCATTTTACTTGTTAATGGTCTACATGATTCCTATGTCTCACATATGCAAAAATGGCAAAGAGTCGTGGCATAAATAGAGAGATATGGTGATTTTAAGATTACCTAGTGGAGAACCTCCACTGAGTCTTGTCTTTGGCTGAACCTTGAAGCAAATCACCCAGAATCATTCCAAACACTTGAATAAAGCTCTTGGTATGCTCAATTTCACTTGAGAATGGCCAAATCTCCAAAACCGAATTTCACTTTGCTCTGGCTTTTTCAAGTTGCTATTTACGCAATTTCACCACCAAATCGAGCTCTGAAGGTTTGTGAAGTTTTCTAACCTTTTATGTATTGGATTCAGATGAAAATGGAGCCTTATTTCATGCCCTAAAGCCCAATTTACAATACAATTTTTCTTCACTTTTTTGATTGCCATACTCGTGTTCTATCCACTGCACCAGCCTCAAATTTGTTCCAAATCATTTGCACATGGCCTGAGTTGATCAATGGGCCAGCAATTGGTCTTTGTTTTGATTCTATGGTGAATTTCCCATTTGTTACTTCATGGTGAAGAAACCATGGAAATAACCAACCAAATGACCTCAAATTGCAAAATTAAACTTGGCATTGTATTTAGAACATCATTTGCACTCAAAATATGCATAAATTTGCCTTGAAATAGTTCCAAATGAATTAATTCCAATTTTCTCATTTTAAGCTTCTTTCATGAAAAATTCAAACACCAATTCTTCACTCCAAGCTCCAACCATGAAAAGAGATGATTTGGTAATGCAAATGGCCCTATTTGGAGCAAGTTTCATATTGAAAATATTTTTATTTGAAATGTGCAAGTTGGTGAAATGGACCTATAATTTTATGACCTATAATCTCACTTTCCCAAAATACCCTTGACTTGCAAGCCTCATAACTTGAGTTCTACATATCAGATGAATGACTTCTAGTACTCTTTGGAAAGCTAATACCATGCCCTATAACTTTCATGCTCACCAAAAGTTGAGTAGAAACATCCTTCTATGTCAAAAATGGCTTGGAAGTTGGTTGACCTTTGTTGACCAAAATCACATTCATCTGATGACCTGTAACTTGTCTGCATCATAACTTGAGTTCTATAAATCCAATCAAGGACTTCTAGTACTCAAAAAAAGATAAGAACATGCTCTACAAGTTTCATGTTGGTCAAAAGTTGAGATGAGACTTGTATCTTGAGATAGGTGGTCTTGAAGTTGGGGACTCAAAATAATTTCCAAGTCTTCCTACTCGTTGACCAATTCCTGTTGCTTCAGCTCCCGTTCCTTCATGAGCATCTACACCCGCTCTGGTTCTTCCTGTTGTTTGCTTCCTGCTTGTATCATTCAACCTGTGTAAACCATTGTTTAAAGTAAAGAAAGGGGTACCACTTTCATAAGCCACTGTCAACGCAGGGGGAAGAGACTGACTATCTTGCCACTGCTAGTCTATTTTGGGATAGTTGTTTGTTTACTGAATGCCATGCTGCTGGTACTAGTATCAGTACTAGAGCAGGTATTCGTACTCTTTGACTTACTGACTTTAGGCACTGAATGACATAGAAATCCCGCACCCTAAGACTTGAAAACGAATAAGCTTTTTGCCTTGAGACTTGCCTCTCTCACTCAAGATAAGGTCAGGTGATCCCTTTCTGTCTCCTTCTCAGTTAGGTCCAAAAAGTCCCTTCCCTTTCTCCGATCAATAAGCCCCCTAATCCTTTTCATTGTCTTTCATCCTCCCTACCACCAAAAAGCACTAACCTTGCAGATAAGAATATCAAACTCGAAAATAAAGTCCTGCTTGCACCGATGCGGCCGGTTACCGAGAACTACAAGGTTGCAAGGTTCCCGGGAAACGACCTTCCCTTTGTTTGTAAAGTAGGTCTTTTGATAACTAATTAGAGTTGGCATGAAATGGATCACGGAAGAAGACTTATCTGATGAATGAATGATTCAATCCCCTCTCACCCACACGGGTTCTTCTATGGAAGGGGTTCCCCTTATTCTATGTGAGGTGGGGCGTACGTAAGAGCACTTCTTGCTTGCTTCCTTTCTCCACTGCTTTCCTTAGCATTAGCAAGGGGTTGGTCTTCTTCGGTGAGCGGATGTCTATAACACCCATGACTTGGCTACAAGGGAAACAAAGCGCCCAAGAGATCTAGCTTCTTTGAGGACCGGTTGCTAGCCCCATCATCATCCCGAGCTTTTCACCGTCGGTCCCATGACTGCACGAGCCCTATGAACTAGCTCTTCCGTGTCCGCCGAACTGTACGATGGCTCTCACCACCCACTCTGCGTATTCATCACAGATTCGATCAAATACCCGCTCTAACTCAGGTGAGCGCTTTGGCGTCCGACCTAGTTGAAGAAAGAGTTGAAGAGGTACTTGACAAGAAAGATGGCCTCTCAAAAAAAGAGAGACTCATTCTTGCTCTCAAAATTTAGAAAGACCACATAACGAGACGAAAAGAAAGAGATTCATCTCACTCCCTTGCCTTAGATGCAAGCTCTATTAAGCCCCCACTTTTCTTTCTATATTTTTGATAATACTAGCCAAAAGGGGACATTTAGAGGTGGTTAAGAGACTTCTGCAGGTGGAATGAATGCAGCTCTTGTTCTTTCAAGGGGAATTCTCCGAGAAACCCCTCCCTTTGAAGTAATTCAATCTTTTCATCCAGAGGTTCCAAGTCCGTAAGCTACTCTGATTGAACTCGACATCAGTGATTTCGAGCGTTACTGAAAAGCAAGGGCATTTTTGAAAAGCTTTGGTTTGATAGTCAGGAGTATAATAAGTCAATTTATAATCTTTAACACCAGCTTTGAACCCAACCTTTGCTTTAGTTTCTGTTTGTGGTGACATAAATCCCCCCTACAACGCATGAATTAAGAATTGAATTATAGCAACAACAAGGTCTACTCGACATAACTTAAGAGTTAATTAAACCTTTTTACAAATGGATGATGACAAGGCCATCCCAGTGGACGAATCTGAACACATTCGGTTCAAAGAATCTCCGTTCCAGAACCGTACGTGAGATTTTCATCTCATACGGCTCCTCCTTTATGTGGATAATGAGAAACATCCATGGAATCAAAAAAGATTTCAATATTCTCATTATCAACTGAGTGACAGACTGTAAATCTGTTGAAGTTTTTCTACGTAGGTCTAAACAAGGGATTTTACACTGAGAACCCTAATTCAGACACTCCTCACACTCTTTATTCTTGATGAAATGATCTTGCAATGATATCTCATGTATCTTAACACAACATTACATGACCACAAATACTTGGACTTGAGTTTTAACCTCCTTCAATTTCACAATTAACTGAGGATTTACTAGATGAAAACCCTAGATGCAACATTCTTGACTGTGGCTTCTTCCACCTCACACAACAACCTGAATAAGCTCCAACATGGCTCTTAAAGCACTCAATGAGCTCTCTCAACATCTTAAATCCATAATTATGAGTTCACAACCCTCTGATGTTCTTCAACTGGCCTCCAAGTTAGGAGCTGACCCACATACATCCATCCATTCTTTCACAAAACTATTGACCACTTCTAGATGACCTGATGACCATCCAAACTTCAGTAATACCACTTGCCTAGGCTCAACACTCTGAGAAGACTTTTCTTGCTGCACAACCTCTTGATCCCCTGTTCAATGAAATATGCTATGCAATGCAAATGCTAGAACAAAATGAAATGAAACATAAACCAAGTAAAGAAAAGTTGGGAAAATTTTGGGGTACAACAGCTGCCCCTATTCAAGCGACTTGGACCTGAATGAGTGAAAAGCGAACGACTTTCACGCAATCAAGGTAAAAGACGGTTGAATACCAAAGAACACAGAAATTTGCCAACCGCAGAAAATCTGAATATAATTGTACTGATCTCAAAAATACTCCGTTGGGGAAAAAGAATACAAACGTCAAAAGCAACGCCATGGTCTGGATACCATATTGGTGAAAAGTAACAATCCAAATTACCGGAGTCTAGGTACTCCATAGAAATCAAAGCCTGGATGCTCGAAGTGATAAACTGGAGCCTGGATGCTCAAAGAAACAAACTAGAGCCTGGATGCTCAAAATGATCGGAGCCTGGATACTCGGTAATGAATCTGAGTCTGGATACTCAATAATCGTAGCCTGGATGCTCAATGCAATTCGGAGCCTGGATGCTCTATGCAATAAACCTGAGTCTGGATACTCGGTTAATAAATCTGAGTCTGGATACTCAATAACTGGAGCCTGGATGCTCAATGCAATTTGGAGCCTAGATGCTCTATGCAATAAACCTGTGTCTGGATACTCGGTTAATAAATCTGAGTCTGGATACTCAATAATCGGAGCCTGGATGCTCGGTGCAATTCTGAGCCTGGATGCTCTATGCAAGAAACCTGAGTCTGGATACTCAGTTAATAAATCTGAGTCTGGATACTCAATAACTGGAGCCTGGATGCTCTATGCAAACGAAATATATTCATCAGGATCTGGATATCCTACGAGTTCAAGTCAAACGACGTTGTTGGGGAAACAATATGAGTTGTGGTCTGGATACCACATGGTTTGAGAAAAACATTAGGTGCCAAGGTCTGGATACCATACGACGATAGGAGATAACAACAATTACTGTGACCTGGATATCACGGAGCATCAGATAAACTACCATGGTCTGGATACCATAACTGCCTTTACTAGAATCTGGATACTCAACGGAGAAAGTACAAACATGATTCATCAGGGTCTAAATACCCCCACTGACTTTACCAGAGTCTGGATACTCAACGGAGAAAGCATAAACATAGTTCATCAGGGTCTGGATACCCAACTGACTTTACCGGAGTCTGGATACTCAACGAAGAAAGAATAACATAAGCCATGGTCTGGATACCATAAGGCAAAATAACACAAATACACCTGTTGTGGTCTGGACATCACAAGGGAATTCGACCGGAGTCTGGATACTCAACGGAGAAGTCGGAGCCTGGATACTCAATGGAGAAGGGAAAATTACCAAAGTCTGAACACTCACCGGATCAAGAGAAAATACCTGTTGGAAATTTACCGGAGTCTGGATACTCAACGGAACTGACCGGAATCTGGATACTCTACGGACAAAACAATATAACCACAAAACTTATCAAGGTATGGATACCCAACTGACTTTACCGGAGTCTGGATACTCGAAGGAAAAAGAAATACGTCACGAATTGAAAATTCACCGGAGTTTGAATACTCAACAGAGAAACCGGAGCCTGAATGCTTAATCCAGAGCATGGATGCTCAACGAAGAAGAAGCACTCGCTGGAGTTCTAAGAATACCATTTCAAGTTGACGGAGTCTGAATACTCAACGTAAAAGCCGAAGCCTGAATGCTCAACATAAAAGCCGGAGTCTGAATACTCAACGACATTGACCGGAGTCTGAATACTCAATGGACGAAAAGAAAATATCACAAATATACCCATCAAAACCTGAACACCACATTGTCTTCATCGGAGTCTGGATACTCGACGAAAAAAGAACAATAATATCAATCACGGTGGTCTGGATACCAAACCATCTTTACCGGAGTCTGGATACTCGACAGAAAAAGGAAAACCTCATCAACTGGGAATGGACCGGAGTCTGGATACTCAACAGACAAAGGTCTTCATCACCATACTTATCATGATCCACTAAGATCCGAAGATACTGTTGGGGAATAACATGAGTCGGGGTCTGGATACGATGCGGGCTAAAAGAAATCACATGGTCTGGATACCAAGGGAAAAGATGAAACCTCCAAAGATACACTTGAAATAAATAGATAACAACCTGGCTCATGTTTCACATGCATATGTTTGAAAATGGCGTAATGCTCCATACGAAATGGAAATGCTACGCATTTGGGTGGATGCTATGCACGCATGCAGATGCAACGGAACTGAATCAGCAAAATAAATGCTGGAGATACAGACAACACCCTGCTGGGGAAAGAAAATAACCCTGTTGGGGGAATCGATGATTCTGCCGGGGATAGAGCACCAACTTGCTCATGCCCATAACAATTGGACTCATGTAGAGAAGCGGGCCTTTGCTGGCTTCTGGGGATTTCTCTGCTAGGGGAAGAACCTAACCAGGCTGTAGATTACTTAGTAGGGAGAAAATCCAATCACAACTCACTAGAGAGTGCATACAAACGTACACCTTGCGGGGATTGAGTGCGTTTCTATTCTTGGGGACGTCGATGACGACGACCACCCGACTCTTTTATAACTTGAAAATATTTTTTAGGAGGAACAATTTTAAGTTCAAAATGTAAGGAAACCCCATTTTCTTACAATATATAAATTTGGTATTCAATTGAATTTCTAAGGAGTTAAAAATATGAAAGTAGCGGCCTCTGTTCGTAAAATTTGTGCAAAATGTCGATTGATCCGTAGGCGAGGTCGACTTATAGTAATTTGTTCGAATCCAAAACATAAACAACGACAAGGATAATATTAAATTAATATAAAATATTAAATTAATATAAATAAGGGCTTTCCATTAATAAGATTTTGAATTCTATTCAAAATCTTATTAATGGAAAGCCCTTTTCTTAAATACTAAATCATACAAATCGAAAAATTTAGATTCTATATTTGAATCTAGTCTATAGTTATAAGTATTCGAATAAATAGAATTGCTTATTGCTTAATATTTGAAAAAAGGGTATTCTATATTAATCGAATTATAGAATACAATAGAATAACTAGTTAGAAAATAGTAAAGAATCCTTTTTGACAGGAAATGGATATATCCATATATTTCGGACTTATCTTTTTTTTTTTAAATAAAAAAAAAAGGCAAAATCTATACCAAAACTTGGTTCACGGAAAATACCAAAGGGGGTTATTTATATTCAAGCTAGTTTCAATAATACCATTGTGACTGTTACAGATGTAGGAGGTCGGGTGATTTCTTGGTCCTCCGCCGGTTCATTTGGATTCAAGGGTACACGAAGGGGGACACCATTTGCCGCTACAACCGCAACGGGAAATGCTCTTCGAACAGTAGTCGATCAAGGCATGCAACGAGCAGACGTCAGCATAAAAGGTCTCGGTCGAGGAAGAGATGCGGAATTAAGAGTTATTGTTCGAAGTGGGATACTATTAAACGTTATACGGGATGTAACCCCTATACCATATAATGGATGTAGGGCTCCTAAAAAAAGACGTGTGTAAAACTAACAATAAATATGAAAGAAAAAGATTTCAAGAGAAATAAACAATTAAATCAAGAGTTTCATAAAAATAGATTACTATGATTCGAGAAAAACTAAAAGTATCTACTAAGACACTACAGTGGAAATGTGTTGAATCAAGGGTAGACAATAAGCGTCTTTATTATGGACGCTTTATTCTGTCTCCACTTCTGAACGGTCAAGCAGATACAATAGGCATTGCAATGCGAAGAATTTTGCTCGGAGAAATAGACAGAACATGTATCACACGTGCAAAATCTGAGAAAATACCACATGAATATTCTACCGTAGTAGGTATTCAAGAATCAATACATGAAATTTTAATGAATTTGAAAGAAATTGTATTGAGAAGTAATCTGTATGGAACTCGGGAGGCATCTATTTCTTTCAAAGGTCCTGGATATGTAACTCCTCAAGACATCATTTTACCACCTTCGGTGGAAGTCATTGATAAGACACAACATATAGCTAACCTAACGGAACCTATTAATTTGTGTATTGAATTACAAATTTAGAGAAATCGGGGATATCGTATAAAAACACTAAACAACATTCAGGATGGAAGTTATACTATAGATGATGTATTCATGCCTGTTAGAAATGCAAATTATAGTATTCATTCTTATGTGAATGGAAATGAAAAACAAGGCATACTATTTCTCGAAATATGGACAAATGGAAGTTTCACTCCTAAGGAAGCACTTTATGAAGCCTCCCGGAATTTGATTGATTTATTTATTCCTTTTTTACATACAGAAGAAGAAAACTTCAATTTGGAAAACAATCAACACAAAATGACTTGGCCCTTTTTTACTTTTCATGATCATGATAGATTCGTTAAGGATAAACTAACGAACACTCAAAAAGAAATTACATTGAAATCCATTTTTATTGACCAATTAGAATTGCCTCCCCGGATCTATAATTGTCTTAAAAAGTCCAATATACATACAATATTTGAATTTTTGAATAAGAGTCAAGAAGACCTTATGAAAATTGAACATTTTCGCGTAGAAGATTTAAAAAATATATTAAACATTTTACAAATCGAAAATCATTTTGTATAAATTGAAAATCCATTGGATTTTTTTGAATCTTTCATTTTTTTTATTTATAAAAAGAAAGCTTCAAATATTAAATTTGAATCTTTAGCACAAATCAATATATTCAGAATAGGTATAAAATGAAATAGATGGATCTAGGGATTAGTCATTTCAAAGTAAATTTTCCCTAGATACACAATACACCTATCATGATATTTTATTTGACAATAGAATCAATTTAAAAAATCCCTAACGTTAGGGATTTTTCAATAGGTAATGTTGCTCCAATACCCAACCAAAGAGCCACGACGGTACCAATCAAAAAGACGGTTGTTGCTACTGGACGCCGAAATGGGTTTTGGAACTTATTAACATTTTCCAAAAAAGGTACTATTAATAATCCCGCGGGTACTAAAACCATTAAAAGAACGCCCAATAATTTATTGGGTACGGTGCGAAGTATTTGAAGTACGGGAAAAAAATACCATTCGGGCAATTGTCGACGGAAAGTGTTCATGCTACCTGCTCACTTAACTGCATAACAACTTTACTGGGGATAGAGATGCCGACTCCAGATGCTCAAAATGGACTCTGGATGGGGAGAATAACCTTGCTCGAGTAACTGCCCCAGTGTAGTTTAGTTTTCCCCAGTCTCGGACGATTTATCTTGAAAAGAGAAACTTGCCATGAAACAACCTCGAGATGGCTTGCCCCTGGACTTGTAACATGAAAATATTCATCCCTGGTCGACTTACCCTGATGAATTCTGAAGATATGGAGAAGAACAACTCCTTCATCCTCAATTTTTTCCCCAGCCTGTGGGATCTCCAAAACATCTTTCTCAACAGGGAACCTGAATCTCTGCACCCTGATGGTTCGATACGAACTGCTTCAACATTTTGAATCTCTAAGGGGTGCTTCATATTAATTTCCCCTTGGACAAGGCATATCTTCTGTGCTCTCAGGGTGGCCTGCCTCAGTCTGCAATGACTTTGCCCAATACTGGCTGATCTATGGGGAAAGTGCTTCTTGGCTGCGAGAGATTCACCGAATTTCGACTTGACTACCTCAGATTAAATGATTTCTGAATGGCTGACTCCCATGCTATGATCATTTTCTATAACTTTCCCCAGTTTGACAGAGTATTCAGACATTCCGCATTCTATCCTGATCAATCTTTCCGCTGCGGGAACTTTCCTGCTGTCAAGCGTTTACTCGCAAGTAAAACAAAATTGTTCTGCATAAAAGATATATTAATACAACGCATATGACAGTTTTCGAAATCCAATATGTTCACTGGAAAACATTTTTGACATAAAGTGAATAAATCATTTATCAACATGTCAACATTAGCACAACGCTGTAAGAGGAATCCTTTTAGGAGTCAGTTTCGATGCGATCTTTACCGAAGTATGCTTTCGAAACAAACCTGCTTCAATTAGGACTTTTTCAGGGTGTAACTTGGTCAGGATCACGGTTTACAAGGAAAGGATAAAGGCTCAAAGTTTATTGTAACCCATCCATTCTCCGTGATGTTCTCCAATCTTACATTCAGCTAATTCGAGAATAGCGCTCACCTTTAAAAGGTTAAAGACAGGAGTGATGGTTCGGGAAACCACAAGTTTTCGGAGTGACAGTCACTCGCTTTTCGTCTTTGGGTGCCCGAATCACACGACTTGTTTTTCATCATCATTTTTATTTCCCTAACTTTTGCCTGGACTGGATTTTTAAGCTTCTTTTGATTTCGAAGTCCAACGGGATGCCCTAATTTTTTCCTAAGTGGCTTGTTTTCAAGACTCGACTTAGCGGGCTTTTTCTTTTGATTCTCTCTCTTTCTTTTATTTTTTGAACAAATTGTGTGACATCGGCTTGTCTGACTTGTTTGAAAAGGGATTGTAACTGTTTCACTCCTTGATCAGCAAGGTTTAACCATTTTGGCTTTTTAGGCACGACCTCTAGAGGTGTGATTGATCCTCGAACGGGAAAAATCCTATTATAATTTGGATGCTTGGCCAAATTAACTGACACCTACCCTTCCCCAGGTTAAGATTGAGGGTTTTTCCATTTTCAGAAAGAAACTCCTACTACTAGGCTCAAAGAGGTTGACAAGGGATTATCATCCTTATATCTCTGGTGTTTGGGAATTTGAAACAATGCCTGTACATTATCAGCAGGTTTTATTTCAAAAGCATACAATCGGAAGCTTGCGCGTCTTTTAACTTCGTCATCCTCCCCGAATTCCGCTTAAACAAGCGTATAACATCTGTAAAAAGCAATTAGTGAACACGAATGGATTAAATCAAAACATGCATATTCATTTCATTATCAATATCAATTGAAAACAAACAAGTTTTACAAGCGAATTTTGCATTTAAACAGGAAAGAAACTACAAATGTAAAGAAATAACAGGATAAAACAAAGATTGCCAACTTCTGGGAACCGGGCCTTCACATCTTGACTTGCTGCTGAGTCAGTCATCTTCAGAATTGCTCGCTGAAGTCAGTCTGATAATCCTCTGAACATTTGCTTTCGATGATCTCTTCCACAACATGAACTGATACACCCACCTGGCCGGATGCTGGAAGATCATTGATCTGAATACCTTGAGGCGTGATTGAGACTCGGCTGGAATCCAACAGAGTCTAAACTTGGCTTCTAAGCACCTTGCAGTCCTCAGTTGAATGCCCCTGTGCCCCAACATGGTACTCACAGTAGGCATTGACATCAAAACCTGGCAGATATGGAGGAATTATGGGATTCATCTCCTTCGGCACTATTAATCCACCCTGGATCAAACCTGGCAACAACTGACTGTATGATATCGGCAACTGAGTAAAACGCCTCTCTGGTTTCCTTGGTCTTCGCCGAGCGTGCTGACGCGGCTGATAACGTCCTGACCGTTTACTCTGGCGAGAAGCCGATGTATGCTGCGAAGATTCAAAAGGTCGTTGACCAGGAATAACTGAAACATCTAGCGATTGAGTCTGAATTATCAAGGACTCCCTTTGTTCAAGTATTTTCATCCTCAGTTTCAGCCCAGGAACCGACAATAGCTGTGAGCGTGGGGATTTAGAAGTCATAAATTGCAAGGCATTCTCTTGGTTCAAGGCATCTTCAGGATGAATAAGAGGAACAACTGCCTCCTCTGCAGTGCATGGGATGAGACCACATGGTATGATTACGCTGCCCGGCGTGAACTCAACTGGCTTTGCCTCAAATAAATCCTGAACTACGTGCTTAAAAGCTTTGCAGTTCTCTACATCATGCCCCGGTGCCCCAGCATGGAAATCACAGTAGGCACTTTCATCATAACCTAGTGGTAGGGTCCCAGTAAGCGGAGACAGGGTTCGGAGTTTGACTAACCGAAGTTGAAGCAGAAATGGCAACAGCTGAGCATATGTCATAGGAATCTGATCAAAAATTCTGGCAGACTGCCTCGGCTTTGGTGCATACCTTTCAGCATTAGGACTACTCTGGGAGACAGGACCTGGCCGTTGAATAAGAAATTCTGAAGCTTCAGGGCATATACGAGATCTTTGAGGCCTATCATGCCTTGGGAGAGGTTTCACCGACGAAAGCGGAACTGGCACCTCTGCTGCAGTCTTAGGTACCTGATCCCTTCTTAGCATGACTCTTACCACTTCTGCCATGAAGCCCATTTGAGTTTTCAACTGCTGGTTTTCATCTTTAAGCACCTTCTGATCCATATGTAATGCTTGCATATCCCCCATAACTTGCCTCATCTGGCTCTGCATTTCCCTCAGCTCTTCTTGAACTTGCTCCATAGCTCTGCGTTGACTTCTGAACGTCTATCCTGAAATAACTAGTGGCCCATATGAAAATATAAGGTTAACAGTTCTGGTGCACCTGCAAATGCGAAAAAAAATGCTAAAATACATACATGTATTTATTCAACAAGGAAATTTCCCCCTTGATTCTAGTTTCGGGATAGCAACCAAGACGATGGAGAACCCCACAGACAAGCATAAAATAAAACCCCTCATATATATATAATCATAAGCCCACAAGCAATGTACAAACATCAACTGAGTACAATCAGAACAGGACCTCAACCAACAGGTCTGGTGATGGTCAATACAAAAAGCCTAAGCAACTGAATACAAAGGAAAAGATCAAGCTGGGTGGCGAGACTGGAAATCCTTCTGTAACGCCTGCATCTCCGGATGGTCTGGCCTAGCGAGCAAACCACGTATAAGCAGCTCCTGCTGACTGATGGTGGACTGTAGATCCTTGACCGAGTCGTCCTTCCCAAAAACCTCCTCAAGTCTACACCTTTTGGCATGATCTCCCTCTCTATGCTCCTCCAAGGTTGCAAGCGCTTCATATAGTTTACAGTCACTATGTCTCCTGAGTGAAGCTTCCTTTGAGATCTCCTCATCTTTAGCCCTGAGCCGAGCCTTCAGCTTGTTGATCTGCAACTTCAACTGGTCTTCACGCTGCTTGCTATTGGACATGGCAGTGTTCCATTGAGCCTCAAACTTGGAAATCCGTAAGTAGGCTCTATTCAGATCTTGCTTTTTAGTAGCAAACACACTACTAACAACATTTATGTCTAAACCCAACCGCTCTCTATCGCTCATCTCCTTAGTCAAGTCTATACCCAACTTGTTCACCAGTTCAGTTTGCTTCCTCAAAGAATAAGTTGCTTCATTCCTCTCACTTCTGAGTTGAGCAATCTTCTTCTCCAACTCTTTGTTTGTCTTCTATAATGCTTCTTTTTCGCGACATACCTGATTATACCTTTAGATGTCCACAGTGGTAGGCTCCTCAATCATGGGAGGGCAAACAGGCTTCACTGGAGGAAATGGCATCAAGAACTTTGTGGCCCTCTCTTGAATCCAAGCCACGTAGGGGTCATAGGCCTGACTGTTGCTTTTCCCCAACAATGCTTTGGCTCTCCTATGGATGCTTCGCCAAGCATGCTCAAGTCTAATTAAATTATCACCCTCTAACAAACCCGTGAGATACAGAGATTCTTGTATCTCCTCTTCCTTAGGAGCGTCCCTGAGAGCGTATCCGAACTGTCGTACCAATAGATAAGGGTTATAGTTGACGCACCCTTTCCTTCCGACTAAAGGGACGTTAGGAAATTCGCCACAACTATAAATAATGTATGTGCCAAGCATGTCCCTATCAAACCAAATAATATCCTTGGCAGTCAGGCCCATCATCCTCTCAGACCACTCTGAAGTAGCGACAGTGTCTACAAACTAACCAGTCTTAGGCATATGAATCCTCAACCATCTATAAAGCAAAGGAACACAGCACAATACGTTCTTCCCCCTTTGATTTTCATTCTTGTGGTGCACATAATGATAAACATCTCCTAAGAGTGTAGGGACCGGGTTCCCTGAGGCCAGTAGGTAGAAAGAATCCACATCTACGAAGTCCGGCAGATTTGAAAACAAAACAATACCGTAAATGCAAAGAGCCAGAATAGCACTAAACACAATCCAGCAACCATTCTTGGCGAACTTCTGAGCTTTCTCAACAAGAAAAGGTAACAAAAAACCATAAGTTCCTATCCTCTCAACTAACTTCCCCTTTAACTCTGCATCGTCCAAATGTAATATAGCAGCGAGCCTAGCCAGATCAGGCTCCGCATCTGTATGGACGAACGACATCTGATCACGGATAGGCACCCCCAACATATCTGAATACTCTTCCAACGTAGGCTCCAAAACAAAATCTAGAAAGACAAAGCATCTCAACTGAGCGTCGTAGAACTGCAAGAGAGTGTAGACACCACTGATCTCAAAGGATGAAGGCTTGCAGACACATCTGGCTAGTCTCCCATAATCTTGTTTAAATTGTTCCATCACCTTCGCTTCAGCCATGGCAATCAGACTTCTCAAAGAACTGACATCTGGGGTAGGAAACCTGTAAGAAATTGTCCTTTTGAAGAGCTCCATGTCAAGAACGAAGAACAGAACCACTAGAATCAGGAGGGAAATATGCACCTGCAACATAAATACATGTTAATGAATAAATGCAAATGAAGATGCAAATGCAAATGCAAGATGCAAGCATAGGATCAAGCTTGTTGTGCTGTGGCTTGAGAAGAACCAGCGCTCCGCTTTAGTACTGACAAATCACTGACATTAGGACCCTTTTGTACCATGAACACATGTTCACACTGTAAAGAACTGGGTAGTCTGAAGGCCAAAGTTTCCTGCATAACCCACCCACTCACAGGTATGGACCTATCCACTGACAAGGTTCGAAATCCTATGCGTTCATCAGCGTCACAGACTTTCAAGGAATGATGATACGTTCACCATTTCTGGTTTGGCATCATCACCTCTCGAAGAGGCCTCACTTAGCTGAATCCCAAATGATCGGTCCCCAGAGTCGACAACTCTCATATCCAAATTCCAGTCGGATCCTAAGGATTGGAAAGGAAATCGTCAAAGAGAATCTCGTCTGAGCGTGAATTTTATGGGGAACTGTGTCTGCTAAGCAAACAGGTCCACCCACTAGTCTCCACTACTAATACTAGGTTTATACTCAAGCCCGGGTCCGGCTTATCTCTCAATGGAACTTCCCTTCCCACAACACAGCGAGTATGATACAATGCGGAAAGTAAAATGCGGAAGTAAGTAAAGCTAAAGCACATATATACACACACCCAAAAGAAAACACACAAGCGCTAGGATTGACTCACACAGGGGATATTCCTGTCCCCAGCAGAGTCGCCAGCTGTCGCTACTGCTAAAAAAGAAGTCCGACAATGACTAACAGAGTCGCCACCTATCATTATTTATCCCAAAGAGGGGAAGGGAAACGATCGGAAAAAACCTGACGAAAACGGGAAAAGACGAGGTCATCGCAACCAAGTCCTAGGTTCGGGAGTCGGTTACGCAAGGGGAAGGTATGAGCACCCCTCACGTCCGTCGTACTCGATGGGATCCACGCATGTGTTTGCTATCTAAAAGGGTGTGTAAACTATCTACGCTAAAGGCTTATGGATAAAAGAAAAAGAAAAGGACTGAATCGGCAGAGCATCGCCGCTCTGTGCCTACATACTCCCTCGTGCAATGGGAAAGTCAGAGTCAACGTAGTTCGACTAACTACGGCTAAAGAAGGGGGAAAGTTGCTCTCTAAGACATCGTGTCTTATGCCTACGTACTTTCATCTGGTATGAAAGATCAGAGCAAACATAGTTCGGGCTTAAGAGAACACAGGTTGTTCAAAAGTTTTACCCGAGTAGGGTTAACAAACAGTTCTAGCAGTTTGGTGCATGCAGCTCGACAATTGGAGACTTAGGCGTTACCGTTTGCGATATAACCGAGAGTTAACAATACTCTTGCTTATGAAAAGGTTTTCCTGATTAAGATCCCGAAGGATGAAAAAGGTTTGAAGTGTTTTTGTGTTTTTTAGAGAAGAAGTATTTTGAATTTGAGTGTTCATAATGTACGTTGTACTAAAGTCTAAAACCTAGGATCGAATGCGTCGCATATCGTCCTAAGGACGTATACTAAACACTCTAGTCAATTGAGAGGTAGCCACTCAATCACCATTTCCCAAGTATAAGGCTCATGGCACAACATCCATTATCTTTATTAAGTGGATTGAAGTTGTTTGAATATGAGAAGAGAAAGGGGCAAACTAAAGGGGGACTAGACCAAACCCTAGAAGTTGTCATGCAAGGTGCACCTAAAGTTGGGATTAAAAAGGGAAACATCTACCTAATGTTATCTTGCATGGTTAGGACCCTAATGTCTATCATAACCTCTCTTAAACAAGAGAGATTAGAAATCCTAAGGGAAGGAAGACAAAATAAAAAGAAGAAAGAACAAAGGAAACATGCAAATGAGAGAATGCATACATGGAATACACAAGTAGGATGAAAGTGGGAGGAAAATATGTGTGGGGCAGTAGCCACCACAAGCTCACCTCAACCAAGCATGCATATGGGGATTCAAAGAGAAAGGAGAAATAGATGCATCAAAAGCAAACAAACAAGTATGACAAAGTCACTAAGAGAAGTCCTCATGGATTCATTACTTTAGGTAAGCTTCAAGTTCCTCCTAAGGAGGGACCAAGCTACCTTAAATAACATTCCAAAGTCATAGGACAGAAGAGAAGATGAGAGAAGAGAATACTCAAGATAAACATCACAAACACACCAAAGAGATGCAAGAAGAGGCAAGGAGAAAGACCAAAGTCTTACACACATTCAACACTTAAAGCACAAGTGGAAAGCCTACAAAGCAATGCATCAATCAATAAGCAATGAACACAATTTTGACCTAAAAATTAACCTAAAGCAAGCTCAATATGTCTAATATGTGAAACAAGAAGATTTGATATCTCAATGGATCCCCAAAGGTCATTTCCAATTCAAACTAGGTCATGCACTTGTATGAGCTACCTTATGAAATGACTTGACTTGCAAATCATCTCAAAATTAGGAAAAAGATTCAAAAAATACCAAATAAAATGCACAAGAAAGCTAACCAAGTTGGAAAACAGAAGCCAAAAGCACAAAACCAATATCCCTTCAAAGCACCATCAAAAGAAAATAATATTCAAGATGTACCACTTTAAAACGGGAGAATCGAGGGTCAAAAGAAAAGCCACCAAAGTCAACCCTAAAGTCAACCAACCAGGGGCAAAATGTTCCTCAAAATTTAATCAAATCATCATAAATATGAGGATTTAATTTTAGTCATTGGACCCAAAGGAAATGAGAGAAACAAATAAAAGATCACACAATGTCACAATTTAAATCAATTAATACACTTCGAATATTTAAATCCAAATTTAATTGAAAAATAAATCAAAAAATAAAATACAAATTTTCTAAAATAAGAAGACACCTCAAAGTGTCTAAAAAATATTTTTGTGAATTTTTTGGATGATTGGAAGTAATTAAAAATGATTTAAATGTAAAGAGATAATAAACAAAAATAAAATGAAAATAAAAATAAAATAAATAAACAAACGGTTCAAATAGCAAAATAAACAAGTGAAAAAGGAAAATGGGCCAAGACGGGGGGGTTTGCGAGCAGCAGGTGAGGCCCAGGTCCACAAGCCAAAAATCTGAGTTCAAACATCATCCAGAGTGGCTGGTCAACAAGATGACCAGCGTGGAATGCATTGTGGGCCATCTGATTAAATAGTAATCAAATCATGTGGATAAGAGCACGCCAGCGCATTAATGAGGAATTTAAATGTGATCAAGTGTAGCATGGTCAAAGGGGTGCACGGTGTTTCTTAATCTCAAGCGTCCAAACCAAAAGTAAGTTAATCCAACGGTGTAGAGATCATCTTCTCCAATGAGAAGTCAACCAAAACCATGGGAAACAGAGGGTGGCCGGAGATCCCTTCCGGTCATCTTCTCCGGCCATAGAAACACCATGAATAGTAACCAGAAATGCACAGGCATCAATACTTCACCAAATTTAACAAACTAATAGTAAAAAATCATCCTCTTCTCACGAGGAACCCAAATCTAACCTTGGTTTTCATTTTTGAGCAACACACAGAGCAAATCAAAGACAAATAGAAAATGTGCATAAATTGTAAAACTCAAAATCAACCAACAAAAGTGCCCAGAATTCATCTAAACCTCATGTAGAGTTCAAATCCATAGTCTATTTACTCTAAAACCTCAAGAACAGGTCAAAATGCAAACAACAAGTTTTGTGCTCCAAACAGAAATCAACTCAAATGCCAGTTCATTTTACTTGTTAATGGTCTACATGATTCTTATGTCTCAAATATGCAAAAATGGCAAAGAATCGTGGCATAAATAGAGAGATATGGTGATTTCAAGATTGCTTAGTGGACAACCTCCACTGAGTCTTGTCTTTGGCTGAACCTTCAAGCAAATCACCCAGAATCATTCCAAACACTTGAATAAAGCTCTTGGTATGCTCAATTTCACTTGAGAATGGCCAAATCTCCAAAACCGAATTTCACTTTGCTCTTGCTTTTTCAAGTTGCTATTTCTGCAATTTCACCACCAAATCGAGCTATGAGGGTTTGTGAAGTTTTCTAACCTTTTATGTATTGGATTCAGATGAAAATGGAGCCTTATTTCATGCCTTAAAGCCCAATTTCCAATTCAATTTTTCTTCACTTTTTTGCTTGCCATACTCGTGTTCTATCCACTGCACTAGCCTCAAATTTGTTCCAAACATCATCCAGTGTGGCAGGTCAACAAGATGACCAGCGTGGAATGCATTGTGGGCCATCTGATTAAATAGTAATCAAATCATGTAGATAAGAGCACGCCAGCGCATTAATGAGGAATTTAAATGTGATCAAGTGTAGCATGGTCAAAGGGGTGCACGAGGAACCCAAATCTAACCTTGGTTTTCATTTTTGAGCAACACACAGAGCAAATCAAAGACAAATAGAAAATGTGCATAAATTGTAAAACTCAAAATCAACCAACAAAAGTGCCCAGAATTCATCTAAACCTCATGTAGAGTTCAAATCCATAGTCCATTTACTCTAAAACCTCAAGAACAGGTCAAAATGCAAACAACAAGTTTTGTGCTCCAAACAGAAATCAACTCAAATGCCAGTTCATTTTACTTGTTAATGGTCTACATGATTCTGATGTCTCAAATATGCAAAAACGGCAAAGAATCGTGGCATAAACAGAGAGATATGGTGATTTCAAGATTGCTTAGTGGACAACCTCCACTGAGTCTTGTCTTTGGCTGAACCTTCAAGCAAATCACCCAGAATCATTCCAAACACTTGAATAAAGCTCTTGGTATGCTCAATTTCACTTGAGAATGGCCAAATCTCCAAAACCGAATTTCACTTTGCTCTTGCTTTTTCAAGTTGCTATTTCTGCAATTTCACCACCAAATCGAGCTCTGAGGGTTTGTGAAGTTTTCTAACCTTTTATGTATTGGATTCAGATGAAAATGGAGCCTTATTTCATGCCTTAAAGCCCAATTTCCAATTCAATTTTTCTTCACTTTTTTGCTTGCCATACTCGTGTTCTATCCACTGCACTAGCCTCAAATTTGTTCCAAATCATTTGCACATGGCCTGAGTTGAGTAAAGGGCCAGCAATTGGTCCTTGTTTTGATTCTATGGTGGATTTCCCATTTGTTACTTCATGGTGAAGAAACCATGGAAATAACCAACCAAATGACCTCAAATTGCAAAATTAAACTTGGCATTGTATTTAGAACATCATTTGCACTCAAAATATGCATAAATTTGCCTTGAAATAGTTCCAAATGAATTAATTCCAATTTTCTCATTTTAAGCTTCTTTCATGAAAAATTCAAACACCAATTCTTCACTCCAAGCTCCAAACATGACAAGATATGATTTGGTAATGCAAATGGCCCTATTTGGAGCAAGTTTCATGTTGAAAATATTTTCATTTGAAGTGTGCAAGTTGGTGAAATGGACCTATAATTTTATGACCTATAATCTCACTTTCCCAAAATACCCTTGACTTGCAAGCCTCATAACTTGAGTTCTACAAATCAGATGAATGACTTCTATTACTTTTTAGAAAGCTTAGACCATGCCCTACAACTTTCATGCTCATCAAAAGTTGAGGAGAAACATCCTACTAGGTCAAAAATGGCTTGGAAGTTGGTTGACTTTTGTTGACCAAAATCACATTCATCTGATTACCTGTAACTTGTCTGCATCATAACTTGAGTTCTATAAATCCAATCAAGGACTTATACTACTCAAAAACATATAAGAACATGCTCTACAAGTTTCATGTTGGTCAAAAGTTGAGATGAGACTTGTATCTTGAGATAGGTGGTCTTGATGTTGGGGACTAAACAAGGGATTTTACACTGAGAACCCTAATTCAGACACTCCTCACACTCTTGATTCCTGATGAAATGATCTTGCAATGATATCTCATGTATCTTAACACAACATTACATGACCACAAAGACTTGTACTTGAGTTTTAACCTCCTTCAATTTCACAATTAACTGAGGATTTACTAGATGAAAACCCTAGATGCAACATTCTTGACTGTGGCTTCTTCCACCTCACACAACAACCTGAATAAGCTCCAACATGTCTCTCAAAGCACTCAATGAGCTCTCTCAACATCTTATATCAATAATTATGAATTCACAATCCTCTGATGTTCTTCAACTGGCCTCCAAGTTAGGAGTTGACCCACATACATCCATCCATTCTTTCACAAAACTATTGACCACTTCTAGATGACCTGATGACAATCCAAACTTGAGTAACACCCCTTGCCTAGGCTCAACACTCTGAGAAGACTTCTCTTTCTATGCACAACCTCTTGATCCCCTGTTCAATGAAATATGCTATGCAATGCAAATGCTAGAACAAAATGAAATGAAACATAAACCAAGTAAAGAAAGGTTGGGCAAATTTTGGGGTACAACAGTATTTCCCGGCGTGGTCATCTTTTCTTGTGAGGTTTTTTCCAACTTCTGGTTGGTCCCCTATTGATCTCTCAACAGAGTCGCTTTCCCAACTTTTGGCTGGTATTCACTGTCATTCCAACTTTTGGTTGGTGGTATTTCTTCATGGCAATTCTAATTTTTGGTTAGTAGCTCTTGTCCCAACTTTTGGTTGGTACCCTTTTGATTTGGTATCCCAACTCTTGGTTGGTATTCTCTATTATTCTAACTTTTGGTTGGTATTCGCTGTTTGTTTTCATCCCAACTCTTGGTTGGTGTCCCCAGTTTATTATTCCGACTCATGGTTGGTGCGCCGTGGGTGTTTCATTCCAACTTTCGGTTGGTAATCTTTATCCCACGTAATCCTAACTCTTGGTTAGTAACCTGCATTTCGACTTTTGGTTGGTATCTTTTGGCTTTATCCCAACTTTTGGTTGGAATTTGGTGCTTTAGTTTCAACGCTTGGTTGATTAGATGTTGTTCGCTTTGGATCATTATCCTCATCGTATTGCATCCCAACTTTTGGTTGGTATTCACTGTTCTGTCATCCTAACTTTTGGTTGGTATTCACTGGTTTGCATCCCCACATGTTGCAAATTTATGGATTCTTTTAGTATTCAATAACCTTTTACCTTGAACGTTTGAAAGCGGTTGCTTTTCATCCCTTCAGGTCCAAGTTGTTTGAATAGGGGCAGTTGTAGCACCCCAAATTTTGCTCATCTTCTCTTGTGTTCTTGGCTTATGTTTCTTTGCATCTTCATATTCATGTTTGCATAACATTTGTTCTTGGCAAGGGATCAAGGTATCATGGTTTGTTTCTCAAGCAAGAAGGTCGTGTTTCTTCAAGTTTAAGCAAGGTGTTCTCTATGACTTTGTGGTATTCTCAACCCTAGAAGTTCCTCATCATCAAGTGTGGCTCAAGGCAACATCATTCCAACATCATATGTGTTTCATCTTGGCTTATTGTGCAAGAAATCATCAAGAGATTCAAGTTTGGTGCAAGGTGTTGATCGCGACTTTCTATGTCTAATACAACTTAACTGCAAGTGCACAGTCTATCGCGTAGTAATAAAAGATATCGATCCCACAAGGACTCGTAATCAAACTAGTGTTCTCGAGAGTTACTATGTTTAGCTAGGTAGATAATGTTTAAGGGAATAATTTCTATCACTAAAGGGAACTAAAAACGTTACTTGAATTATAATTACGCGAATCGATATGCAATAATTATGTTCTTCGGGGATTTGACAAGTTACCGGTATATAAAATATTTTTCAGAATTTATTTAAGAAGAAAATAGTGATCTAAAGACTTTCGTCTCACGATGGTTGTTGACGCTAGTGGCAACTTTAAGGCGGAACGTATGCTGTCGCTATCCCGTTCGGGGTTAAAATCGCTTTTTGGAAATCTCTAAGTTCTAATCTATTTTAAAGTGCTTTCGCTGTTATTAAAACAAATGCCTAGTGTTTACTATCTGGTCTTAGCTGCAGTTGTCGCTTGTTGGTTCGTACCTTAATTAATTTCCCACTGTCGTGGCAAAACTACTTTTAAATAAGTTCTCGCTGTCGCGACGAACGTTTATTCAGGAAATACGTTTAAACACTCAGGCCATAAACGACTTTTGAAAAAGAAAGTTTTTTAACCGGTTATTATCAAATCCCATCTGAATTGTTATTACATATCGATTACTCTGGTTTAGCTAGACATGGATTTGGAACAAGTAAAACATAAATAAAAGCAGAAACTTAGAACATTCATATTACTGAGAATTAAAGTTACAATTAACGAAATAATAAAAACCTGTAACGTATCCAATTGGCTTTTGGCCAAATCCCAACGATGTCGGCAGGATTGTGTCTTCAAACCAATAGAGCGCACAAATGAATATTGTAGAAATGGAATACAGGAATAAGGAAAGGAAACAAAAACAAAAAGAATGAAACTAAATTTGCTCTGGAAAATAATTTGGGCAGCACTTCGTTATCTGAATGCGGCTCCCTTTCTCAGCTCCCCTCCTTCCCCTTTTATAGAGGTAAAATGCTAACGGTTGTAATTTGAAGAAGGTGGACTTGGAGTCAGAAAAATTAGGGAGTAGTGGTCCATTATTTGGGACTTGGAACTGGTATTTGCACGTTTAATTGAAGCTTTGCGTTTTTGCCTGCATGACGGTCGTCATGGTGTGTGACGGTCGTCACCCGTGTGACGGTCGTCATGGAGGTGTGACGGTCGTCACAGCAGCAAAATGCGCATTCTATGTTTTTCATGTTGTTTTCATCTGGTTTTCATCCATATTTCATCTGTAATTGCTTCTTTTCTTCATATTGTTTTGTTTGGACATGATCTTCAAATACCTGCAAAATATCAGACAAATAACATGGAAGAAACCCGAAATCGGATTGAAACCAGTCGAATATTAGTTGAATTATACATCAATATATATATATATATACGATTTCGTGTTATCAAACTCCCCTAAGCTTGAATCTTTGCTTGTCCTCAAGTAAAACAGAAAGAATAAAAGTCGGCAAGCACGAGGCAGCTTCCTCATTCAGAAAGTTGGAAAAAATCGGGATTCTAAATAGGAACAAAACGAGTACGGTGACGACACTGGACTGTAAGTCTTCGGAGGTCTCCTTTTTATGCAAATCGGTCCCAATCACGCTACTGCACCTCGGTATCAAGGTTCTCGCGTCCAGTTTACCCTGTTTGTTCTAGCGCAATCACATTAAGCCTGTTGTCCATACACTTTCATGGCAAGTCAACCTGTTAGTGAACATGATCTCATTGCTGTTTTGATATTTTCATTGCTCATAAGCTTATACTATTGATTTTTCAATGAGTTTTTGTACCGTTGGGCTAAATGCTCGGGTGAGGAGCACCTAACTTAGAGGGAACATGTCTCTATACTTGGGCTATATGGCTTTCTTTTCATGATTTTTCATCTTTTTGGAGATCATACACTTATTTGCATTGGTCGCTCGCTTAGAAGTGTTTAGGATGGTGCTGACTGCTTGTATAAACTACTTGGGGCTGAGTTTGCGTAGAAACTTGAAACTTTGGTACACGTAGGTAGTGAAACCGACTCGCATAAACCGGAGGTCTAAGGTGTCAGGACGGTACTGGTTTTGTTAGAATTTTCGTCTCGGAGTTTCAAAACTTGGTTTGAACTTTGGCGCATTCTCGTGATGCTTTTGCTTTTAAGGAACAATTGAAAAATTTTGTTTATGTCGAATAAAGTGGGGATATTTGCGTAACGGAAGAAGATATATAAAAGAGCTTTTATTTGCTAAAATGGGAAAATGTTTGAATTTAAATTACTGAATTAAAAGTACAAGGGAACAGGAAATAAACACTCCGCTCCCACACTATCTCAATCAGTGTCCCCACTGATTTGAAAGAATGCGAGAGGGAAATACAAGGGAAATGAAAATACAGGAAACGGAAAATATAGTAAACAAATAAGGAAAGAAAGAACTAATCACGGCCTCTGCCTCGGCCACGTCCTCTGTCTCGTCCTCTACCTCTGGCTTGGTCGACTCGGGCCTCAAAGTTCAGCGCTCCGGTGTGATAGACATAATCTCGGAGTCCTTCGAACTGCAAGGTAAGATTCTCCAAGTTCTCAGTGATGGTTTCCTGGCCAGTTTGGAGCTGTTGCATCGTGGTCCGATGCCAAGCCTCGAATTGCTCTGCTCGCTGATTTTGTTGCTGCATCATAGCGAGTATCTGTGCTTGTTGGTCTAGGGATCGGCGGAGGTCTTCTTCAGAGTAGTCGGGCTCTGGACGGTGGCGACGGCGATGGTAGGATGTGCCTTCAGAAGAAAGTGGTTGCGATGCCTCAGGTTGCTCAGCTCTGTTCAACTCATCTTGCATTTCGTCACCAGAACCTTGGGTGTTGGTTTAAGTTGGGGCAGCGGTAGCAGCAGGGGCATTGAGGTCAAAAAGCCAGTTGGCACGATCCTATGGGTGCATCCGGGTACGTGACGGCATGATAATACTTCTGACGGTTTTGCCACGCACGATCGGGTGGTACTTTCCATCGGCCCTGGAACGGATGAGGTGAGACGCTCTGCAATGGTCGGTGTCGAGAAATACCGAGGGAATTGTATGGAGATTTTGGAGTTGGTTGCCGAGGTTCAGCCCGAGTGCAATGGAGGTAACAATCCCGCCAAAGTAAAATGGCTTAGAGCCACGGTTGCAGTTGGCCTGAATGTGGGCTAGGAGGAACGGAGCGGCGTTGATGGGCTCAGAATTGAACATGCAGCGGAGAAAGAAAAGTTCTTTGGAGTTCACCTTATGGTTGCTATCCCTTGCGAAGATGGTATTGCTCAGTGCTCGGTGGAAATACCGGATGGCCGGGTTGTGGATGTGTGTTGCATGCAGAGAATCCCAGCCGTCGGCATTGATTCCGGTCAATTGGTACCAAAGCGTGAATGCTTCATGCTGAAACTGTTCGGTAATGCGGCGGTGAGCATCGTCGCCGCGAGGGAAATGTAGGATGTCGGCAATCTGATTTTGGTTCAGTTGGTAGTTCGTGCCGAACATACGGAAGCAGGCGGCGCCGGAATGTTGGCTGAGGTCGCCGCTGGAAGTGAAGTAACTAAACAAACTGAGGAACTCAAGGGTGAGTTGTTCGTACGTCGGCTGCAGATTTATGCACAGATGCCAAATGCCGGCTCTTTGGAGCATCCAAGTGACGCCGTCAAGGAGGCCGAGCTCCGTGAGGGATGGTATGTGCGGATAGTGGGTCGGCTATAGCGAACGTTGATGGAAAGCGATATAGTTTGCTCTCTGTTTCTCGCCGGAGTCGCCGTCGTTGAACATGATATTGCTAAGGTCTGGGGTTTCGTTGTTTCTTGCCATGGTTGGATGATGCTGAGGAAATGGGGATTAAGTTGGTTCTGTGGAATGAAAAATGTCACAGAAGGGGATTAGGAAGTTGAAATGGGAGTTGGGATTATATGTAGCAAGGAGGGAAAACGAAAGTTGGAAGAGGGGTTTGAGTGTGTGATGATTGGAAGTTGAATAGATGGGAGTGGGGGAGAAAACGTAACCTCTGTTATAGCAGATAACAGGTTTTGGACTCGTGACGGTCATCACGCATCTGTGACGGTCGTCACCCGTGTGATGGGCGTCAGGCTTCTGTGACGGTCGTCACACCAGCAAATTCTGCAGAACGCAAAATTTTGCTATAGGGGTGCTCTTGTCATGGTTTTAAGGCTTATATTTGATATGGCAATGTATTAAATCAGCCAAGAAACATATGATAACGTAAAAACAGTATAAAGGAATAAAGAATAAAATTGAAATAACATGTAATTAAAATGAATGTTTTTAATGTAATACATAAGTGAAATGAAACAATGCGAGAATCAAAATAATTGAAAACGGACGAAAAACAGAAAAATAAACTAAACTAAAGCTAAAATCCCAGTCCTTTTGTGCCTTCAATTCGTCAAACTTCTGGGCGTAGTAATCGAGCTGGTCACAAACTAAGTCCATGAAAACCGCGAGTTCGCTGTGTATGCTTGTGATGTCTTCTCTTACGGTGGTCAGGGTTGCGTTGACGTTGTCTAATCGGTTCAGAACAGTATCCATTTTGTCAGTGGTTTCCTCAGGAATGGGCTCAGGATAGGTGTTGTAATGCGGAGGGGTCTCAGGGTCTACCTCAGCTTCTGATACGGCATCCTCATAGTACATATCATCATGTGCTTCAGAGATGTGGTCACTGTCGTACATGTAATTCTGTGGTGTTGATTGAGGTGAAGGAGGTCCCATAGGCTCATCCAATTCATAAACCCAATTGTCCTTGTTATGGATACTTGTCATCTGATGATTTGGCAATGTGAATAGCTGGACAGGTTTTTCATTGATGAGGTACTCGTAAGGTCCAGGTCCCATGGTTCTTAAAATGCGCCTGTTAAAGCAAAACTGGATATTCATGGGTCGGATGGTGCCAAAACTAGTGCTTGCATTTAGGTGGAATCTAAGGCCAAGCTCGTGGGCAATCATTGTCACGAGGCCTCCTATTAGAATAGATGATTGTGGTTCCTGAGTGAGGCGTAGGAAGGATCTCATCATAAAAGGTACGACATTCACTGTACGACCCTGAGAAGCACGGAACATGATAAATAACTCTTCTTTAGATACTGTAGTAATGTTTTCTTCTTTTCCGAAAAGGGTGTGAGCTAGGATCTTATGAAAGTATCTGAAAGTTGGGTTATGAATCTCATCATTATACATGCCATTTGGGTCAGGGTAATAGTCGCCTGTGATTCTACCCCAGAACTGGTTGAGTTTAAAATCAAGATCGTCATCTTCGGCACTGATGAACACATGTGGTCCGCTAGGAAATCCTAGGAGGTTAGCTAATGACATACGGCTATGGGTTTGGTCCATTCCAAACATCCTGAAGGTGATCAGCTCTGTGTTTGATCAAAAACCATAGTTGGGTAAGTACCTGAAGGAACTAAGGAATTCGTAGGTGAGGTCCTTATAGGTAGCAAAACGGGTTTTCAAGGAGGTGTTCTCCCAGCCTAATTGATTAAACAGGAATTGAATGCTATCAGTAATTCCTAGTTTCTCCATGGTAGACTTATCATAATACAGTGTTAAGGCTATGTCTCTCTCAGTTAATGCTTCAAATCTTGCCTTTTGAGCTAATCCTCGAAAATGAACCTTTGTGAAGTCGTACGCGGCCATACTCGCAGGTTAGTCGGAGAAAAACAGGAGGAAGGTTTTGAAGGCTTTTAAAATCCTGAAAAGTTTAAAACAGAAATTTTAAGTCAGAATTTTTTAGAAATACAAGCTTGTAGAAATAAAACAAAGTTTAAATAAAAGAGAAAAATAAAATAAAATAAAATAAAGTAAAAATAGTAGTAATTTTAAGTTTAGAATTTTTGTTAAAATTTCAAAGTAAGATTCAAAATAAAAATGAGAATGAAATACAGTAAAGAGGGAAATACGGGAAAATTGGGTTGCCTCCCATTAAGCGCTATTTTTAACGTCTAAAGCCTGACGATAGCTTGGTGACAAGCTATTCGAGTGTTTGAGCAGGAAGCTCGAGCAATGTTATACTGCTGACTTGAGGGATGTTTTCATTCTTATTATAATGTTTTAGACGTTGCCCGTTTACGATAAACGGTGCATTCGTCTTATCGGTAATTTCAACAGCTCCACTTTGAAGTACTTTAGTCACTTCAAAAGGTCCAGACCACCTAGATTTTAGTTTACCTGGGAAGAGTTTTAATCTTGAATTAAATAGGAGTACGATGTCTCCCACACTGAATTGTTTCCGGGCTGAACGTTTATCATGCCATTTTTTAGTTCGTTCTTTGTAGATACGGGCATTTTCGTAAGCGTCCAATCGAAGTTCTTCTAATTTGTGTAAGTTCAAGATTCGTTTCACTCCTGCCTCAGTGTAGTTGAAATTAAGTGTCTTAATGGCCCAGAAGGCTTTATGATCTAATTCTACAGGGAGATGACAAGATTTACCGTAAACTAATTTGTAGGGTGTAGTACCTATTGGTGTCTTAAAAGCGGTCCTATAAGCCCATAAAGCTTCATTTAGCTTTGATGACCAATCTTTCCTTGAGGTAGCGACAGTCTTTTCCAATATTTGTTTTATTTCCCTGTTCGAGACCTCTACTTGTCCACTAGTTTGCGGATGATAAGGTGTAGTTACTCGGTGTCGGACTCCATATTTAGAAAGAAGTTTATCAAAGATTCGCGATATGAAGTGTGATCCGCCGTCACTAATGACGAGTCTGGGTACACCGAATCTAGGAAAGATTGTGTTTTTGAAGAGTTTGATTACTACTCGTGCGTCATTTGTTGGGGCAACAATGGATTCTATCCATTTAGACACATAGTCTACAGCGACGAGTATGTAGTTATTACCAAAAGAAGACGGGAAGGGTCCCATGAAATCTATTCCCCATACGTCAAAGATTTCTACCTCTAAGATTCCTTTCTGAGGCATTTCATCGCGTCGTGAGATGTTTCCCGTTCGTTGGCATCGATCATATTTTAGCACCGCGATGTGAACGTCTTTCTAGAGGTTAGGCCAGAATAGGCCGGCTTGGAGAATCTTAGCGCATGTCTTGGATGTACTGGCGTGACCACCATATGGTGCTGAATGGCATTGGGAAATGATATTTTCTATTTCTTCCTCTGGGACACAGCGACGGTATATATTGTCGGCCCCTCTCTTGAAGAGTAGAGGTTCGTCCAAATAATAGTGTTTCAGATGTGGAAGAATTTCTTCTTTTGCTGATAAGTGAGATCCGGTGGAAGCACGCCTGCAGCTAGGTAATTAACGATGTCGGCATACCAAGGTAATGTGACTTGGGCATAGACAGCTTCTACGGCTTTTTCGAGTTCTGGATCTTCCGAGATTAAGTTAGGCATGTCACTTTCTAATTTGGCTATCAGATGTTCGTATGGAAAATCGTCATTTATCGGTACTGGTTCATGTTTAATGCCTTCTATTCGGGATAAGTGATCTGCAACAACGTTCTCGGTTCCTTTCTTATCTTTGATTTCTAAGTCAAACTCTTGTAATAATAGGATCCATCTCAATAATCTTGGTTTGGCATCCTTTTTGCTTATTAGGTACCTAATGGCAGCGTGGTCTGTGTATATGATAATTTTTGCTCCTACTAAGTAAGAACGGAATTTGTCAAGCGCAAATATAACTGCTAGAAGTTCCTTTTTTGTTGTAGCGTAGTTCATTTGGGCAGGATCTAAGGTTCTACTGGCATAGTAGATGGCATGAAGCTTCTTGTCCTTCCTTTGTCCCAGAACTGCGCCTACAGCCTAATCCCTCGCATCGCACATGATTTCGAACGGTAGTCGCCAATCGGGTGGTTGCATAATTGGTGCGGTGATAAGGGCTAATTTTAATGTTTTGAATGCTTTTAGACAGTCGTCGTCAAAGACGAACTCAGCATCTTTCATCAACAGGCCGGTCAAAGGTTTTGTGATTTTTGAGAAATCTTTTATAAATCTGCGGTAGAAACCGGCATGTCCTAGAAAACTCCGTATTTCTCGTATGGATTTTGGAGGTTGGAGGTCTTTTATAATCTCTATTTTAGCTTTGTCGACCTGAATTCCTTTATTTGATATGACATGTCCTAGAACTATTCCTTGTCGGACCATAAAATGGCATTTTTCCCAATTTAGGACGAGGTTCACTTTTACATAACGTTCTAATACCATTTCTAAGTTTTGTAGGCATCCTTCGAAACTTTGTCCACATACTGAGAAATCATCCATAAATACTTCCATGATGTCGTCTATGAAATCTGCGAAGATTGCCATCATGCATCTTTGGAAGGTTGCTGGAGCATTACAAAGTCCGAACGGCATTCGGCGGTAAGCAAAAGTACCATAAGGACATGTGAATGTAGTCTTTTCTTGGTCATCAGGATGAATGGGAATTTGGAAAAATCCTGAATAGCCATCTAGATAGCAGAAATATGAATGTTTGGCTAATCTTTCTAACATTTGATCTATGAAGGGTAAGGGGAAGTGATCTTTTCGTGTGGCTTTGGTAAGCTTTCTATAATCAATGCACATTCTGCTTCCAGTCACGACTCTTTTTGTTATTGATTCGCCTTTTTCGTTCTTAACTACTGTGACTCCTCCTTTCTTAGGTACGACATGAACTGGGCTAACCCATTCACTATCGGAGATTGGATAGATGATTCCTGCATCTAGCAATTTCTTTACTTCATCTTTGACTACAGTGCTTAGGATGGGGTTCAGTCTCCTCTGATGCTCTCTAGAGGTTTTACAGTCTTCCTCTATTGTAATTCGATGCATACAGATCGAAGGGCTTATACCTTTTAGATCGCTTATGTTATAGCCTAACGCGGTGGGGTACTTCTTTAGGACTTCTAATAGCTTTACGGTTTCTAGTTGTCCTAAGTCGGCGTTGACTATCACTGGTCTTTTTAGTTCATCGTCTAGGAATTCATATCTAAGGTTTTTGGGTAGTGTTTTAAGTTCTAAAGATGGGTTCTTCGGACCTGGCATATGGTTTGGGGTTAGTGCTAAGCTTTCGCTTAGGCTGTCTCTTTATACGGTTTACGCCAATCATCGTCTTCAGAAATATCGGGTATTTGAATCTTTATTATTTCTGAATACGTGGTCTCTTCATTTTCAAGTTCTCTTATGCATTCGTCAATTACATCTACTAAATAGCAGGTATCGTCTATGGCTGGTGCTTGTAAGAACTTGGTGAGAATGAACTCTATCTTTTCTTCTCCTACTTTGAATGTTAGCCTTCCTTTCTTCACGTCTATAATAGCTCCCGCTGTAGCTAGGAACGGTCTTCCTAGGATAATTGGGGTAACAGAGTCCTCTTTGATGTCCATGATTATGAAGTCGGTTGGGATGTAGAATTGTCCTATGCGTACTGGAACGTTTTCCAGTATTCCGACTGGGTATTTTACTGATCGGTCAGCCAATTGTACGGACATTTTGGTTGGTCTTAGGTCTCCCATATTCAGCTTTTTGCATATAGATAAAGGCATAACACTGATACTGGCTCCTAAATCTCATAGAGCTTTGTCTATTACGAACTTTCCTATGACGCAGGGTATGGAGAAACTACCTGGGTCTTTTAATTTAGGAGGCATGCGGTTTTGAATAATAGCGCTACACTCTGCAGTAAGTGTAACTATTTCGTTATCCTCGATCTTTCTCTTATTTGACAGGATTTCTTTGAGAAATTTAGCGTATGACGGCATTTGAGTGATTGCTTCTGTAAAAGGAATAGTGATATTCAACTGTTTAAGGAGCTCTACAAATTTCTTAAATTTTCCTGATGTTTTGGAGTTTATTAATCTTTGAGGATAAGGGATAGGTGGTTTATATGGCGCTGGAGGTGCTTGCGTTTTTTCACTTGCGGTATCCTCCTTCTCGTTGTCTCCCTTCTTCTCTAACTCGGATTTCTTTTCTGCTTGTTCAGTTGGTTTTTGTTGCATGGCTGAGTTTTCGGTTCTCGGATTGATCGGTTCGTCCAATTCTTTTCCACTTCTTAATATGACAGCATTTGCTTGACCTTTTGGATTTTGTTTGGGTTGTCCAGGAAATGTGTCAGCGGGTGCAGCAACAGAGGCTTATTGTTGAGCCACTTGTGATATCTGTGTTTCTAACATTTTGTTGTGGGTGGCTAAAGCGTCTACTTTTCCGGTCAGCTATTTAATTTGCTCGCTAGTGTGTATGTTTTGATTCAGGAATTCTTTGTTTGTTTGAGCTTGAGTAGCTATGAATTTTTCCATCATCAACTCGAGGTTTGATTTCCTAGGTGCACTCTGAGCAGCAGCTGGTTTCTGATATCCTGGCGGAGCAGCAGGCATCTGCAATGCATTATCGCTTTTGTAAGAAAAGTTTGGATGATTTCGCCAACCTGGGTTGTAGGTATTTGCGTAAGGATTTCCTTGAGCATAATTTACTTGGTCTGGTGGGATTCCGGCCAGCAATGGGCATTCGGGTGCATTATGAGTGGCGATGCCGCATAACTAGCAGTTTGGAGTTACGGCAGCGACGGTTGTAGTGGGGTTAACGGTCAGACTGTCAATTTTCTGTGCTAGAGCATCTACTTTAGCGTTGAACTTTTCAAGGCTGCTGATCTCGTACATCCCACCTTTCGCTGCGGGTTTCTCTGCTGGAATGTGTTCACCTCCCCATTGGCAGTGGTTCTGAGACATGTTTTCGATTAGTTGATAGGATTCGTCGTATGGCTTATCCATAAGTGCACCGTGTCGCTACTGCGAAAATCGGCGCCGGCTGAACAGAAGAGTCGCCACCGTGCGTTATTTATCCCAAAGAGGGGAAAGGAAATGCTCGAGGTAAACCTACCGCAAAACGGGGAAAGGAATGGTCATCGCAAGCAAAACCTGGATTCGGGAGTCGGTTACGCAAGGGGAAGGTATTAACACCCCTCACGTCCGTCGTACTCGACGGGATCCACGCTTGTTTTCTGGTACGGATTATTATTCTATCTACTCTACAGGTCTGGGGTTAAAAAGAAAATAAAATGACTCGGCAAAGTATCGCACTTTATGCCTACGTATTCCTGTCTGGAACGAGAAATCAGAGTCAACGTAGTTCGCCTACCTACTGGAAAGGAGGGGAAGGTTGCTCGCTAGGATATCGCATCCTATGTCTACGTACTTTCATACAGCATGAAAGATCAGAACAAACGTAGTTCGGGCCACGTATGACACAAGTCTGTCTTGGTTGCTTTTATCTCCTTCTGAAAAAGGGTTTTCCTAATTAGCGGTCCAAGCGGACAAAAATGACGTTTTGATGAGTTCACATTCTTTTACGGAAGAAGTGTCTTTTATTGCGTTTGAAATTTTATTGTATTTTTCTGTTTGTTTTGAGAAAGAAGAGACAAAACTCTAACCTATGGTTGCAAAGGGAATCACTAACCTAATGTTGTCATGCATGGGTTAAGACCTAATGTCTATCATGCTCCTCTCTTGCGCAGAGAGAAACAGAGATCCTAAAGGAATAACGAAAACAGAAACAATAGCATATATACAATAAAGCAGTAAAATGCATGGATGCAGCAATACAAGCGAGGCAAGGGAGTCCCACTCAACCTCGAACCTAGAAAAAAACAGGCAAAAGCAAACAAAATTCGCTTTCAACCTAACAGATTAAATGGCAAACAATACAGTCAGGGAAATTCAAACAATACATCAAAAATTATAAACAGCAAAAAAATACAGCAAACAGCAGTCTTCATCAACATCTGTCTTCAAGCAATCTTCAAACATCTACAAGCCCCAAGCAAGCATCAGTCTTCATCTTCACAGCCTTCAAGCAAGGTCTCTATCTTCAATCCTTCAGTGCTTTTCTTCAAGTCCCAATCTCCAAGATGAGGAACAGTCAAAAGAATGAATTGGGATGTTAAGCAGTTAGTTGACCACCAAAGGTGGCAAACAAACTGTTAACAATATGTAGAAAGTTTCTCTCAAGAGTTCTATCTCTTAGACACTGTCCCCAAGCCTTCCAAAGGAAGGGGTGAGTGTCCTAGAGAGACTCTGCATCATAGAGAGGGATGGAGGCAAACAAGACCTTCCATGTTTATGAATCAAGTTTTCTACTCTAGAGCTCTGCCTAGCTCCTAGGTCCTATAACTTTCAACAGCTGCCAGCAAGAGATACTCTTCATCAACTCCTGAACTGAGTCTTCATTCCTTTAATCTTCAATGGGCTTCATCAGCAAAGTCTTCAGCTCAACCCCAAACCCCAAGCAGGCCCAATACCCCACACAGTCAAATAATAACCCTAGAGAGGGCACACCACACAATCAAGCAAATACAAGCAATATACTAATAGTAATAGTAGAATAGGGGAAGTCTAATATTTTCCAAGGGATCTATTATTTACCCATAATACCCCTATAGTCCCCTCATTTAATTTGTCCTAAAGAAACCCAAAAGAAAATTTGTTTTGCATACCTAATGTTATATTCACAACCCTAAATGATTAGCCTAATGTTTTCTAACTAAACTACCTAAAATAAATCCTAAAAAATTGGTATAAAAATCAAGGGGACACCTAGTATATGCATCTAATTATAATAAAAAAAATTGGCCTAAAAAGATTATGAGAAGCACCTAAAAGAAATTCTACAAAACTATGCACAAATTTAATCTATTAAAAAGGCATTAAAAGAGAAAATATGTAAAAAATATTAAAATGAAATAAAATGGAAATTTTATTACATGATATTTTTCTACACAGAAATATGAAAATGGTAAAAAAACAACCAATCAAAAATATGGAATTTTCAATTTGTTATGATTTTTCAAACAATTAAGAAAAATGAATGAAATTAAAATGACATAAAGTTGGTTAGGGGTGCAATTAGTAATGATTTAAGTTGAAAAATGAATGATGGGCCCAGACTGGGGGTGCGCGTAGCAAGGCGCGTCTGGGCCCAGTTAAATCAGATAAAAAAATCCCAAAGAAAATAAAACGGAAACGGTGCAGGAAGTAAAAAACTCAGTTCAAATGGAAATGGGCTTGGATAGTGGGGGTGCGAATAGAAATGGATCCTTAAGCCCAAGCTGAGACTTTAAGTGAAACGGTGCGTTTCACGTCCTACTCTTCCCTCTCGTTTTCAACTTCAAATCCAGGCCGTCATATCAAAATCTCAGTCAACACAGTCTTCTCAATCCAACGATCTCAGGCTTGTCTTCTTCATTAGCCTAGGGTTTCTGCAAATGCCTCCATGAACACAGCTTCATGCACACTATCTTCTATCAACTCGTGCATGCTCAATTCTTCATCAAATTCAAACATTGGCAATAGTTCTTAGGTTCAAGATTCTAACAACCTAATCATCAAGTTCTAAGTCTCAACAGAATTCGTGCTCCAATGGTAAACTCCATGAAATGCTCTCAAACTCACTGAAATTAATCATCTACCTATTCCTAACAGTTCTAACCTAATGATTCTCTATCATGCTATCTATTTCAAGCTAATTCGAAGGAACTACCAACCTGGTAAAAATGTGAAAACAGATGGAGAAATCCTTGGATTCACAGCTAGCAATGCTTAGGACTTGATCAATGGCTATGGATCTTGGTTCTGTATGCAGCAACACCTGCTCAAATGCTCTTGATCTTGCAATTGAGTTCTTCTTGCACTTTGGATGATGAAGTTGGTAGCACACGAATTCTGCTTCAATTCAACCAGATCTTGATGGAAACTTGCTCTATGATGAATGTAGATGATGATAGGATCAAGAATTTTGAAGAATGATGAAGATTTGATAGAGTTTTTGTGTAATTTGCAAAATTGAGGAATGAGATGTAACTATGAGTTTTCAACCAAATGAATCACCAACCAATGATTGGATCCACTCCACTCAATATATAGATGCTCATGGAACCATCTAGAAGTTGCTGGAACTTTCTTGCACTCAAATCCCTTGTGTTTTGGCATGTGTAACTTCATACATAAGCAACCAATGATATCTCTCAAACTTTGAACTAAACTCAAAAATACACTATTGCCAATGGTCTCAAAACATTCTTTCCAATCAAAATGACCTATAATTTCATCCCATTTGGACATGTATTGCAAAATCTCATTTTTAGGTCACTTTTATTCATTAAATCCACCTTTTAATTAACCAAATTTGCAATCTTGAGCTATGAGCATTTTCCAACTCCCATTACCACATTTATAGACTCAAAATGTCATTTGGAACAACTTTGATGTTGTGAAGTTTTTTATTTGAAGCTTCCTTGTATAAGTTTTAGGCATATGCTTGAAATGACCCATAATTCTCAAATGACCAAAATACCCTTTGCTTGCCAAAGACATAAGTAGAGTTCCACAAATCAGATGAAGGCATGCCATACCTTTCTAGAAAGCTAATACAATGAGGAACAACTTTCATGTTTACTAGAAATCCATTTGAAAGCTCCTTGAGGGGTAAACGTTGCTTGGAAGACAAGTAACTTTCACAGACAAAATTTCAGATGCCCCGGATGACCTGTAACTTGCAAGGACCATAACTTGAGTTCTATAAATCTCTTTGATGTCTTCCACCACTCAAATTAAAGGTCTTGAGATCCTCTACAAGTTTCATGTTTGCCAAGGATCCATTTGAAGCTTGAATTTTTAATTATCTTGCTTGGAAGTTTGACCTAAACTAGGGGATTTTACACAGAAACCCTAATTTAGAAACTCCTCTTCCTCTTGATTTCTCTTGATTTCTCCTTGCACAACACCACATCCTTACCTACATGTCAAATAATGAACCCCACATCTCTCAAATAGACCTTGATGCCTTTCAATCAATCATTTGACCTAGGGTTGACCTAGGGTTGACCTAGATGAAACCCTAGTTGACTGTCTTCCACTGCAACTCTTGCATTCTCATCAATGACTTGTCTCACTTTCAAAATGACCCTCTAGGTCCTCAATGATGTCTATATACCCTCCATGCTCAATTCACAGCTCACAACTTCTTTGATGATCTTCAAATACATCCCAAGATAAGAGATAGATCCACTGCTTGGTCCCCTAACTTCTCAAATTTCAATTTCTTTCTGATGACTTGGATGTGCTTGAATTTGAATAATACCCTCTTGATATGCTCATGAGAATTGCATTTGGTCCCTTATTGGATGACTTGCCCATGCTATGCTATGCAAATGATTAGACTATGTACATGACTCCTTATGCAAATGCTAATGCAATTGAAACATAAACTAAGTGAAGTAGGTTGAGCAAATTTTAGGGTGCAACAGCTGCCCCTATTCAACCGACTTGGACCCGACTGGGTGAAGCGCGAACGGCCTTCAAACATTCGAGGTACGAGACGGTTGAATACTAAGAACCCGGAAATTTGCCAACCGCAGAAATAAACTGCCCAGCTGTTTAGGGAACGACACCCACCAACTGAATCTGGTTGTTACGGCAACCACTGATCCGACGTCTGATAATTCTGATTTCAACTTCAACCACCTATGTAACGCCACAGGTACTGAACACTCCTCGCAAAACACCTCTGTCCACAACCGGACTAACCTTATCAACACAAGAAGAGAGACAAATTCGTCAACACGAATAAAGATTCTGTTGCCACATGAGTAACCTTGTCCACATCTGGACCCAAATTTCGCCAAATCACGAATAAACACAAATCCGTCCACGTCAGGACTCACATCACGGAAAAATCCCGGCGCTTCGCTGGGAAACATTTCTGTCTAATCACAGGAAACTCCATCCGTCTATCCATACGGGAAAATCATCTGCCTAAACACAGGAAACTTCATCCGCCTATCCATACGGGAAAATCATCTGCCTAAACACAGGAAACTTCATCCGCCTATTCATACGGGGATATCATCTGTCTGAACACAGGAAACTTCATCCGCCTATTCATACGGGAACATCGTCTGCCTAAACACAGGAAACTTCATCCGCCTATTCATACGGGAACATCATCTGTCTGAACACAGGAAACTTCATCCGCCTATTCATACGAGGATATCATCTGTCTGAACACAGGAAACTTCATCCTCCTATTCATACGGGAACATCATCTGCCTAAACACAGGAAACTTCATCCGCCTATTCATACGGGAACATCATCTGTCTGAACACAGGAAACTTCATCCGCCTATTCATACGGGAACATCATCTGTCTGAACACAAGAAACTTCATCCGCCTATTCATACGGGGATATCATCTGCCTAATCACAGGAAACTTCATCCGCCTATTCATACGGGAACATCATCTGTCTGAACACAGGAAACTTCATCCGCCTATTCATATGGGAACATCATCTGCCTGAACACAGGAAATTTCATCCGCCTATTCATACGGGAACATCATCTTCCTGAACACAGGAAACTTCATCCGCCTATTCATACGGGAACATCATCTGCCTGAACACTAGAAATTTCATCCGCCTATTCATACGGGAATATCATCTGTCTGAACACAGGAAATTTCATCCGCCTATTCATACGGGAAAATCATCTGCCTAAACACAGGAAACTTCATCCGCCTATCCATACGGGAAAATCATCTGCCTAAACACAGGAAACTTCATCCGCCTATTCATACGGGAATATCATCTATCTGAACACAGGAAATTTCATCGGCCTATTCATACGGGAACATCATCTGCCTAAACACAGGAAACTTCATCCGCCTATTCATACGGGAATATCATCTGTCTGAACACAGGAAATTTCATCCGCCTATTCATACGGGAATATCATTGATACAGCTTTTCTGCCTATCTTTACAGCAGCTAGCTCCATCAATCACATGGGTAACACAATATGAGTCTAGTCTTCCAATTTTCAGTGCTGACATGGCAGCAAATCTGAGAAGGCCTCTACTGGGGATTTTCTGAATCCACACTGCCAGACAACTTCGAAATATCGATTCACGAAATCTTCTGATGCTGTCACAACAACAACCTAAGAGAAACTTAAACAAACAACTCTGTGGGGAATAATGCCACGATAGACATTATCATTATACGTCTCATGCCGAGATCTTGAATGTTTGGTAATTAATTTGAGCAAGAGCTCTCTCCACCTGCAAGGGAAACAACATTTGAAAACAAACGGGTTAACCAACCTGGCTTATGTTTCAAAATGCATATGTTTGACAATGACGCAATGCTCCATTCGACATGGAAATGCTACGCGCTTTTATTTGGTAGATGCAAATATGACACTATATGCCAATGCAAATGCAGACTCGAACTGCTGGGATACAAAAACCGCTTCAGCAAAATAAATGCTGAAGATAATGCCAACTCCGCTGGGGGTAACCTGTGTCACAGAATTATTCCAGCAAAATAAATGCTGGAAGAGTGAAGCCAACTTCGCTGAGGAATAACCGAATGCGCCAATCAGGATTGGACTTCTGCTGGGGAGTGAACGGGTATCACACGGTATTCCGGCAAAATAAATGCCAGGACACACAGCCAACTCTGCCGGGGAGAGTTTTCTTTTTTAATCTTTGAGTTCCACTGGGAGGAAAGAAAACACTTGCTGGAAAGAGAACTCCGCTGGGGATGGAACGATTCTCTTGGGGAAAATCAACTGACTCCGCTGGGGGAGAGTAAATGACCCTACTGGGAAGGGTAGACTGTCTGAGTACAGCACACAAGTTGGAAATATTAATCTTCTGAGGCTAAACCACTCTGCTCGGGATGGGGGATCCTTTTGGGGGACACCACACTGTCTGAATACAGTCTACAATCTTGGAATCGCCAAACTCTGCTGAGGATAAATGACTTTGCTGGAGAATGTCCTTTGGATAAGCTACGACTAGCTGGGGAATTTGATCCTTCTTCAGTGAGGAACAATGTTATCTTGGAAGCGCGACCTGCGTGGGGATCGAGTCTTTCCGTTACGAGCTTCTGGTCCATACTGCAATCTTTTGCTAGTCCACTTCACACGGCTACGAACCCTGCGACACCACAAACAAGACAAGACAAGTCTATGCAACCAAATCTATTCAGATTAGTGTTAGTGACATTATGTTCAGTTAATTCAAAGTTTTAGCAATTATTGGCAAGGGCCAGCGACGTTATACACTTGCTAGTTTTATTAAACTTCGGCGTTTATCATGTACAAAATAGTAAAGAACCAGCATCAAATACTGAATAACATGTTTTATTGATTGGGCCCCTAAATGGGCGGAGTTTTGTACACGGGATGTAACTCCTGAAAAGAGGAAGCTACGCACAACGAATATACAAGTATGCACAAGAAGCATAAATATAATGACAAACCAAATTTGTACACATGTCGGCAACGGGATGCAGACGAACATCATGAGCTGATCCTCCTATGACTCGCCCGACTCTAATGCTTTCCCGGTATTCACACTTCCGAAGAGATTGTATCTGATAATCGACCCCTCGGGTATATTCTCCCGCGCCAATGCTCACTGTAGTATCAAATTCGGACCGCAGTCATTTGCTTTTCAAATCCCTAACTTTTGCGTGAACCGCCCTTTACGGGTTTTCAGTTCACCGGGATACCCTTTTTTGCCGAAGCCGCCTAGTGTAGGTTTTCAACTTCGCGGGTGTACATTTTTTCAATTTTATCCCTAACTTTTGCCCGAACCTTTCATTCTGTTTTTGGTTCGCCAGGATGCCCCATATTTGCCTGGACTCTCTTTTTTCTGTCCAGCGGGTCAATTTCAAGCAAAGTATTTTTTAACTGCGTCCGAATTCACAGGCGATGTAAAGTCTTCACCGTCCATGGTGGACAACAATAAAGCTCCTCCTGAAAAGACTTTTCTGACAACGTATGGCCCTTCGTAGTTGGGGGTCCACTTGCCCCTGTGATCTGCCTGTGGCGGGAGAATCCTCTTTAGCACAAGGTCGCCCATCTGAAAGCTCCGAGGATGTATCTTCTTATCATATGCTTTCTTCATTCGGCTCTGGTACAAACGACAGTATGCTAGAGAAGCTAGCCTCTTCTCATCCATTAAACTCAGCTGGTTCAACCTGTCTTTCACCCATTCTGCCTCGTCTAGTTGGACATCTCGTAATACTCTCAGCGAAGGAATCTCAACTTCCAGTGGTAGCACTGCTTCCATTCCATATACCAACGAGAACGGGGTTGCCCCGGTTGATGTGCGTACCGTCGTACGATAACCGTGCAAAGCGAAAGGTAGCATCTCATGCCAGTCCTTATAGGTCACCACCATCTTCTGAACGATCTTCTTTATATTCTTATTGGCCGCTTCAACAGCGCCATTCATCTTGGGTCGGTAAGGGGAGGAGTTGTGATGCTCGATCTTGAAATTTTGACACAGCTCCTTCATCATTTTGTTATTCAGGTTTGAATCGTTGTCAGTAATTATCCGCTCGGGGATTCCATATCTGCAAATGATATCTCTCTTGATGAATCTGGCTACCACCTGCTTAGTCACGTTTGCGTAAGATGCCGCTTCCACCCATTTGGTGAAATAATCGATTGCTACTAGAATGAAATGGTGTCCGTTAGAAGCCGTCGGCTCGATCTTTCCAATCATATTGATTCCCCACATCGAGAATGGCCATGGCGATGACATCACATTCAGAGGACTCGGAGGCACATGGATCTTATCTGCATAGATTTGGCACTTGTGGCACTTCCTCGCAAACTTGAAACAATCAGTTTCTATAGTTAGCCAAAAATAACCTGCCCGCAACAACTTCCTCGTCATAGCATGCCCACCAGCATGCGTACTAAATGTACCCTCATGTATTTCCTCCATGAGCAGCTTCGCCTCTTTTCCGTCTACACAACATAGTAGCACCAGGTCGTGATTTCTTCTGTATAAGACACCGTCCAGATTCAAATAGAAATTACCCGCCAATCTCCTAAGAGTCTTCTGATCGTGACTGGATGCCCCAGCCGGATACTCTTTGTTCTTCAGGAAATTAAGGATGTCAAAATACCACGGTTTATCATCAGATGCTTCGTCAATGGCAAATACGAAGGCAGGTCTGTCAAGCCGAGAGATGACGATTCTGGGAGCCTCATTCCAAAAGTTGACTTTGTACATGGAAGACAAAGTGGCCAGGGCGTCAGCCATCTGATTCTCTGCTCGCGGTACATGATGCAACTCAACCTTGTCAAAGAAAGGCAACAATCTCCTTGCATAATTCATGTACGGTATCAAATTGGGCTGACGTGTCTCCCATTCTCCTTTTATTTGATTCACCACCAGAGCTGAGTCTCCGTATATATCCAGGTTTTTGATTCGCAAATCAATGGCTTCTTCGAGCCCCATGATACAAGCTTTGTATTCGGCTTCATTATTGGTAACTGGAAAGGTCAATCGAGCAGTAAACGGGATGTGCGACCCATGTGGAGTAGTGATGATTGCCCCTATTCCGCTACCATAGGCGTTTACAGCTCCGTCAAAGATCAACTTCCATTTTGAACCCAATTCTGGTCCTTCGTCTGGCAACGGCTCTTCACAATCTTTCATCTTTAGGTACATGATATCCTCGTCAGGAAAATCAAACCTCATAGATTGGTAATCCTCAATAGGCTGCTCTGCTAAGTATTCCGACAATACACTCCCCTTTATAGCCTTCTGCGAGACATACTGGATGTCGTATTCGGTCAAAACCATCTGCCAACGGGCAATTCTCCCCGACAACGCCTGCTTTTCGAATACATATTTGATAGGATCCATCTTCGAGATGAGCATGGTTGTGTGATTCAGCATGTATTGCCTCAAACGCTTGGCGGCCCAGGCTAGCGCGCAACAAGTTTTTTCGAGCATTGAATATCGAGATTCACATTCAGTAAACTTCTTACTCAAGTAGTATATTGCATGCTCTTTTCTTCCTGTCTCGTCGTGTTGACCGAGAACACAACCCATACTTCCCTCAAGAACTGTCAAATACACAATCAAGGGTCTCCCTGCCACTAGGGGTATCAAAATAGGAGGCTCCTGCAAATACTGCTTTATTTTATCGAACGCCTTTTGACAATTTTTGTTCCACGTTATAGCTTGGTCTTTTTTCAACAACTTGAATAATGGTTCACACGTAGCCGTTAGGTGAGATATGAACCGGGCGATGTAGTTCAACCTCCCTAAAAACCCGCGCACCTCTTTCTCTGTTCTAGGCGTCGGCATCTCTTGTATTGCTTTTATTTTTGCAGGATCAACCTCTATTCCTCTTTCGCTCACGATAAACCCCAGCAGTTTACCCGATCTCACCCCGAAGGTGCACTTGTTAGGGTTCAGTCTCAACCTGAACTTCCTAAGCCTTTTGAATAACTTCAGCAGATTCACCAAATGCTCTTCCTCCGTCTGGGATTTGGCAATCATATCATCGACATAAACTTCGATCTCTTTATGCATCATATCATGGAAAAGAGTCGTCATTGCACGCTGATACATTGCCCCAGCATTCTTCAATCCGAAGGGCATCACTTTGTAACAAAATGTTCCCCAAGGCGTTATGAAAGTAGTCTTCTCCATGTCTTCTGGCGCCATTTTAATCTGATTATAGCCCGAGAAGCCATCCATGAAGGAGAATACGGAGAATTGAGCAGTGTTGTCAACCAGCACATCGATGTGAGGAAGCGGAAAATCATCTTTCGGGCTCGCTTTATTCAAATCACGGTAATCTACGCACATTCTCACTTTACCGTCTTTCTTTGGCACTGGTACAATATTAGCGACCCATGAGGGATATTTTGTAACAGCCAGGAAACCAGCATCCCACTGCTTTTGGACCTCCTCTTTAATTTTCACTGCCATATCTGGTCTAGTTCTGCGAAGCTTCTGCTTGACCGGCGGGCATTCTTCTTTTAGCGGCAGACGGTGCACAACCATATCCGTATCAAGCCCAGGCATGTCTTCATACGACCAAGCGAACACATCACTATACTCTCTGAGCATTTCAACCAATCTTCGCTTGACGTCGTTCTGCAGCGCGGCTCCTATACGGATATTCTTTTCAACCCCTTCCAACCCCAGGTTAATAATTACGATGACCTCCTCATGAGGCAGAATGACTCGTTCTTCTTGCTTTACCAACCAAGACAATTCTTCGGGAACGTCGCCATCTTCGACAATCTCTTCTTCGGCCTGAAATACCGGGTGCTCAAAGTCGTGACGAGTCATAGGCGGTTCAATGATGTCATCTGAAAATGTTATCCTGCAAAAGGAATGGTTAAATGCTTCAAAATACGTATAAAGCGAATAACCACGTTGCCATTTTATTGTAAAACACAAAACAGGAAAAGGTATTAGCACCCCTCACGTCCGTCGTACTCGACGGGATCCACGCTTGTTTTCTGGTACGGATTATTATTCTATCTACTCTACAGGTCTGGGGTTAAAAAGAAAATAAAATGACTCGGCAAAGTATCGCACTTTATGCCTACGTATTCCCGTATGGAACGAGAAATCAGAGTCAACGTAGTTCGCCTACCTACTGGAAAGGAGGGGAAGGTTGCTCGCTAGGATATCGCATCCTATGCCTACGTACTTTCATACAGCATGAAAGATCAGAGCAAACGTAGTTCGGGCCACGTACGACACAAGTCTGTCTTGGTTGCTTTTATCTCCTTCTGAAAAAGGGTTTTCCTGATTAGCGGTCCAAGCGGACAAAAATGACGTTTTGATGAGTTCACATTCTTTTACGGAAGAAGTGTCTTTTATTGCGTTTGAAATTTTATTGTATTTTTCTGTTTGTTTTGAGAAAGAAGAGACAGAACTCTAACCTATGGTTGCAAAGGGAATCACTAACCTAATGTTGTCATGCATGGGTTAAGACCTAATGTCTATCATGCTCCTCTCTTGCGCAGAGAGAAACAGAGATCCTAAGGGAATAACGAAAACAGAAACAATAGCATATATACAATAAAGCAGTAAAATGCATGGATACAGCAATACAAGCGAGGCAAGGGAGTCCCACTCAACCTCGAACCTAGAAAACAACAGGCAAAAGCGAACAAAATTCGCTTTCAACCTAACAAATTAAATGGCAAACAATACAGTCAGGGAAATTCAAACAATACATCAAAAATTATAAACAGCAAAAAAATACAGCAAACAGCAGTCTTCATCAACATCTGTCTTCAAGCAATCTTCAAACATCTACAAGCCCCAAGCAAGCATCAGTCTTCATCTTCACAGCCTTCAAGCAAGGTCTCTATCTTCAATGCTTCAATGCTTTTCTTCAAGTCCCAATCTCCAAGATGAGGAACAGTCAAAAGAATGAATTGGGATGTTAAGCAGTTAGTTGACCACCAAAGGTGGCAAACAAACTGTTAACAATATGTAGAAAGTTTCTCTCAAGAGTTCTATCTCTTAGACACTGTCACCAAGCCTTCCAAAGGAAGGGGGTGAGTGTCCTAGAGAGACTCTGCATCATAGAGAGGGATGGAGGCAAACAAGACCTTCCATGTTTATGAAGCAAGTTTTCTACTCTAGAGCTCTGCCTAGCTCCTAGGTCCTATAACTTTCAACAGCTGCCAGCAAGAGATACTCTTCATCAACTCCTGAACTGATTCTTCATTCCTTTAATCTTCAATGGGCTTCATCAGCAAAGTCTTCAGCTCAACCCCAAACCCCAAGTAGGCCCAATACCCCACACAGTCAAATAATAACCCTAGAGAGGGCACACCACACAATCAAGCAAATACAAGCAATATACTAATAGTAATAGTAGAATAGGGGAAGTCTAATATTTTCCAAGGGATCTATTATTTACCCATAATACCCCTATAGTCCCCTCATTTAATTTGTCCTAAAGAAACCCAAAAGAAAATTTGTTTTGCATACCTAATGTTATATTCACAACCCTAAATGATTAGCCTAATGTTTTCTAACTAAACTACCTAAAATAAATCCTAAAAAATTGGTATAAAAATCAAGGGGACACCTAATATATGCATCTAATTATACTAAAAAAATTGGCCTAAAAAGATTATGAGAAGCACCTAAAAGAAATTCTACAAAACTATGCACAAATTTAATCTATTAAAAAGGCATTAAAAGAGAAAATATGTAAAAAAATATTAAAAGGAAATAAAATGGAAATTTTATTACATGATATTTTTCTACACAGAAATATGAAAATGGTAAAAAAAACAACCAATCCAAAATATGGAATTTTCAATTTGTTATGATTTTTCAAACAATTAAGAAAAATGAATGAAATTAAAATGACATAAAGTTGGTTAGGGGTGCAATTAGTAATGATTTAAGTTGAAAAATGAATGATGGGCCCAGACTGGGGGTGCGCGTAGCAAGGCGCGTCTGGGCCCAGTTAAATCAGAAAAAAAAATCCCAAAGAAAATAAAACGGAAACGGTGCAGGAAGTAAAAAACTCAGTTCAAATGGAAATGGGCCTGGATAGTGGGGGTGCGAATAGAAATGGATCCTTAAGCCCAAGCTGAGACTTTAAGTGAAACGGTGCGTTTCACGTCCTACTCTTCCCTCTCGTTTTCAACTTCAAATCCAGGCCGTCAGATCAAAATCTCAGTCAACACAGTCTTCTCAATCCAACGATCTCAGGCTTGTCTTCTTCATTAGCCTAGGGTTTCTGCAAATGCCTCCATGAACACAGCTTCATGCACACTATCTTCTATCAACTCGTGCGTGCTCAATTCTTCATCAAATTCAAACATGTAAAAAGCAAAATCACTCTAATTTTCTCCCTGAATTCGCTCATATCATCAGCATCAATTCATATCACATAAATCATGAAACACGATCTCCAACTCAGAACTACTCAGAAATTTCATCATCACCAATCCACAATCTAAGTGTATTAATCTCTTCCTGACCTTTCGCTGATCAATAATCACTAACAGTTCAAGATTCTAACAACCTAATCATCAAGTTCTAAGTCTCAACAGAATTCGTGCTCCAATGGTAAACTCCATGAAATGCTCTCAAACTCACTGAAATTAATCATCTACCTATTCCTAACAGCTCTAACCTAATGATTCTCTATCATGCTATCTATTTCAAGCTAATTCGAAGGAACTACCAACCTGGTAAAAATCTGAAAACAGATGGCGAAATCCTTGGATTCACAGCTAGTAATGTTTAGGACTTGATCAATGGCTATGGATCTTGGTTCTGTATGCAGCAACACCTGCTCAAATGCTCTTGATCTTGCAATTGAATTCTTATTGCACTTTGGATGATGAAGTTGGTAGCACACGAATTCTGCTTCAATTCAACCAGATCTTGATGGAAACTTGCTCTATGATGAATGTAGATGATGATAGGATCAAGAATTTTGAAGAATGATGAAGATTTGATAGAGTTTTTGTGTAATTTGCAAAATTGAGGAATGAGATGTAACTATGAGTTTTCAACCAAATGAATCACCATCCAATGATTGGATCCACTCCACTCAATATATAGATGCTCATGGAACCATCTAGAAGTTGCTGGAACTTTCTTGCACTCAAATCCCTTGTGTTTTGGCATGTGTAACTTCATACATAAGCAACCAATGATATCTCTCAAACTTTGAACTAAACTCAAAAATACACTATTGCCAATGGTCTCAAAACATTCTTTCCAATCATAATGACCTATAATTTCATCCCATTTGGACATGTATTGCAAAATCTCATTTTTAGGTCACTTTTATTCATTAAATCCACCTTTTAATTAACCAAATTTGCAATCTTGAGCTATGAGCATTTTCCAACTCCCATGACCACATTTATACACTCAAAATGTCATTTGGAACAACTTTGATGTTGTGAAGTTTTTTATTTGAAGCTTCCTTGTATGAGTTTTAGGCATATGCTTGAAATGACCCATAATTCTCAAATGACCAAAATACCCTTTGCTTGCCAAAGACATAAGTAGAGTTCCACAAATCAGATGAAGGCATGCCATACCTTTCCAGAAAGCTAATACAATGAGGAACAACTTTCATGTTGACTATAAATCCATTTGAAAGCTCCTTGAGGGGTAAAGGTTGCTTGGAAGACAAGTAACTTTCACAGACAAAATTTCAGATGCCCCAGATGACCTGTAACTTGCAAGGACCATAACTTGAGTTCTATAAATCTCCTTGATGTCTTCCACCACTCAAATTAAAGGTCTTGAGATCCTCTACAAGTTTCATGTTGGCCAAGGATCCATTTGAAGCTTGAATTTTTAATTATCTTGCTTGGAAGTTTGACCTAAACTAGGGGATTTTACACAGAAACCCTAATTTAGAAACTCCTCTTCCTCTTGATTTCTCTTGATTTCTCCTTGCACAACACCACATCCTTACCTACATGTCAAATAATGAACCCCACATCTCTCAAATAGACCTTGATGCCTTTCAATCAATCATTTGACCTAGGGTTGACCTAGATGAAACCCTAGTTGACTGTCTTCCACTGCAACTGTTGCAATCTCATCAATGACTTGTCTCACTTTCAAAATGACCCTCTAGGTCCTCCATGATGTCTATATACCCTCCATGCTCAATTCACAGCTCACAACTTCTTTGATGATCTTCAAATACATCCCAAGATAAGAGATAGATCCACTGCTTGGTCCCCTAACTTCTCAAATTTCAATTTCTTTCTGATGACTTGGATGTGCTTGAATTTGAATAATACCCTCTTGATATGCTCATGAGAATTGCATTTGGTCCCTTATTGGATGACTTGCCCATGCTATGCTATGCAAATGATTAGACTATGTACATGACTCCTTATGCAAATGCTAATGCAATTGAAACATAAACTAAGTGAAGTAGGTTGAGCAAATTTTAGGGTGCAACACACCGCCCACGACGGGGTCTACCGTTAATCTGGTGTTGTATAAAAGCCCATTATAGAAAGTATGGATCGTCACCCAGTCTTCTAGACCGTGGTGAGGACATGTTCTCATCATATCTTTGAATCGTTCCCATGCTTCGTAAAGAGATTCAGTATCTTTTTGTCGAAATCCGTTGATTTGAGCTCTAAGCATAGCAGTTTTGCTTGGCGGAAAATATCTTGCTAAGAAGACGTTCTTCAACTGTTCTCACGTCGTAACGGAGTTGGATGGTAAGGATTGTAACCATGTCCACGCTCTATCTCTAAGAGAGAAAGGGAAAAGACGAAGTCTTATTGCGTCTGGAGTTACTCCATTTGCTTTCACTGTGTCTGCGTATTGTACAAACTTCGTTAAATGTTCGTTTGGATCCTTAGTTGCATTTCCTGAGAATTGGTTTTGTTGTACAGCTGACAGCAATGAGGGTTTCAGCTCAAAATCGTTTCGAGTAATAGCTGGGGCAGCAATGCTACTTCTAGGCTCCATCTGAGAGGGTGTAGCGTATGCCTTCAACGGTTTGTTTTGAGGTCCTTCAGCCATCTTTGGTTCTTCTTCGGATTTGGGAATGTGAGTGAGAGGATCGGGAATGTTATGTTTTTGTTGGTACTCAATGATGCGACTTCTTAAATGTAAGAAGCGCTCTAGTTCTGCGACTGAGGGTTTTAAGATATCGCCTTGTGGGCGATTACTTGGCATACAATCGACATAACCAGTAAAGGGAAAATAAAAATAGTTAACCTAGTCTATACGGCGTAACAGAAGGTTACACTATTGACTAAACGGGTCCCCGGCAACGGCGCCAAAAACTTGATCGCGACTTTCTATGTCTAATACAACTTAACTGCAAGTGCACAGTCTATCGCGTAGTAATAAAAGATATCGATCCCACAAGGACTCGTAATCAAACTAGTGTTCTCGGGAGTTACTATGTTTAGCTAGGTAGATAATGTTTAAGGGAATAATTTCTATCACTAAAGGGAACTAAAAACGTTACTTGAATTATAATTACGCGAATCGATATGCAATAATTATGTTCTTCGGGGATTTGACAAGTTACTGGTATATAAAATATTTTTCAGAATTAATTTAAGAAGAAAATAGTGATCTAAAGACTTTCGTCTCACGATGGTTGTTGACGCTAGTCGCAACTTTAAGACGGAACGTATGCTGTCGCTATCCCGTTCGGGGTTAAAATCGCTTTTTGGAAATCTCTAAGTTCTAATCTATTTTAAAGTGCTTTCGCTGTTATTAAAACAAATGCCTAGTGTTTACTATCTGGTCTTAGCTGCAGCTGTCGCTTGTTGGTTCGTACCTTAATTAATTTCCCACTGTCGTGGCAAAACTACTTTTAAATAAGTTCTCACTGTCGCGACGAACGTTTATTCAGGAAATACGTTTAAACACTCAGGCCATAAACGACTTTTGAAAAAGAAAGTTTTTAACCGGTTATTATCAAATCCCGTCTGAATTGTTATTACATATCGATTACTCTGGTTTAGCTAGACATGGATTTGGAATAAGTAAAACATGAATAAAAGCAGAAACTTAGAACATTCATATTACTGAGAATTAAAGTTACAATTAACGAAATAATAAAAACCTGTAACGTATCCAATTGGCTTTTGGCCAAATCCCAACGATGTCGGCAGGATTGTGCCTTCAAACCAATAGAGCGCACAAATGAATATTGTAGAAATGGAATACAGGAATAAGGAAAGGAAACAAAAACAAAAAGAATGAAACTAAATTTGCTCTGGAAAATAATTTGGGCAGCACTTCGTTATCTGAATGCGGCTCCCTTTCTCAGCTCCCCTCCTTCCCCTTTTATAGAGGTAAAATGCTAACGGTTGTAATTTGAAGAAGGTGGACTAGGAGTCAGAAAAATTAGGGAGTAGTGGTCCATTATTTGGGACTTGGAACTGGTATTTGCACGTTTAATTGAAACTTTACGTTTTTTCCTGCATGACGGTCGTCATGGTGTGTGACGATCGTCACCCGTGTGACGGTCGTCATGGAGGTGTGACGGTCGTCACAACAGCAAAATGCGCATTCTATGTTTTTCATGTTGTTTTCATCTGGTTTTCGTCCATATTTCATCTGTAATTGCTTCTTTTCTTCATATTGTTTTGTTTGGACATGATCTTCAAATACTTGCAAAATATCAGACAAATAACATGGAAGAAACCCGAAATCGGATTGAAACCAGTCGAATATTAGTTGAATTATACGTCAATATATATATACGATTTTGCATTATCAGGTGTTTGACCTAATATAGCAATTTGTGGATGCTATGATCAAAAGAGCATATCTCCTTCAATTTTCAACATCTTGAGGTGGTTCTTTTTCTAATGAACTCATCTCATCATCCCTAACAAGTTGTCTTTGCAATGAAAGATCAAACTACGATTGGAAGGTCATCAACAGTTTCAAGACATTATAGGTCATTTTGGGTTTTGGAAGGTTTTCTTAGTCAACTTCAAAAGAGAAAAACTTGATCAATTTTCATCATTTAAGGCCCATTATTTTTCTAGAATAAACTTGAAGATGTCCTCTACAACTTTGATTCAACATGGAAGAGCTAAAAACCCAATGAAGGTCTTGGTTTTCATCGAAATATTATAGGTCTCTTTTTGGTCCCTAAAAGACTTGAAATTTTTCTAAGTGTTTTATGACTTTCACTTCTTTCATGGAGGCTACTGTGAAAGACCATATCTCACAACTCAAGCTTCCAAATCAATACTTTCTTTTCACATTGCAAAGATTGCATCTTCCTCTATCCAATGCAAGAAGAATCATCTCAAAAAGCCTCCTACATTGTGAGCACCATGGTTGCAAAATTTGAATTTCAAATCTAAAGTTTCTCTCCAAGTCAGAATTGAAATTGTTTGAATTAGCCTCTAATCACCAAATTAAGCCACAAATTCAATCTAAACATGATTAACCAACTTGCCTGAAGTGATTAGAGCCTTGAAACGCAAGGTTTGAGTGAGTTTTGACTGATTTCCATCCAAATTTCCTCATTCACCCTCCATTTTGATTCAGATAGCTTCTCCTATAAATAGGGAGTAATTTCCACCCATTTCCACAAGCTTTTGATAGCCAAAACCACTCCACCAAGATCCCATTTGAACTCTTGAGCTTGAACTTTGTATTTCTATTTCCACACCTTAAATACTCAAATTCTCCACTCAGTTAGCTTCACCAACATACAATGAAGCTAACCTACTCAAGAACTTGAAGAATGGTGGCCTGAATCAAGCTAGGGAACTCCATTTTCAGAGCTTCAACAGGTATAATTCTCAACCATTTTGATCTAAATTTGTGGCTAAGATGTAGTTTTTGACATGCTGATGTTGTTTGTATAGTTAGTTTTAGTTGTAGTTGAGTTTTGTTGCTGAATTTTCAAATTCGTGTTTGAATCTTGTTCTGGTTTTTTTCAAATCAAGTGAGTTGTAGTTTAAAGAAATTTGGTGCAATGATATGGTTGAGATCGTCTTTTAAAGACGCATCAAATGAAACCACTATGAGCTCCATTGGTTATGGTTTGAGGGATCCACGATTTTCTGCAGATCCTTGGGTGTTTCAGGTGGCTGGAGGTTGAAGATGATGATCTCACCGTCCATCATGCCACCTGTTTTAATCTCAGGCCTTTGACTTTAAATGGATCCATGTGCATGAGCTGATTAGAATCCATTGTGGATGCGCGCTTTCTGATGAGCTGAACCAACGCACCTTGTTTTTCTTTTTTATTTTCTTTTTCTAAATTGTTTTTAAATTCCTTTTTATTTTGAGAAATTCATAATAAATTCATTTTTTATCATAAAAATACCAAAATATTTTCTAAAATTATCTTTTATTTTTCTCTTTTTGATTTATATTTTTGTGCATTTTTATTTTGTATTTTTGTATTTTTCATGATTTTTATTTGTTTTGCATGATTTTAATTGGTTTAAAAATACTTTTGAGCCATTTAAAACTATGAAATTATTTTCTTTTGATCCTATGATGTTTTTGAACCTATGGTGATTTTCTTGGATTTTTTTTTCTGTTTTAGGTATTTCGTGTATTTTTTATTTATTTGTTTGATTTTAATTAGTTTAAAATTATTTTTGGGCATTTAAAAATATTGGAATTATTTTCATATGATCCTATGACGGTCTTAGACCTATGGTGATGTCCTTGAACCTTCATTCATGCCTTGTTTTCTTTTTTCTTATTTTAGGATTTTTCATTCTTTTTTATTTGTTTTTATTTTGTTTTAAATTGCAAATGGGTGAATAAATGATTTTGATCCATTGTGGGGTGATGTTCTGACTTTTTCTCAAGTTATATGGATAGTTGATATTTGCCTAGTGTTACCCATCACTTATGGATGCTTATGATGGTTGATTCACTTTGAAGTTTGAGTTGGATTTTCAAACTTAAGTGATCTTTCTCACGAGTCCATGATTGGATGTCTATTTGTTGATCATGGTATGTTGTTGCCCCACTTTGTATTTTAAGTAATTTGCTTTGCTTCTTGCTTTGCTTTTTTTTTTTTGGATTCATCTGATTAAGCATGGTTTGGGTTGCCTTACTTTGTTGTTTGTCTGCATATCTTGGATGTGGCTTGGATTTGGGATGCACTAATGATATGTTGACTTGAGGTGTGTTTGTCCAACTTGTTTGGGTTTGACCTTTTGTTTTTTCTTTATGCATATTTCCTATTCATCTTCTTCTTCTCTCTCTGTCTTTGAGACTTCTTCTACCTTTGTTTTCATCTGTGATTGAACTGGATATTGCTTACTTGTGCTTGCTCACATGATCCCTTAGGATTCCTAGTCCCTCTATTTAAGATGGGAGTAGGAGAGACACTAGGCTTTCAATCCTTTACATGATAACAAGTAGGATAGTCCCTTTCATATCAACTCTAGGTCTATCATTTCTATGATAACATTAGGTAGATTTCCCTTTTATCTCAACCTTAGGACCAATGTATGATAACATTAGTGTTTCTAGTTTCCCTTTAGTGTTATCTTGTGTCTTCTCTTCTCATCTCAAACATATCTAAGACACTTAATAAAGAATGACAAAATTTGTACGTTACGAGCCTTAAGTACATGGGAAATGATGATTGGGGATTTTCTCCTCACTTGTCTAGAGTGTTTAGTGTATGCCCTTTTGGCGATATGTGACGCATTCGCTCTTATGTCATAGTCTTTAGTGCAACGTGGGTCTCCAATTAACTCAACCCACTTCACTAAAAATCAAAAACAAAATTCAAACCTTTTTATCCTTCGGGATTTGTGTTTCAAATCATTTTCAGAAAAGAGTAAGTTACTTTTCTGTTCTACCATAAACAAGCATCAACCCTAACTGCTGGAATGGGAACTTAGCGTCACTCATAAAAAACACTTAACCAATCTGTTGTTTCGTTCTCCCTAACTAAGTTTGCTCTGATTTCTCATACTAGATGAGGATACATAGGTACAAGATGGCGATATCTTGGAGAGCAACCTTCCCTCCATCAGCCGTAGTTTCCCAAACTACATTGACTCTGACTTTCCCATTGCACGAGGGAATACGTAGGCATAGGGAGGCGATGTCCTATCGAGTCTTCTTTTCTTTTCTTTTCCCCGATTTAGCAGTAACTTTTAGATAACTTGCCCTTTTTTAGACAACAAGCATGGATCTCGTTGAGTACAATGGACGTGAGGGGCGCTCATACCTTCGCCTTGAGTAACCGACTCTCGAACCCAAGATTTGGTTGCCATGACCTTGTCTTTTCCTGTTCTTTTAGGTTGTCTTCGATTGTTTCCTTTCCCTATCTTTGGGATAAATAACGTTTGGTGGCGACTCTTATCTTTTTTTTCCACCGGCCCTTTTCACAATTGTGACAATATCAACTCATCATTAGCATATGAATCACAAAAAGAAAACTCAAACATCAAGTTCAAAACATGCATCAAGACTAGACAAACACCAACTATGATCATCTTCATGTATACAAGAATGGTTCAAGGCATAAATGGTTAAGTAATGCACATCATAATATCAAGGTCAGAAGCACACGCAAATGATTCACATCACATTCGTTCTTGGGATATCACACAAGTTCAATAAGCATCATGCTCAAAATGTTGGGCAAACATCACTCAAATCATTCATAACAAGGACAAAGAGTTCATGTGAAGAGAAAGATGGGAAATAATCATACAATGGACATCACATCATGCAAAGAATACCCTCAAACATTTCATATAAGTCACACAAGTTTTCACAAACATCCATTAGGTTACACAAGAAATCAACTCAAAGAATTACGTCAAAAACAAACAAGGAGCAAGCTCAAACAACCTCAGCTTAAGAATTCAATTATAAATTAAAAAATTATCAAATGGAAGTGAAACCAAATCTCAGGCCAAGTTAAGACAACATGTTGTCACATCAACAAACCAATTAAAAGCTCATTCAAACACAAGTAGGCAAAGTAGACTCAAACTAGGTCAAACCTCATGCATGCACAACCTAAAGTCAAGTCACAATTAAGAATCAACCAAAAATAGGAAAATGACTTGATAAAATCCAAATAAACTCCCAATATCATGTCATGTGTGTTATGAATCAAAGAGAAAAATATTAAAGCAAAAACAAAAAGAGAACATCATCAAATACACCAAACAAGGCAAAGTAAGCAACTGGTCGAGCAACAATCGAGGGCCGAACAAAATCAAATGGGAATCATGCAAGGGATAGTAATCAAAGCATCCAAACAAAACTTAAACATGGCTCAATGATGTGTCTAAATGTTTGCAAATGATTGGGTCAAGAATTAATTGGGAAAGGCAAAAATTGGAGTCATGTCTCAAACTAGGTTAAACAAAACACGCAAAATCAAAAACTCAAAATAAAATATTAAAATAAAATTAAAATAAAAATAAAAAATATGAAAAATTAAATAAGATATGAAAATATCTGAAAAGTATTTTTGTGGAATATTAGAACATTTTGAACTGTTTAAATAAAATCAAAATTGAAACTAAAAAGAAAATAAATAAAATAAAAAAGAACAAAATGAGAGGGGTGCATTAGTAATTGTCCATTGAACTGGAATCAGTTGAATACGCATTGGGCTCATAAAAGGGGTGGTGTAGAAAGTGAAAATGGGAAGGCCCAGTCCAATAGGGATTTGAAATCAACCAAAGAAATCCTTAAAGAGAAACGTGTCATTTCACTAATACACGTCATCAGCCAGGTCATAAAATTCAATGCCACACACGTAGGTCAACCATACACATCAGCAAACGTGTCAACCCACTAGAACCCTGCTTCGATCATCCTCTCTGTCCAGCCTCTCCAGAAAAGTCTATAAAACTCAATAAAAATGAAAACCTAAGACATCATTTTGAAGAGAAAATGAAGAGTAACACGAATCTACCATTAGCTTTCCAAAAAGTTGCCTCTAACATGCTTAAATCTGAACACGAAAATTTTACACACAATCTGAAATGTGAATAAACAAACACAAAACTCATTCAAACATTGCCTACACAAGGTAGGGCTTTAGATGCATCCAACATGAGCCTATTTTGATGCCTAAAATGCGATTCAGAGTGAAGAACATTACCTAAAAGAGAAACTCCGTTGGTCCTTCAAATGGTGCTTGAGCTTCAATCTAAAGCCACCAATGAGCTCCTTGTTCTTTAATAAGTAAGAATCAAGCAAAAAATCACCAGGAACTTCAAGCTTTTCTTTGGTTCGAAGAGAGAGAAAAAATGAGAAACTTTGAAGGTTTTGAGCTTGTTCTGTAGCAGAATGGATCCTCTCTCATGTTAGGGTTTGTGTCCTCCTTATATGTGAAGGTTTAAAGGCGTTTTTGAATGCCCATGATGTGTTTTTGGGTGATTTTGAAAAGCTTTCCAAAAAATAAAGTGAGAGGTACACCACAGGTTTTATGTGGTTCTTCCACTACTTCAGACCATCACTCATCACAAAAGAGGGTGGGTAAATGAATTTTGATAGTTAGAATGGAAGGAAATGAAGTCATGAGGTGTTTTATCATGCCTTAACTTGGACCATAAAACATAAAATGGCATGAAATTTTAGGTCATGATGAAGGCAAGACCTTGAGACACAACTTTCATGTTATAAGTAACTTGATTTGAAACTTTGAAGTTCATGAATTTTGACCTTGAAGTGAATGATCCAAAAATAGGTCATCCAAAATGATCTTGACTTGGAAGGACGATAACTTGAGCTTTACACATGGTAATTATGAGTTCTTGCACTTTTTGGAAAGCTTATATGATGAAGAACAAACTTTATGTTTGAAGAAAATTGAGGAAAAGCTTGGATCCACGTGAAAATTGTCATGGAAGAGGGTGGTCCTTTGATGCCCTCTAAACTTTTTTCACTTTGTAAAACCCAATTGAAGACATCATAACTTGAGATGTATAGATCCAATGAGGAATTTATTCTACTCAAATGAAAGCTTGATGGACAAGGAACAAGTCTCATGTTTGATTAAAAATGAGATGGAGCTTGTAGCATGATGAAACTTGTCATGGAAATTTGGTGCTAAAAGAGGGCATTTTTCACTTAGAAAGCTCTAAAAACCCTAATTTAACAACATCTTGATTTTATGGTCCTCTTTTATTCTTTTGGTTCCAAACACATGAAATCACATGATAACAAATATCATGCCCTTAGTTGACCTTGAGACCCAAAATTTAGACCCCTTTGAACCATATTTGACTTTTTTTGACCAGATGAAATCCTAAGACCAATCCCACTGACTGAGGCTCTTGTGATGGCACATAATCCATGTAGGGAACCCTTAAGGTGTGTGTTGAGCTTGAGAATCATGTCTAGCCCAAAGAACTAACCATAAACCTTTCCTGAACCAAAACCCTAGCCAGTTATCCATGAGATAGGAGGAGGAGAACCAATGTTTGTGTTCTTGATCCAATTGGTTGATTAACATGTCTTGATGATGATGGGAACCTTATGACATGAGATTGCCACAAAGTTGATCTTGAGCCCTTGATTGTTGGATAAGATACCTTGATCCCCTGTCTAAGATCAATGCTATGTATAGGTGTTAATGCATGATGGTATGAAACATAAGCCAATATATAAGGAAATAAAATGGGGAAATTTTGGGGTGGTACAGCTGCCCCTATTCAAACAACTTGGACCTGAAGGGACGAAAAGCAACCACTTTCAAACATTTAGGGTAAATGGTGATTGAATACCAATCAAAAGTTGGAAGGATAAAATGATTTCCAGCCAAAGGTGGACTTAAAAGTAGCGGGTACCAAACAAAAGTTGGGATAACCGACATGGTAATCGATCAAGAAGATAACAATGACTACTAGCCAAAAGTCAGGATCGCCAGAGAGTTATATCCAAAAGTTATGAGAAAGAGGTTACTAACTAAGAGTTAGGATCACCTAGACACCGACCGAAGGCGAATACACAAATAATAAAGACTACCAACCAAAAGTTGGGATCGTCCAAAAGATTACCAACCAAAAGTTGGAACAAAGGCTACTAACCAAGAGTTAGGATCACCAGAATGAAAAATACCAATCAAAAGTTGGGATCGTCAACAAATAAACAAATGGATATTAACCAAAAGTTGGAATCTCCAGGACGCCGACTGAATGCGAATTTACCAAACAAAAAACTACCAACCAAAAGTTGGGATCACCAGAACGCCGAACGAAGACAAACTTACCACAATGAAGACTAACAACCAAAAGTTGGGATAACGACTCCGCAGGAGAACAATAGAGGACTACCAACCAAAAGTTGGGATGACGTCCATACGGCAACGGACTACTAACCAAAATTTGGGATAACATCCACAAAATGACCAAATTGAGGATTACCAACCAAAAGTTGGAATACTACACCCGGGATGAGCAGGAAGTAAGATCAACCGACTTACAACCTGAAAAGAAAAATCCATTGGGGAAAGAGAAACTTAAACAAGCAAACTCTGCTAAGGAGTAAAAGTAAGATGAAAACATCTATCAATAATTTTGTTGGGGTTAGGTACCACAGAGTCCCATGAATTATGTGGTTATCTGTCGGCGAGGCGTCTGGCTACAAAGGTATCAAACCTGCCTTATGCTTCAGATGCATATGTTTGAATATGGCGTAATGCTCCATACTAAATGGAAATGCTACGCATTTGGGAGGATGCGATGCAAATGATATGCAAAAGAACACCACAAAAAATCAACAAACAAACTATGTTGAGGAAGGCCCACTGAATGGCTTCCATGGAAATAATTTCCACTCTGTTGGGAATTGGAAAAAACATCCTTCGGGAAGTCATCCGAAAGATCTGACTTTGAAGAATACCAAAGACCTTTGGATTTTGCTGCAAATGTCAACCATTTATGATTTACTCGTCGAGGAAATCAACATCCATCTCTGCTTGGGAAGAGAAGTCAATGACATAGATCCTGTCGGGGAACAACACTGAGCTTACCCTGCTACTAGGGAATAATCTCAATCTTTACTCTGCGGGGGATAAGTTCACATCACTGTTGGTGAGATACTTCTGATTTGAAAACAGTATTCTATGGAGAGAGCCCTGTTGGGAAAAGGATCGGTCATCCTGTAAATGACAAATAAACAAATAGCGTGTCCTGCACGCAAAAATGGCTATTTTGGTCACCATCCATGACACCACTCAAGTAAATCATTATTTTTTTAATATGATTAGCAAAGCCCCAAAGTTTTTGCATGAAAAGTTTATCGAAAACATTGGATGCCTTTTTCGCAAACAAAACAGTAAAAATAAACAAGAAACAGAAAACTCTTTGTGAAAAATACTTCATTGATTGAAAAGGCTTGTAAATAGGAAATTTACAACGGATGCAATTCCTGAAAAGAGGAAATTGCGCAAAAAAGTACAATAATGAAATATACAAATGTCGGCAATGTGGAAGCAGACAACCACCATGCGTCGATTCGGCTATGACCCGCATGTCTTTGATGCTTCACCAATAACATGCCTTCTGAAGAGACTTGATTTTACCCTTCGATATCTCCAAGAATCCAAATGCGTTCGCAGATCAAACACGGACCGCAGTCGTTTTCTTTTAAATCCCTAATTTTTTCCTGGACCTCCCTTGCGGGTTTTCGATCCACCGGGATGCCCATTTTTGCCAAAGTCGCCTTCTCAGGTTTTCAACTTTGCGGGTTTATTCATTTTTTCTCTTATCCCTAATTTTTTCCCGAACCTAATCTTTTTATGGTTCTCTGGGATGCCCCATTTTTACCTGGACTTTCTTTTTATGCCCAACGGGTCTATTCTAGGAAAAATATTTTTTTACTACGTCTGCATTCACTGGGGACGTAATATCTTCACCTTCCATGGTTGATAGTAATAAGGCTCCTCTAGAGAAAACTTTCCTTACTACGTATGGACCTTCATAATTGGGAGTCCATTTTCCCATGTGATCCATTTATGGAGGGAGGATCCTCTTCAATACCAAGTCACATACCTGGAAATGCCGAGGGCGTACTTTTTGATCAAATGTCTTCTTTATTCTGCTCTGGTATAGCCGGCCATGGATGATAGCTACCAATATCTTTTCATTAATTAGACTAAGTTGATTCAACCTATCCTTTACCCATTCTGCTTCATCAAGTTTCACATCAGACAATACCCTTAGAGAAGGAATTTCGACTTCTAATGGTAGAACAACTTACATACATATACCAGCGAGAAAGGTGTTTCCCCAGTAGATATACGCACCGAAGTATGATAACCATGTAAAGCAAAGGCAACATCTCGTGCCAACCTTTATAAGTCACCACCATTTTCTGCATGATCCTCTTGATATTCTTTTTTGTTTCCTCAACATCACCATTCATCTTCGGACGGTATGGAGAAGAGTTGTGGTGTTCAATTTTAAAACTCTAGCACAACTCCTTCATCATCTTATTATTCAAATTCAAACCATTGTCAGTAATAATCCGTTATGGTATCCCATATTGGCAGATGATGTCTTTCTTTATAAAACGAACAACTACTTTCCTGGTCACATTGGCAAAGGAAGCTACCTCCACCCACTTTGTAAAATAATCAATTGCTACCAAAATAAAATAGTGCCAATTGGAGGCAGTTAGTTCAATCTTCCCAATCATGTCGATACCCCACATTGTGAAGGGCCAAGGAGATGTCAATACATTTATAGGGCTCGGTGACACATGCATTTTATCAGCATAAATTTGACATTTATGACATTTCCTGGCATACTTAAAACAATCGGACTCCATGGTCATCCAGTAATACCCTGCTCTCAATAATTTTCAAGACAATGCATGCCCACCAGCGTGAGTACCAAAAAAACCTTCATGGACCTCTTCCATCAGCAAATTTGCTTTATTTTCCTCCACACAACGTAGTAACACCATATCAAAGTTTCTCTTGTATAACACATCATCCTTGTTTAAGTAAAAGTTACCCGATAGCCTCCTCAAAGTCTTCTTGTCTCTACTTGATTCCCCAAGTGGATACTCTTGGGTTTTAAGGAAATGTCTGATGTCGAAATACCAAGGCTTCCCATCTGACGTTTCTTCAACTGCAAATACAAAGGCCAGCCTGTCAAGGCGCATGATAGTGATTGCTAGAGCTTCATTCCAGAAATTCACTTTATACATTGATGATAACTTTTCCAACGCATCTGCCATCTGATTTTCAGCTCTCGGTACATGATGAAATTCAACCCTGTCGAAGAAAGGCAGTAGTCTTCTTGCATAGTTCTTATAAGGCACCAAGTTGGTCTGAAGGGTTTCCCATTCTCCTTTAAATTGATTGACGACTAAGGTTGAATCACCATACACATATAAATTCTTGATTCTCAAACCAATAGCTTCTTCTAGACCCATGATGCATGCTTCATATTTAGCCTCATTATTAGTGCAAGCGAACATTACTCGGGTGGTGAACGGTATGTGGGAACCGTGAGGAGTTGTAATAATTGCCCTAATTTCGTTGCTGTATGAGCTAACAGCACTGTCGAAAACCAACATCCACTGAGACCCAATTTCGGAACCCTCGTCAGGTAGAGGCTCATCACAATCCTTCATCTTCAAAAACATTCTATCTTCATCCGGAAACTCAAATTTCATTGGTTGATAATCCTCAATTGGCTGTTCTGCAAGATATTCTGACAAAACACTCCCTTTAATGGATTTTTGGGAAAAATACTGAATGTCGTAGTCTGTCAGAACCATTTTCCACCTCACAATTCTTCCGGAAAGTGCTTGCTTTTCAAATATATATTTGATCGGATCCATCTTTGAAATCAACATGGTTGCATGGTTTAACATGTATTTCCTTAAGTGGTTAGCTGCCCAAGCAAATGCACAACATGTCTTTTCTAGCATCGAGTATCTTGATTCGCAATCAGTGAACTTTTTACTCAGGTAGTAAATAACATGCTCTTTTCTACCTATCTCGTCGTGTTGCCCGAGCACAAAACCCATTGAATTCTCAAGAACCATCAAATACATAATCAAAGGTCTTCCCGAAACTAGAGGCATCAATATCAGAGGTTCCTGCAAATACTATTTTATCTTCTCGAAAGCTTTCTGACAGTTTTCATTCCAAACAATCGCTTGATCCTTTCTTAACAATTCGAAAATAGGCTCGCAAGTGGCTGTGAGGTGAGATATGAATCTCACAATGTAGTTCAATCTCCCAAGAAAACCATGAACCTCTTTCTCTGTTCTCGGCTCAGGCATTTCCTGTATAGCTTTTATCTTTAGAGGATCCACTTCAATTCCTTTTTCACTGACAATAAAACCCAGCAACTTCCCCGACCTTACCCCAAAAGTGCATTTGTTAGGATTCAACCTCAGCTTGAACTTCCTTAACCTTTCAAACAACTTTAAAAGATTGACCAAATGTCCTTCCTCCGTCTTTGACTTTGCAATCATGTCATCAACATATACTTCGATCTCATGATGAATCATATCATGAAAGAGAGTCACCATTGCCCGCTGATAAGTTTCCCCTGCATTTTTCAATCCGAAAGGCATAACTTTGTAGCAAAAAGTCCCCCACGGTGTGATAAAAGTAGTTTTCTCTATGTTCTCTAGGGCCATATTGATTTGGTTATACACAGAGAAGCCATCCACGAAGGAAAACACAAAGTATTGAGCAGTGTTATCAACCAAAACATTAATGTAGGGGAGTGGGAAATCATCTTTCGGGCTCACTCTATTCAAATCTCGATAATCGACGCACATCCTGACCTTCCCATCTTTCTTAGGTACAAGAACAATATTGGCGACCCATAGAGGGTAATTAGTGACGACATGAAAGCCAACATCCAATTGCTTTTGGACTTCCTCTTTGATCTTGACTGCCATATCAAGTATGGTTCTTCTCAACTTTTGCTTCACAGGTGGACATTCTTCTCGAAGAGGTAGACGACACATCAGTATATCGGTATTCAACCCTGCCATGTCCTCATAAGACCAAGCGAAGACATCTCTATACTCACGGAGCATTTCTACTAATCTTCTCTTGACACCATCTTCTAATGCAACCTCAACTCTGACTTCTTTCTTGTCGTCCTCAGTGCCTAAGTTGACGACTTCAACGTCCTCCTGATGAGGCAGAATAACCCTTTCCTCTTGTTTCAAAAGTCTGGCTAGTTCTTCAGGTAGGTCACAATCTTCATCAGTCTCTTCTTCAGCATGGTAAATAGGGTTATCAAAGTCATATCGAGCCATAGCCAAATCTGGATCGATGGTATCTGAGATATGAAATCTGCATGATTGATGTTTTATGCTTATTATGATACGCAAACAAACACAAACACATTGCCATTTTTCTGTTTTGTTTTAATTAAAACGTAAAAGGGAAAAACAAGGTGTCGCTTCCGCAAAAATAAGGTGCCGGCAAAACAGAAGAGTCGCCACCTTTCGTTATTTATCCCTCAGAACGGGAAAGGAAACGATCGGAAAAACCTGACGAAAAGGTATAAGATAAGGTCATCGTAACCATTGTCTGGGTTCAGGAGTCGGTTACGCAAGGGGAAGGTATTAGCACCCCTCACGTCCATCGTACTCGATGGGATCCATGCTTGTTGTGTTTACTGGACGAGTTGGTTTATCTATCTACCTATCAAGGCTAGTTTAAAAAGAAAAGAAAAATGACTCGGCAAAGCGTCACGCTTTATGCCTACGTATTCTCATCAGAGAATGAGAAATCAGAGTCAACGTAGTTCGACTAACTACGGGTTACGGGGAAGGTGGCTCACCAATACATCAGTATTGTGCCCACGTACTCTCAACAGGTATGAGAGATCAGAGCTTACGTAGTTCGGGCTACTACGGATTACGGGGATTCAGATTCATCTATTTTATCGAGTAGGGCTAAACAGCAGTTCCAGCAGTTAGGGACAAGGCCTGTTTGCGGTGGCGCTGAAGTTTAACAACACTCTTTTCTTCAGAAAAAGCTTCCTTTGAATTATGGGCCCACAGGGCAAAAAGGTTTGAAGTTTGTTTTCTGTCTTTTACGGAAGAAGTGTTTTTTATTGTGTTTGCAATTTCAATCGCACTAAAGACTATGACCTGAGAGTGAATGCGTCACATGTCACCCAAAGGGTGCCATACTAAACATCCAGACTGTTGAAAAGAAGCTCTCCAACAATCCTTTCTCAGATAGCTTAAGGCTCGTGACGTACGAAAGAAATTATTCATGATTACTGTATCTTAAGCTGTTTTGAGATGAGAAGAGAACAGGCTCAACTAAAGGGAAACCGTCAAGTCCTAATGTTGTCATGCCAAGGATTCATCCTATGGTTGAAGTTGAAACAGGGAACTCCTGGGAGTCATCATGCATAGGTTTCAACCTAAAGTTCTATCATCACTTCCTTATCAAAGGAAGTGAGATTCCTAAGGGATCATGTCAATGGTATACAGAAACAGGTAAAGCATCAGCTTAAACAGTAAACACTAAACAACTGTAAAATGCATGCAATGTAAGTGAGGGAGGAAATGTGTGTGGGGGCATCAGCCTCCACAAGCTCATCTCAACCTCAAGCCAGATATGAATAACTGCAATCATACAGAAGAAATAACATGCTTTCAAGCAGAATATGAGCAACTGCAATCATACAGAAGAAATAAAATGCTATCAAGCAACACAAACCACATAGGCAAGGGAGATGGGCTCTACCGAATACCCGCAAGCAAAGCCACACAGTAACAATACAAGCAGAGGGAGCAACTCAACCTCTAGTGCAATCATGCTCCTAGTTTAAAGTCAGTCTAGATATGAACTTATTCTAATGCATCAAGCAAGACAAACAAGGCACATCAATACAGAGAAGAAAACAAACAAGAAAGCAGATGAACAACTCTTTCAATTTCAAGCTTCAGCTCTTCTAACAGCAATCCAGTCTTCAGACTTCAACCACCCTTCAAGGCTACCATCTCCCATGACAAGCATCAACTTGCTTCTCCAAGGTTTCAACCTATCAAACATAAGTATCAACTTATTCTCTCTTCTCCAAGCTTCAGCTCCTCAGTCAATTCTACCTTTAGGCTTCACTCTTAACTACAAGTATCAACTTGATTCCTTCAGGCTCTCCAAGCATCAATGTACAAGTGTCAACTGGTCCTTTATTCCTCAAGCCTCAGCTCTGCACTCAATCTCAATTGAATCCTCTTCATAAGTATCAACTTAGTCTTCAAGCTTCAGCTCTCTTTGCTTTACCAGTATCAACTTGGTCTTCTTCTCCTACAAGCTTCAGCTTCTTTGAGTAATCTTCAATCACATGGAAGTGTCAACTTCATCCTTCAATTCTTTAAGCCTCAGCTCTTCACTCAATCTCAATTGGGTCTTCAAGTATCAACTTGTTCTTCTTGCCCTTCAAGCTTCAGCTACCATGGCAATGCTCGAGGAATCATCCTCTTCCACACTCTTCAATAAAGTCCTCATATTCAAACTCAAGTCCAACATCTTTCAAGATATTCAAACCAGAAGACAGTTGATTTAACAGGATGAGGGGAAATGATAAACAACTTACTGACAACCAAAGGAAGCCTGTAAGGGTTCTTCATTATGAGAGACTGGTTCCCTCAAAGTTCTACTTCCCAGATAAGGCCACTCATCCTTCCAAAGGAGGGATGTGAATATCTTAGAAGGACTTTTAGTCATTGGGAAGAATGGAAGCACAATATGCTTTCCATATTTGTGAAAGAAATCATTCTAACTATAAGACTCTCCCTATGTTTCCTACCTCCTAAATCTTCATCAGACACCATCAGGCACAAGCAACTCCAAGCTCCAAGCAACTTCAAGCAACTTCAAGCATCCTTACCTTTTCTTCAACTTGTCTTCAATCTCAACCAAAGGCAAACAAAGCAAAACCCTAATCTAAGGGGCTAAAGAAGTTAAACTAGTTGAATTAGTAAGTTAGGATCACCTAAAACCTAGTACTAAAGTTAGTCCTAACTAAAATACTAAAACCAATTGTAAAATCCTACAAAAATAACTATGGGAACCTAGGTCAATCATGACTCTACCATATTAATTTCAGAGATCAAATCATCAAATTAGACCTAGAAATATATTCTACATTACAAGGTACTAAACCTAAACCCTAAAAGGAAGCACCTAAATATCAATCTAGAAAGCACACCTATTTTCATCACAAAAATGTGAAAAAAAATGCTATGGGAGCATACATGTCTAAGCTAATCATACACAAAAAATCAGGATCAAAATCATCACCACATGATCACACAAAATTCCACAAAATTAGGTATCAAACATAACCATTTTAATATCAATTAAAATATAAAATTCCCATAAAATTAGAAAATACATGAAATGAAAATATTTTTTATCTAAAAAATACTAGACTCAATCATGAGTAAAATGCAAAAAGAATGGGATTAATTGGATTAATTTTCAATTTTATATGATTTTTCCAAGAACCATGAACAAAATGAAAAAATAATGAAAATCCAATTAAAATAAACACACGCGCGGTGCAAATAGCAATGACAATCAGTACAAATAATGGATTGGGCCTTCAGGGGGTGTGATTATCAATCCTTTCACTAAGCCCAGCATCAGCACTCAAATGAAACGATGCGTTTCATTAATTCAGGTCCTTCACAAACTGGGTTTAAAATGTGGTCGTTGGATGAGGGTCATAGTCCAAGTCAAACCAAGATCTGATGGTCCTGGGGTCATCTTCCCCAATTCAAACCTCTACAACTCGCGCGCAGCTCCGACCACCACCGATGGTGCTCCGGTCGCTGTCCTCAACCCTAACTCTCTCTAGGATCATCCATTGCAAACGGTCTACACATGAAACATGTCCCAAATTCCCTCACGAACTCATTCATGCCCTTAATTCTCTCTGAAACCTCAAGATTCACCATATCCAATTCTCAACCGAAAATGGTAACATCCTAGATTGGTCACTAATTCTCAAATTAACTATCTGAAATCATTCCTACACCATTCTATAATGCATCTAACACCTTAATTCATCTTGATTCTACCTAATTCATGCTAGAGGAAGAAAGTTACTAACCTGAAAATCTTGGATGAACAGATGCACTAAACCTTCAATTCAAGCTCTCCAACTTTCCAGACACGATCAATGGATCCTCTCCTTGCTTCTGTATGCAATAGAACTGGTTGAAAGCTCTTGAATCTTGAAATCCGATGGTGAGTTGCCGGTGGAAAAATTCAATTGCTCCTACACGATTCAGCCACGAATTCTCTTGGATTATGATCTGGATTCAATCCCTAGCATCCATGGAAGAAGTTGCAATCAAGAAAATGGATGGAAAGTGAGGAAATTGGTGAAACCGAATTCAGTTGCAAACCAAGAAATCTCAATCTCAATCTATGCTCTCTCCTTCAATCAACACCAACCTTTCATCTGAACCTCTTCTACTCAATATATAGATGATGTATGGATGATCTAGAACCCTCTAGATCCTTTTAATGAGAGTTTTAATCTCTCATGTCATGAGATTTTCAACCATATGCCATGATGTGCATAATTATGTTTGCAGCTTGGAATCCATCCCATTCTCTTTCAATTTCTCCCCTAGTGACATTTTGAAAGTGTTTGGCTTGCAAGGAATCTTGCTCATGCCTTGATTCTAGGTTTTGCAAATGTTACTTAATATGCAAGCAACTACTTTTCAAAGCAATTCCACAAATTAGACCTCAAATAAAAATTGTGGCTAAACCAATGTTCTTAAAATGTTTTCTAGAGTCAAAATGATATATTACATGCCATGGTTTGGGTGTGTAGATTGAAAATATCAATTTCCAACTTTGGTTTATTTAACTTATGCCTTTATTTTAGGTCATTTTTGCAACTTTGAGCTACAAGCATTTACAACATCTCATGACCTCTTTACTAGCCTTAAAACATCCTTTTGAACAAGTTTGATGTTGAACATTTTCCCATTTGAAGCATGGAAATAGGAGTTATGGCCTTATGCTTGAAATGACCTGTAATCTCCAAATGACCAAAATACCCTTGACTTGTCAAAGCCATAACTTGAGTTCTATAAATCCTATCAAGGACTTATAGCACTCTATAGAAAGCTAAGAGGATAAGGAACAACATTCATGTTGACCAAAAGTTCATAGGAATCGTCCTTCTTGGGAAAAAGTTTGATGCAAGTTGGGTAACCTTCAAGCCCCCAAATTCACATACCTCAGATGACCTGTAACTTGTCAAAGTCATAACTTGAGTTCTACAAATCCTATCAAGGACTTCTAGCACTCAAATTAAATCTAATACCAAGCTCTACAACATTCATGTTGGGGGCAAGATGAGATGACAATCACATCTTGGGCTAAACTGCCTTGGAGATAGGGGTCAAACTAGGGGATTTTACACTGTCAAGCCTTAGAAACCCTAGCTTGAAACTTCTCAAACTCTTCAATCATGATGAGTTGACCTTGGAATCATCCTTATAACATCTCAATGTGTCAATCCATGATCACATGGCCCTTGAATTAGGTCTCAACCTTGTTCAAATCATCAGTTGACCTAGGGTTGACCCAGTCAAACCCTAATTACACCACTCATGGCTGAGGCTTCTTAATCTTGCACAATGACCTGTCTAGGCTTCATGATGGCTTTCAAGACATCTCATAAGCTCTCTCAAGGCTTCAAGTCCACACTCCTGGCTTCAGAATCATCTGAGGTCTTCCCACAATTCTCAAGTTAGGAGACACACCCTCTTGGTTTCAACCCCTCTCTCTAAGGATCTTCTGACTTCTCTGACAAAGATATCTACCCTTGAACACTTGAATAGCCTTCTTGGCTAGCTTCATAGTCTTGTATAGCTCTTTATTGGTAATCATACCTTTTGATCTCCTGCATACATGTCAATGAAATGCAAATGATGATGCTAATGTGAATGAAATGAAACATAAGCTAGGTAAAGAAATGTTGGGCAAATTTTGGGGTGCAACACAAGGATCAAAATATTTGAATGCAAAAAGGACGTCTTTTCATTCATGATAAAAGTTTGAAAATAAACAAAGGGGCCCTACAAAGGAAAGTCACTACATCTTGGGCTGAACGTAGGACCAGACATAATTAAAAACAAATGAAAATTACTCTTCTAATGTAACTTGTATGATTTCCTCCATAGTCCAGTTGCAAAGCCTTTGCCCAGGGACACATGGAGGAATCCATGCGTCCATATCACAATCATTGTCTCCTTCATCATCCTCAACAACATTTATCCTGTCAAATATAACCCCTCCACTGGTAAATTGAACAGGTCCTCTGTACTTTGGAGGATCCCTTGAAGAAGAAAATGGGCTATATCCCAGACTGAACTTGTCATGCTTAGAAGGAACATCAAACACTTGGCCCCATTTATGGGAAGACCTAGATTCAACTATAGCACTGGCTTCCTTGAAGGAAGACATCGAGACCTCTGGACCTTTAGCTTCTACAGGAGGCTTCTCCTCAATTTGCACAGTTTCAAAAGCTTGGCAAAGCGTCTCGTGGATCTCACCGTCCACTTCCACATACTTAAAGGATGATAACTGACTGACCTTAATATCTTCCTCCCCACAAACGGTAACCACTTTCCCCTCCACCATATACTTCAATTTATAATGCAACGTGGATGTAACTGCCCCAGCAGAGTGCATCCGAGGCCGACCGAGCAAACAGCTGTAAGCTGGCTGGATATCCATGATATTGTTAGTTCCATGTTTCTATGATTGTCCATGGTTATATGATTGGCTAAATTTTGGTAAAACATGATTTTACATTGATGTCAAGCTGAATGTTATGACATCCATCTGCTATCATGATAGAACTGCTGTCACGTGTTTTTAATCAAGATGTCATTATCAATGTCATGACATTACTGTCTGGTACAACAGGAGCTGATGACAAAACTGTTGTCATGTGGTTTAATCAGAATGTCATTACCAATGTCATGACATTGCTGTCTGGTACAACAGGAGCTGCTGTTTTATATCACTTGACAAAAGAGCTTTGGATATACCTCATCAGTATGTGAAGGCCAAATAGACTCATTAGGAACAAAGGAAGATTTAATTGGTGTTCATAAAAAGGATCTTTGAGATTTTTTAGGAAACTATAATATGCTTGTTTCTACTGTTGTGGAGAAGATTCTGCAGGAGTGTTCAGCAGGGTGAGTTTGGTCAGCTAAGAACAAAGTGTGTTGGATGTCATTACCAATGTTATGACATCTCAAGCGTATGACATCAGGGCGTGTGTTTAAGTTTACTGTTATATTGCAAGAGGAAACTCAGGCTATACTTCAGGAAACCTTTTATGGCTCCTTAGTTATCTCAGGCGAGATTCTAGTCAGGGCTGGGCATAACATGAAGCAGCTGTGACCTAATTTGGCAGCACCTTGAATTATGGAAAGTGGTTTTTCTTGGTTAAACCTAATGTTTGTTACTTTTGACCAGCCCAATCTTGGGAAATCAAGCACTCACAACAAGAAAAACTTGAGTGTAGAATTAAGGTTTAAGATTTTGAGAGTCCATTGTATGTGACCTTGTAAGTCACCCTTTGTATCTTTGGATGCATCGTGGTAGACATGTTTAGGCTGTTATAAGTACAGTGTTAATTGTTCACTCAAAGCTTTTAAGTAAGAGTGTATTTGTGAGTGAAGAGTTTTGTTCTTCATGTGTATTTGTGTGTCTTAGGAATACTTGTACACCAAGCAATTATCTGCTGTATGATTGCATTGGTCTAGAGTTCTTAAGCTGTCTGTTCACTCAAAGCTTGTAAGCAAGAGTGTATTGTTCTTGATTGAAGCTGTTAAGCAAAATCAAGTATTATGACTTTGAAGAGTGTCTTCTAAATTATTCCTTTTGTATTGAATTTTTTATCACTACGGTGATTGAGAGGGAGTGAGCGGGGTCTCTTGTCTAGTGGATTCTAGGCAGAAATTACATTGGGTAGAGATTAAGTGAGGAGTTGTAAACGGGGGAGTTTAGCTCTGAATTAATTATGCTAATAGTGGATTTCCTTCCTGGCTTGGTAGCTCCTAGATGTAGGTGAGGTTGCACCGAACTGGGTAAATAATTCATTGTGTTATTTATCTTTCAGCATTTACAATTCTGCATAATTTAAATGGTTAGATAAATAGTCTGTCTGTCTGCTGATGTTACAACATATGTCATGACATTGGTACAATTTAAAGTAATTTAAATTGGTCATGGTTCGTCCTTGTTCTGTTTCAGCAGAGATCAATGTTCTTTGCATCTCTTAGGACATATGAGATCTACATACCAGAATTTCAGATATAAAATGTTGCATCAGAAATCTTCGGCTCCACCTGTATGGGCATAATGATCTCACCAAACACTGACCTCTTAGAACCATCGAAAGCCCTCACAACTAAGTCGCTTGGTGTGAAAATCAACCCTTAAGTATCTAGCTTCATTAAGACTTTCTTTGGTAGTACATTAAGGGATGAACCAGTGTCTACCAAGAAATGAGATATCAAGCCTCTCTGCACTCCATAGATATATGTAACACATGATTATGGCTCATCTTGGCAGGACTCAAATCCAAATCTATAAAACCCAACCCATCTCCAGCATTCACACGAGCCACTACGCCTTCTAGATGATTCACCGAAATCTCTTGCGGCACAAATGCTGAATTCAAAATTTTTAACAGCGTATTCTGGTGTGCCTCAGAGCATAATAATAGCGAGAGAATAGAAATCTTGGATGGCATTTGGTGTAAATGATCTACAATCCTGTAATCACTTTTACGAATAAGCCTCATGAATTCTTCGGTGTCTTTTGCATAAGAATCTTTGTCAACTTGTTGATGCATATCTTCTTCTACCACAACCTTACCTTTACCCTTATCATTTCTACCAACACTAGTTTCAGGTGGAGAGAAAACTCTGCCACTCCTGGTTATTCCTCCTGATCCGACAATGTTTTCAACAGAAGTGCCTCCAAACGATGCCCTTACCAGCTCTTGTTTTTTCCCGTTGCAAAACACCTCTACCCCATAATTCCAAGGAATGTCCTTGGTGCTTTCATAAGGTACTGATTCTAGAGTAGTAATAATAACCGAAGTTGGCCTTGGCGTGCGCTGAGGTGTTAATTGTCCGGTATGGAATTGAAATCGTTGCAACCACATCCCGTTCATTATTAATCTCCTCAATCTCTTCTTCTCCCACAATCCTGTCAACTGTAAACAACCATCATCAATCCAACTCTGAATATAACTTCTCAAAGAAACGCAACCCTCTGGATGCACAACACATTCTACAAAACCCTCTAAACAACCCGGATAAACACCTTCTTTTAGCAGTTTGTCTTTTATGAAGCTCAAAGACGTCTTCAATTTTGCAACAACAATTATCAGGTTCAACCTTTCTCCTTCGATAACAGTGTTGGTTCTAGCCACCCCATGATTTGGCATTGGGTCCTGATTTACATTGGGGGTCTCATTTGTGAAATTTATTGCTTTTGAGTCAAGTAAATCCTAAACCTTATGCTTGAATGCTTTGCAGTTATTAATGTCATTGCCTGGAGCTCCATAGTGGAATCACACCTAGCATTTGCATTATAACCTGGTGGAGGTGTACCAGTGAGTGACGCCAAAGTTCTCTTATGAATAAGCTGTAATTGTAGCAGATGTTACAAGATCTGTGAGTAAGGCATGAGAGGCATGTCAAACTACCTATTGGCCATCCTTTCTCTATCTTGGTAACGACGAGGCATAGTAGTTTGTTGCTGAGGTACAGCCGGAATAGCTATACTGGCAACTTGCTGTTGATGCTGATGTTGAGGTTGATATTGATGTTGAGGTTGATGTGGCACTCAGTATCTATTTCTATAGGCTGATACAACATTCATATCCCCTTTTCTCTTCTTTCCCATTGTATACTTTCTTCATTCCTCCTGATGAAGGTTCTACCCCACTTGATAACTTTCTTATCTTTATCGTGTTCTCTACCCTTTCTCCTGCCATTACCAAATTTGAAAAGCTTCCAGACATGCATCCAATCAATTTTTCATAATATGTTCCTAGAAAGGTCGCCATGAACATGTCAATCAGTTCACGCTACACCATTGGAGGTTGCACTCTGGCTGCTAACTCTCGCCACCTCTGGGCGTATCCTTGAACCCTTCATTATTCTTTTGTGACAAATTTTGCAATTGCACCCTATTAGGCGCCAAGTCACTATTGTACTGATAGTGACGCACAAATGATTCTCCCAACTCTCTCCAGATTCTTATATGTGTCCTTTCTAGACCCATATACCACTCCAAAGAAGGACCAGACAGACTATCCTGAAAAGAAATGCATCAAAAGTTTCTCATCATCCTAGTACGCTGACATTTTCCAAAAATAAGCCCTGAGATGTACTCTAGGACAAGTCGTTCCTTTGTACTTATCAAAATCTGGTATTTTAAACTTTGGGGGAACTCTGACCTCTTGCACCAGTCCCAGATCTGACATATCGAGTCCTAGAGAATTTTGGTTCTCGAAGGCTGTCATCTTTTCTTCAAGCAGTTTAAACCTCTCATCAGCTTCTGTGGGAAGACCCACATCCAAGTCTCTCATTGAAAACACATTCTCCTGATCATCCTCTTCCCAATGGGGACCTGCAGCTCCGTGTATAGCACCCACACTTCCTCCAGCACCAGCTACATGAATTCCTCCCCAATGACCTCCGCCAGGAGGGTTAACTACAGTTGGAATACCGTTGACCTGAGGAACATTACCATCAACTAGAGGAGGGATAACATTAGTCCCTCCATGTAGAACACCATTACCATCCACCCGTGCTATTAGTGGTTGAACCAAAGTTCTCAATTGCTCCTGCCCATTAGCTACACCTTGCATTATCTCCATAAATTATGCCATTCTGTCCTTGACCTCCTGCAGCTCCTGCTATACTTGATCCATAACTCTTCATTGATTCCCTTTTGTAGAATACCTATAGAAAAATGGATCTCTAATCTTGTTAACTGTTGAAGAAAACCAAGTAGAAATAAGATTGAAAGTTCCAATAACACCTGCTATGCAAATGAAAATGATGATGCAAAATGCAAGCATGTATATTTGATTTGGGGAAATCTCCCCCTTGATTCTAGTTCCAAAAATAAATAACAAAACATGAGAAATAAATGGAAGAATCACAAGCCTCTCTTATAAATAAAACAAGAATGGAAGTCAGCGTATACAAAACATCAGCAGGAAATACAATTGCATACAATCTTACGACCCCATCCAACAAATCTGGCGATGGTCAAAACACAGGACAAGAAAAAGTAATACTACTGGAATATTATATCAGATAAATTTTTCATCCACTGTCACTCCTGTGTCAAGTCTGAACTTCTTTTCGCAACTCCTTTGTGTTTGGATGTTCAGGTCTTGCAATCAACTCCTGTATGAGCAAGTCTTTTCTGCAGATAACATCTTTCAAGCCTTGAGCATAATCTTCCCAAGCATCCTCTCCAAAGACATCTTCGAGTCTTGGTTTCTTCAATTCTTCCCTCACCTTGAGCTCCTCCATTGCTGACAAGGTTTCTTGTAGTTTCTGATCACTTACATACCTACGAGATGATTCTGTTGAAACTTCTTCATCTTTGACTTTGAGCTGCATCTTCAATCTGTCAATCTTTCTATGAAGTTCATCCTCCCTTCCCTTGTTAGCAGTTAATGCAGCGTTCCATTGATCGTTGAACTTAGATATTTCCAAGTAAGCTTTATCCAGTTCTTTCTTCTTATGTTTAAGGATACTGTCGGTACTTTTTAAATCTTGGTCAACTCGTCCTCATACCCGGATCTCTTCAACTAACTCCTTTTCCACCATAGCCAAAGCTTTTGTCTTTACCTTCGTTAAGTAAACAATTTCATTCTTATCACTCTTCAGTTGACTGATTTCCTTTTTTAGCTCTTCATTTTCCTTACGCAATTCTTCCTTTTCCGCATAAAACTTATTGTATCTTTGAATATCCACCATTGTAGGTTCTTCAATCATCAAGGGGTATAAGGGTTCTTCAGCAGGAAATGGCAACATAATCTTCTCCACCCTTCTCCGAATACTTTAAGTAAGGGTCATAAGACCTGCAATCACCTTTGCCCAAAGAAAGTTTTCCCTTCTTATGAACATTTCCCCATGCTTCTTCTATTCTTGCCAGAATATCATAGTCAACCACACCTGTGAAGTACAAAGATTCCTGCACTTCCTCCTCCTTCGGGGGTCCTCTCAAAGCGTATCCAAATTGTCTAACAGCAAGAGAAAGGTTGTAATTAATTCCCCCTTTTCTTCCTATCAAGGGTACATTAGGAAAGCTTCCACAAATAAAGATAATCTCCATGCCAAGCAGATCCCGATTAAACCAAATAATATCTTTAGCCTCCACACCTATAATCCTCTTTGACCATTCAGATGTAACCCTTGTATCAACAAAAGTTCCAACACGAGGAAGGTGATCTATAAACCACTTGTGAAAAAGCGGTGTACAACAAGAAACAATCTTCCCTCTCCTCTTCTCATTCTTATAGTGCATTGAGTGATATAGGTCTCCGAGAAGAGTGGGCACAGGATTCTTGGAAACACAAATGCCAAAGGCATCCATATCAATGAAATCTGGTATATCGGGGAACAAAAAAATTCCATATATGCACAGAGCCAGGACAACGCTGAAAACCACCCAACAACCTTCTTTTGCATATTTATGAGCTTTACCCACCAAGAAAGATAGGGTGAAGCCAGAAATTCCATTTCTACGAACCACATTATCCACCAAGTCAGAATTGCTCAAATAAAGAGCATTGGAAAACTTCTTTAGGTCGGGCTCTTCTTCTGTATGATAGAATGGCATTTCATCTCAGATCGAAACCCCCAAAATGAAAGAAAATTCTTCCAAAGTAGGCACCAAGACATAATCAGGAAAAGTGAAGCAGCGCAATGGAGGGTCATAGAACTGCAGTAAAGCATGGATAGCCCCTTGTTCGTAGTTTGTAACTTTGCGGACAAGGCTTATAATTCTCCCATAATCTTTTTTGAAATCTTTAAGAACGCCAGGATCGACCATAGAAATCAGACCAAATAAAGGTCCTAACTCCGACAGTGGAAACTTGTAGATGATAGTCTTTTTCAACTCAGGTTCCATGTTGATAGCTGATCAAATTACTAGAATAAAAGTGAAGAAGAGAACTTGAGAAGACACACGCATGCAAATGCTAACATGCAATATGGATATGCAAATGCAGACAGGGATCAAGGTATCAAGAACTGTTGTGCTGCTGACTGGGTTAGACCAAATTTTTTCTCCAATAAGAAAACCCAGAAACTCTAACAGAAAATCATAGTATCCAAGGTCAAAGGCCTGCTCTGACAAGAAAACCGGAAAACCGAGTTGGTTGAAGGTTAAAGTATCCTGCAAAACCTATCCTTCTCGTAGGTAGGTCATAGTCTTGAAAGGTACGACATCTTATGCAGGTCGTCAGTATAACATACTCTTAGGTCGAGAAACGAAGATACGTTTACCATTTCTGGTTTGGCATCATGGTCAATTAAGGAGGTCTCAATTAACTTCCCAATGAACGGTCTCCAGAGTCGTTAGCTTTCAGATCCAACACCCCCTTAACTGTCCAAGATGCACAAGATAGGGTGTCTTCAAAGAAAACCTCGTCTGGATGTGAATTTCGTGTAGACTCTTGTGTGGAAAGATGCCACACAAGTCCACACTACTCTCCACACTAATCCTATGTGTATACTCAAGCCTGGGTATTGGGCTTATCTCTCATGGAACAACGCACCCAGCAACACAGCAGCAATATAATATGACAACAATGATAAAGTGTAAAAATAAAATGCAAATGCAATGATATACAACAAAATCATAGAAATACATCACACATATACACAAATATACACCCAAAAACAAAAACAGACAAGCGCTAGGATTGACTCTCATAGGGAACTGTTTTTGTCCTCAATAGAGTCGCCAGCTGTTGCTACTGCAAAAAAAGGGCCGGCGAAAAACCTAAAAAACGAGAAAGGCAAGGTCATCACAACCAAATCTTGAGTTCGGGAGTCGGTTACGCCAAGGGGAAGGTATGAGCACCCCTCACGTCCGTTATACTCAACGGGATCCACACTAGTTGTCTAATAAAAAAGGTGTATTATCTAAAAACTACTACTAAACGGGGGAGGGAAAAGAAAAATGAGACTCGATAGGACATTGTCGCCCTATGCCTACGTATTCCCTCGTGCAATGGGAAAGTCAGAGTCAACGTAGTTCGGAAAACTACGGGTGATGGGGGGAAGGTTGCTCGCCAAGACATCGTCGTCTTGTGCCTACGTATCCTCATCTGATATGAGAAATCAGAGCAAACGTGGTTCGGGAAACTAGACCACTGGTTGGTGAAGTGTTCTTTATGAGTGATGTTAAGTTCCCATTTCAGCAGTTAGGGTCAATGCCTGTTTACAGTTGTCATACCCTAAATTTGTCCTACCATTTCTTTTTTATGTGTCAAGTTTTGTAGCCTATGGCCATGGTCCGCTAAAGAATTAGGTCTTGGAGGTTATGTTTGTGCTTATTTTGATTGCATGTCTTGATAAATGTGGCTGATTCTAGAAAGAAATGGGAAGAATGCCTACATTCTCATAGCCAAGATATGATTAGTTGATTTCAAGATAATGCCAAACATTGAGCAAGCACCATTTACTTCTCGAATCTTGATTCAGCTGGTTTCAAGTACAACTTCAAGTTATTTCCCATTTTTGTTCAAAATGATTCTATGTCACATTTTTAAATCAATCCAATGTAATAATTGGAATTTTTTTTCTTTCTTAAAACCATAAAAAATTAGTCGCGCCCATAAAGTCATCCATTTCTTTAAAGGTAAGATTAAGTTGGTGATCAAGCATGAAGGTCAATGCCACTATATGAATTAAGGTTATCAGTTTCTTTTTGAAGAGTTGAGAACTGTTTTGTATGGTGTAGCCAAACCATGGACATGGCTCTCGAACCAAGAGGGTTCAAGTTATGAACAGATTGTTTCCAAATTATTCTCGAGCCAAATTATGCGATGGAGTCATTTTAAAGCATGGTCAAATTTGTTTGCAAATCAAATTACTCAAGATAGTCAATTGGTTCCAAAGTTAATTTTAGTTCCTATGATTACTTGATTTTTGACTCTTACTTCAGGATGTGTTTCGAAGATATCTCAAGCCATGATTTATGATACTCCAAGAGACATGAGCCAAAACGCACACCTGACCTCAAAATATTTCATTTATCAGAATTTGCATAGTTTTTTTACAATAATAATTGGAAAGACAATACATAGTGTACGGTAAATGCATGGCTGCATAACAGTCCAGGAATTATAGAAAATCCCATAACTTTACGGTAAATGTATTATAGAAAAGCCCATAGATTTTCCCAAACTACCAGCCCGTGAGTCTATCGGCAAGCTCACCTCATGCGTGCCCCTTTTCCTCTTCAAATAAAGGCCATATGCACAAAAGCAACAAAAGTGACACAGTACACAAGGTGGACAATATTTGAAGATTTGAATAACAAGCAACCCCACACAAGCCTGTGTATTGCGTACGACCCATCACCAAAAAAAAACTTGCAGCAAAGATGGATTTTTGATAAAGAAACACCACATAGAAGCCACGTCTTTGTTTTGGACCATACCGCAACGGCACCTCACGCACCTTGCAATCCATTCCGTACACACACCAGAGTCGCGCGACGCAATGCTTTTTCACAGTACTGAAGGAAAAAACCAAAATTATGTACAAACTGTTTTGGCAACACATATGACCATGAAGACCTGCAATCTGCACCGTTGATATTGACATCAGTTGCTAACAAAGAAAATAAAAGCAAACCAATCCATGAATGATTGCTGAAATTGTACCTTCACGGAGCAAAACTGGAGCAAGTTGTCATACTACGGTACGATCACGACGCGACGACAATTTGGTATACACAACAACATATTCACTAATGATTACACCATAACCTGAAAATGATAGCAGTAGATTAAAAGGAATCATGAATTCAAAACGCACGACAACAACGGTTTAACAGGGGAGTCCTATTCAAAAATATGAGCTCATTTTAAGTCGTGGAACTGATGGCATATTGTGTGTGAAAGTGTGAATAATTGAAACTATTGCAAATGGCTCACAAACGTACCATAACCTGAGCTTTTTAGCCTTGGAATTGTTACGCACAAATTCGCAGCTGCCGACGTCCAGCTCGCAAGCTTGACAGCGTGAGGGAAACAAGTAACAGGTCTATGGCGTGCCGCAATTTGCTTCATACGAGCCATAAGTTTGCATAACATTACACTATTGCTCATAACCGCAGCTCACCAAGAAAACCTCCACCAATACCTGCTAAGCGCGATACGCATCAACAACATGAATTGGTGATTTCAACCCATAATCTGCACAAGTTCATATTTACACCAACTTTCCAAAATAGCAGAACTTACAAAGTAATCACACTGCCGCGGGATGAAACGGTGCTGCTAGAGTTATACACAGCCACATCTAAGTTGTTTCACGCACCAAATCACCTAGAATAACAAAACAAGGAATCACGTCACAGTCTGTACCAAAACCAATAATGCACATATATAACCTGCGGTGCATCAAATGCAGCAGCGTACTAATCCGGGCCATTACTTTGCAAATCGTACGAAGGCGGAAAAGAAGGAAGCTTTTCTAAAATCGTACAAAACTTGCAGCATAAACGATTACCTCCATCAAGACACAATAAAAGAGCCACAAAATTTCACAGAGCTACCAAAATAACCCTTCAACTCGTACGACTTGTACAACCACTACCAATTTCCAAGAGAAAGCATCCGCAAAACATGCACCAAGAAAACCAACACAACTTTTGTCTCGTCATGCATATTCCCGCAAACCATACGAAATGCACAATTGCATCTGCGAGGAAAAAAACATACGACCATGTTGGAGGATTTGCGAGACTCTTTCCATTTCTACCCTTCTTCGTCTGGTATAAAAAAGAAACAAAAAAGATTGTTGAAGAGGAGAACCCTAGCCGCCGGTTTTTCTTCCTCTCTCTCATTGATCTTCTTCCTCCAAGCTCTAAAAAAAAATTTCTCACCAACAGAAAAAACCCATTTTCTTCTTCTTCGATATCCATTTTCTTCAACCACCTAACCCTCTTCACCAACAGACCCTTACCCTTTCAATCTTAAATCTTCAACAACCCATAAACCCATTTCCAGATCAAACCCTTCATTGAACCAACCCCAACCTTAACAATACCAAACACTCATCTTCTTCAACGTCCACAATAATAACACAAACCTCCAAATCCCTAAATCAAAGAAAAATCCCAAATCTCTAAACCCAGAAAATAGATGAGGTAAAGGTTCAAAATCAAATCCGAAAATGGAGAAGTGATTTGGAGTAGAGATTGAAGACGAATGCAAACGGGTTAAGGGAGAGAGAATCGGAAGTTGTGAGTTGAAGGTTGGAACGATTTTGTTTTGCCATTTATGTTTTGATCATGAAGTTTATGGTGATGGGCCGGGTTTGTTTCGGTTTTGGACGGAATGGTTTGAGAAAATCATGCTGAAGCCTTTTCTTGTTTCTCACTTTCATTTCAGCATTTTTTTATATATATATTATTTTTAAAATTAACTTTGATATTTTTTAAGATTGTTAATATATATTTATTTAGATCTGTTTTGTTTAATAGTTCCTTTTCTAAATAATTTCTTTAGTTTATATTTTCTAAATACTTTCTTTAGTTTATATTAGATTTAACTATATATTTATGTAAGTGCTCTTGAGTGGCTGCATTTTGTGGCAAAACTTTAGAGTGTGCATGTATGTCATACTGAATGTCAGGACATACTTAATGATGTGTGTGCAGGGTAAGTTAACTATAAGTTAAGCTGAATGTCATACAGAATGTCATGACACTGACCGTATGACATCCAGCGGGCAAGTTAGTTTTTCTGGTATCTAGAAATCAGGAATCAAATCAGGAGCTCAAGCTGAAAGACAAGAGACATTTGAGAAGCCCTAAAGCGAAACTAAAATATCCCTGAATTAATTGGCAAGCATGTTGACTATTGAAGATAGGTTTGTTATGAATAAAACCTAATTTATGCACCAAGGCCCCAAGGACTGAATGCACTATAAATATCAGAAGGAGAAATACTAGAAATCAAGAACTTAACAGAAGATCAAAGAGTGAAGACCAAGAATCCTTGTGAGTGAAGAAGGTTGTTCTTCACGTGAGTATTGTGAATGAAGAAAGAGTGTTCTTCACGTGTGTAGTGTGTCTTAGGAATACTTGTTCACCAAGCAACTGTATGCTGCATTGGTTAGGTAGTTTCTAAGCTGTTGTGCCACTCAAAGCTTTTAAGCAAGAGTGTGTGTGTCCCTTGATCAAACCTTTTAAGCAAGATCAAGGTGTGTATGAAGTGTGTCTTCATCTTTATTCTAAAACTGTAATTGGATATCACTGTGGTGTGATTGAGGGGGAGTGAGTGGGAATACTCAGGTCTAGAGTGTCTCTAGGTTGAATTTTCATTGGGTAGAGATTAAGTGAGAAGTGCAAACTGGTTGTTTGACTTTGAATTGATTCTGCTGATAATGAATTTCCTCCATGGCTTGGTAGCCCCCAGATGTAGGTGTTGTTGACACTGAACTGGGTGAATAATCGCTGTGTTATTTATTGATTTTACTTATAGGTTTATTATTTAGTACAGTAGTCAATGTCACAGTGGATGTTATAACTTTGGTAATAACATCCATCATGTGCTTGTCAGAATTCCAATTGGCATCAGAGCAGGCACCCTGCCTGTTTAATCTGGGTGAGATCCATGGAAATAAATTCGGGTACTATGGATAAAGATATAGGATTCACTAATAGACCTCTAATTCTGGATGGTTCTAATTATGATTATTGGAAACCTAGGATGATTGCATTCCTAAAATCCTTAGACAGCAAGGCTTGAAGAGCTGCTAACTCTGGCTGGGAACATCCTGTGAAGACTAACAAGGATGAAGTAGATGTGGTAATACCTGAAGAGGAATGGAACAAAGAGCAAGAGGCCTTAGCTCTTGGGAACTCTAAAGCATTGAATGCACTCTTCAATGGTATAGACAAAAACATCTTCAGATTGGTACACCACTGTGAAATGGCAAAGGATGTTTGGGACACTCTCAAAACTACTCATGAGGGAACCTCCAAGGTCAAAATGTCAAGACTTCAAATGCTGACCACAAAGTTTGAAGGTCTGAGAATGAAGGAAGATGAAACCATTCATGAGTTTTACATGAATGTTCTTGAACTTGCAAACACCTCAGGAGCTTTGGGAGAAAAGATGACTGAAGAGAAGCTTGTAAGAAAGATTCTAAGGTCACTACCAGGTTTGCTATGAAAGTAACAACTATTGAAGAAGCCCAAGACATATGCAACATGAAGGTGGATGAACTCATAGGTTCTCTCCAAACATTTGAGATGGGCATGTGTGAACAGTTTGTGGAGAAAAAGAGAAAAAGTATAGCTCTTGTCTCAAACACTGCTGATTCAGAAGAAGAAGATGGTGAAAAGGAGGAGAATCTGTCTGAAGCAATTTCCTTGCTTGGAAGACAGTTCAAAAAACTGGTCAAAAAGATAGATGCTAGGTCTAAACCCTATACCAAAAGCATGCCTACTAATAAAGAGAAATCTGAAGATAAAGTCAGCCAAAGAAGAGGAGTACAGTGTCATGAGTGTGAGGGATATGGTCACATAAGAAAGGAATGTCCCACCTATCTCAAAAAGAAAGAAAAAGGCCTAACTATCACTTGGTCTGATGGAGATTCTGAGAATGGATCAGAAGATGAGTCTGCAAAACATGTCACTGCTATGAACAGTGTATGTGTATCTGATGGTGACTCATGTGAAGGTGAGCAAAATCCATAAGGATGCTAAACCCTGGGACAGACACTCTAGAAGAGATTCTGCAGAGTGGTTAGAGCTTAGGAAATAGGTCTGGACTGGGATTTGTTGATAGACAGAATCCTGTTCTGAAACTCAAGAGATTACAACCTGAGATTCAGAAGTTAAAAAGGATGTCACAACCAATGTCACAATATCCACCACACAGAAACTGGAACCAAGTCAAAAGACCATTCCAAGGTTATACATGTTACCACTGTGGAAAACTTAGACATATCAAATCTGTGTGTTTCTGGCTGCATGGATTTCTTAGTCGTCCTCATCAAAAGAAATCTAAATAAAGTGCTCATGTCAAAAGGAAGCATCAAGCAAAACCCAAGAAAGATGGTCCTAACAAGCTAAGGCAATGGGTTGTCAAGAATACGACTTTAGTAGCTCAAGCTTCTCTAAAGATGCCAACCAAGGAAGATTGGTACTTTGACAATGGTTGTTCTAGACACATGACTGGAATAGAGAATATTTTGGTAAACATAAAACCTCATTCCTCAAGTCATGTAACATTTGGTGATGGAGCTAGAGGAGAAATCAAAGGTGCTGGAAAACTAGATTGCCCGAAGGGCCCAAGACTGGATGATGTTTTGTTGGTTAAAGGACTGACTATTAATCTCATCAGTATCAGTCAGCTCTATGATCAAGGCTTCAATGTAGAATTCACTAAAGATGAATGTGTTGTCATCAATGAAGAAGGTAAAGAAGTCATGAGGGGATCCAGAGCAAAGAATAATTGTTATTTATAGGAGTCTAGAAGTAACCTCACTGGATTAATCAATGATGAAAAGAAGGAGCAAAGATGGTTGGAAAAAGGGAGACATCCAACAAGGATAAAGAAGACCAAGGAGTCAGGAAGAGGTACTCCAAAGTGCCCACCTAATAGGAGAACAAGATATGATGAATGTGAGGACAACAGGCAAGTCAAGATAGCATATCCAAAAAAGGTACATCACAGACATCTGGACTTGGTGTATTGGAATTTGATGGGGCCCCTGAAAGATGGCCTGCATCAAGGAAGCAATGTCACTAAGATGTCATGACCCTGTTTTGTGACATTAAGAGTGTGAAATCTGTGGTATGCAAGAGAGCCATACTCAGGGATAACTGGTGTCAATATCAAAAGGCTGGTGCAAAACTTGGTGATTCTGACCTAAATGATGTTGAAGTAGTTACACGAGGCCTCAAGGATACTCAATTTTAAAGTTCTCTAAGAAAGTTGAGGACTTCTATTAATGATGAATTCTAGCAATTAATAGGGAATTATATTTTGAAAAATAATCACATTGTGATTGGTCAAAATACTGAATTCCCTCCTCTTCTACAACTAAACCCTTCTAAACCCATTCTCTTCTTCCAACCCACCTCCTGCCTTATCTCACACAACCCCATCAGAAACCCTCTTTCGTTACAACCTAAGTCATCTACAATGTCTCAACAAGATACCTCCATCCCCATCAAGCCCGACCCTGCTCAGCATAAGAGCATCTCTATGATGAATGTAAGCCCTCTGGGTATGAATTCTGGAAGAAGGAGTGAAGACCAGTCGTCAGCTACTTCAAATGCAGACCAAGAAGGTCATAATGTACATGGAATCACCATTCCACTGCCTAGGGTTGATCCTTCTCAAATATCGACTAAGAACCATGAGGACAATTCTGAGTTCTCCTCTGATAATACTAACCCTACCACAGAAAAACTAGCAAATTTAGCTAACTATGTAGTACAAGAGGAAGGACAGGATGATGATCTGAATGAAGCTCCTGCCAATGATGTTGATGTATCTTCAGATGATGAATTCCTCAAGAATGTTGCTCCGGGCATAGATCAGAAACTAATGACCAAGAAAGGCAAACCTAGTCTGGAAGACAACTCTCTCAAATGTCAGAGAAAAGGAGCTCATGTTGGGTCCTCCAAACCTAGGAGCAAAAATGCCTCCAAGAAAAGGAAAGTTACTGAGAGTATCCCTGAGTCTGAAGGTGATGTCATAACAGGTGTCCCTAACATCGTCAATGCCAAGCATTCATTGGGTAAAAGGCCACTTAAACCCATGCCAGCTGCCCCTCTGGACAACATCTCCTTTCACTCCATTCACAGTGTAACCAAATTGAGATATGTTTATCGAAGGAGAATAGCCCTTGAGAGAGAATTAGGGAAGGATGCCCTGGAGATCAAGGAGGTAATGGAATTCATCAACAAGGTTGCACTGCTTAAGACAGTCATTGGATTTTCCAGATGCTACGAGGGACTGGTCAAGGTGTTCATTGTAAACATACCTGACTCAATCTCCAGCAGAAACAACAAGGAGTTCATGAAGGTATTTGTTAGAGGAAAGTGTGTGCAATTCTCTCCTGCTATGATCAACAGGTATCTGGGGCGAGTAAATGATGGTACAACAGAATTGGATACTTCAGACAACCAGGTCTGCAAGATCATCACTGCAAATCAAGTCACAACATGGCCATCCAAAGGGAAGTTGTCTGCAGCACTACTCAGTGTAAAGTATGCCATTCTTCATAGAATTTGAGCTACTAATTGGGTGCCTACCAACCATACATCCTCCATTGTTGTTGGACTAGGCAAGATCATTCATTCAATAGGTACCAAAGTTAATTTTGATTTTGGTCTATACATCTTTAATCAGACTGTTAAGCACTCCACAACCAGTGATGTCAGGTTACCTATTGCATTTCTCTCCCTCATTTATGAGATCATCCTAAATCAACATCCTGGGATCCTGAACTCAAGCGATGCTGTCAGCAAGAGGGAGCCTGAACTGCCACTTCACTTTAAACTATTTGAAGGAAGACATGTTCCAGATATGATGTTTACATCTGCTGTGAAAGTTAAGATCTCCAAGAGAATGATGATTGCAGAATTAAAGGAAACCTATAAGGAGTTAGGAGAAACCATCAGTACAACTACTACCAGAAAAACCAAGCTAGAAGATCTTATCCAAAGGCTTGAAAGAGATGCAGATAATAGTGGAGCTATGTCAGAAGAAGAGGCTGATGACAGTTGTGAGAATGTCCCAACCAATGTCAACAACAGGTGACTTCAGTTCTTCCTCTGGTGAAGAAGATTGAGTATGCGACTCAGTCTGCTGAGGTGTACTGCTGGCTTAATGTGTTTATGTTTCTTTCTAATTTGTGATGCTCTTCAGAGATCAGTTTTGTTGTAATGTAACCCCAAACAGTTGTAATGTTACAATGTATGATCTATGCTAAGTCCTTAGTTGGATCTTAATTTGTGGCTAAAAAGGGGGAGGGAGAGAGTATAATAGAAAACAATAGGTACAGCAGATGAAATAAGAGAACAGCAGGTGGAAGAACAGGTGGTGTGCAGAACAGTGCAGAATAGATGGGCTAGCATATGTGATATTGTGTGCACATGGTAGAATCATGCTTGCTGCCGAGGATTTGTGTGATAACAGCTACCTAATGTTGTTAGTGTTGTTAGTAATTTGCTAATGCAATGTGTGTGGTGTATAGGACTGTTTTTTAGAACTGATTGGTTGACTGTGCATGTTGCTAACCATGTGTGATCCTAGAAGGTGTTTAGGAGTTGTGTGTGGCTGCAGGAATAGTAGCAGAGTGTGTTGTGCATCTCTTCAGGGGGAGTAGCACAGGTGTGTGTAGGCTTCATGGTGTATGTCATCTTGAATGACATAACATCCAGAGCAAATTGGATGAATATGTATGACTGCAGACTGTTTGCAGGATGTGTGCTCAGCTGAGAGGATATGCATCAGTTGAGGGGGAGTAACCCAGTGGGTTACTCAGCAAAGTGTGACATCTGTAGTTGTAACTAACAGATGGTTAACAAGGTGAGTTATAACAGTGAGAGCTAACTGTGAGGACTCAGAGATGCTTGAGCTTGTAACTATCCTGCATGACAGGACACATCATAAGTCTTCTGTTGTGTGTAAACTCTGATATGTTAATAGAGTGTTTTAGCCAAAAATTTGCCAAAGGGGGAGTTTGTAAGTGCTCTTGATTGGCTGTATTTTGTGGCAAAAGTTTAGAGTGTGCATGTATGTCATACTGAATGTTAGGACATACTTAATGATGTGTGTGCAGGGTAAGTTAACTATAAGTTAAGCTGAATGTCATACAGAATGTCATGACACTGACCGTATGACATCCAGTGGGCAAGTTAGTTTTTCTGGTATCTAGAAATCAGGAATCAAATCAGGAGCTCAAGCTGAAAGACAGGAGACATTTGAGAAGCCCTAAAGTGAAACTAAAATATCCCTGAATTAATTGGCAAGCGTGCAGGATATTGAAGATAGGTTTGTTATGAATAAAACCTAATTTATGCACCAAGGCCCAAAGGACTGAATGCACTATAAATATCAGAAGGAGAAATCCTAGAAATCAAGCACTTAACAAAAGATCTGAGAGTGCAGACCAAGAGTCCTTGTGAGTGAAGAAGGTTGTTCTTCACGTGAGTATTGTGAGTGAAGAAAGAGTGTTCTTCACGTGTGTAGTGTGTCTTAGGAATACTTGTTCGCCAAGCAACTGTATGCTGCATTGGTTATGTAGTTTCTAAGCTGTTGTGCCACTCAAAGCATTTAAGCAAGAGTGTGTGTGTCCCTTGATCAAAGCTTTGATGCAAGATCAAGGTGTGGATGAAGTGTGTCTTCATCTTTATTCTGAAATTGTAATTGGATATCACTGTGGTGTGATTGAGGGGGAGTGAGTGGGAATACTCAGGTCTAGAGTGTCTCTAGGTTGAATTGTCATTGGGTAGAGATTAGGTGAGAAGTGAAAACTGGTTGTTTGACTTTGAATTGATTCTGCTGATAATGAATTTCCTCCCTGGCTTGGTAGCCCCCAGATGTAGGTGTTATTGACACTGAACTGGGTGAACAATTGCTGTGTTATTTACTTATTTTACTTAGAGCTTTATTAATTAGTACAGTAGTCAATGTCACAGTGGATGTTATAACTTTGGCAATAACATCCATCGTGTGCTTGCCAGAATTTCAATTTACTTTTTTAAAATTAGTTTTCTTAAACTTTGTAAATAATTTAGTTTACTAATATTTATCATCTAATGGCTTTTTAGATTTATATGTATATATCCATAACTATAATTTCTTTTAGAACTCTTTATCTTTTTAGAAGTTAGATTTTATTTCTCATTTATTATTGGGCATTTTGTTCATTTTTTTCTTTTTTGGGTCGATGACGAGACCTCAAAGTTGTTTTTGTGTCAAATTATTGATGAAAAATAACAAACTCGAGACCAACTTCTTTGTAACTTCTCATTTTCGATTTTTATCAATTTTTATTCTTTTATTCGATTCTACTCATTTTTGGTCAATGACGAATTTTTAATATTTATTATCAGTCAAATTATTGATAGATGATAATTTATTTGAGACTATCTTATTTTCTATTTCATTTTTCTCTTCATTTCCATTTTTATTCATTTTTCCTATCGATGATGTCTTCCGATTCATAAGTGTCGTGTATCGAAGTCGATAACCTTCTCGATTTCAAATCTATGGAGAATGACCATTTGGGTCATTTTCTCTACTTTGGGATCGTGATAGGCTACCTTCAGTTAATCGACATTTTGTTTGCGATTAAGACGAGATCCACCTCATTTCGTCTGTGCGACACGATTAAATTGGAGAATGGTTCTCAATACCATTTCTCTATCTTGTTCATAGCATGAATATCAACTCACGTGACCTCCTATAGACTGACTTCCATTATAAGTCGAGCTACGATGGTTTAGCGTTACATTTGTCCCAATTTAATTTCTAACTACACTAACTACTAACTTTAATTTCCGTCAAATATTATTGTGAATATTATTGTTATATTATATTGCTATATTATTCATACTCATATCATATTCATCTTATCTTATTCACCCATATTCGAAAAGACATAATAAGCTATCGAAATACTAAAAGCGATATTGGTGGACTGTTGGATCATTGGTCATTTGCAGGAACCCTAATATTGAGTCGTGCCCGACTTTGCTCAAGGCGTAGTTTAGGACACATTGCACACACACGACTTTCTCTTGGGCTACTTGACAATGAAACCCCTTTATTTCGTGCAATCCCGTGTAACTTACATGTACCCCTCTCCCATTCCGATGTATGTCTCGTATTTCTTTGATTATCGGTTTATCTCCTAGGAGCACCCATAGGGACTAGAGCGGATCAAACTATTTTCAAACTAATTCTCGATTCGTCATCGAGCCATTTTCAAACACCCTCGTAAGTTGAGTGCTCATACGCATTCGTCATCGATATTGGGGGCACCTTCAAGGACTAGTATCGTTTCTCACAACTCGACCCTTGATGCGTAAGTCAAGTCGGTTCCGTTTCTCAAACCATTTCCATTCCAACACGTTTTGCACGCGATTATAAGTCAAACCCTTGATCCAACACCAAGCGTATTTTCATAACAAATTATCAATCAATTAAAAATTATTTAATTCTTTTCAAGGTGTAAAGAGTGGGTTCAAGTCTTTGATCTTGCTTTCGGTTGTTTGGATGCGAGTTATCTTATTCGTGTGTGAGCAATTGACGCCTCTAAGTAACATTAACAACCCGACATCGTTCAACCATCCTTTAACTACTCACCATTCCAAACACCATTCCAAACTACAACTTCTTCAAGATGAAAAAGAGAGAGTTTCAAGTCTTTCGTTCACTCTCCCGATTACTTGGGTCCGAGAAGTATTTCTTAAGCTTCGAGTAATCGCCATCCGTACCCACCTTCAAACTCATTTCAATCCCGTTTCTTTTCGTGGTTGTCGCCACAAACTACGACTGCTCTGATTCTTTATTCATTCTTGAATATAAGATACGTAGGCATAAGATTGCGATGATCTTGGCGAGCATAACCTTCTATCCATCCTCCCAGTTCCCCGTATCCTTTTCGTGGTTGTTACCACGAACTACGACTGCTCTGATTCTTCGTTCTCGTCCGAATGTAAGATACGTAGGCACAAGATTACGATGATCTTGGTGAGCTACCTTCTATCCATCCTCATATTTCCCCGTATCCTTTTCGTGTTTGTTACCACGAACTACTGACGCTCTAATTCTTCATTCATTCTTGAATGTAAGATACGTAGGCACAAGATTGCGATGATCTTGGCGAGCACACTTCTATCTTCCTCCACACTTCTACCTTTCTCCATTATCCCGTCCACAACTACCCCATCAATACCCGTAGTCGAACTACGACGCTCTGATTTCTCATTCTTGTCTGAATGAGCATACGTAGGCACAAGGGCCCCAATCCTTGGCGAGCACCCTATCCTCTAACCATCCCCTTTCCCCTAGCGTCTTTATCCTTTTTATAGTATCATTTAGTATTGAGAAGAGAAGAACTAAGCTTAGCTAACTTTCATCACAACTCGAATTAAGAGGTTCCCGTTGAGTACAACGGACGTGAGGGGTGCTAATACCTTCCCCTCGCGTGACCGATTCGCGAACCCAGGAACATCAAGTTGCGATGGTTGTGTTCACTTCCGTTTTAAGAGGTTTTATCGATATTTTCCTCTCCCGTTTATTCGGGAAAAATAAAGTTCGGTGGCGACTCTGTCGAACCGTATTTCTGCACCTTTTGCACGAGGGTCGTATGTTCGAAAAGAAATTTTCGAGGTGCGACGGGTGGAGACTATGCTAGGGACTATTTCTCCATGCAAGAGAGAGTCGAGCCTATCTTAGTTCGAGTAGTGAGCTTGTTAGCTTTGTTTATCAGTTTTTCTCTTCATGTTTGTTCGTTTATTTATTGGTATCCTTATCTTTATTGCTTGTACTTGTGACATTGTGGGGTTACTTTGCTTTTGGGCTTTGTGAGATGGCTCTATACCCGAGTCCGAGTAAAACCGTAGGATTAGGATGGTGGTTGTGTAGTGGAGAGTTGAGTGGGCTCTTTCACGGTGAGTTGAAGCGAAAACCCCTCTTAGAGTAGATTCCCTTGGAGATGTTGTTGTTGTGGTGAGTCTTTGCCACAGCAATAATGTTTTCGAGCCTGAATCATTGATCCCAAGGACCATTAACCATTTTATACATGGTGGTTGGTAGTGTTGATTCCTTCTGGGATTAATACGAACACCCCAATCAGAAGAGATCCCTTGAATTTATTACTTCCTTACAGTAATATTTTCAACCTTGATCTATGACTCTGAGAACCTTTTCTAGAAGACGTGTGTCGATGGTTATGTAGTTGATGCCTCTGAGAAGTCTTTATCGCGTGGAAGATACGAAAACCTCACCTAGAGGAGATTCTTTTGAGGACATTATTGTCGTGATGAGGCTTTGTCATGGTTGTAATATCTTTAAAAGATATCCATGACTCTAGGCACTTACCCGTTTTAGAATCCTACCCGTGGGGTCTCTTTGAGCAGTGACTGTGATCCTTTATCCGTTCACCTGGCTAACTTCAGAACTGTTTGAATCTGTGATCCTGCGATCCTGGATCTTGCATCTTGCATTGCATATCATTTGCATTGCATGTCATTTGATATGCATCTTGCATTTTCTTGCCTTCTACGGTTTCTCGTGTTTCTCTTTCCTTCCTATCCTGTAAATCAAGCTGATTCCTCGACACCAGTACGCAATTAGAGCTAATACAATATGAATGACGGAGCAGATTCATCAAGAATAAGCTACCTTCAGAGAAGAGTTGGATTCTATCAAAGGGAAGATTGACTAGATCCTTGAAGCCATCATTGCAGCCCGAAAGGAAGAAGAGATGCGTGAAACTACTGTCGTTAACAACAATGGTCAAGGACAAGGGTATACCACCAGACTTCTAGTTCCTATTCCCAACCCCTATGGGATGCCAATGAACTTCGCTACCGCAGCTGAAAGAACCACTTCTCAGCCAATCCCAACGCCTGGAGTTACTGTTTGAGCTATCTCGCAAGCCCAACCAACTGTGGTTCAGGTCCCCGTTATTCATACCGAAGATAATTTGGTGGATTAATATGACGATGTGAAAAACTATCATGCTGCTATTCCCATTTCCAGTCCTGTTGCTGCTCATGATTCAGAAGCTATGAAGATGTGTCGAGATCAAGCTGAAAAACTTCGAGTCATGGAGGGGTACAACTCAAATTCTCTCAGTGCTTTGGAAATGTGCTTGGTGCCTGATGTTGTCATTCCGCCCAAGTTTAAATATCCTCCTCAACAACAACAATTGCAAGCCGCTCAACAGCAGCAAGGTGCTCGCCAACAACGTCAGCAGAGAACATGGAGGCCTGATAGAGTATTTGATCGTCTACCAATGACATATGCTAGCATCTTTGCTCAGTTGATGGAGAAAAAAGTTGTCGTCCCGAGAGGTTTGGCTCCCCCAACTGTCATTCCTACCGACTACGACACAAATGCTCACTGTGAGTTTCACAAAGGCACTCCAGGTCACACCATTGAGAACTGCAGGGCTTTCAAGCATAAAGTTCAAGACATGATTGACAAGGATGCTATCAACTTCAATGGGAAGTCTCCAAATGTCATCAACAATCCAATGCCACCGACCAGATAGTGCCAACTTCAAATCAAGTCCAGTCAAGTTCATCCCCGAAGAAGGCAGTCATGTTGCCATTTCATCTCTTGCATTTCTTATATTATGTCTTTATTTGTTTAAGTATTGTATGCTTTGAACAATTGCCATTTTGTATTTGGTTTTCATTAATGTATTGTTTATGCATGTTTTGAATTAGTTATGTCGTATTCACTCATTTTTCACTTATCACCGACACATTTCACTCTATCGACTGTTGTTTAGCATGTCTTGAGGGAGGATGATGAAAACGAGATACCCATAATTGCAAATCGTATGCTTTCAGACCGAATCTCGTCAATGACGTACAGTCATTATTTAAATTCCCCAAACACCGAAAAGATATAAGGAGTTAATCCCTAGTAAACCATTTCGAGCCTAGAAGTAGCAGTTTCCTTCGGATATTCAAAACCTTACACTCAACCCAGGGCAGGGTAGTGTTCAGTTAATCCAATCCCGCACTCGAATCAACAAAGAAATCCAGATGACGGTTGTTCATCAATGACCCGTGACATGGCATTCACAATCCTCCAAAAAAAATCAAAAGCCTGCTAAGTCAAACACCTCAGAGGGGACTTAGGCAAAATCAAGGCAATCCCGATGGACCTGACAAGCAAAGTCAATCCATGCAAAAGTTAGGGATCAATAACAAAAGCAAAAGAGGTCCTCAAACCCTCAACAAAAACAAAATAAGATTCAGTGGCCACCCAAATCAAAAGGGTCATTGATGTAACGCCCCATATTGCTTTCAGGATTACCGACTGACCCCACAAACCAACATGGGTCTTTTCAGCATGCTTTTTCCTCACTCACATGCTTTCCAGGAAACATCCCAGAAGGTCACCATCCCAGAATTGCTCCAAGTCAAGCACGCTTAACTGTGGAGTTCTTATGAACGAGCTACCGAAAAGAAGATGCATCTTGTTGGTATAGGTAGTACCAATTAATCCTTATAAGCCTTCATTCAACCATGCAGTCCTATACCTGCATAGCCTCAGGATCCCTCTCATTCGGATGTGAATTCGGTTTTCCCCTAGAAGCTGCTAGGAGTGTCTCATTGCCATGCCTCATGACACCGACAACCACTCCCTCGCCCACGGGTGTTACATGTAACCACCGTCCTCTTTCACCTCAGGTGTTACATGCCCACCAGCATCCGCTTGGTTCGTCCCCGAACCAATTAATCCTTATAAGCCTTTATTCAACCATGCAGTCCTATACCTGCATAGCCTCAGGATCCCTCTCATTCGGATGTGAATTCGGTTTTCCCCTAGAAGCTGCTAGGAGTGTCTCATTGCCATGCCTCATGACACCGACAACCACTCCCTCGCCCACGGGTGTTACATGTAACCACCGTCCTCTTTCACCTCAGGTGTTACATGCCCACCAGCATCCGCTTGGTTCGTCCCCGAACCACATCGTACTGGGAGAGGTATGGCTCTAATACCATTTGTAACGCCCCATATTGCTTTCTGGATTACCGACTGACCCCACAAACCAACACGGGTCTTTTCAGCATGATTTTTCCTCACTCACATGCTTTCTAGGAAACTTCCCAGAAGGTCACCCATCCCATAATTGCTCCAAGTCAAGCACGCTTAACTGTGGAGTTCTTATGAACGAGCTACCGAAAAGAAGATGCATCTTGTTGGTATAGGTAGTACCAATTAATCCTTATAAGCCTTCATTCAACCATGCAGTCCCATACCTGCATAGCCTCAGGATCCCTCTCATTCGGATGTGAATTCGGTTTTCCCTTAGAAGCTGCTAGGAGTGCCTCATTGCCATGCCTCATGACACCGACAACCACTCCCTCGCCCACGGGTGTTACATGTAACCACCGTCCTCTTTCACCTCAGGTGTTACAATTGACATCCATCAAAATAAGGTGACTGCCACATCGAGCAAACCTTGAACCATCAAGCTTACACCGTCAAATAAGTGCATAATCAACTGAATGTAGGAATGGAGATCATTAAGAAGAAGGGGTGGGTACAAATCATATTTTGAGCCTAATATCCTTTGTTTCATAACCGTGAACCAGACCGCGTTACAACCCTTGAAAGACCTAATTGAGGCGAGGTTTACTCTGAAAGCATACTATTACGAGGTTGTGTAACCTGACTCCTCACATGATTGCTAATCATCATCATTGCTACATCTTTTACACAAATCAAATTTAGCAATACGTCTGGACTAACGGTTCACTCGTCTCACACTATCACGACTCATCAATAAACGACACTTTTTCAAAATTTGCATCGAACTTTGCATTAATATTTCCATTTGTGGGTGTATAATTTTAATTGCAAATCATTGCTAGGTATTCAAAGACATTCCAACAAGGGGCAACCAAGGAGGAACTTGACTTTCAGTGGCTGATACGAAGCAAAACTACCTCAAAACCTGCAGGCTGGGGAAAATCATTCAAACAGCTCGAGCAGGGGCAAGCCATCACAAGTCATCAGAGTTCATCTTCCATATGTCAGAACTGGTTAATCTGGGGCAGGCCATTACCATATTCAAACCGGGGCAAGACCAGGTCGTCCTGACTATCAAGCAAAGTTGCAACCTTCTCTGAAGCAAATTCATAATAACCAAGTACCCAAACTTGGGGCATCAAGAAAATCCTCTGCTCCAATCATGACGCCTTCAACAAACTGCGTGTCGAGGAAGTCAATCCCTTCTACCACCCAAAGTCCAATTCATATTGGCAACTACCAAAAGACCACCACGCTGGCGTTTCCATCTGCATTTCCAATCACCCGTCTGCAATCATCTGCATCATAAGCATCGCATTCGTTATCATAAGCATCTTGCATCATATACATACCAACCATATCATACTTCCCCAACCTTGCGTCTCCGCGCGTCAGCATTTTCATTTGCATTTCCATGCCTTATGGACCATTATTTTTAGCATTCAAGCATTTGCATATGCAAGTCAAGGTCCATGATCAATCTCGAAGATTTCCAAGGCCATATGCAGCCCAGTCAAGGGCATCCTCTGCAAGACCATGGACGTCCCCCACGAAATTCAAGAGCTTCAAAGCAATCATCAGCCCAGTCAGGGGAATTTTTGCAAGAATGTGGGTTTCTCCCACGAAATTCAAAGATATTCAAAGCAAGATTCAGCCCAGTCAGGGGCATCTTTTTCAAGGCCATGGGTAGTTCCCAAGACATATTTCAACCTCGTGGTTGATCAGACCTTCAAATCAACATACAGCCCAGTCAGGGGCATATCATTCAAGACTGTGGGCGTTCCCCACGAAGTTGCTCAACCTTTTGTTGGGCAAAATTCAAGAAGTTCAATGCAAGATTCAGCCCAGGCAGGGGCATCTTCATTCAAGATCGTGAGCGTTCCTCACGAAGTTATTCAACCTTTTGTTGACCAAGACAAAACTTCAAAGACAAACTTAGCCCAATCAGAGGCATCTCCTTCAAGTTTATGGGTGTTCCTCATAAAATCATTTCAACAAAACTATGACCACTAAGCAAGACGGTGGGCGTACCCCGTTGGTTCATTCAATCCAATCTTCCTCTTGGGTGTTCCCCAATGTGTTGTATCCAACAAGCGTGACCGTTTCCAATTGCCTTACTATCATCCTTTTGGTGATAGTCGAATTTCGTCGGTTCAATCTAGCCTGCATCCTTTTGGTGTCGGTAACCTTCAAATTTGTGTTGTTCTATCATCCTTTTGGTGATAGAAACCTGTGTGCGTGTGTTTCACCCCGTTATCCTTTTGGTGAGGGGTCTGTCATCGTAATTGATGTCAGATTGTGCAATAGTGTTTGTCCTATCATCCTTTTGATGGTAGTGGCCGGTGTAAGTTTCGCTCCGCCATCCTTTTGGTGGGGGGTCTGTCATTTGGATTGATGTCAGATTGTGCAATCGTGTTTGTCCTCTAATTCTTTTGGTGGTAGTGGCCGGTGTGAGTTTCGCTCTGTCATCCTTTTGGTGGGGGGTCTATCATCTTATTGATGTCAGACTGTGTGATATTGTTTGTCCTATCATCCTTTTGGTGGTAGTGGTCGGTGTGTATTTCACCCCGTCATCCTTTTGGGTGGGGGTTTGTCATCTGGATTGATGTCAGATTGTGCCATTGTGTTTGTCCTATCATCCTTTTGGTGGTAGAGGCCGGTGTGAGTTTCGCTCTGTCATCCTTTTGGTAGAGGGTATGTCATCTGGATTGATGTCAGATTATGCAATGGTGTTGTCTTATCATCCTTTTGATGGTAGTGGTCGGGGTGTGTTTCGCTCCGTCATCCTTTTGGTGGTGGGTCTATTATCTTGTTGATGTAGATTGTGCGATAGTGTTTGTCCTATCATCCTTTTGGTGGTAGTGACGGTGTGAGTTTCGCTCCGTCATCATGTTGGTAGGGAAGCTGTCATCTTGTTTATAGCAGATTGTACGATAGTGTTTGTGCTATCATCCTTGTGGTGGTAGTGGCTAGTATGAGTTTTGCTCCGTCATCCTTTTGGTGGGCGGTCTGTCATAGTCATTAATGTCAGATTGTGCAATACTATTTTTCCAATCCTTTTGGTGGTAGTAGCCAGTGTGAGTTTTGCTCCATCATCCTTTTGGTGGGGGGTCTGTCATCTTATTGATGGTAGATTGTGCGATAGTGTTTGTCCTATCATCCTTTTGGTGTTAGTGGCCTGTGCGAGTTTCGCTTCGTCATCCTTTTGATGGGGGGTCTGCCATCTGGATTGATGTCAGATTGTGCGATGGTGTTTCTCCTATCATCCTTTTGGTGCAAGTGGCCGGTGTGAGTTTCGCTCCGTCATCCTTTTGGTGGGGGGTCTACCATCTTATTGATGTCAGATTGTGTAATAGTGTTTGTCCTATCATCCTTTTGATGGTAGTGGCCGGTGTATGTTTCGCTCCGTCATCCTTTTGGTGGGGGGTCTGTCATTGTAATTGATGTCAGATTATGTGATACTGTTTCTCCTATCATCCTTTTGGTGGTAGTGGCCGATGTGTGTTTCTCTCCGTCATCCTTTTGGTGGGGGGTCTGTCATCTTATTGATGTTAGATTGTGCGATGGTGTTTGTCCTATCATCCTTTTAGTCATAGTGGCCGGTGTCAGTTTCGTACCGCCATCCTTTTGGTGGGGGGTCTGTCATCTGGATTGATGTCAGATTGTGCGATGTTGTTTGTCCTCTAATTCTTTTGGTGGTAGTGGCCGGTGTGAGTTTCGCTCTGTCATCCTTTTGGTGGGGGGTCTGTCATCTTATTGATGTTAGATTGTGCGATAATGTTTGTCCTATCATCCTTTTGGTGGTAGTGGCCGGTGTCTGTTTTCCCCCGTCATACTTTTGGGTGGGGGTCTGTCATCTGGATTGATGTCAGATTGTGCGATTGTGTTTGTCCTATCATCCTTTTGGTGGTAGTGGCCGGTGTGAGTTTTGCTCCGTCATCCTTTTGGTGGGTGGTATGTCATCTGGATTGATGTCAGATTGTGCGATGGTGTTGTCCTATTATCCTTTTGGTGGTAGCGGCCAGTTTGTGTTTCGCTTCATCATCCTTTTGGTTGGGGGTCTGTCATCTTGTTGATGTAGATTGTGCGATAGTGTTTGTCCTATCATCCTTTTGGTGGTAGTGGCCGGTGTGAGTTTCTCTCCGTCATCCTTTTGGTTGGCGGTCTGTCATAGTCAATAATGTCAGATTGTGCGAGAGTGTTTTACCTATCATCCTTATGGTGGTAGTGGCCGGTGTGAGTTTCGCTCCATCATCCTTTTGGTGGGGGTTCTGTCATCACATTGATGGTAGATTATGCGCCAGTGTTTGTCCTATCATCCTTTTGGTGGTAGTGGTCGGTGTGAGTTTCGCTCCGTCATCCTTTTGATGTGGGGTTTGTCATCTTGATTGATGTTAGATTGTGCGATGGTGTACCTCCTATAATCCTTTTGGTGGTATTGGTCGGAGTGAGTTTCGCTCTGTCATCCTTTTGGTGGGGGGTCTTTCATCTTATTGATGTCAGATTATGCGATAGTGTTTGTCCTATTATTTTTTTGGTGGTAGTGGTTGGTGTGTGTTTCGCTCCGTCAACCTTTTGGGTGAGGGTCTACCATCTGGATTGATGTCAGATTGAGCGATTGTGTTTGTCCTATCATTCTTTTGGTGGTATTGGCTGGTATGAGTTTTGCTCCATCATCCTTTTGGTGGAGGGTATGTCATATGGATTGATGTCAGGTTATGCGATGGTGTTGTCCTATCATCCATTTGGTGGTAGTGGCGGATGTGTGTTTCGCTCCGTCATCCTTTTGGTGGGGGGTCTGTCATCTGGTTGATGTAGACTATGCGATAGTGTTTGTCCTATCATCCTTTTGGTGGTAGTGGCCGGTGTGAGTTTCGCTCTGTCATCCTTTTGGTGGGGTATGTCATCTTTTTTATGGCGGATTATACGATAATGTTTGTCCTATCATCCTTTTGGTGGTAATGGTCGGTATGCGTTTCGCTCCGTCATCCTTTTGGTTGGCGGTCTGTCATAGTCATTAATGTCATATAGTGCGATAGTGTTTGTCCTATCATCGTTTTGGTGGTAGTGGTCGGTGTGAATTTTGCTCCATCATCCTTTTGGTGGGGGGTCTGTCATCTTATTCATGGTAGATTGTGTGATAGTCTTTATCCTATCATCCTTTTGGTGGTAGTGGCCGGTGTGAGTTCCGCTCAATCATCCTTTTGATGGGGGGTCTGTCATCTGGATTAATGTTAGATTGTGCGATGGTGTACCTCCTATCATCCTTTTGGTGGTAGTGGTCTTTGTAAGATTCGCTTCGTCATCCTTTGTCTGGGGGGTCTGTCATCTTATTAATGTCAAATTATGCGATATTGTTTGTCCTATTATCCTTTTGGTGGTAGTGGCTTGTGTGTGTTTCGCTCTGTCATCCTATTCGTGGGGGGTCTGTCATCATAATTGATGTCAGATTGTGAGATACTGTTCGTCCTATCATCCTTTTAGTGGTAGTGGTCGGTGTATGTTTCGCTTCGTCATCCTTTTGGTGGGGGTTTTATCATCTTATTGATATCAGATTGTGCGATAGTGTTTGTCCTATCATGCTTTTGGTGGTAGTGGCCGGTGTGAGTTTCACTCTGTTATCCTTTTGATTGGGGGTCTATCATCTGGATTGATGTCAGATTGTCTGATGGTGTGGTCCTAACATCCTTTTGGTGGTAGTGGCCGGTGTGAGTTTCGCCCTGTTATCCTTTTGGTGGGGGGTCTGTCATCTTGTTGATGTAGATTGTGCGATAGTGTTTGTTCTATTATACTCTTGGTGGTAGTGGTCGGTGTGCGTTTCGCTCCGTCGTCCTTTTGGTGGGGTGTCTGTCAACTTATTGATGATAGATTGTGCGATAGTGTTTGTCCTATCATCCTTTTGGTGGTAGCGGTCGGTGTGAGATTCGCTTCGTCATCCCTTTTTATGGGGGGTCTGTCATCTGGACTGATGTCAGATTGTGTGATGGTGTTGTCCTATCATCCTTTTGGTGGTAGTGGCCAGTGTGAGTTTCGCTCCATTATCCTTTTAATGGGGGGACTGTCGTCTTGTTTATGGAAGATTGTGCGATAGTGTTTGTCCTATCATCCTTTTGGTGGTATTGGCCAGTATGAGTTTTTCTCCGTCATCCTTTTGGTGGGGGGTCTATCATCTGGATTGATGTCAGATTGTGCGATAGTGTTTATCCTATCATACTTTTGGTGGTCATAGCCAGTGTGAGTTTTGCTCCGTCATCCTTTTGGTGGGGGGTCTGTCAACTTATTGATGGTAGATTGTGCGATAGTGGTTGTCCTATCATCCTTTTTGCGGTAGTGGCCGGTGTATGTGTCGTTCCGTCATCCTTTTGGTGGGGGTTTTATCATCTTATTGATGTCAGATTGTGCGATAGTGTTTGTCCTATAATCAATTTGCTGGTTATGGCCGGTGTGAGTTTCGCTCTGTCATCCTTTTTCTGGGGGGTCTGTCATCTTATTGATGGTAGATTGTGCGATAGTGTTTGTCCTATCATCCTTTTGGTGGTAGTGGCCGGTGTGTGTTTCGCTCCGTCATCCTTTTAGGTTAGGGTCTGTCATCTGGATTGATGTCAGATTGTGCAATTGTGTTGTCCTATCATCCTTTTGATTGTAGTGGTCGGTGTGTGTTTCGCTCCGTCATCCTATTTTTAGGGGGTCTGTCATCTTGTTGATGTAGATTGACCGATAGTGTTTGTCCTATCATCCTTTTGGTGGTAGTGGCCGGTGTCAGTTTCGCTCCGTCATCCTTTTGATGGGGGGTCTGTCATCTGATTGATGTCAGATTGTGCAATGGTGTACCTCCTATCATCCTTTTGGTGGTAGTGGCCGGTGTGAGTTTCGCTCCATCATCCTTTTGCGGGGGGTCTGTCATCTTATTGATGTCAGATTGTGTGATAGTGTTTGTCCTATCATCCTTTTGGTGGTAGTGGTCGGTGTGTGTTTCGCTCCGTCATCCTTTTGGTGGGGGGTTTGTCATCGTAATTGATGTCAGATTGTGCGATACTGTTTGTCCTGTCATCCTTTTGGTGGTAGTGGCTGGTGTATGTTTCTCTCCGTCATGCTTTTGGTGGGGGTTCTATCATCTTATTGATGTCAGATTGTGCGATAGTGTTTTGTCCTATCATCCTTTTGGTGGTAGTGGTCGGTGTGAGGTTGCTCTGACATCCTTTTAGTGGGGGGTCTGTCAACTTATTGATGGTAGATTGTGCGATAGTGTTTGTCCTATCATCCTTTTGGTGGTAGTGGCCGGTATGAGTTTTACTCCGTCATCGTTTTGGTTGGGGGTCGGTCATCTGGATTGATGTCAGATTGTGTGAGGGTGTGGTCCTAACATCCTTTTGGTGGTAGTGGCCGGTGTGAGTTTCGCTCTGTTATCCTTTTGGTTGGGGGGTCTGTCATCTTGTTGATGTAGATTGTGTGATAGTGTTTGTCCTATCATCCTCTTGGTGGTAGTGGCCAGTGTACGTTTCGCTCCGTCATCCTTTTGGTGGGGTTTCTGTCAACTTATTGATGGTAGATTGTGCGATAGTGTTTGTCCTATCATCCTTTTGGTGGTAGTGTCCGGTGTGAGTTTCGCTCTGTCATCCTTTTGGTGGGGGTCTGTCATCTGGATTGATGTCAGATTGTGCGATGGTGTTGTCCTATCATCCTTTTGGTGGTAGTGGCCGGTGTGAGTTTTGCTTTGTTATCCTTTTAGTGGGGGATCTATCATCTTGTTTATGGCAGATTGTGCGATATTGTTTGTCCTATCATCCTTTTGGTGGTATTGGCCGGTATGAGTTTCGCTCTGTCATCCTTTTGGTGGGGGGGTCTGTCATTGTAATTGATGTCAGATTATACAATACTGTTTGTCCTATCATCCTTTTGGTGGTAGTGGTCGGTGTGTGTTTCTCTTTGTCATCCTTTTGGTGGGGGGTCTGTCATCTTAATGATGTCAGATTGTGCGATAGTGTTTGTCCTATCATCCTTTTAGTGGTAGTGGTCGGTGTGAGTTTTGATTCGCCATCCTTTTGGTGGGGGTCTGTCATCTGGATTGATGTCAGATTGTGCGATGGTGTTTGTACTCTAATTCTTTTGGTGGTAGTGGCCAGTGTAAGTTTCGCGCTGTCATCCTTTTGGTGGGGAGTGTGTCATTTTATTGATGTTAGATTGTGCGATACTGTTTGGCCTATCATCCTTTTGGTGGTAGTGGCTGGTGTGTATTTTCCCCCGTCATCCTTTTGGGCGGGGGTCTGTCATCTGGATTAATGTTAGATAATGTGATTGTGTTTGTCCTGTCATCCTTTTGGTGGTAGTGGCCGCTGTGAGTTTTGCTCTGTCATCCTTTTGGTGGGGGGTATGTCATCTGGATTGATGTCAGATTGTGCAATAGTGTTTGTCCTATCATCCTTTTGGTGGTAGTGGCCAGTGTATGTTTCGCTCCGTCATCCTTTTGGTGGGGGGGGGGGTATGTCATCTTGTTGATGTAGATTGTGCGATAGTGTTTGTCCTATCATCCTTTTGGTTGATGTGGCCGGTGTGAGTTTCGCTCTGTCATCCTTTTGGTGGGGGGTCTGTCATCTTATTGATGTCAGATTGTGCGATAGTGTTTGTCCTATCATCCTTTTGGTGGTAGTGGCCGGTGTGTGTTTCGCTCCATCATCCTTATGGGCGGAGGTCTGTCATCTGGATTGATATCAGATTGTGCGATTGTGTTTGTCCTATCATCCTTTTGGTGGTAGTGGCCGGTGTGAGTTTTCCTCCGTCATCCTGTTGGTGGGGGGGGGGGGGGGGGGAGGGGTTTCATCTTATTGATGTCAGATAGTGCGATAGTGTTTGTCCTATCATTCTTTTGGTGGTAGTGGTCGGTATGGGTTTCGCTCCGTCAACGTTTTGGGTGGGGGTCTGTCATCTGGATTGATGTCAGATTGTGCGATTGTGTTTGTCCTATCATCCTTTTGGTGGTAGTGGCCGATGTGAGTTTTGCTCCGTCATCCTTTTGGTGGGGGGTATGTCATATGGATTGATATCAGATTAAGCGATGGTGTTGTCCTATAATCCATTTGGTGGTAGTGGCGGATGTGTGTTTCACTCCGTCATCCTTTTGGTGGGGGGTCTCTCATCTGGTTGATGTAGATTATGCGATAGTGTTTGTCCTATCATCCTTTTGGTGGTAATGGTCGGTATAGGTTTCGCTCCGTCATCCTTTTGGTAGACGGTCTGTCATAGTATTTAATGACAGATTGTGCGATCGTGTTTGTCCTATTATCCTTTTGGTGGTAGTCGCCAGTGTGAGTTTCTCTCCATCATCCTTTTGGTGATGGGTCTGTCATCTTATTGATGGTAGATTGTGTGATAGTGTTTATCCTATCATCCTTTTGGTGGTAGTGGCCGGTGTGAGTTTCGCTCCATCATCCTTTTGATGGGGGGTCTGTCATCTGGATTGATGTCAGATTGTGAGATGGTGTACCTCCTAACATCCTTTTGGTGGCAGTGGCCTGTGTGAGTTTCGCTCCGTCATCCTTTTTGTGGGGGGTATGTCATCTTATTGATGTCAGATTGTGCGATAGCGTTTGTCCTATCATCCTTTTGGTGGTAGTGGTCGGTGTGTGTTTCGCTCCGTCATCCTTTTGGTGGGGGGTCTATCATTATAATTGATGTCAGATTGTGCGATACTCTTTGTCCTATCATCCTTTTGGTGGTAGTGGCTGGTGTAGGTTTTGCTCCGTCATCCTTTTGGTGGGGGTTTTAGTATCTTATTGATGTCAGATTGTGCGATAGTGTTTGTCCTATCATCCTTTTGGTGGTAGTGGCCGGTGTGTGTTTTGCTCCGTCATCCTTTTGGTGGGGTGTTTGTCAACTTATTGATGGTAGATTGTGCGATAGTGTTTGTCCTATCAACCTTTTAGTGGTAGTGGCCGGTGTTAGTTTCGCTCCGTCATCCTTTTGGTGGGGGGTCTGTCATCTGGACTGATGTCAGATTGTGTGATGGTGTGGTCCTAACATCCTTTTGGTGGTAGTGGCTTGTATGAGTTTCACTCTGTTATCCTTTTAGTGGGGGGACTATAATCTATTTATGGCAGATTGTGCGATAGTGTTATTCCTATCATTCTTTTGGTGGTATTGGCCAGTATGAGTTTCGCTCCGTCATCCTTTTGGTGGGGGGTTTGTCATCTGGATTGATGACAGATTGTGCGATAGTGTTTGTCCTATCATCCTTTTGGTGGTAGTAGCCAGTGTGAGTTTCGCTCCGTCATCCTTTTGGTGGGGGGTCTGTCATCTTATTGATGTCAGTTTGTGTGATAGTGTTTGTCCTATCATCCTTTTGGTGGTTGTGGCCGGTGTGTGTTTCGCTCCATCATCCTTTTGGTGGGGGGTTTGTCATCGTAATTGATGTCAGTTTGTGCGATATTATTTGTCCTATCATCCTTTTGATGGTAGTGGTCGGTGTATGTTTCTCTCCATCATGCTTTTGGTGGGGGTTCTATCATCTTATTGATGTCAGATTGTGCGATAGTGTTTGTCCTATCATCCTTTTGGTGGTAGTGGCCGGTGTGAGGTTGCTCCGTCATCCTTTTGGTGGGGGGTCTGTCAACTTATTGATGGTAGATTGTGCGATAGTGTTTGTCCTATCATCCTTTTGGTGGTAGTGGCCGGTATAAGTTTTACTCCGTCATCCTTTTGGTTGGGGGTCTGTCATCTGGATTGATGTCAGATTGTGTGAGGGTGTGGTCCTAACATCCTTTTGGTGGTAGTGGCCGGTGTGAGTTTCGCTCTGTTATCCTTTTGGTTGGGGGTCTGTCATCTTGTTGATGTAGATTGTGTGATAGTGTTTGTCCTATCATCCTCTTGGTGGTAGTGGACGGTTTGTGTTTCGCTCCGTCATCCTTTTGGTGGGGTGTCTGTCAACTTAATTATGGTAGCTTGTGCGATAGTGTTTGTCCTATCATCCTTTTGGTGGAAGTGTTCGGTGTTAGTTTCGCTCCGTCATCCTTTTGGTGGGGGGTCTGTCATCTAAACTGATGTCAGATTGTGTGATGGTGTGGTCCTAACATCCTTTTGGTGGTAGTGGCTGGTATGAGTTTCGCTCTGTTATCCTTTTAGTGGGGGAACTATAATCTTATTTATGGAAGATTGTGCGATAGTGTTATTCCTATCATCCTTTTGGTGGTATTGGCCAGTATGAGTTTCGCTCCGTCATCCTTTTGGTGGGGGGTCTGTCATCTGGATTGATGACAGATTGTGCGATAGTGTTTGTCCTATCATCCTTTTGGTGGTAGTAGCCGGTGTGAGTTTTGCTCCGTCATCCTTTTGGTGGGGGGTCTGTCAACTTATTGATGGTAGATTGTGCGATTGTGTTTGTCCTATCATCAATTTGGTGGTAGTGGTCGGTGTGAGTTTCGCTCTGTCATGCTTTTTTTAGGGGGTCTGTCATCTGGATTGATGTCAAATTGTGCGATTGTGTTTGTCCTATCATCCTTTTGATGGTAGGGACCGGTGTGAGTTTTGCTCTGTCATCCTTTTGGTAGGGGTATGTCATTTGGATTGATGTCATATTATTCGATGGGGTTGTCCTATCATCCATTTGGTGGTAGTGGCCGGTGTGCGTTTCGCTCCGTCATCCTTTTGGTGGGGTGTCTGTCAACTTAATTATGGTAGCTTGTGCGATAGTGTTTGTCCTATCATTCTTTTGGTGGAAGTGTTCGGTGTTAGTTTCGCTCCGTCATCCTTTTGGTGGGGGGTCTGTCATCTGGACTGATGTCAGATTGTGTGATGGTGTGGTCCTAACATCCTTTTGGTGGTAGTGGCTGGTATGAGTTTCGCTCTGTTATCCTTTTAGTGGGGGAACTGTAATCTTATTTATGGCAAATTGTGCGATAGTGTTATTCCTATCATCCTTTTGGTGGTATTGGCCAGTATGAGTTTCGCTCCGTCATCCTTTTGGTGGGGGGTCTGTCATCTGGATTGATGACAGATTGTGCGATAGTGTTTGTCCTATCATCCTTTTGGTGGTAGTAGCCGGTGTGAGTTTTGCTCCGTCATCCTTTTGGTGGGGGGTCTGTCAACTTATTGATGGTAGATTGTGCGATTGTGTTTGTCCTATCATCCTTTTGGTGGTAGTGGCCGGTGTGTGTTTCGCTCCGTCATCCTTTTGGTGGGGGGTCCGTCATCTTGTTGATGTAGATTGTGCGATAGTGTTTGTCCTATCATCCTTTTGGTGGTAGTGGCCAGTGTGAGTTTCGCTCCGTCATCCTTTTGGTGGGGAGTCTGTCATCTTATTGATGTCAGATTGTGTGATAGTGTTTATCCTATCATCCTTTTGGTGGTAGTAACCGGTGTGAGTTTTGCTCCGTCATCCTTTTGGTGGGTGATCTGTCAACTTATTAATGGTAGATTGTGCGATAGTGTTTGTCCTATCATCCTTTTGGTGGTAGTGCCCGGTGTGAGATTCACTCCGTCATCCTTTTGGTTGGGGGTCTATCATTTGGATTGATGTCAGATTGTGTGATGGTGTGGTCCTAACATCCTTTTGGTGGTAGTGGCCAGTGTGAGTTTCGCTCTGTTATCCTTTTTGTGGGGGGTCTGTCATCTGGTTGATGTAGATTGTGCGATAGTGTTTGTCCTATCATCCTCTTGGTGGTAGTGGCCGGTGTGCGTTTCGCTCCGTCATCCTTTTGGTGGGGTGTCTATCATCCTTTTGGTGGTTGTGTCTGGTGTGTGTTTCGCTCCGTCATCCTTTTGGTGGGGGTTATGTCATTTGGATTGTTGTCAGATTGTGCGATGGTGTTGTCCTATCATCCTTTTGGTGGTAGTGGCCGGTGTGAGTTTCGCTCCGTTATCCTTTTAGTGGGGGTCTGTCATCTTGTTTATGGCAGTTTGTGCGATATTGTTTGTCCTATCATCCTGTTGGTGGTATTGGCCGGTATGAGTTTCGCTCCGTCATCCTTTAGGTGGGGGGTCTGTCATCTGGATTGATGTCAGATTGTGCGATAGTGTTTGTCCTATCATCCTTTTGGTGGTAGTAGATGTCGCTACTGCGAAAATCGGCGTCGGCTATGACAGAAGAGTCGCCACCTTTTGTTATTTATCCCTCAGAACGGGAAAGGAAACAATCGGGAAAAACCTGACGAAAGAGGGAAAGGAATGGTCATCGCAACCATTGTCTGGGTTCGGGAGTCGGTTACGCAAGGGGAAGGTGTTAGCACCTCTCACGTCCATCGTACTCGATCAGATCCACGCTGTTGCACCCCAAAATTTGCCCAACTTTTCTTCACCTAGCTTATGTTTCATTTCATTCACATTAGCATTATCATTTGCATTTCATTGACATGTATGCAGTAGATCAAGAGGTATGATTACCAATCAAGAGCTTACTAGACTGTGAGGCTAGCTAAGAAGGTTGTTCAAGTGTTCAAGGGTTGATATCCTTGTCATAGAAATTAAAAGATCCTCAGAGAGAGTGATTGAAACCAAGGGTGTGTGTCTCCTAACTTGAGAGTTGTGGAAAGCCAGCAGATGATTATGAGGCCATGAAGTTGGACTTGAGGTCTTGAGAGAGCTCATGAGAAGTGTTGAAGATCACTTTGAGGCCTAGACATGTCATTGTGTGAGATTAAGAAGCCTCATCCATGAGTGGTGCAATTAGGGTTTGACTGGGTCAACCCTAAGTCAACTGAGGATTTGAAGGAAGGTTGAGACCTAATACAAGAGCCATGTGATCATGGATTGATACATTGAGATGTTCTAATAATGATTTAAAGGTTAACTCATCATGATTGAAGAGTTTGAGAAGTTTCAAGCTAGGGTTTCTAAGACTTGACATTGTAAAATCCCCTAGTTTGACCCCTATCTTCAAGGCAATTTAGCTCAAGATATGGTTGTAATCTCATCTTGACCCCAACATGATTGTTGTAGAGCATGAGCTTAGCTTTAATGTGAGTACTAGAAGTCCTTTATAGGGTTTATAGAACTCAAGTTATGAGCCAGACAAGTTACAAGTCATCTGAGGCATGTGAATTTGGAGCTTGAAAGTTACCCAACTTGCATGACACTTTTTCCCTAGAAGGATGATTCCTATGAACTTTTCGTCAACATGAATGTTTTTCCTTATTTTCTTATCTTTCTAGAGAGTACTAGAAGTCCTTGATAGGATTTGTAGAACTCAAGTTATGGCTTTGACAAGTCAAGGGTATTTTGGGAAGTTGTGATTATAGGTCATTTTTGGTTATAGGTCATTTTCACCAACTTAGACACCTCAAATGAAATTTTGTTCAACTTGAAAGTTGCTCAAAATGGGGTTTTAACCTTGACCATGTATCAAGGAGACATTGAAATGGCTCAAGGAAAGACTTGGTTCAAGAAGTGGTGAAAAAGGAAGGATTAAAATGGATTAAATGACCAAAAATTCAAATAAATCATTTTGTATGCAAATGAAGCAAAGTAATATCATTTTTTGAATGGAAAAAGCATTTTAGAAACTTTGGCAATGTTAGAATTTTTGTTTGAGTCCCATATCATGCCCTTTTTCTTTGTTTCTTCATGATCAAGTAACATGACATACACAAGCCATTGGATGAAAACAAGGAGGGAAACATCACCATTCATGTTCAAAATCTCATGAGAAGTTGAATGAAAGCTTGCTAAGGACAAAACAGAGTGGGAATCGTGACTGGTGTAAGTGAGATTTTGGAGAGAATTTGAAAATCCAATTTCTCATTCTGAAGCTTTGAGAGAGTTCTAGATGATTCTAATGAGTTCTATATAAGTTGATAAGTGTATTCAGTTCATTTTTTGGTGAAGATTGAAGCCTGAAGAAGAGAGTTAAGTTGAAATTTCATAGCTGTAAGTTGAAATTGAATTCTGAGTTTCAGGCCAAATCAAGAGAAATTGAAGATTGCATTAGCTTTGGAAGGAGTTTTGGAGTGTATCTGCATCATCTTGGAGGCTGAAGTGATCAAGAACCCCTTCTGTTACACCTCTGAACACAGGTTGGTACATTTCGTTTTTGTGCATAATCTAGGAGGAGATAGATAGAAATCTATAGGTGGCTAGGATCTGGATGATGTATAGATGGGTTTAAGCTGATCAATTTGGGAATTATAGACAAGTTAGGATGTGGATCATTTTCTGTTGAAGCTGAATTCTTGCAATTCTTGGATTGATAATCAAGATGGGATAGGATAAGATGATCACCATGAGATAAGGATCATTTCTGTGCATTTAATTGAAGTTCTGAGGAGATTCAAGATTGAGGTGTATTTTGGAATGGCTATCGGGTTTGAAAATCCATGGGGATTTAGATGATTCTAAGGTTGGATTCATGATCAGCATGAAAAATGGAGTGAGATGATGTATAATTTTGTAATTTTTGATGACCTGTATATTGGACCTCACGGGAGAAGACGGTGGCGCCACTGCTCAGGCCACCGTCTGGTTTCCCTCCATGCCTGAACGTTTGAATGAAGAAGATGCACTTGGAGCGTTGGATCATCCTTGAGACTTGACCAAGTAACCCAAACAGACGGCCACGATTGAGTTTGAAAGGGCTGACTATTGACTGAAGCCAATACGCACCGTTTCACTTAACTGAAGCAAATGGGCCTAGCGCTTGGATTGATATCCACACCCCCCATCTGGCCCAATCCAGGATTTGAACTGACTTGAATTTCTATTTGCTACGCAACTTTTATTAATTCTTTTGTTTTTTCTTTTAATTTCATCATTTCATATTGGTTTGAAAATAGTTCATAAAAAATAGAAAAATAGGTCAATTAATTCCATAATTTTTCCCCCTGATTCATGATTGGATCTAGAATTTTATTGAATAAAAATATTAGGAAAATCATGCATTTTCAATTTTTGTGCATTTTTTACATTTTATTTGATAATAAAATTGCCATGGTTGATACCTCTGTTTGATGATTTTAGTGTGATCACTTGGTGATGAGTTTTGGCTTGATTTTTTGTGTGTGATTAGCTTAGACATGTATGCTCACATAGTATTTTTCTCACATTTTTGTGATGAAATTAGGTGTGTTTTTAGATTGGAACTTTAGGTGTTCCTTTTTAGAGTTTAAGCTTAGTACCTTATAGTGTAGAATTTATTTCTAGGTCTTATTTGAGGATTTGATCTCTGGAATTAACATGGTAGAGTCATGATTGAAATAGGTTCCCATATTTATTTTTGTAGGATTTTATAATTGATTTTAGTATTTTAGGTAGAATTAACTTTAATACTAGGTTTTAGGTGATCCTAACTTGCTAACTCAACTAGAATGATTTCATTGGTTCCCTTAGAATAGGGTGTTGATTCTATTGCTCTTGGATGATGATGAAGACTTGTGTGGGATGCTGTGGAATGCATGGTGGAGCTTGGACTTGAAGATTTCTCCCCCTTTGGTGTAGTTTGTTTAGGGTTAAAGATTAGGGTTTTAGGGAGATCTCTTAGAATAGATTTTCTTCCTTCATGAAACATGGAAGGTGTTGATCACTTCAAGTCCTCCCTATGATGTAAGGTCCCATTGTGAAGGCCCCATCCCTCCTTTGGTAGGATGTGTGGCTCCTCACAAGTTGGTAGAACCTTTGAGGGTTCCCTTCCTTGATGGTGGAGTGCTTAGAGGTGACCTTTGGTCTTCACTTTGCTTCTCCATATCCCCACCCTACTCTTTTTAGATGAATCTTTCTCCCTTGCTAGAGGATGGAGTTCCTTGTTAGAATAATGAAGATTCTAGAGGTTACACTTCCCCTTTGTTTTAAGACTGCCTTTGGAGTTGAAGCTTGAAGATCAAGAGGAACAAGTTGACACTTGAAGATTAAATTGAGGATGAAGAAAGAGCTGAAGCTTGAAGAAGATGGAGAACAAGTTGATACTTGTGTTTGATGCATTGAAAGCTTGAAGAAGCAAGTTGACACTTGCTATTGAAGATGAAATCCTTGAAGAACAGTTACAGACTGAGGACTGAGTTACTGTCAGAAGATTGCTTTGCTGTGAAGCTGGGGAAGCTGTTGATCTGCTTTCTTTCCTGACTATTTGCTTTCTGTGCAACTGTATTGATGTGACTTGTATGATTTGCTTGATGCATTAGGATAAGTTCATGTTTAGATTGTGTTAAGCTAGGAGCATGATTGCACTAGAGGTTGAGTTGCTCCCTCTGCTTGTATTTTTATTGTATGGCTTTGCTTGCGGGTATTCGGTAGAGCTCTGCTCCCTTGCCTATGTGGTTTGTGATTTACTTAATGGCATTTTATTTTTTCTGTATGATTGCAGTTATTCATATCTGGCTTGAGTTCGAGACGAGCTTGTGGAGGCTGATGCCCCATACACATTTCCTCCCTCACTTGCATTGCATGCATTATACAGTTGTTATTGTTTACTGTTTAAACTGATGCTTTATCTGTCTCTGTATCTCATTGACATGATCCCCTAGGAACCTCACTTCCTTTGATAAGGAAGTGGTGATAGAACTTTAGGTTGAAACCTATGTATGACAACTTTTAGGAGTTCCCCGTTTCAAACCTCAACCATAGGATGAATCCTTGGCATGACAACAGTAGGATGATTGATAGTCTCCCCTATAGAGTCCTTTCTTCTCTTCTCATCTTGAAACAACAGTAAAGAACGTAATAAAGGCAAGTTAGTATAAGCACGTTACGAGCCTTAAGCTACTTGGGTAATGATAATTGAGCGGCCTCCTCTCAATCGTCTAGAATGTTTAGTATACGTCCTTTGGATGATATGCGATGCGTTCGTTCCCAGGTCATAGTCTCTAGTGCTGTACAAACTACAGACAACTAAAAAACAGTTCTTCCGTAAAAGACAGAAAACAAACTTCAAACCTTTTGCCCCGTGGGCCCATAATTCAAAGGAAGCTTTTCTGAAGAAAAGAGTGTCGTTAACTCCCAGTTCTACCGCAAACGGTAACGCATAAGTCTCCAAGGGTCGAGCTGCGTACACCAAACTGCTGGAACTGTTTGTTAACCCTACTCGATAAAAACAGATGAATCTGAATTCCCGTAATCCGTATTATCCCGAACTACGTAAGCTTTGATCTCTCAATCCTGTTGAGAGTACGTAGGCACAATACTGATGTATTGGCGAGCCACCTTCCCCGTAACCCGTAGTTAGCCGAACTACGTTGACTCTGATTTCTCATTCTCTGATGAGAATACGTAGGCATAAAGTGCGACGCTTTGCCGAGTCATTTTCTTTTCTTTTCAGACCAGCCTTGATAGGTAGATAGTAAAACCAACCCGTCAGATAAACACAACAAGCGTGGATCCCATCGAGTACGATGGACGTGAGGGGTGCTAACACCTTCCCCTTACGTAACCGACTCCCGAACCCAGACATGGTTGCGATGACCTTGTCTTATACCTTTTCGTCAGGTTTTTCCGATCGTTCCCTTTCCCGCTCTGAGGGATAAATAACGAAAGGTGGTGACTCTTCTGTTTTGCCGGCACCTTATTTTCTCGGTAGCGACAGCTAGCGCTTGTACGATTACTTGTTGGGTTGTGTTTATTTATCGCATTTTATTTCCCGCACTTTATTTTCAGTATGATATGATTATCTGAATTATTGTGGGAGGGGCATTGTGATGAGTGAGAAGCCAGACCCAGGCTTGAGAGCTACATAGTATTAGAGTGGGTTAGTGGAGGACGTGCTTGCTTTGCTTGCATCTGTTCCCATGTAATCCACACTCAGACAAGGTTCTCTTTGATGGCTTCCTATTGGTCCTTTGGACTCAAGGGGTTGTCGGATCTGAGGATTGTCGACTCTGGGAACCGATCATTTGGAACTCAGCTAAGTGAGGCCGCTTCAAGAGATGATGATGCCACACCTTCTGGGTATCGTGTCATCGTTTCTTGAAAGTTTGTGACGCTGATGACCGCATAGGATGCCGAACCTTTTCCGTGATTAGGTCCATACCTGTGAGCAGGGTCGGGTTTGTTGTAGGAAACCTTAACCTTCAGATTACCTGGTTTTCTTGATAGGGAATCAGTTTTGTTGGTATCAAAGGTTCCCATCATCAGATATGTGTGTTCTTGACAGAGCAGATTTATGGTCTGATTTCAAAGGTTCCCATCATCAGATATGTGTGTTCTTGACACAGCAGATTTATGGTCTGGTATCAGGGGTTTCTTCTCATCAGAGATATGGTTATTCTTGACAGAGCAGTATTGTGGGTTTTATTGATACAGAGCCTTCATCTCCTCAACAACACAGTCATCTTGATCTCCTGCTGCATGATTGCATTTTGCATTGCTTGCATCCTCATTTGCATGTCATTGACGTGTGTCTGTGTTGCAGGTGCATATTTCTCCCCTGGTTCTAGTGATCTTGGTCCTCACGGCAGATATGGCATCTATGAAGAAGACTGTGGCTTACAAGCTACCAACACCTGACATCCGAGAGTTGTGAGCTTTGATTTCTCTGGCTGATAAGACAGTGATAGAGAGTTTCAGAAAGAGTTATGGGAGACTTCTGGGTATTGTGTATAAGCTTCCTACGTACGAGTTGAATGGCCTTTATGCTCTGCTGGAGTTTTACAACCCACAGCTCAGATGCTTCGTGTTTCCAGACTATGTCCTCGCCACGACCTTGGAAGAGTACTCTGACCTGTTGGGGGTGCCTTTGATGAATTAAATACCTTACTACCGTGTTGAGGGTGAACCCAAATTGAGTAAGTTGACTGACACTCTTCATGTAGATGAGTCTGAATTGGGAGGGATGGTATCCAGAAAGATCGGAGTTCATGGTTTCCTTTTGCATTTCCTGATGGAAAAAGCCCGAAAGTTTGCCGAGAAGGGTCGCTGGGATGTGTTCAATGCCTTCTTAGCCCTTTGTATCTATGGGATCGTACTATTCCCGAGTCATCCGGACTTCATAAGCATGGATGCTTGCCATATATTTGCCTCCGGGAATCTAGTGCCCACTCTCCTCGGATACGTCTACCATTCAGTTCACAGCAAGAATGAAAACAGAAAGGGGAAGAACGTGGCATGTTGTGCTCCTTTACTTTATAAGTGGTTTGCCAACCATCTTCCTAAGTCGGGGCCGTTCATTGATTCTGCTGAGTCTTCAGCTTGGTCCGCGCGTTTGATGGGTTTGACTGCTGACAATATTATCTGGTTTGATAGAGATCTGTTGGGCAAAGATATTGTGTATAGTTGTTGTGGCTTTCCGAACGTCCCCCTGGTCGGAAGGAATGGATGTATCAACTACAATCCATCTCTGTTGGTACGACAATTTGGGTATGCACTACGAGGTCCTCCTGAAGAGGAAGAGATATGGGAATCTCTGTATTTCACAGGGTTGCTTGAAGGTGACACTTTGATCAAGGTACAGAATGCTTGGAGCAAAATTCACCGAAAGGGGAAAGTCTTGCTAGGAAAAAGCAACAACAAGGCCTTTGATCCGTACGTGACTTGGGTTCGATAGAGAGCCGCCAAGTTTCTAATGTCGTTTCCTGCTGTAGAACCATTGTGTGCTCCCGCGTACAAAGAGCCTACTACAGTTGATATTCAGAAATTCAACCAGGTACTCCAAGAGAAAGAAGAGCTACGAAAGGCCAACGAAGAGTTGGAGAAAGAGATCGCTCAACTTCGGAAAGAGAAAAGTGAAGCCGTTTATACCTGCAAGAAGCAGACTAAGATGATCAACCATCTAGGCTCCAATCTGACCTAAGAAACTAATGCTAGGGAACGTCTGGGGTTGGATCTGAAGTCAGTGCATGGCGTGTTGACAACCAAGAAACAGGATCTGGACAGGGTGTACCGGAAGCTAACCCAATACGAAAGGGTCTGGAGCAGCACCATAGCCAAGTACAAAGAGCGGGAGGAAAACTGAAGCAACGAGTAGCCGAGCTAGAAGCCCAAATTATGGTGAAAGACGAGAAGACAGAGGCTGAAGCCTCGCTACGACGAGACGTCTAGTATAGATTGGCTGAGGCCGAGGCAAATTTGCAAGATTCTCAACTCCGAGCTAATGCTAAAAGGAGAAGAGTCGAGAACCATTCTGAAGAAGGTGTTTCTAGGAGCGCTGCCGATAATCTCCCAGAGTCCATCAGGCAGAGGGACCTGCTGGCCCATGGTTTGCCTACTCAGTCAGATCATCCCGCTACAAAGAAGTTGATAGAAGATGCCCGTGCCCGTGGCCGCACTTGATCTTTTTGTATTTTCTTTATACATTTTATGCATTGATATGCTGACCACCGCCAAGTCTGTTGGTTGGGGTCATGCCTTATTGCTTCAGTTGTATGTGATTACAGTTGTACGCTACCCGAGCGGGCTTTTCAGAAGAATATATGAGGATTTCTTTTCCATGATTGGATCATAGACTTTATTTGTCTCGGAAGCTAGGATCGGGGGGGGGGGGGGGGATCTCCCCAAGGCACAGACACACGTTTGCATTTGCATGAAGCATCTGCATAACGAGCACCTTGTCGTTTTTTCTTCTAACCCTTTGTGTATGCAGGTTGTTCCAGGATTGATCAAAGACCGATCCACCGCTATCTGACCAGAGAAAATCAAGCTAGAGCAATGGAACAAGTGCAAACTGACGTCCAGGAACTTCGAGAGAGGATGGACCGCTTCATGGAGCTCATGCAAGTGGTGGCCAACGGCCAAGACCAGCTCAGAATATTGGTCCAACCTCTGATCTCAAGGGTTGACAGCAATGGTGTACTCCAGGTGGGAATGTTCCAACCCCTCCACCTGTTGAAACTCCTCAGGGTGGCATCCCCGTGACCGGGGGGAATGGAAGTGGTAACGGCAATGTGATCACTAACATTGGGCTCAATGATGATACGACTGGCGTCGGTAATCGAAACTTTGAAGCTAATGGCAACACTGGACCAGGCAATGGCAACACAGGTGCTGGAAATCTGTATGGGCCTCAGCCATTGGTAGAAGATCGTCAAGAAGATTTGTTCTCACAGAGGAGTTCTGAAGGAGAATTGACTGCTAAAGCACGTCTGAGGTTTAAGGCACTCGAGGACAAAATGAGGAATTTCGAGAACCTGAACACTATGGGGGTCGACATGACTAAATTGGGATTGATTTCTGATTTCAAGGTGCCTCCTAAATTCAAGGTACCCGACTTTGAGAAATACAAGGGCACCACTTTCCCTCGTGTCCGCTTAAGGTCATACTATCGAAAGATGTCCGCTCACTCTGAAGACGAGAAGCTGATGATGCACTTCTTCCAGGATAGCTTGTCCGGGCCATCCCTAGAGTGGTACATGGGTTTGGAACCCACCAGTGTGCGCACTTGGAAGGAACTGGCTGAGGCCTTTGTACACCATTATCAGTATAACAATGACTAGGCTCTGAACCGGGTTCAACTGCAGAACTTGTCATAGAGGAACAACGAGGGGTTCAAAGAATACGCCCAGCGATGGCGTGAATTAGCAGCTAGAGTTCAGCCGCCGATGGTTGAACGAGAGCTTGTTGAAATGTTTGTAGCCACTCTCCCGGGGGTCTATTACGAGAAATTGGTCAGCGGTATGTCAGGGAGTTTCTCTGATCTCATCATTACTGGAGAGCACGTTGAAAATGGGATCAAATTGGGAAAAATTCAAGGGGGTGATCTATCCTCAGCTGGAGGAGGAAAGAAACCATATGGTAACAAGAGGCGTGAAGGAGAGACGAGCGCCGTGTCCAACGCTCGAAGGAAAGGTAAAGGCCAGCGCCAGCAGGTGGCTAGCATAACCATCCCTGCTGTCCAACAACCACAGCAGCAGCCAAATCAACAAGGATACATAAGGTATCAAAACAGGGCACCTCTGTCAAGTCGTCACCTCGAGACACCGCCCATGTCTTATGCTCAGATATTACAAACTCTGCTTCAGTTACAGCTAGTCCAGAAAAGAACCCTGGCTCCCTTGACAGGGGCACCTCCGCAGGGTTATGATGCGAATGCAACATGTGATTTTCACTCAGGGGCACCCGGCCACACGATAGAAAACTGCAAAGCCTTCAAGCACAAGGTGCAAGATATGGTGGATGCTAAGATCATCAATTTCTCAGATAATGTGTCGAATGTCACAAAGAACCCTATGCCGAATCATAGGGGAGGTGGGGTGAATGCCATTATTGAAGAAGAGGATTTAGATGTGCTGACTGATGTCAAGGATCTGAAGACACCGCTTAGCTTCGTTAAAGCCAAGCTGATGAAGAGAGGCTTCTTTCCGGGCTGTGGAGAACTGTGTATGGGCTGTGCGACTCGTCCTGATGGATGTGAACAGTTGATAGAGGGGATTCAGAGTCTGATGACCGAAGGAATCTTGCAGTTTAGCCGAAGGGGTGAATGTGGATCTGAAGAGGTAATGCTGAAGCAAGATGATGAGGTTTCCACCATCACCATCCCTCGCCAGACGATAACCATTTATGCACTCAGGCCGCCCATAATTACCATCACCAAAGCTGGGTCGATACCTTTTGAAAGCACCAATACTATCCCATGGCATTATGGGGCAGACGTCTACTGCAACGGACAAAAATTGGAACTAGAACCATTTGGGCAGTCTGTGGATAACCTAGTGGGAATTGGCGGAATCACGCGCAGCGGAAGAGTATTTGCTCCACTTGAGGGTGTGGCGGAAAAAGCAGACAAAGCTGAGGAAACTGATAAGGGAAAGAGTAAAGTCGTTGAGAAAACCCCTCGTGGGGTAGAGAAGGACTTACTTGTAAAGGACGCTGAAGAGTTCATGAGGTTGATCAAGAAGAGTGATTACAAGATCATTGACCATCTTCATCAAACACCCTCGAAAATTTCCATCCTGAATTTGTTGCTGTGTTCGGAGTCACATCGCAACGCGCTGTTAAAGGTTTTGAATGCCACGTATGTGCCGCAGGAAATCTCGGTCAACCAGTTGGAAGGGGTAGTAGCCCACGTGAATGCTGGAAACGGGTTAGGGTTCACTGACCTGGAGCTGACGCCAAAGGGAAGAAACCACAACAGCGCCCTACACATCTCGATAGAGTGTAGGGGAACAGTTATGGCTCATGTGTTGGTGGACACTAGGTCATCGCTCAATGTCCTTCCGAAGAAAGCATTGATGAAGTTAGATACTCGAGGATTGATTTGCACACCCAGTGATCTGGTTGTGAAGGCTTTTGAGGGAACCAAGCGTCATGTCTTTGGGGAGGTAACTCTGCCAATCCAAGTGGGGCCGGAAACTTTTGACACCGTCTTCTACATCATGGACATCATGCCAGCCTACAGCTGTCTCTTAGGCTGACCATGGATCCATTCTGCTGGTGCCGTGACCTCCACGTTGCACCAAAAACTCAAGTATGTTGTAGGGGGCAGCATTGTAACTGTATGTGGCGAGGATGACATAATGGTGAGCCATTTGTCGTCCTTCAAATATGTTGAGATGGATGGGGAAATCCACGAAACCCTATGTCAGGCGTTCGAAGCTGTTAAGGTCAAAGACGTGACTCCAGTGATGATTGAGAAACCAGAGATGACTCTCTCTTCCTTCAAGGAAGCCCGGGCCGTTGTTCAAGCCGGATCTACCCCAGGATGGGGGCAGTTCTAGAAATACCTAACAAAAAGGACAAGTTTGGGTTAGGATACTCTCCTACGACTGAAGTCTCCTCTTCTCACAGTGCGTCGCGAGGTAGAGGGTCAATCCAGTTTACCAGTGGCGGGGTGATATTTGAAAGTGTCAACGCAGTGTCTGAAGACGGCAAAGACAGCGACTGCGGCCTGGACTTTTGGATTCAGCCAAGCAAACCAGGCCAGAGCCTCACCAACTGGTCCATCAGGGATATCATCCAAGTGACAGGCAAAGAGTAATGATTTACTTTCTCCAATTATTGTACAACCCTATGTCCTACCCGGGGCATAGTGGTTTTATTGTCAGGGCCTTGTTTGATTATGTACATGCATTTTACCAATAAATCAAAAGGTGTTTTTATTCGTATTTAAATGTTGTGATCTCTGTTATTCCTGTTTTATATTAGTTTTGAAAAACAATAAAATGGCAATAGGGTTTGTGCTAACCTGCATATCCTTGTTTTAAGCTTAACCCTTGATTTCGCAGGATCCACATAGCAGATGACATCGACTTTGGACCTTCTACGACTCACTTCGACTTTGATTGCCCGATCTATCAAGCCGAAGAAGAGATTGATGAAGACGAAGACCTTCCCAAAGAGTTAGCCCGCTTGTTGAAACAAGAAGAGAAAGTTATTCTGCCTCACGAGGAAGAGATTGAGATTGTGAATCTGGGTTCTGAAGAACTGGTCAGGAACGTCAGGATAGGGGCTGCATTGCAGAGTGATGCCAAGCAGAGATTAGTCGAGATGCTGAGAGAGTATAGTGACATCTTTGCTTGGTCATACGAAGATATGCCCGGAGTTGACACTGACATCGTGGTCCATCACTTGCCGCTGCGAGAAGATTGTCCTCCCGTTAAGCAGAAGCTTAGGAGGACACGACCAGATAGAGTCGTTAAGATCAAAGAAGAAGTGCAGAAGCAGCTTGATGTTGGCTTCTTAGCGGTCACTACTTACCCTCCGTGGGTCGCCAACATAGTGCCTGTACCAAAGAAGGACGGTAAGGTACGAATGTGCGTCGATTATCGGGATTTGAATAGGGCGAGCCCTAAAGATGATTTCCCGCTCCCTCATATTGATGTGTTGGTCGACAATACAGCTCAGTTCTCCGTATTTTCATTCATGGATGGCTTCTCCGGCTACAATCAGATCAAGATGGCGCCGGAGGACATGGAGAAAACTACGTTTATTACACCTTGGGGAACATTTTGCTACAAGGTAATGCCTTTCGGTCTGAAGAACGCAGGGGCCACTTACCAAAGAGCAATGGTTACTTTGTTTCATGACATGATTCATCATGAGATTGAATTCTATGTTGATGACATGATTGCGAAGTCCCAAACGGAGGAGGGACACCTGGTCAATTTGCTGAAGCTTTTTGAGAGGCTTAGGAAGTTCAGGTTGAGGCTGAATCCTAGCAAGTGTACTTTCGGAGTACGGTCTGGAAAACTACTGGGGTTTATCGTGAGTGAAAGAGGCATTGAGGTTGATCCTGCGAAAATAAAAGTGATACAAGAAATGCCAGCGCCAAAAACCGAGAAAGAATTTCGTGGCTTCCTGGGCAGAATAAACTACATTGCCAGGTTTATTTCTCAGCTCACAGCCACGTGTGAACCAATGTTCAAACTGCTAAAGAAAGATCAGGCGATTATCTGGAACAAGGATTGCCAGAAGGCATTTGATAAGATAAAACAATATCTACAGGAACCTCCGATCTTGATACCCCCAGTTGCCGGAAGACCCTTAATCATGTACTTGACAGTTCTTGAGAATAGTATAGGGTGTGTTCTCGGTCAGCACGACGAGACGGGCAGACAGAAGCATGCCATTTATTAGTTGAGTAAAAAGTTCACGGGCTGTGAATCTCGTTACTCAATGCTGGAGAAGACGTGTTGTGCACTCGCCTGGGCTGCCAAACGTTTACGACAGTACATGCTCAATCACACAACCATGCTAATTTCGAAGATGGATCCGATCAAGTACGTCTTCGAGAAGCAAGCGCTTTCAGGCAGGATTGCCAGATGGCAAATGGTATTGACGGAATATGATATTCAGTATGTTTCCCAGAAGGCCATCAAGGGAAGCGTATTGTCTGAATACCTTGCCGAACAGCCGATCGAAGATTATCAGCCGATGAAATTGAATTCCCTGATGAGGATATCATGTTTCTCAAAGCGAAAGATTGCGATGAACCGTTGCCCGACGAGGGTCCAGATAGGAAATCCCAATGGAAATTGATATTTGACGGGGCAGTTAATTATTACGAAAGTGGCATTGGGGCAATCATCACGACTCCCCATAGATCCCACATCCTGTTCACCGCTAGATTGACGTTTCCGGTCACCAATAACGAAGTAGAGTACGAAGCATGCATCATGGGTCTGGAAGAAGCAATCGATTTGAGAATCAAGAACCTAGATGTATATGGTGACTCGGCACTTGTGATTAACCAGATTAAAGGGGAGTGGGAGACTCGTCAATCGAATTTGGTGTTGTACATGAACTACGCCAGAAGGCTGCTTCCGTTATTTGATCGAGTGGAACTCCATCATGTGCCCAGAGCTGAAAATCAGATGGATGATGCCTTAGCCACGTTGGCTTCAATGTACAAAGTCAATTTTTGGAATGAAGCTCCAAGGATTGTCCTTTCTCGTCTTGATAGACCTGCATTCGTCTTTGCGATTAAGGAAGCCTCCGATGGCAAACCCTGGTTCCATGATATCCAGACCTTCCTTATGACTAAGGAGTATCCTGTGGGAGCGTCAACCCAGGATAAGAAGACTCTGAGGAGGCTGTCTGGAAATTTTTATCTCAATCCTGATGGAGTTTTGTATAAAAGAAACCACGATCTTGTGCTCTCAAATGTGTAGATGAGAAAGAAGCGAGTATGCTCATGGAAGAAGTCCATGAAGGCACATTTGGTACGCACGCCGGCGGACATGCTATGACAAGAAAGATCCTGAGAGCAGGATATTACTGGCTGACGATGGAGTTGGATTGCTTTAAATTCGTGAAGAGATGTCATAAATGCCAGATTTGTGCTGATAAGATTCATGTGCCGCCGTGCCCATTAAATGTCATGTCCTCCCCGTGGCCGTTCTCCATGTGGGGCATCGACATGATAGGCAAGATCGAGCCCACTGCATCTAACGGTCATCGCTTCATTCTAGTAGCCATCGACTACTTCACCAAGTGGGTGGAGGCAACCTCGTATGCTAACGTGACCAAGCAGGTGGTGGCTAAATTCATAAAGAGGGACATCATCTGTCGATACGGAATTCCTGAGCGGATCATTACTAATAATGGTTCGAATTTGAATAACAAGATGATGAAGGAGCTGTGCCAGAGTTTCAAGATTGAACACCACAACTCATCTCCTTACCGGACGAAGATGAATGGCGTCGTTGAAGCGGCCAATAAAAACATTAAGAAGATTGTACAGAAGATGGTTGTGACCTATAAGGATTGGCACGAGATGTTGCCATTTGCACTGCACGGTTATCGTACAACGGTACGTACATCAACCGGGGCAACTCCTTTCTCACTGGTGTACGGTATGGAAGTTGTCCTACCGTTAGAAGTTGAGATCCCTTCTTTACGAGTTTTGGTTGACGTGAAACTCGATGAGGCAGAATGGATTAAGAACCGACTAAACCAACTCAGCCTGATGGACGAGAAGAGGTTAGCATCGATTGCATATGGTCGTCTGTACCAAAGCCGAATGAAGAAAGCCTATGACAAGAAGGTGCGTCCTAGAAGCTTTCAGACGGGTGATCTCGTCCTGAAGAAGATTTTTCCTCCTCACTCCGATCACCGGGGCAAGTGGACTCCCAATTACGAAGGTCTGTACGTCGTCAGCAAGGTCTTCTCGGGAGGAGCCTTGTTGTTATCCACGATGGACGGTGAAGATTTTGCATCCCCGGTGAACGCGGACGCAGTTAAAAAATACTTTGCTTAAAAAAGTGACCCGCTGGAAAGAAAAAGAATATCCAAGCAAAAATGGGGCATCCCGGCGAACCATGAAAAAGGAAAAAGGTTCGGGCAAAAATTAGGGATATAAATGGAAAAATGTACACCCGCAAAGTCGAAAACCCGGAAGGGCAACTTTGGAAAAAAAGGGTATCCCGGTGAATCGAAAACCCGAAAGGGCGATTCAGGCAAAAGTTAGGGATTTGAAAAAGCAAATGATTGCATTCTGCGTGTGGACTTTCATTGTTTACTGGTTTGGAAGACCTGAGGGCCGTTTATCTGAATCAATCTCTTCTGAAGCTGAAGCGTCGGAGAAGTATCGAAGTCGAGTGGGTCATAGAGGGATCAACTCATGGTGTTCGTCTACGCCGCATTGTCGACATTTGTGTATATACTAATGTATATTCATGTTTTTATATTTGCGCAGCTTCCTCATTCCAGGAGCTTGCATCTGTTGTAAAACATTTTTACCCATTCAGGGGTTCGTCATCAATAAAATATACACTATTCAGCAATTCTGTTTGTTGTTTAGCATCTATCTGTTTTGTTTGCGAAAAAGAACGCCGATGTTTTTGATAAAATGCGCATACATAAACTTACTGGCCTAGGCCACTGATTGCTGAAATAATGAATTACTTGAACATTGTCACAAGATGATAACCTTGATAGGTCCCTTTGAGAAGGGTATCTTGTCTGTTTGTTTGTGTTGTTGCAGGAATAGCATATTCCAGGCAGTACGCCGTATGTTTCCCAAGCAGGATGATTCCTTCTACCCCAGAGAGTTTAGCAGCATCTCCCCACGGAGCCGGAACATGGGATGGTGAATGTTGATATGTCTCCCCAATCAGAGGTATCCTGCAGGATCGTCATCTCCTCAGCTGAGCAATATACTGAAGTGTATGTTCGTCCCCAGCACTGGGTCAATATGCAGATTCTCATAGATAACTATCCGCAAGTATGCAGCACTCGATAGTTCAAGACTGAAGTCTCCAGCAGAATTGAGATTCCCCACAGAGTTGTATTCTCCCCAGCAAGCAGGATGATTCCTTCTTCCCCAGCCAAGTTTGCAAATCCCCAAGAGAGCCGAGTCCTTGGAAGCCGTGCGGGCCATGATTGGTTTTCCCCAGTAGAATGTTGAACAACTGATGCTGTATTTCCCCATCGGAGTCGTTATCTCCAGGGAAGTTTTGCCGCGAAGGCCTTGCAGTTTATTTCCGCGATTGACATCATTTTCCTTAGCAGTTGTGGTTTGAATACCCGGATGAGCAGGTTCAGGTTCTCAGAGAACTTTATTCCCCTGCAGCAGTCAACTGAAGATCGTTTCCCCAGGCGGAATCCAATTGAGATTTGTGCGACTTCTTCTCCTCGACAGGATGAGTCCTTCCTCCACCAGAGTGGTTCTTTCTCCTTGACAGGAGGCTTTTCCCTTCAGCATTTATTTTGCTGATGGGGTCGTAGCATTTTGCATGATTGCATAGCATTTACCCTAAAAACGCGTAGCATTTCCACCGTGTGGAGCATTGCGCCATTGTCAAACATATGCATATGAAACATGAGCTAGGTCATTACCGTTCTTGTTTTACAGATGTTCCTCCGCAGAATGATTTGCTCAAGATGATTCTTGAAATCCCCAGCGAAGTTGTTTGATTAAGATGATTCTTAAAATCCTCAGTGAAGTCGCCAGAGCGGGTTGCTCAAGTTGATGCTTAGAGTCCCCGGAAGGGTGTTTGCTCAGGATGATTCCTGAAATCTCCAGCAGAGTTATTGGTTCAGGGTGATCCTTGGAGTCCCCGGCGGAGTTATTTTTCCAAGATGATTCTTGAAGTCCTCAGCAGAGTTGATTCACCCGGAATGATTTTGGAGCCCCGAAGCAGAGTTACTTGATAGTTCTTCAGAATCCCCAGCAGGGATGTGTCACCCCCAGCAGGTTTTAAACAGAGAAGTTGAAATTTCCTTGAAGACTTGGTGATTGAAGTCCGGCAGCGGTGCCAAAACCCCTGACTTACTGATGAAGTATAAATGTCGAAGCAGTTCTCCTAGCTGACGCGGAGTGCCTGACGGCAAAAGATTGTATATCCTTATTGGTCCGTGATTGATTAAGGATTCCATTTGAAGACTTACTAATGAAGTCCAGCTGCGACACCGAAGCAGTTTGCCTAGCTGATGCAGGGTGCCTGATGGCAAAATATTATATATCCTTAATGGTTCCTGATTGATTAAGGATTCCATTTGAAGACTTACTGACGAAGTCCAACCGCGATGTCGAAGCAGTTATCTCAGCTGACGCGGAGTGCCTGATGGCAATGGTTTAGGCATCCCTATTGGTTCATGATTGATTGAGGAGTCTGTTTCCGACTTTCTGATGAAGTCCGGCTGACACCTGAGATGTTCTGTGAATTCCCGACGGCATAATTAACTTGATTGTTAAAAAGTTCCTAATGACCTGATGAGTCCCGAGGAATCCTTCTGCCGCAGTGCCGCAGAATGCCTGACGACAATATCAGCTATGTATTGCCGGTTACCTAGTGACCAGTGATCCCTTGATGACTTGAGGAAGAAGCTGCAGCGAAATCGGATAATCATCCCGACAGAGATTTGAGAGTAGCCCTTCACCAGTTACCGAGTAACCGGTGACCCCTTATTGACTTACTGATGAAGTCCAACAAAGATGTTGCCGACGTGCCTAGCGACACGATGAGTCCATAGGTGACGATAAGGAATTCTTCTACTATGACGCAGGATGCCTGACGACATGATCAACCATCCATTGCCAGTTACCGTGTAACCGGTGATCCCTTGATGACTTGAGGACGAAGATCTACGGAAAAATCAGATGATCAACTTGATGGAGATTTGAGATTAGACCCTTCACCGATTCCCGTGTGACCAATTCCCTAGCAGAGTTGTCGTGCCACTGTCATGCTCAGTTTTGAAGATGTTCCTACCAATCAGAGTATCGTTTACCTGTGCGGTGGAAGATCGCCTGTTTCCGTGTAACCAATGATCCCTCGATGATTTGAGGATGCAATGATATCAGATAAATCAGAGAATCATCCCGACGGAGGTTCAGATCAGTATTTCTCCAGCTAGTTGCCGTGTAGCTATCATTTCAGTTTCTGAAGATTTGTTCCCATCAGAGTACCGTGTACTTGTGCAGTTGGCAAATTTCCAGGTTTGTTGGTTTTCAACCATCTTTTACCTTGATTGTTTGAGAGTCGTTTGCTTCTCACCCAGTCAGTTTCAAGCCGTTTGAATAGGGGCAGCTGTTGCACCCCAAAATTTGCCCAACTTTTCTCCACCTAGCTTATGTTTCATTTCATTCACATTAGCATTATCATTTGCATTTCATTGACATGTATGCAGGAGATCAAGAGGTATGATTACCAATCAAGAGCTATACTAGACTGTGAGGCTAGCTAAGAAGGTTATTCAAGTGTTCAAGGGTTGATATCCTTGTCAGAGAAATTAAATAATCCTCAGAGAGAGTGATTAAAACCAAGGGTGTGTGTCTCCTAACTTGAGAGTTGTGGAAAGCCAGCAGATGATTATGAGGCCATGAAGTTGGACTTGAGGTCTTGAGAGAGCTCATGAGAAGTGTTGAAGATCACTTTGAGGCCTAGACATGTCATTGTGTGAGATTAATAAGCCTCAGCCATGAATGGTGCAATTAGGGTTTGACTGGGTCAACCCTAAGTCAACTGAGGATTTGAAGGAAGGTTGAGACCTAATCCAAGAGCCATGTGATCATAGATTGATACATTGAGATGTTATAAGAATTATTTCAAGATTAACTCATCATGATTGAAGAGTTTGAGAAATTTCAAGCTAGGGTTTCTAAGACTTGACATTGTAAAATCCCCTAGTTTGACCCCTATCTTCAAGGCAATTTAGCTCAAGATATGGTTGTCATATCATCTTGACCCCAACATGATTGTTGCAGAGCATGAGCTTAGCTTTAATTTGAGTACTAGAAGTCCTTGATAGGGTTTATAGAACTCAAGTTATGAGCCAGACAAGTTACAAGTCATCTGAGGCATGTGAATTTGGAGCTTGAAAGTTACCCAACTTGCATGACACCTTTGCCCTAGAAGGATGATTCCTATGAACTTTTGGTCAACATGAATGTTGTTCCTTATTCTCTTAGCTTTCTAGAGAGTACTATAAGTCCTTGATAGGATTTATAGAACTCAATTTATGGCTTTGACAAGTCAATGGTATTTTGGGAAGTTGTGATTATAGGTCATTTTTGGTTATAGGTCATTTTCACCAACTTAGACACCTCAAATGAAATTTTGTTCAACTTGAAAGTTGCTCAAAATGGGGTTTTAACCTTGACCATATATCAAGGAGACATTGAAGTGGCTCAAGGAAAGACTTGGTTCAAGAAGTGGTGAAAAAGGAAGGATTAAAATGGATTAAATGACCAAAAATTCAAATAAATCATTTTGTATGCAAATGAAGCAAAGTAATATCATTTTTTGAATGGAAAAAGCATTTTAGAAACTTTGGCAATGTTAAAATTTTGGTTTAAGTCCCATATCATGCCCTTTTTCTTTGTTTCTTCATGATGAAGTAACATGACATACACAAGCCATTGGATGAAAACAAGGAGGGAAACATCACCATTCATGTTCAAAATATCATGAGAAGTTGAATGCAAGCTTGCTAAGGCCAAAACAGAGTAGGAATCGTGACTGGTGTAAGTGAGATTTTGGAGATAATTTGAAAATCCAATTTCTCATTCTGAAGCTTTGAGAGAGTTCTAGATGATTCTAATGAGTTCTATATAAGTTGATAAGTGTATTCAGTTCATTTTTTGGTGAAGATTGAAGCCTGAAGCAAAGAGTGAAGTTGAAATTTCATAGCTGCAAGTTGAAATCGAATTCTGAGTTTCAGGCCAAATCAAGAGAAATTGAAGATTGCATTAGCTTTGGAAGGAGTTTTGGAGTGTATCTGCATCATCTTGGAGGCTGAAGTGATCAAGAACCCCTTCTGTTACACCTCTGAACACAGGTTGGTACATTTTGTTTTTGTGCATAATCTAGGAGGAGATAGATAGAAATCTATAGGTGGCTAGGATCTGGATGATGTATAGATGGATTTAAGCTAATCAATTTGGGAATTAGAGACAAGTTAGGATGTGGATCATTTTCTGTTGAAGCTGAATTCTTGCGATTCTTGGATTGATAATCAAGATGGGATAGGATAAGATGATCACCATGAGTTAAGGATCATTTCTGTGCATTTAATTGAAGTTCTGAGGAGATTCGAGATTGAGGTGTATTTTGGAATGGCTATCGGGTTTGAAAATCCATGGGGATTTAGATGATTCTAAGGTTGGATTCATGATCAGCATGAAAAATGGAGTGAGATGATGTATCATTTTGTAATTTTTGATGACCTGTATATTGGACCTCACGGGAGAAGACGGTGGCGCCACTGCTCAGGCCACCGTCTGGTTTCCCTCCATGCCTGAACGTTTGAATGAAGAAGATGCACTTGGAGCGTTGGATCATCCTTGAGACTTGACCAAGTAACCCAAACAGACGGCCACGATTGAGTTTGAAAGGGCTGACTATTGACTGAAGCCAATACGCACCGTTTCACTTAACTGAAGCAAATGGGCCTAGCGCTTGGATTGATATCCACACCCCCCATCTGGCCCAATCCAGGATTTGAACTGACTTGAATTGCTATTTACTACGCAACTTTTATTAATTCTTTTGTTTTTTCTTTTAATTTCATCATTTCATATTGGTTTGAAAATAGTTCATAAAAAATAGAAAAATAGGTCAATTAATTCCATAATTTTTCCCCCTGATTCATGATTGGATCTAGAATTTTATTGAATACAAATATTAGGAAAATCATGCATTTTCAATTTTTGTGCATTTTTTACATTTTAATTGATAATAAAATTGCCATGGTTGATACCTCAGTTTGATGATTTTAGTGTGATCACTTGGTGATGAGTTTTAGCTTGATTTTTCGTGTGTGATTAGCTTAGACAAGTATGCTCCCATAATATTTTTCTCACATTTTTGTGATGAAATTAGGTGTGGTTTTTAGATTGGAACTTTAGGTGCTCCTTTTTAGGTTTTAAGCTTAGTACCTTATAGTGTAGAATTTATTTGTAGGTCTTATTTGAGGATTTGATCTCTGGAATTAAAATGGTAGAGTCATGATTGACATAGGTTCCCATAGTTATTTTTGTAGGATTTTATAATTGATTTTAGTATTTTAGGTAGAATTAACTTTAATAATAGGTTTTAGGTGATCCTAAATTGCTAACTCAACTAGAATGATTTCATTGGTTCCCTTAGAATAGGGTGTTGCTTCTCTTGCTCTTGGATGATGATGAAGACTTGTGTGGGCTGCTGTTGAATGCATGGTGGAGCTTGGACTTGAAGATTTCTCCCCCTTTGGTGTAGTTTGTTTAGGGTTAAAGATTAGGGTTTTAGGGAGATCTCTTAGAATAGATTTTCTTCCTTCATGAAACATGGAAGGTGTTGATCACTTCCATTCCTCCCTATGATGTAAGGTCCCATTGTGAAGGCCCCATCCCTCCTTTGGTAGGATGTGTGGCTCCTCACAAGTTGGTAGAACCTTTGAGGGTTCCCTTCCTTGATGGTGGAGTGCTTAGAGGTGACCTTTGGTCTTCACTTTGCTTCTCCATATCCCCACCCTACTCTTGTTAGATGAATCTTTCTCCCTTGCTAGAGGATGGAGTTCCTTGTTAGAAGAATGAAGATGCTAGAGGTTACACTTCCCCTTTGTTTGTAGACTGCCTTTGGAGCTGAAGCTTTAAGATCTAGAGGAACAAGTTGACACTTGAAGATTAACTTGAGGATGAAGAAAGAGCTGAAGCTTGAAGAAGATGGAGAACAAGTTGATACTTGTGTTTGATGCGTTGAAATCTTGAAGAAGCAAGTTGAAACTTGCTATTGAAGATGAAAGCCTTGAAGAACAGTGAGGACTGAGTTGCTGTCAGAAGATTGCTTTGCTGTGAAGTTGGGGAAGCTGTTGATCTACTTTCTTTCCTGACTGTTTGCTTTCTGTGCAACTGTATTGATGTGACTTGTGTGATTTGCTTGATGCATTAGGATAAGTTCATGTTTAGATTGTGTTAAGCTAGGAGCATGATTGCACTAGAGGTTGAGTTGCTCCCTCTGCTTGTATTTTTACTGTATGGCTTTGCTTGCGGGTATTCGGTAGAGCTCTGCTCCCTTGCCTATGTGGTTTGTGATTTGCTTGATGGCATTTTATTTTTTCTGTATGATTGCAGTTATTCATATCTGGCTTGAGGTCGAGACGAGCTTGTGGAGGCTGATGCCCCACACACATTTCCTCCCTCACTTTCATTGCATGCATTCTACAGTTGTTTACTGTTTACTGTTTAAACTGATGCTTTATCTGTCTCTGTATCTCATTGACATGATCCCCTAGGAACCTCACTTCCTTTGATAAGGAAGTGGTGATAGAACTTTAGGTTGAAACCTATGTATGACAACTTCTAGGAGTTCCCTGTTTCAAACCTCAACCATAGGATGAATCCTTGGCATGACAACAGTAGGATGCTTGATAGTCTCCCCTGTAGAGTCCTTTCTTCTCTTCTCATCTTGAAACAACAGTAAAGAATGTAATAAAGGCAAGTTAGTATAAGCGCATTACGAGCCTTAAGCTACTTGGGTAATGATAATTGAGCGGCCTCCTCTCAATCGTCTAGAATGTTTAGTATACATCCTTTGGAAGATATGCGACGCGTTCGTTCCCAGGTCATAGTCTCTAGTGTTGTACAAACTACAGACAACTAAAAAACAATTCTTCCGTAAAAGACAGAAAACAAACTTCAAACCTTTTGCCCCGTGGGCCCATAATTCAAAGGAAGCTTTTCTGAAGAAAAGAGTGTCGTTAACTCCCAGTTCTACCGCAAACGGTAACGCATAAGTCTCCAAGGGTCGAGCTGCGTACACCAAACTGCTGGAACTGTTTGTTAACCCTACTCGATAAAAACAGATGAATTTGAATTCCCGTAATCCGTATTATCCTGAACTACGTAAGCTCTGATCTCTCAAGCCTGTTGATAGTACGTAGGCTCAATACTGATGTATTGGCGAGCCACCTTCCCCGTAACCCGTAGTTAGCCGAACTACGTTGACTCTGATTTCTCATTCTCTGATGAGAATACGTAGGCATAAAGTGCGACGCTTTGCCGAGTCATTTTCTTTTCTTTTCAGACCAGCCTTGATAGGTAGATAGTAAAACCAACTCGTCAGATAAACACAACAAGCGTGGATCCCATCGAGTACGATGGACGTGAGGGGTGCTAACACCTTCCCCTTGCGTAACCGACTCCCGAACCCAGACATGGTTGCAATGACCTTGTCTTATAACTTTTCGTCAGGTTTTTCCAATCGTTCCCTTTCTCGCTCTGAAGGATAAATAACGAAAGATGGCGACTCTTCTGTTTTGCCGGCACCTTATTTTCGCGGTAGCGACACACGCTTGCTGGTTTGTCTACGGGTGAAAAAACAATCTATCTACGGCTGCTAAAGCTAAAAAGAAAGAAGTTGACTCGATAGAGCATCGCGCTCTATGCCTACGTATTCCCTCGTGCAATGGGAAAGTCAGAGTCATCGTAGTTCGGGAAACTACGGGGAATGTGCTCGCCAAGATATCGCATCTCGTGCCTATGTACTTCCACACGACGTGAAAGATAAGAGCTTATGTAGTTCAGGCTAACTACGGCTAGACAGGGTGTTCTCAATCACACAGGAGTGAGAGAAGGGATTGACGATACTAGCGTACGCATTCTAGCAGTTAGGTGTTTGCTGCTCGCTCGACGGAGACTTAGGCGTTACCTGTTTGCGATAGAACGGACGTAGTATGTCGGGTTTGAAAGGTATGGGAACCTATGGGTTCTAGATCTACGGTCTGGTCTCGATTGCACTCGGGCAAGAGAAAGGAAACATCAGTCGTCAGCGGGAAAGTCTCTATTGCACGGCAGCGAGAGAACAGAGAAGTTAGTTGTTAGTATGCTCGCTAGGATATCGCATCATATGCCTACATTTTCTCGTCTGGTACGAGAAATCAGAGTAGCTGTAGTTCAGCCAACTACAGCAAAACAGGGAAAAGGGAAAAAGGTAGCTCGCTAGGATATCGCATCCAATGCCTACGTACTCTCATCTGGCACGAGAGATCAGAGCAAACGTAGTTCGATAGGAAAACGAATCTCAATTGCACAGGGGCAAGAGAAGGGGTCTCAATTGCCTGCACGCGAGAGAAAAAAGGGTTTCGATCGCCAGGGGGCGAGAACAACGAGGAAATAGGCTTACGCCTAAACGGGACGAAACTCGGGACACACACGCACAAACCTAATACGTAGGAGCGAATGCGTCGTATGTCACCCAAAGGGTACCATACTAGACATCCTAGACGATTGAGAAGAAACTCCTCAACTGTCATTTCCTGCATATCTAATGAAACAACTTACAACACTCGACAGTTGCCTGAAGACTTGAATAAGACGATGTTGAACGAAGCGGCTCCGTTGGCTCCTGACATGCGCGCAAGCTCCATTCCAATCTTCTCTTCTCTGGATCCTTGATGATGACGCTCGAATCAGGAACAATGTGATGCTTAGACCGTCATGGTTTGACTTATACGAGAAGTCGAACTCTTAGAGGTAGCGTATTGATATCCGTGTCAAAGACAAGATGGAGAAATGATATCGACAATCATTCTCCAATTGAATCGTGCCACACGGCTAGCCAAAAATAAAAATCGAGAATAAAATCGGATAGAAAAGAAAATAGGAGAAAAAAATCCACTAACAAAGGGAAATAAAAGTCTACTCCTAAAATCAACAATTAAATTCTACTAGAAAAATATTCTAAAGAAAATAAAATAAAAGAAAATGCATATGAAAATAGCATAGAAAATTTCTATCTAAAATACTATAATATTCTATAGAAAAAAAATCTATATTAAATCTATATTAAAAAAATATGCATGATACTATAATTCCTAAAAAATTAATCTCCTAAAAGAAAATAAGAAAATAATACTAAACTATTACAAGCATATCATCCAATACAAGGGAAAAAATAAATCCAAAGGGGAGGGGGTACAATCTGCAAAACAGGGGTAAAGCAGAAAGAAAAAAAAAACCACTGGGCCCTAAGCCCACAATACAATAAAGTCAAAAAAAAACAAAATAAAAAAATTAAGGTCCCAGGTGGGGTGCGTCAGGTATTGGGGTGCAGTTCAGAAAATGTGAGTTGGGCTCAGGCCCACCAAGACTTCATCAGCATCAAACAAAAAATGGGGGACGGGGTGTGAACAGGAAACATGGGGGGTACAGTCCAAAATTCATTGGGCTTGAGGCCCAATTCCCCAATCCGTCTCCCTTCTCCCACTCCTCAGAAACCCTAATTCTTCTTCTCACTAACCTCATCGCCGCCGGCAACATCTCAAACTTACTCTGCCTCTGTTTCTCCACCCTCCTAATCTCACCATCACCTACCTCCATTCTCCTCTCAGATCAACATTCCTCTTCTATCATCTCTAAACCACCTCTCGCTTTGAATCCTACAACAATCAGATGAACAAACCAAAAGCGACAAAACTAACGCATAAACGACTTGGTTCACTACTTGGCATTCTTGAAGACGAATAGTGATTGATGAAGACCTCTTGAAAGAGTTCTGGAGATTATTGATTCGAAGATCCATGGGAGATCTGGATGAAGTTGCATGTGGATGATGAAGGTCCAGGACATTTTGATTCAGAGAGGTTCTCGAAGATCTCCATGCTCGATGAAGATCTGATGAAAATCGTTCGAGGAAGATGAACATTCTGGAGACGCCTTGATGAACGACGTTGAATGTTCTATGAAGATCGATGAAGATCTTCGAGTTTCTGGAGATCTGATGAGCGATGATGAAGATCACAAACTTTGTTGATGAGATCTGGATGGCGATTAATGAACTGGCGACGAATCTTTGATGGAGATAGGTGCGTTTCTGGAATCGCGTTTGAAGAAAGTGATGAAGATCTGGAAAACTCTATGAAGATCCTGATGAACGTTGAAGATATTGATGAAGATCTTATAGATCTAGAAGATCTGGAAAATAAATGATGGTTAATCTTTGAATATCGGTTGAATTCTGGAGAAGAAATGATGAACACAGGAATGTCTTTGAGGATTCTGGAAATTTGGTTGAAGAACTGATGATGTTTCCAGCGAAGTTTGGCCATGAGAACCGCCGTAATGATTTTGCCGTTCACGTTTTCCGGCGGTTTGCATGTGGTCCGGCGAGGGAGAGATGGTGAAGCCAGGGAGAGACACGTGTGGCTAGGAGGGAGTGGTGGAGAGTCAAGTGTGCAGTGATTTGTCATGTGCTGGTGAGTGGAAGGGTGAGTTGGCGGTGAGAGAGAGTGAAGCGTGGCAGGCTTATATACATGACAAGTGGCACGGTTCTGGACTTGGGCCCCCACAATCAGACACCTGGCCCACGAAACATTAATGATTCTGACTAAACACTGATTAATGGATGATTAACATGATTAAAACCTGAATTAAAACTCAATTAAACGAAAATTAAATCTAAGTAGTTAAAAACCACTAATCAATCCTAACTAAACCTAATAAAAAAATGATTAAAATCTAATATTAATCTCTATTAATCCTAAAAAAGAAATTAAACTCTAATTACCCTATTAAAAAAATAGAAAAAGAGAGTTATCCTATTAAGCCAATTAAAAATCTACTTAATTGTCTAGAAACAAAAAATCTATTTAACTAATTAAAAAAGAAATATCTATTTAAAATTCTAGAAAAACTATTAAATCTATAAGAAAATATTAAAAATTCTTATTTAAAATCTAGAAAAATTCAATTAAATCTATTAAAATCTATTAAAATCTATTTAAAAATCTAGAAAATAAAAGGGAAAATTCTAAAAATGCCATAAAGTCGATTAAATTGATTAGAAAATAATGCGCAATTATAGCGAAATAAGCGGTAAAAACCGGACACCGAAATGTCCTCAAAAACAACAGCGAGAGCTGAAAACACCGGGACGGGCACAAATTCTCAAAATAACTCATTCGAACTGGCCTGAACTGCCTAAAGCGCCAGGGGAGGCTGTAATCCCGATAAAGTCAAACTGACTGCAAAAATGCAATGGATGCGGTATGTAAGTGCAGGGTGCAAAATGAGTCGAAACATAAGCCAAATACAATAATTGGTTTGTCAAATTTTGGGGTGCAACAGTAGCTGGTGTGAGTTTTGCTACGTCATCCTTTGACCTCAGAGTACCTGGTTTATCTCTGTCAGTGAGATATGGTTACAGGAGTGGTTGGTTTGGTTTGAGGCGAAGATTTGATGGTTCTCAGGCTTCAGTACAGAGCAGCACAGCTCATCAGCATTGCACTTGATCTCCTGTTTGCATATGCATGTGCATTTCCATGACTGCATTTCATTAACGTGTATTTATGTTGCAGGTGTGATCATTCCCCTCTGATTCTAGTGTATCTTCTAGCCAGACAATGGAGTCCATGAAGAGAACAGTTGCCTACCGGTTGAATTCGCCAGATATCAGTTCCTTGCTGGGGCTAGTTGCTCTAGCAGATGAGGGAGTGAGGGCTGAGTTCAGAGTATCTTATGGGAGATTGCTTAGTTTGTTGTACAGGCCTTCAACATTTAAGACGACTGGGGTGTATACTTTGATGCAGTTTTATGAGCCTCAGCTGAGATGTTTCCTATTCCCCTACTATATTCTGGCATCCATTTTGGAGGAGTATTCTGCTATGATGGGAGTTCCTGTGTTAGACCAGATGCCCTTTATACATGTTGACGCTGAGCCTGAGTTGGCTACACTTGCTGAGATTGTCAGTTTAGACGCTTCTGAGTTTCCTGGAGGATTGGTCAAGCTAAATGGAGCCTATGGTTTTCACCTGTCTGTCCTGGTTGAGAAGGCTACACAGTGTGCGAAGAGTGGATGTTGGGTTACCTTTAGTGCCATTCTAGCTGTCTGCATCTATGGGACTGTCTTGTTTCCTAATGTGCCAGAGTTTGTTGACTCAGATGCCTTCTTGATTCTTGCCTCGAAGAATCCAGTTCCTACTCTCTTGGGCGATGTTTATCATTCTATTCACTATAAGAATGAGAAACATCGTGGCAAGAATGTTTCCTGCTGTCTTCCTCTTTTGTACAGGTGGTTCTAGGGACATCTTCTGAAGACAGGGACTTTTGTTGATGTTGTTGATACTTTGGATTGGTCTTCCCGGTTGATGGGGCTGTCTGCTGAGAACATCATTTGGTTTTATCGGAGTATGCTTGGCACTGATATTATATATAGTTGCATTGGCTTTCCGAATGTCCCTTTGATTGGACGGAAAGGCTGTATCAACTATAACCCTTCTCTACTGGTGAGACAGTTTGGTTATACCTTGAGAGATGCTCCTATTGAGGTTGAGATACAGGAATCTCTGTATCTCACGGGCTTATTAGACGAGGCTGTTTTGATCAAGTTGAGACATGCATGGGCTAACATCCATAGGAGAGGGAAAGCTTTGCTTGGTAAGAGCAACAGCAAAGCTTATGATCCCTATTTGGCTTGGATCCACGAGAGAGCTAGGATTTCCTCGATGCCATATCCTGCTGTGGAACCTCTGTATCTTCCAGTGATTGAGGCACCTACTTCGGTAGAGATTGAGAAGTATAACAAATTGTTGGCTGAAAATGAAGAATTGAAGAAAGCCAATGATGAGTTAGAGAAAGAGATCTTCCAGTTGCGTCATGAGAAGAATGAAGCTACCTTCACTGTGAAGGAACAGACGGAGTTGATTAATAGGTTGGGTTCAGAGTTGACTGAAGAGACCAACAAGAAGGAAAACGTAGGAGTAGCCTTGAACGGTGTTAGCAAGGTGCTTGCTTCCAAGAAGGAACTCTTAAACAAAGCTTATTCTCGACTCGGCAAGTGGGAAGCATTATGGAATACCACGCTTACCAAGCGGAAGGAGCGTGAAGATGAGCTGAAGCTACAGATTGCCACGCTAGAGGCGCAAATTAGAGCCCAGGATGCAAAGATTGCTGAAGAGACATCACTTAGGAGCGTTGTTGAGCTTAGAGTAAGTGACCTTGGCGAGAAGCTGAGAGGTTGTGAATTAAAGGCCGGCTCCAAGAGTTGCAGACTCGACGAGTGTTTTGGCGAAGGAACCTGCGAGGACGACGCCAAAAAGCTGAGGTCCACTGCTGAGCGACATGCATTACTGATACAAGAGCTAATCTCCAGACTAGGTCATTCGGAGATGTTGAGGATATTAGAAGATGTCAGAGCGCGCCATTTGGCCTGAGTCATCTTTGCCTTGCTTTTTGTACTTGTATTTTGGCCATCGCCAGGCTTGTTGGCTGAGGTCTCTTCAGTTGTATTCAGTTGTACTCTTGTACTCTGCCTCTTGGCATTTGTTTATGTATGAGGGTTTTCTGATTCCTTGCTTGCCTGATAGGGACTCCATTGTCGTGATGGCCTTCTCTCTGAAACTAGAATCGGGGGGGGGGGGGGGGGGGGGGAATATAACATGTATCATATTTATATGTTTGCATCTGCATCCTCATATTGCATAACCGGTATTTTTGAATCTGTATCTTATTTCTTGCATCTCAGGTTTTTCAGGATTGACGACCAGAGAGTCCACCGCTATTCAACCAGAAACAACTGCAAGAAGATAATGGATCAACTCTAAGTTGAGATGCAGGAAATCCATGAGAAGCTGGCTTTGTTCATGCAAGCTATGGAGAGCATGGCCAAGGGCCAGGAGAATCTTCAGACCTTGGTGCAGCCGCTGCTGACGCGAGCAAACGGAAATGGCAACACTGACCACATCTCTGTTGAAACTCCTCGCCGGGAGAATGAGATACCGACAGTTGTTACTCCACCTGTCGTGACTGTCAATGGAAACACCAGTACTGGTGCAGGCGCTGGCGCTGGTAATGGCAACACTGGAAATGGTGGTGATGGGCACGTTGTTAATAACAAAGGCAACACTGTGGATGTTGATCAAGGATTCGTTGACAATGTTGGCTTCGGAAACAATGGGTATGGCAATGTCAATCAGGACGGGAACTTCGGGTTCCACAATCAAGGCTTTGGTAATGATGGTTACGGCAACAATCAGGGGTACGACTATGGTAATGGTGGGTTCAGTAATGTGATTAACAACGGTGCTGGAGCACTTCCTTTCAATAATGGTTTTGGACCTGCTGGGGTCAATCTGGGGTTTGGCAACCGAGGACAGGGTCCTGTGTACAATCAGCAAGGGTTTGGCCGTAGCATGGGTTATGATGGGTATGGCAATGACTGGAATGTGGATCAACAGGAGGACGCTTTTTCAGGAAGAGGCTTGGGACCTGAAGGCCCTATTGACCCTGCTCAGAGGATCAGAATGCTAGAAGAGCAGATGAAAGGTGTGGTTGATCAGAACTCCGCTGGGTTAGATATGACTACTATGGGGTTGGTACCAGGGCTGAGGGTGCCGTTGAAATTCAAGGCTCCAACATTCGACAAATACAAAGGGGATACTTGCCCAAAGGTCCATGTACGTTCTTATTATAGAAGGATGTCTGCATATTCCAGCAATGAAAGGATGCTCATGCATTTCTTTCAAGATAGCTTATCGGGACCATCATTGGAGTGGTACATGGGACTGGAGCCCACTCAGATTAGAAGTTGGAAGTAGTTGGCTGATGCTTTCGTTACGCATTACAAATACAACAGTGATTTTGCGCCCAACAGGGTTCAGTTGCAGAGTCTGTCGCAGAAAAGTAATGAAAGTTTCAAAGAGTACGCCCAGCGGTGGCGCGATATGGCAGCTCCAGTGCACCCTCCTTTAGTTGAAAGGGAGATGAATGACATGATTGTGAGGACGTTTACTGGAATGTATTATGACAAGTTACTCAATGTTTTGATGGGTAGTTTCTCCGATATGATCCTTATGGGAGAAAGGATCGAAAACAGAATTAAAATTGGAAAGATTCAGGCAGGCGAATCTACTTCGGCCGGGGGTGCGAGGAAAGCGTTCGGCGGAAGACGACAGGGTGATACTAGCGCTGTGTATGGTGGTAGAGGCCGGGGCAGAGGCAGAAATCAGTACGTCCAACCTCAACAGATAGCCAGTGTTACTATTCCAATTCCTCAGCAGCAACAGCAACAACAACAACAACAACAACAACAACCGCAGCAGCAGCAAAGGCAGAATCAGGGTCAGGGAAGGTTTCAGAATGTAAAGCCGAAAAGGGTATTTGATAAATCTCCGTCGACATATGCAGAGTTTCTTCAGACATTGTTGGGGTTGAATTTGGTCGAGAAGAGAACAATGGAACCACCTACAGGACCGGTACTTCCTAGAGGGTATAATGCTAATAAGCATTGCGAATTCCATTCCGGGGCTCCCGGACATGATGTAGAATCTTGTCATGCTTTCAAGCATAAAGTTCAAGACTTGTTAGACATTAAAGCCATCAACTTTGGCCAAGTGGGGCCCAATATTGTACAACAGCCTATGCCTAATCATGGGGCAAATGTCGTCGAAGATTTATATCTTGTCGTTGTTGTTATGTTCCGAGGCCCACCGGAACGCCTTGCTGAAGATACTGGATAAGTCATTCGTACCCCAAGAAGTTTCTATAAATCAATTAGAGGGGGTAATGGCACATGTCAATGCTGGACATAGTCTGGGTTTCACAGATTTTGACCTAACACCCAAGGTTCGAGAGCACAACATGGCTTTGCATATATCGGTGGAGTGTCGGGGCACCGTAATGTCACATGTATTGGTGGATACTGGGTCGTCGCTGAACATATTGCCAAAGAAAGCCATGATGAAGTTGAACATACGGGGAGTTATTTGCACGCCCAGCGATTTGGTTGTGAGGGCGTTTGACGGGACAAAGAGATCAGTGTTTGGGTCAATAACATTACCGCTGCAGGTGGGGCCAGAAATTTTTGACACCGAATTCTACATCATGGATATCCATCCGGCTTATAGCTGCCTTCTTGGACGCCCATGGATCCATGCTGCAAGGGCCGTAACGTCCACTTTGCATAAGAAGTTGAAATACATGGTGGGTGATAGTGTTGTTACTATTTGCGGGGAGGAGGATATTTTGGTCAGTCACCTGTCATCATTCAGATATGTTGAGGTCGACGGAGAAATACACGAGACACCTTGTCAAGCCTTCGAGGGGTTGCAGATTAAAGACAAAGCTCCGGGTTCCAGCAAAATATCAGAGGTGGCAGTGTCATCTTACAAAGAGGCTCAGGCTTTAGTGCAGACTGGGGAGACTAAAGGCTGGGGGCAGGTACTGGAGATTCCCGTGAAGAATGACAAGTTTGGGCTAGGGTATCGACCGACGTCGTCAGCGTCCGCTTCAAGAACGCCCAGGTTCAAGGGACCGGTCACGATTACACCAAGCGGGGTGTGCTTTGAGACTATCAACGCTATTTCCGATGCTGAAGACGGAGATAGCGACTGCGATATGGACGCGTGGATCAAGCCAAGCGTGCCAGGACAAAGTCTCTGCAACTGGTCCATCCGGGAAACTGTCCCAGTGACTTTTAAACAGTAATGATTTGTTTTATCAATTGTTGAACAATCCTATGTCTTACCCGGGGCATAGTGATTTTACGTTAGGGCTACCTGATTATGTGTATTGCACTGTTTTAATCATGAAATAAAGGCGTCTTTCATATTCAAATATTGTGATCCCTGTTTTTCTTGTTTTTACTTTAACAATAAATGGCAACGTGGTTATTTGCTTTGTTTGCGTGTTGAAGCGTTTAACCATTTCCGTTGCAGGACCAATATTTCAGATGACATCTCATACAAACCGCCTATGACTCGTTTCGACTTCGAGCACCCGGTATTCCAAGTAGAGGAAGAGATTGTTGAGGATAGCGATCTGCCAGAGGAGCTGACTCGTTTGTTGAAACAGGAAGAGAGAATCATTCTGCCTCATCAGGAGGAAATTGAGATTATCAACCTGGGGTCGGAAGAAGTTGTGAGAAATATCCGTATAGGGGCTGCACTGCAGAGCGACGTCAAGCAAAGGTTGATTGAAATACTGCGAGAGTATAGTGATATATTTGCTTGGTCGTACGAGGATATGCCTGGGTTAGATACAGACATGGTTGTGCACCGTCTGCCACTGCAAGAGGAATGTCCTCCTGTTAAACAGAAACTCAGAAGAACCAGACCAGACATGGCCGTAAAAATCAAGGAGGAAGTTCAAAAACAGTGGGATGTTGGTTTCATAGCTGTTACAACTTATCCGTCATGGGTCGCTAATATAGTACCAGTGCCGAAGAAAGACGGTAAAGTGCGAATGTGTGTGGACTACTGTGATTTGAATAAGGCGAGCCCGAAGGACGACTTTCCACTTCCTCACATTGATGTGCTGGTTGATAACACTGCTCAATTCTCCGTATTCTCCTTCATGGACGGCTTCTCAGGCTATAATCAGATCAAAATGGCACCGGAAGACATGGAGAAGACTACCTTCATTACTCCCTGGGGAACATTTTGTTACAAAGGGATGTCCTTCGGACTGAAGAACGCTGGGGAAACATATCAACGTGCTATGACGACTATCTTTCATGACATGATGCACAAAGAGATCGAGGTTTATGTTGATGATATGATTGCCAAATCCCAGACGGAGGAGGAGCATTTGGTTAATCTGCTAAAACTGTTCAAAAGGCTTAGGAAGTTCAGGTTGAGGCTGAACCCTAACAAGTGCAACTTTGGGGTGAGATCAGGTAAACTGTTGGGGTTTATCGTGAGCGAAAAGGGAATAGAGGTTGATCCTGCAAAGATAAAAGCAATACAAGAAATGCCGACGCCTAAAACAGAAAAAGAAGTGCGTGGGTTTTTAGGGAGGTTGAACCATATCGCCCGGTTCATATCTCACCTAACTGCGACATGCGAGCCGTTATTCAAATTGTTGAAAAAGAATCAGGCTGTGACCTGGAATGAAAATTGTCAAAAGGCGTTCGACAAGATAAAAGAATACTTGCAGGAACCTCCTGTTTTGATACCCCTAGTGGCCGGGAGACCTTTGATTATGTATTTGACGGTTCTTGAGAAAAGTATGGGTTGTATTCTCGGTCAACACGACGAGACCGGACGTAAAGAGCATGCGATCTACTATTTGAGTAAGAAGTTTACCGACTGTGAGTCCAGATACTCAATGCTCGAGAAAACGTATTGCGCGCTAGCCTGGGCCGCCAAACGTTTGAGGCAATACATTCTGAATCGTACAACCATGCTAATTTCAAAGATGGATCCAATCAAATACGTGTTTTAGAAGCAAGCACTCTCCGGAAGAATTGCCCGATGGAAGATGGTGTTAACAAAATACGATATCCAGTATGTCTCGCAAAAGGCTATTAAGGGTAGCGTGCTGTCGGAGTACCTTGCGGAGCAGCCTATTGAGTACTACCAATCAATGAACTTTGATTTTCCTAACGAGGATATCATGTACCTAAAAATGAAAGATTGTGAAGAACCGTTGTCGGACGAAGGACCAGAGTTGGGTTCCAAATGGCAGCTGATATTTGACGGAGCTGTAAATTCCTATGGTAGCGGAATAGGGCGATTATCACTACTCCTCAGGGGTCGCACATCCCCTTTACTGCCCGATTGACTTTTCCCGTTACCAATAATGAGGCTGAATACGAGGCTTGCATCATGGGTCTGGAAGAAGCCATTGATTTGTGAATCAAACATCTGGATGTATACGGAGACTCAGTGTTGCACCCTAAAATTTGCCCAACATATTTTCACCTGGTTTATGTTTCAATTGCATTGTTATTTGCATAATAAGTCATGTACATAGTCTAATCATTTGCATGGCATAGCATAACAAGTCATATAACAAGGGATCAAGTGCCATTATTATCAAAAGAGGCACATCAAGGGGTTTTATTCAAGTATAAGACTATCCAAGTCATCAAGAAAGGTTTGAGGCTTTGAGAAGTTTGAAGGTCAACCAGGGGATTTCTCTCCTAGCTTGAGGTGTATTAAGTATCATCAATGGAGTATGAACTATGAATTGGGGGTATGGAATATTCACAAAGATCATGGAAGATCTAGAGGGTCATTTTGAAGATGAGACAAGTCATTGATGCAAGTACAAGACCCAGAGTTGAAGTGCAGTCAACTAGGGTTTCATCTGGGTCAACCCTAGGTCAATCCTAGGTCAACTGAGTGATTGAAGAGCATCAAGGCTTAGTTGAAAGATGTGGGATGCATGAATTGATATTTGGATACATGTGTGGTGTTGTTCCAAGGATAAATAAAAAAGAATCAAGGGTAGGAGGAGTTACCAAATTAGGGTTTTAATGTAAAATCCCCTAATTTAGGCCTCACTTCCAAGCCAGATAAGTCAAAATGAAAGTTTCAAATGGATTCTTGGTCAACATGAAACTTGTAGAGCTTATCAATAGCTTTAATTTTAGTACTAGAAGTATTCAAGAAGATTTGTAGAACTCAAGTTATGGTTCTTGCAAGTTATGGGTCATCAGAGGACACTGAAATTTATCTGTGAAAGTCACTTGACTTCCAAGCAACTTTTGCCCATGAATGATTTTTCAAATGGATTCTTGGCCAACATAAGAGTTGTAGATGTTGATCTTAGCTTTAATTTGAGTACTAGAAGTACTCAAGAAGATTTGTGGAACTCAAGTTATGGTCTTGGCAACCCAGGGGTATTTTGGGAAAGTTGAATTACAGGTCATTTTCCAACATCGGTCAAAATCTCCATCTTCCACTCCTCAAATGGAAAAATGTTCAACATGAGATGTGTTCAAAATGATGTTTTTAGGCTAGATAAGAGGTCATGAGAGTTTGTAATGGCTTGCTTCACAAAGTCACAAAAATGGCCTAAAATAAGGGTAAATTTTAAATGAATCAAGGGTGAAAATTGGGGTTTTTGATCTACAAAACCAAACCAAGCCATATGACATACCAATTTGATTGTAAAATACATTTTGAGAACATTGACATTGCCACATTTTTGAGTTGAGGGATATTTTTATGACTTGCTTTGTAAATTGGTTACTTGCATCATAAGGCACAATTGCAAAACCACTCTTCAAGGCAAATGCAAGGCTCCATTCCATCCTAACACCTCCAAAATCTCATCTAAGGACATTTTAAACTCAGAGCGTAGTGAATTGCAAGCTAAAACATGAACTGATATGTGTGTAGCATAAGAAGAGATTTTCATGACATGAGAAATTGATTTTCTCATAGGATCAATCCAGAACTTTCTAGAGCCTTCATCCACATTCTATATATACTTGTGAAGTGATTCAGAGCTAGAGTTGGAGAGAATTGAGGGAGATTGGGGAGATTGCATTTTCAACTTTCCATTTGCAAACAGAATTCTGTTACACAGTTTCAACCACTTTCAATCCATTCTTTTGATCTCAGAAGCTTGCTCTAGCATTGATGGACGATTTCAGATAGAATCCATAGCAAGAACATTGAAGAATCGTGTGATAGCCTTTGAAATTTTTCATCTGTAACTCAAGATCGAATTCAAGAATCCAAGCCATTTCAATCTCTTTCTTTGCATACAGAAGCATCCTTTGGTGTTGGTGACGGTGTCTGGAACTTATTGGAGCTTATCTTGAAGCTTTGATCACTCTGTTCATCTCAAAATTGCAGGTATGTAAACTTCACTCCATGGTTTGATTTAGGCCATTTCAATCGGTTTTGAATAGTTAGATTCAATGTAGATGATCATAGGGAGCTTTCTGGTAGCATTAGAATTGATTTAGAGACAATTAGTGGATTGATGCAATTTCTGTTCATGATCATATCTTCGTGTTCTTGATGATAGAGTCTTAGTTTGATAGTTAGATTTGATCAGGGTGAAGTGGTGAAGAGTTTAAGCCACTCAATTTTAGGTTTAGTGAGAATTAATTTATGAGCAATTTCTGATGGTTCAATCGTGTTTTGAGGAGGAAGATGTTTCAATGATTGTGAATGACATGATTGAATTGCTGGTGGAAAATGGAGTAAGTTGGGGTTTTTAATTTTGATTTTTGATGGAGAATCAGAGGAATACGATTTGGAGAGGAAGAAGATACAAACTCTGTTCAATCCATGGTTTTTCCCTCCATTCAGAGTCTGAAGGTTTAAGACAACCCTAGGACCGTTAGATGAACATAAGACTTTGACTGGAAATAGGATCCAAGGGCCACGAATTCATTTCAGCTTGTGAAGAGGAGTTCTGATTACAAAACGCACCGTTTTATTAAGTTGCCAGCTTGGGCTTAAGTGAATTAATTGATACCAACACCCCACTTCCAAGGCCCAATGAGAAATACATTGAGTTCGCTTGTTATTCGTACCGTGATTTTGTCCATTTTCCTGGGATTTTCATTATTATTTTCTGAAGTGGAATTGGGCTTATGCGCGCTTTTCTATCCATACCCCCCTCTGAGCCCATCTCTGGGCTTACGTTGCTTGGAATTGCTATTTGACACGCTCCCTTTTCATTTTCTTTTTATTTTTCATTTCATTTCACACATTTATATTAGGTTCCTTGAAAAATCATAATAAATTGGAAAATTAATATTTTTGGTTGGGAATTTTTTCCCCATTCTCATTAAAACATCAAGAAAATTATAAAATAATAAAAATGTCATTTCATTCATTTTTCATTTTTTGGTTTATTTTTATTTTTAATTGCTTTTATTTCATTTTCACTTGACATTGCAACTTGCTGAATTTAGTATGATCATGTGACTTAGAATTTTGACTTGGTTCCTTTTGCTATAGTTAGTATATAGTATTAGGTTCCCCCTGGAATTTTATCACATTTTTGTGATTTAATTTTAGTTAATTTTGAACATCAAACTTTAGTGTGCTAGAATTAGGGTTTCAACATGACATAGGTGCATTTCAACACATAGTTTTTGGGTTTTTAGTTTGATTTAGACCTTGGGGTTTATGTGGGGTATAGGGTACATAGTTAGGGTCCCTTATAAATTAAACTAGGATTTTACGATGAGTATTTCCATTTTATTTGATTTTTGCAAGTTGGTTGTTGTTGGTGTGTTTCCCTCTTGGGATGTTGTTGTGTTGTTGGGTTTTGGGCATTTTAATTGGGTGTTGGGCTTGGATTTGGCTTGTTGGAGTTCATGAAGACTTTGAGGATGATTGAAGACAAATAACGATGCTTGGATCTTGAAGTTGCTTGTGCTTGAAGATTGCTTTGTGAAGCCTTAGGAGATAGGAGATATAGGGAGAGCTTTAGAATAGACTGATTTCTTCTATCAAACATAGAGAGCTTCTTGTGCCTCTATTCCATCCTATGACACAAGGTCCCCCAAAGAAGTTCCATCTCTCCTTAGGAGAGATGTAGAGCATGCTTTGATTGGGTAGAACCTTAAGGATACCTCTCCCTTGCTATGTTAAGATCTTAGTGATTTCCCTGGGTTTTCACTAAGCCTCTTAACATTCCAACTTCATCTATTAAGTTGATTCTCTCATGTGAGTGTTTGCCTTGAAGATGGAAGCCTATTGAAGATGAAGTTCATTGAAGACTGGATAAGAAGAAGCTTGTGCCTGTCAAAGCTGGTTAACTGTGGGAATTAGGATTTTGCTGCTGTTTGAAGTTGTCTACTTATTGGGATTCAGTGCTTGCTAAAGCTGGAGATTATTGGAGACAAGAGTTCACCTGAAGCTTGAATATCATTGGAAAGTAAAGATGGTATCTTGCTTGAAGTTGTTATTGTCAACCTTTTGCTGTTAATCAACTGTAGCTGCCAGAGCTGTTGTTGTTTGAAATGTTTACTGTAGAAGCTGGTGTTGCTGTCAGAGCTGGTGTTAGATTTTATTTTCTTTTTTCTGTATTGTTTGTTGACTTGTTCAGCTTGCCCCTTAGGTTTGAGGTGAAGCTGTTTCACTTTGCCTATTGTTTTCTCAGGTTCGAGGTTGAGTGGGACTCCCTTGCCTCGCTTGTTTTGTTGCATCTCATGCATATTTACTGTTTACTGTATATCTATTGTTTCTTTTCCGTTTATCCCCTAGGATCTCTGTTTTTCTCTGTGCAAGAGAGAAATATGACAGACATTAGGTTTTAACCCATGCATGATAACATTAGGGTAGTTTTGATTCCCCTTTCCAAACCATAGGTTTTTTAGAGCTTCTTTCTCCTCTATCTCATAACAATTCAAAACACATTAATAAGGATGATCGACGTCGTACGCTACGAGCCTTAAGCTATTTGAGAGAGGGTTGGTAGAGGGTCACTCTTCAGTAATCTGATTGCTTAGTGTGTTACCCTTAGGGTGACATACGATGTAGTCACTCTCAAAACATAGTCTCTAGTGCGTCAGAGATTGCAAACATCATAAAAAAACAGTTCTTGCGTTAAAGACTGAAAACAAACCTCAAAATGTCATTTTTGTCCGCTTGGACTCTTAATCAGGAAAAACCATTTCATAAGGAGATAAAAAACAGTCAGACGAGCTTATGTCTTCCGTAGACCGAACTACGTTTGCTCTGATCTTTCATGCAGTATGAAAGTACGTAGGCATAAGATGCGATATCCTAGCGAGCAACCTTCCCTTCCTTTCCAGTAGGTGGGGTGAATGCCATTATTGAAGAAGAGGATTTAGATGAGCTGACTGATGTCAAGGATTTGAAGACACCGCTTAGCTTCGTTAAAGCCAAGCTGATGAAGAGAGGCTTCTTTCCGGGCTGTGGAGAATTGTGTATGGGCTGTGCGACTCGTCCTGATGGATGTGAACAGTTGATAGAGGGGATTCAGAGTCTGATGACCGAAGGAATCTTGCAGTTTAACCGAAGGGCCAAATGTGGATTTGAAGAGGTAATGTTGAAGCAAGATGATGAGGTTGTCACCATCACCATCCCTCGCCAGACGATAACCATTTCTGCACTCAGGCCGCCCACAATTACCATCACCAAAGCTGGGTCGATACCTTTTGAAAGCACCAATACTATCCCATGGCATTATGGGGCAGACGTCTACTGCAACGGACAGAAATTGGAACTAGAACCATCTGGGCAGTCTGTGGATAACCTAGTGGGAATTGGCGGAATCACGCGCAGCGGGAGAGTATTTGCTCCACTTGAGGGTGTGGCGGACAAAGATGACAAAGCTGAGGAAACTGATAAGGGAAAGAGTAAAGTCGTTGAGAAAACCCCTCGTGGGGTAGAGAAGGACTTACTTGTAAAGGACGCTGAAGAGTTCATGAGGTTGATCAAGAAGAGTGATTACAAGATCATTGACCATCTACATCAAACACCCTCGAAAATTTCCATCCTGAATTTGTTGCTGTGTTCGGAGTCACATTGCAACGCGCTGTTAAAGGTTTTGAATGCCACGTATGTGCCGCAGGAAATCTCGGTCAACTAGTTGGAAGGGGTAGTAGCCCACGTGAATGCTGGAAACGGGTTAGGGTTCACTGACCTGGAGCTGACGCCAAAGGGAAGAAACCACAACAGCGCCCTACACATCTCGATAGAGTGTAGGGGAACAGTTATGGCTCATGTGTTGGTGGACACTGGGTCATCGCTCAATGTCCTTCCAAAGAAAGCATTAATGAAGTTAGATACTCGAGGATTGATTTGCACACCCAGTGATCTGGTTGTGAAGGCTTTGGATGGAACCAAGCGTCATGTCTTTGGGGAGGTAACTCTGCCAATCCAAGTGGGGCCAGAAACTTTCAACACCGTCTTCTACATCATGGACATCATGCCAGCCTACAGCTGTCTCTTAGGCCGACCATGGATCCATTCTGCTGGTGCCGTGACCTCCACGTTGCACCAAAAACTCAAGTATGCTGTAGGGGGCAGCATTGTAACTGTATGTGGCGAGGATGACATAATGGTGAGCCATTTGTCGTCCTTCAAATATGTTGAGATGGACGGGGAAATCCATGAAACCCTATGTCAGGCGTTCGAAGCTATTAAGGTCAAAGACGTGACTCCAGTGATGATTGAGAAACCAGAGATGACTCTCTCTTCCTTTAAGGAAGCCCGGGCCATTGTTCAAGCCGGATCTACCCCAGGCTGGGGGCAGGTTCTAGAAATACCTAACAAACAGGACAAGTTTGGGTTAGGATACTCTCCTACGGCTGAAGCCTCCTCTTCTCACAGTGCGTCGCGAGGTAGAGGGCCGATCCAGTTTACCAGTGGCGGGGTGATATTTGAAAGTGTCAACGCAGTGTCTGAAGACGGCAAAGACAGCGACTGCGACCTGGACTTTTGGATTCAGCCAAGCAAACCAGGCCAGAGCCTCACCAACTGGTCCATCAGGGATATCATCCAAGTGACAGGCAAAGAGTAATGATTTACTTTCTCCAATTATTGTACAACCCTATGTCCTACCCGGGGCATAGTGGTTTTAATGTCAGGGCCTTGTTTGATTATGTACATGCATTTTACCAATAAATCAAAAGGTGTTTTTCTTCGCATTCAAATGTTGTGATCTCTGTTATTCCTGTTTTATATTTGTTTTGAAAAACAATAAAATGGCAATAGGGTTTGTGCTAACCTGCATATCTTTGTTTTAAGCTTAACCCTTGATTTCGCAGGATCCACATAGCAGATGACATCGACTTTGGACCTTTTACGACTCACTTCGACTTTGATTGCCCGATCTATCAAGCCGAAGAAGAGATTGATGAAGACGAAGACCTTCCCGAAGAGTTGGCCCGCTTGTTGAAACAAGAAGAGAAAGTTATTCTGCCTCACGAGGAAGAGATTGAGATTGTGAATCTGGGTTCTGAAGAACTGGTCAGGAACGTCAGGATAGGGGCTGCATTGCAGAGTGATGCCAAGCAGAGATTAGTCGAGATGCTGAGAGAGTATAGTGACATCTTTGCTTGGTCATACGAAGATATGCCCGGACTTGACACTGACATCGTGGTCCATCACTTGCCACTGCGAGAAGATTGTCCTCCCGTTAAGCAGAAGCTTAGGAGGACACGACCAGATATAGTCGTTAAGATCAAAGAAGAAGTGCAGAAGCAGCTTGATGTTGGCTTCTTAGCGGTCACTACTTACCCTCCGTGGGTCGCCAACATAGTGTCTGTACCAAAGAAGGACGGTAAGGTACGAATGTGCGTCGATTATCGGGATTTGAATAGGGCGAGCCCTAAAGATGATTTCCCGCTCCCTCATATTGATGTGTTGGTCGACAATACAGCTCAGTTCTCCGTATTTTCATTCATGGATGGCTTCTCCGGCTACAATCAGATCAAGATGGCGCTGGAGGACATGGAGAAAACTACGTTTATTACACCTTGGGGAACGTTTTGCTACAAGGTAATGCCTTTCGGTCTGAAGAACGTAGGGGCCACTTACCAAAGAGCAATGGTTACTTTGTTTCATGACATGATTCATCATGAGATTGAAGTCTATGTTGATGACATGATTGCGAAGTCCCAAACGGAGGAGGGACACCTGGTCAATTTGCTGAAGCTTTTTGAGAGGCTTAGGAAGTTCAGGTTGAGGCTGAATCCTAACAAGTGTACTTTCGGAGTACGATCTGGAAAACTACTGGGGTTTATCGTGAGTGAAAGAGGCATTGAGGTTGATCCTGCGAAAATAAAAGCGATACAAGAAATGCCAGCGCCAAAAACCGAGAAAGAATTTCGTGGCTTCCTGGGCAAAATAAACTACATTGCAAGGTTTATTTCTCAGCTCACAGCCACGTGTGAACCAATGTTCAAACTGCTAAAGAAAGATCAGGCGATTATCTGGAACGAGGATTGCCAGAAGGCATTTGATAAGATAAAACAATATCTACAGGAACCTCCGATCTTGATACCCCCAGTTGCCGGAAGACCCTTAATCATGTACTTGACAGTTCTTGAGAATAGTATGGGGTGTGTTCTCGGTCAGCACGACGAGATGGGAAGACAGGAGCATGCCATTTATTAGTTGAGTAAAAAGTTCACGGGCTGTGAATCTCGTTACTCAATGCTGGAGAAGACGTGTTGTGCACTCGCCTGGGCTGCCAAACGTTTATGACAGTACATGCTCAATCACACAACCATGCTAATTTCGAAGATGGATCCGATCAAGTACGTCTTCGAGAAGCAAGCGCTTTCAGGCAGGATTGCTAGATGGCAAATGGTATTGACGGAATATGATATTCAGTACGTTTCCCAGAAGGCCATCAAGGGAAGCGTATTGTCTGAATACCTTGCCGAACAGCCGATCGAAGATTATCAGCCGATGAAATTGAATTCCCTGATGAGGATATCATGTTTCTCAAAGCGAAAGATTGCGATGAACCGTTGCCCGACGAGGGTCCAGATAGGAAATCCCAATGGAAATTGATATTTGACGGGGCGGTTAATTCTTACGAAAGTGGCATTGGGGCAATCATCATGACTCCCCATGGATCCCACATCCCGTTCACCACTAGACTGACGTTTCCGGTCACCAATAACGAAGTAGAGTACGAAGCATGCATCATGGGTCTGGAAGAAGCAATCGATTTGAGAATCAAGAACCTAGATGTATATGGTGACTCGGCACTTGTGATTAACCAGATTAAAGGGGAGTGGGAGACTCGTCAATCGAATTTGGTGCCGTACATGAACTACGCCAGAAGGCTGCTTCCGTTCTTTGATCGAGTGGAACTCCATCATGTGCCCAGAGCTGAAAATCAGATGGTTGATGCCTTAGCCACGTTGGCTTCAATGTACAAAGTCAATTTTTGGAATGAAGCTCCAAGGATTGTCCTTTCTCGTCTTGATAGACCTGCATTCGTCTTTGCGATCGAGGAAGCCTCCGATGGCAAGCCCTGGTTCCATGATATCCAGACCTTCGTTATGACTAAGGAGTATCCTGCGGAAGCGTCAACCCAGGAAAAGAAGACTCTGAGGAGGCTGTCTGGAAATTTTTATCTCAATCCTGATGGATTTTTGTATAAAAGAAACCATGATCTTGTGCTACTCAGATGTGTAGATGAGAAAGAAGCGAGTATGCTCATGGAAGAAGTCCATGAAGGCACATTTGGTACGCACGCCGGCGGACATGCTATGACAAGAAAGATCCTAAGAGCAGGATATTACTGGCTGACGATGGAGTCGGATTGCTTTAAATTCGTGAAGAGATGTCATAAATGCCAGATTTATGCTGATAAGATTCATGTGCCGCCGTGCCCATTAAATGTCATGTCCTCCCCGTGGCCGTTCTCCATGTGGGGCATCGATCTAACGGTCATCGCTTCGTTCTAGTAGCCATCGACTACTTCACCAAGTGGGTGGAGGCAGCCTCGTATGCTAACGTGACCAAGCAGGTGGTGGCTAAATTCATAAAGAGGGACATCATCTGTCGATACGGAATTCCTGAGCGGATCATTACTGATAATGGTTCGAATTTGAATAACAAGATGATGAAGGAGTTGTGCCAGAGTTTCAAGATTGAACACCACAACTCATCTCCTTACCGGACGAAGATGAATGGCGTCGTTGAAGCGGCCAATAAAAACATTAAGAAGATTGTACAGAAGATGGTTGTGACCTATAAGGATTGGCACGAGATGTTTCCATTTGCACTGCACGGTTATCGTACAACGGTACGTACATCAACCGGGGCAACTCCTTTCTCACTGGTGTACGGTATGGAAGTTGTCCTACCGTTAGAAGTTGAGATCCCTTCTTTACGAGTTTTGGTTGACGTGAAACTCGATGAGGCATAATGGATTAACAACCGACTAAACCAACTCAGCCTGATGGACGAGAAGAGGTTAGGATCGATTGCATATGGTCGTCTGTACCAAAGCCGAATGAAGAAAACCTATGACAAGAAGGTGCGTCCTAGAAGCTTTCAGACGGGTGATCTTGTAACACCCATTTTAATTATTTAGTCATTTTATTATTATTTTAAATATTATATGTTGATGTGCCCTTGGGTAGGGTGTATTTGATGATGTTTGGTGGGTGTCCCTGAGATGGGAGGATCATTGGTGGTAATGTGGTGAGTTTATAATAATATAAGAAATAATAGTAATATTGGTGGTGGTATTATTATTATTATTATTATTATTATTATTATTATTATTATTATTATTATTATTATTATTATTATTATTATTATATTTATGATTATTATTAATATTTGTAGTAAAATTATTAATATGGAGAATATAATATTATTATTAATATAGTTATTATATTATTATGATTTTGGTGTGAATATGATAATATAATGAATAATAGTAATATTGGTGGGGGTATTATTATTATTATTATATATTATTATATTTATTAGTATTATTAATATTATTATTATTTTGGGGAGATAATAATATTATTACTATTATTATTATTATTATTTTGGTGAGATAATAATATTATTCTTATTATTATTATTATTATTATTAATAGTATTATTATGATTAGTATTATTAATATTAGTAATATTATATTAGTATTATTAATATTAAGATTATTATTATTAATATTATTTTATTATTAGTATTAATATAGTTGTTATTATTATCATTAATATTATTATTATTATAATTATAATTATTGTTGGGTGTATTACTATTATTATTATTATGTTGAATATTACTATAATATTATAATAGTATTATATTATTATTATTATTATTATTATAATGATTATTATAATTATTATATTAGAATTATTATTGGGAATATTAGTGGTTGGAATAAGTAAAATAAGAAGTGGAAGGGTTATTGGGAAGTTAGAATGGAAATATGAAAAGTCATGATAGAAACCGTGAGGAAGAAAATATGAAGGGGTAGCAAGGAGATATTAAAAAAGTTGGAATAGAGAGAAAAGGGATTACCATAGATCATGGGAAATTGGTGTGATAATATTATTATTATTATTATTATTATTATTATTATTATTATTATTATTATTATGTTATTTTTATTAGTTATTATTATTATTGGGATAGGAAATAAAAAGGAAAATAGAATATGAAGGGGTGGGGGAAGTATTAGAGAAAATAACACGATAGAAAAAGGGAAGAGAGAAAGAGCGATAGAACGAGAGAAGTGAGAAGAACGAAGGAAAAAGGGAACGAAGAACGGAAAGAAAAGAGGAGGCCAAGAGACCAAATCCAGAAAGAATTTCATCGATCAACCGATTAACAAGGTAAGGGGGAGAAACTTGATTGGGAATGGTATATACATGTATAGGGTAGTGGGGATTCCTTAACCCCGTAGGAATGTATCGTTGATGAAGTTTTATATTGACATGCTATTGATTGTTGAGTTATGTTGATGTTGATGGATTGAAATATGTTGATTGTTGGTGAATTGTTGTTTTTGGTTAATTTGGAGTATAGGTTGGGTTTACGGTTTTAGGGAAGTTCTGTGTGACCTTTTTGATGTGTCGATAGATTGTTTAAGTGATGACTTCGGAATAATATGCATATGATGATGTACGGATGTTTGATGTTGCCATTGTTGATTGACTGTTGGTGTTGGTTTGGTTTGAGTAAGGTTCAGAGTAACTCTAAAGTGTCGGTAGTATGCCGTAATGTTGATCTGGAGTAGAATTATAGGAAGATTGATAAGCCTAATATGCATTGGTCGTAATACGGATAGTATAGGAAGTGGATGTTATAGAATAGGCTTGAATCGGAGAAGAGTGAGAATTCTGAACTGTGAGAACTTGAGAAGTCGCAGGCAACTCGCTAGCACTTCGCTTAGCGAGAAGGCAGCGAGCGTTCGCTAGGTGCTCGCCTAGTGAGTGAGGTAGTGAGTGAGTCCAGTAGGTTCTGTTATGCTGTGTGCGCTAAGAGTGTAGTGCCCTTGGACTTTGTTGATTATAGGGGAGATGATTGAGTGTTATAGGGTGAGTACTCGGTGATAGTATGTGATTTCCGTTACTAATTATTTAAATGGATAATTAGTTGGTGTATGAATCATGCGGAGCATGGTGTAGTGATCCGTAGGATCGTGTATTCCCGAGTGGTGGGACGTGTTTATATCTTGGTGATAAAGTATGAACTTGTTTACTTGGTGATGGTACTCGTTTTCCTTGATATTGTTGGTGAACAATTAGTTAACGTATATGTATGTAGTGATCAGTAGGATCGTGTGTTCCCGGGTGTTGGGATGTGGTTATATATGGTGTTATAGTATGAATTTATTTACTATCTGATTGATTTATATGGTGTCGGTGTAATATATCTACACATATATGCATTGATGTATGATGATATGATCAGGAGGATCGTGTGCACTTAGTGTGCCTAAATATGATAGTTATGCATTGGTGTGTGCATATCATGGTGTTTTGGTGGGATGAATCATGTCTCAGGAGAAGCGTAAGTGATTCATCCGTACTCCTTTGTGGAGAATGGTGGGGGATAGATCATGTCTCAGGAGGAGCGTAAGTGATCTATTCAGGTTCGATTGAATGAACCAATGAGTCGGTACCACATGCATGGTGTTGAGTTGCATATTTGCATTATAATATGTTATGTTGTAATTCGAACAGTAGGTTCGTTATATGGAGTTGTTGGGGTGAATATTGGTGGGTTGGTGTGTTTTACTACCTTGTTTACATGTATTACATTACCAATATATTTTTGATCATGTTTTCTCACCCCTTGGTTGTTGTTGTGTTTGTGCTTCTCCGGAAGTATAGATAATCCAGGTACTTAGATAGCTTGGATGGTGGTGTGCCAGTCGAGTCTAGGATGCTCTGATACGTAACACGGGATATGGGTGTTTTAATTGTTTTATGTCAAACTTGTTGTAATCCTGTGACGTATCACTTTTTTTGTGAATTATAATAATAAAGATTTTACGAAATTTGGCGGATGGCCGAGAATGTTGGAATAATGTTTTCCGCTGTATTATTTTTGAGAATAATTAATAAAGTATTTTTATAAAAATTTGTTGATGTGATATCCCACTATTTTGGTGAAAACTCTGATGTTTATTTATAATGTTTATATTTTATTTAATTTGGGAAGTGGGGTGTTACAGATCTCGTCCTGAAGAAGATTTTTCCTCCACCCTCCAATCACCGGGGCAAGTGGACTCCCAATTATGAAGGTCCGTACGTCGTCAGCAAGGTCTTCTCGGGAGGAGCCTTGTTGTTATCCACGATGGACGGCGAAGATTTTGCATCCCCGGTGAACGCGGACGCAGTTAAAAAATACTTTGCTTAAAAAAGTGACCCGCTGGAAAGAAAAAGAATATCCAGGCAAAAATGGGGCATCCCAGCGAACCATGAAAAAGGAAAAAGGTTCGGGCAAAAATTAGGGATATAAATGGAAAAATGTACACCCGCAAAGTCGAAAACCCGGAAGGGCGACTTTGGAAAAAAAGGGTATCCCGGTGAATCAAAAACCCGAAAGGGCGATTCAGGCAAAAGTTAGGGATTTGAAAAAGCAAATGATTGTGTTTTGCGTGTGGACTTTCATTGTTTAGTGGTTTGGAAGACCTGAGGGCCGTTTATCTGAATCAATCTCTTCTGAAGCTGAAGCATCGGAGAAGTATCGAATTCGAGTGGGTCATAGAGGGATCAACTCATGGTGTTCGTCTACGCCGCATTGTCGACATTTGTGTATATACTGATGTATATTTATGTTTTTATATTTGCGCAGCTTCCTCATTCCAGGAGCTTGCATCTGTTGTAAAACATTTTTACCCATTCAGGGGTTCGTCATTAATAAAATATACACTATTCAACAATTCTGTTTATTGTTTAGCATCAATCTGTTTTGTTTGCAAAAAAGAACGCCGATGTTTTTGATAAAATGCGCATACATAAACTTACTGGCCTAGGCCACTGATTGCTGAAATAATGAATTACTTGAACATTGTCACAAGATGATAACCTTGATAGGTCCCTTTGAGAAGGGTATCTTGTCTGTTTGTTTGTGTTGTTGCAGGAATAGCATATTCCAGGCAGTACGCCGTATGTTTCCCAAGCAGGATGATTCCTTCTACCCCAGCGAGTTTAGCAGCATCTCCCCACGGAGCCGGAACATGGGATGGTGAATGTTGATATGTCTCCCCAATCAGAGGTATCCTGCAGGATCGTCATCTCCTCAGCTGAGCAATATACTGAAGTGTATGTTCGTCCCCAGCACTGGGTCAATATGCAGATTCTCATAGATAACTATCCGCAAGTATGCAGCACTCGATAGTTCAAGACTGAAGTCTCCAGCAGAATTGAGATTCCCCACAGAGTTGTATTCTCCCCAACAAGCAGGATGATTCCTTCTTCCCCAACCAAGTTGGCAAATCCCCAAGAGAGCCGAGTCCTTGGAAGCCGTGCGGGCCATGATTGGTTTTCCCCAGTAGAATGTTGAACAACTGATGCTGTATTTCCCCATCGGAGTCGTTATCTCCAGGGAAGTTTTGCCGCGAAGGCCTTGCAGTTTATTTCCGCGATTGACATCGTTTTCCTCAGCAGTTGTGGTTTGAATACCCGGATGAGCAGGTTCAGGTTCTCGGAGAACTTTATTCCCCTGCAGCAGTCAACTGAAGATCGTTTCCCCAGGCGGAATCCAATTGAGATTTGTGCGACTTCTTCTCCTCGACAGGATGAGTCCTTCCTCCACCAGAGTGGTTCTTTCTCCTTGACAGGAGGCTTTTCCCTTCAACATTTATTTTGCTGATGGGGTCGTAGCATTTTGCATGATTGCATAGCATTTACCCTAAAAACGCGTAGCATTTCCACTGTGTGGAGCATTGCGCCATTGTCAAACATATGCATATGAAACATGAGCTAGGTCATTACCGTTCTTGTTTTACAGATGTTCCTCCGCAGAATGATTTGCTCAAGATGATTCTTGAAGTCCCCAGCGAAGTTGTTTGATTAAGATGATTCTTAAAATCCTCAGTGAAGTCGCCAGAGCGGGTTGCTCAAGTTGATGCTTAGAGTCCCCGGAAGGGTGTTTGCTCAGGATGATTCCTGAAATCTCCAGCAGAGTTATTGGTTCAGGGTGATGCTTGGAGTCCCCGGCGGAGTTATTTGTCCAAGATGATTCTTGAAGTCCTCAGCAGAGTTGATTCACCCGGAATGATTTTGGAGCTCCGAAGCAGAGTTACTTGATAGTTCTTCAGAATCCCCAGCGGAGATGTGTCACCCCCAGCAGGTTTTAAACAGAGAAGTTGAAATTTCCTTGAAGACTTGGTGATTGAAGTCCGGCAACGGTGCCAAAACCCCTGACTTAATGATGAAGTCTAAATGTCGAAGCAGTTCTCCTAGCTGACGCGGAGTGCTTGACGGCAAAAGATTGTATATCCTTATTGGTCCGTGATTGATTAAGGATTCCATTTGAAGACTTACTGATGAAGTCCAGCTGCGACGCCGAAGCAGTTTGCCTAGCTGATGCAGGGTGCCTGATGGAAAAATATTATATATCCTTAATGGTTCCTGATTGATTAAGGATTCCATTTGAAGACTTACTGACGAAGTCCAACCGCGATGTCGAAGCAGTTATCTCAGCTGACACGGAGTGCCTGATGGCAATGGTTTAGGTATCCCTATCGGTTCATGATTGATTGAGGAGTCTGTTTCCGAGTTTCTGATGAAGTCCGGCTGACACCTGAAATGTTCTGTGAATGCCCGACGACATAATTAACTTGATTGTTAAAAAGTTCCTAATGACCTGATGAGTCCCGAGGAATCCTTCTGCCGCAGTGCCGCAGAATGCCTGACGACAATATCAGCTATGTATTGTCGGTTACCTAGTGACCAGTGATCCCTTGATGACTTGAGGAAGAAGCTGCAGCGAAATCGGATAATCATCCCGACGGAGATTTGAGAGTATCCCTTCACCAGTTACCGAGTAGCCGGTGACCCCTTATTGACTTACTGATGAAGTCTAACAAAGATGTCGCCGACGTGCCTAGCGACACGATGAGTCCATAGGTGACGATAAGGAATTCTTCTACTATGACGCAGGATGCCTGACGGCATGATCAACCATCCATTGCCAGTTACCGTGTAACCGGTGATCCCTTAATGACTTGAGGACGAAGATCTACGGAAAAATCAGATGATCAACTTGACGGAGATTTGAGATTAGACCCTTCACCGATTCCCGTGTGACCAATTCCCCAGCAGAGTTGCCGTGCCACTGTCATGCTCAGTTTTGAAGATGTTCCTACCAATCAGAGTATCGTTTACCTGTGCGGTGGAAGACCGCCTGTTTCCGTGTAACCAATGATCCCTCGATGATTTGAGGATGCAATGATATCAGATAAATCAGAGAATCATCCTGACGGAGGTTCAGATCAGTATTTCTCCAGCTAGTTGCCATGTAGCTATCATTTCAGTTTCTGAAGATTTGTTCCCATCAGAGTACCGTGTACTTGTGCAGTTGGCAAATTTCCAGGTTTGTTGGTATTCAACCATCTTTTACCTTGATTGTTTGAGATCCGTTTGCTTCTCACCCAGTCAGTTTCAAGCCGTTTGAATAGGGGCAGCTGTTGCACCCCAAAATTTGCCCAACTTTTCTTCACCTAGCTTATGTTTCATTTCATTCACATTAGCATTATCTTTTGCATTTCATTGACATGTATGCAGTAGATCAAGAGGTATGATTACCAATAAAGAGCTATACTAGACTGTGAGGCTAGCTAAGAAGGTTATTCAAGTGTTCAAGGGTTGATATCCTTGTCAAATAAATTAAATAATCCTCAGAGAGAGTGATTAAAACCAAGGGTGTGTGTCTCCTAACTTGAGAGTTGTGGAAAGCCAGCAGATGATTATGAGGCCATGAAGTTAGACTTGAGGTCTTGAGAGAGCTCATGAGAAGTGTTGAAGATCACTTTGAGGCCTAGACATGTCATTGTGTGAGATTAATAAGCCTCAGCCATGAATGGTGCAATTAGGGTTTGACTGGGTCAACCCTAAGTCAACTGAGGATTTGAAGGAAGGTTGAGACCTAATCCAAGAGCCATGTGATCATGGATTGATACATTGAGATGTTATAAGAATGATTTCAAGGTTAAATCATCATGATTGAAGAGTTTGAGAAATTTCAAGCTAGGGTTTCTAAGACTTGACATTGTAAAATCCCCTAGTTTGACCCCTATCTTCAAGGCAATTTAGCTCAAGATATGGTTGTCATCTCATCTTGACCCCAACATGATTTTTGTAGAGCATGAGCTTAGCTTTAATTTTAGTACTAGAAGTCCTTGATAGGGTTTATAGAACTCAAGTTATGAGCCAGACAAGTTACAAGTCATCTGAGGCATGTGAATTTGGAGCTTGAAAGTTACCCAACTTGCATAACACTTTTGCCCTAGAAGGATGATTCCTATGAACTTTTGGTCAACATGAATTTTGTTCCTTATTATCTTAGGTTTCTATAGAGTACTATAAGTCCTTGATAGGATTTGTAGAACTCAAGTTATGGCTTTGACAAGTCAATGGTATTTTGGGAAGTTGTGATTATAGGTCATTTTTGGTTATAGGTCATTTTCACCAACTTAGACACCTCAAATGAAATTTTGTTCAACTTGAAAGTTTCTCAAAATGGGGTTTTAACCTTGACCATATATAAAGGAGACATTGAAGTGGCTCAATGGTTCAAGAAGTGGTGAAAAAGGAAGGATTAAAATGGATTAAATGACCAAAAATTCAAATAAATCATTTTGTATGCAAATGAAGCAAAGTAATATCATTTTTTGAATGGAAAAAGCATTTTAGAAACTTTGGCAATGTTAAAATTTTGGTTTAAGTCCCATATCATGCCCTTTTTCTTTGTTTCTTCATGATGAAGTAACATGACATACACAAGCCATTGGATGAAAACAAGGAGGGAAACATCACCATTCATGTTCAAAATATCATGAGAAGTTGAATGCAAGCTTGCTAAGGCCAAAACAGAGTAGGAATCGTGACTGGTGTAAGTGAGATTTTGGAGATAATTTGAAAATCCAATTTCTCATTCTGAAGCTTTGAGAGAGTTCTAGATGATTCTAATGAGTTCTATATAAGTTGATAAGTGTATTCAGTTCATTTTTTGGTGAAGATTGAAGCCTGAAGCAAAGAGTGAAGTTGAAATTTCATAGCTGCAAGTTGAAATCGAATTCTGAGTTTCAGGCCAAATCAAGAGAAATTGAAGATTGCATTAGCTTTGGAAGGAGTTTTGGAGTGTATCTGCATCATCTTGGAGGCTGAAGTGATCAAGAACCCCTTCTGTTACACCTCTGAACACAGGTTGGTACATTTTGTTTTTGTGCATAATCTAGGAGGAGATAGATAGAAATCTATAGGTGGCTAGGATCTGGATGATGTATAGATGGATTTAAGCTGATCAATTTGGGAATTAGAGACAAGTTAGGATGTGGATCATTTTCTGTTGAAGCTGAATTCTTGCGATTCTTGGATTGATAATCAAGATGGGATAGGATAAGATGATCACCATGAGTTAAGGATCATTTCTGTGCATTTAATTGAAGTTCTGAGGAGATTCGAGATTGAGGTGTATTTTGGAATGGCTATCGGGTTTGAAAATCCATGGGGATTTAGATGATTCTAAGGTTGGATTCATGATCAGCATGAAAAATGGAGTGAGATGATGTATCATTTTGTAATTTTTGATGACCTGTATATTGGACCTCACGGGAGAAGACGGTGGCGCCACTGCTCAGGCCACCGTCTGGTTTCCCTCCATGCCTGAACGTTTGAATGAAGAAGATGCACTTGGAGCGTTGGATCATCCTTGAGACTTGACCAAGTAACCCAAACAGACGGCCACGATTGAGTTTGAAAGGGCTTACTATTGACTGAAGCCAATACGCACCGTTTCACTTAACTGAAGCAAATGGGCCTAGCGCTTGGATTGATATCCACACACCCCATCTGGCCCAATCCAGGATTTGAACTGACTTGAATTGCTATTTGCTACGCAACTTTTATTAATTCTTTTGTTTTTTCTTTTAATTTCATCATTTCATATTGGTTTGAAAATAGTTCATAAAAAATAGAAAAATAGGTCAATTAATTCCATAATTTTTCCCCCTGATTCATGATTGGATCTAGAATTTTATTGAATAAAAATATTAGGAAAATCATGCATTTTAAATTTTTGTGCATTTTTTACATTTTATTTGATAATAAAATTGCCATGGTTGATACCTCTGTTTGATGATTTTAGTGTGATCACCTGGTGATGAGTTTTGGCTTGATTTTTCGTGTGTGATTAGCTTAGACATGTATGCTCCCATAATATTTTTCTCACATTTTTGTGATGAAATTAGGTGTGTTTTTTAGATTGGAACTTTAGGTGCTCCTTTTTAGGGTTTAAGCTTAGTACCTTATTGTGTAGAATTTATTTCTAGGTCTTATTTGAGGATTTGATCTCTGGAATTAACATGGTAGAGTCATGATTGACATAGGTTCCCATAGTTATTTTTGTAGGATTTTATAATTGATTTTAGTATTTTAGGTAGAATTAACTTTAATACTAGGTTTTAGGTGATCCTAAATTGCTAACTCAACTAGAATGATTTCATTGGTTCCCTTAGAATAGGGTGTTGCTTCTCTTGCTCTTGGATGATGATGAAGACTTGTGTGGGCTGCTGTTGAATGCATGGTGGAGCTTGGACTTGAAGATTTCTCCCCCTTTGGTGTAGTTTGTTTAGGGTTAAAGATTAGGGTTTTAGGGAGATCTCTTAGAATATATTTTCTTCCTTCATGAAACATGGAAGGTGTTGATCACTTCCATTCCTCCCTATGATGTAAGGTCCCATTGTGAAGGTCGCATCCCTACTTTGGTAGGATGTGTGGCTCCTCACAAGTTGGTAGAACCTTTGAGGGTTCCCTTCCTTGATGGTGGAGTGCTTAGAGGTGACCTTTGGTCTTCACTTTGCTTCTCCATATCCCCACCCTACTCTTGTTAGATGAATCTTTCTCCCTTGCTAGAGGATGGAGTTCCTTGTTAGAAGAATGAAGATGCTAGAGGTTACACTTCCCCTTTGTTTGAAGACTGCCTTTGGAGCTGAAGCTTTAAGATCTAGAGGAACCAGTTGACACTTGAAGATTAACTTGAGGATGAAGAAAGAGCTGAAGCTTGAAGAAGATAGAGAACAAGTTGATACTTGTGTTTGATGCGTTGAAAGCTTGAAGAAGCAAGTTGAAACTTACTATTGAAGATGAAAGCCTTGAAGAACAGTTACAGACTGAGGACTGAGTTACTGTCAGAAGATTGCTTTGCTGTGAAGCTGGGGAAGCTGTTGATCTGCTTTCTTTCCTGACTGTTTGCTTTCTGTGCAACTGTATTGATGTGACTTGTGTGATTTGCTTGATGCATTAGGATAAGTTCATGTTTAGATTGTGTTAAGCTAGGAGCATGATTGCACTAGAGGTTGAGTTGCTCCCTCTGCTTGTATTTTTACTGTATGGCTTTGCTTGCGGGTATTCGGTAAAGCTCTGCTCCCTTGCCTATGTGGTTTGTGATTTGCTTGATGGCATTTTATTTTTTCTGTATGATTGCAGTTATTCATATCTGGCTTGAGGTCGAGACGAGCTTGTGGAGGCTGATGCCCCACACACATTTCCTCCCTCACTTTCATTGCATGCATTCTACAGTTGTTTACTGTTTACTGTTTAAACTGATGCTTTATCTGTCTCTGTATCTCATTGACATGATCCCCTAGGAACCTCACTGCCTTTGATAAGGAAGTGGTGATAGAACTTTAGGTTGAAACCTATGTATGACAACTTCTAGGAGTTCCCTGTTTCAAACCTCAACCATAGGATGAATCCTTGGCATGACAACAGTAGGATGCTTGATAGTCTCCCCTGTAGAGTCATTTCTTCTCTTCTCATCTTGAAACAACAGTAAAGAACGTAATAAAGACAAGTTAGTATAAGTGCGTTACGAGCCTTAAGCTACTTGGGTAATGATAATTGAGCGGCCTACTCTCAATCGTCTAGAATGTTTAGTATACATCCTTTGGACGATATGCGACACGTTCGTTCCCAGGTCATAGTCTCTAGTGATGTACAAACTACAGACAACTAAAAAATAGTTCTTCCGTAAAAGACAGAAAACAAACTTCAAACCTTTTGCCCCGTGGGCCCATAATTCAAAGGAAGCTTTTCTGAAGAAAAGAGTGTCGTTAACTCCCAGTTCTACCGCAAACGATAACGCATAAGTCTCCTAGGGTCGAGCTGCGTACACCAAACTGCTGGAACTTTTTGTTAACCCTACTCGATAAAAACAGATGAATCTGAATTCCCGTAATCCGTATTATCCCGAACTACGTAAGCTCTGATCTCTCAAGCCTGTTGAGAGTACGTAGGCACAATACTGATATATTGGCGAGCTACCTTCCCCGTAACCCGTAGTTAGGCAAACTACGTTGACTCTGATTTCTCATTCTCTGATGAGAATACGTAGGCATAAAGTGCGACGCTTTGCCGAGTCATTTTCTTTTCTTTTCAGACCAGCCTTGATAGGTAGATAGTAAAACCAACCCGTCAGATAAACACAACAAGCGTGGATCCCATCGAGTACGATGGACGTGAGGGGTGCTAACACCTTCCCCTTGCGTAACCGACTCCCGAACCCAGACATGGTTGCGATGACCTTGTCTTATACCTTTTCGTCAAGTTTTTCCGATCGTTCCCTTTCCCGCTCTGAGGGATAAATAACGAAAGATGGCGACTCTTCTGTTTTGCCGGCACCTTATTTTCGCGGTAGCGACACACGCTTGCTGGTTTGTCTACGAGTGAAAAAACAATCTATCTACGGCTGCTAAAGCTAAAAAGAAAGAAGCTGACTCGATAGAGCATCGCGCTCTATGCCTACGTATTCCCTCGTGCAATGGGAAAGTCAGAGTCATCGTAGTTCGGGAAACTACGGGGAATGGGCTCGCCGAGATATCGCATCTCGTGCCTATGTACTTCCACACGGTGTGAAAGATAAGAGCTTACGTAGTTCAGGCTAACTACGGCTAGACAGAGTGTTCTCGATCACACAGGAGTGAGAGAAGGGATTGACGATACTAGCATACGCATTCTAGCAGTTAGGTGTTTGCTGCTCGCTCGACGGAGACTTAGGCGTTACCTGTTTGCGATAGAACGGACGTAGTATGTCGGGTTTGAAAGGTATGGGAACCTATGGGTTCTAGAACTATGGTCTGGTCTCGATTGCACTCGGGCAAGAGAAAGGAAACATCAGTCGTCAGCGGGAAAGTCTCTATTGCACGGTAGCGAGAGAACAGAGAAGTTAGTTGTTAGTGTGCTCGCTAGGATATCACATCATATGCCTACATTTTCTCGTCTGGTACGAGAAATCAGAGCAGCTGTAGTTCATCCAACTACAGCAATACAGGGAAAAGGGAAAAAGGTAGCTCGCTAGGATATCGCATCCTATGCCTACGTACTCTCATCTGGCACGAGAGATCAGAGCAAACGTAGTTCGATGGGAAAACGAATCTCAATTGCACAGGGGCAAGAGAAGGGGTCTCAATCGCCTGCACGCGAGAGAAAAAAGGGTTTCGATTGCCAGGGGGCGAGAACAACGAGGAAATAGGCTTACGCCTAAACGGGAAGAAACTCGGGACACACACGCACAAACCTAATACGTAGGAGCGAATGCGTCGTATGTCACCCAAAGGGTACCATACTAGACATCCTAGACGATTGAGAAGAAACTCCTCAAATGTCATTTCCTGCATATCTAATGAAACAACTTACAACACTCGACGGTTGCCTGAAGACTTGAATAAGACGATGTTGAACGAAGCGGCTCAGTTGGCTCCTAACATGCGCGCAAGCTCCATTCCAATCTTCTCTTCTCTGGATCCTTGATGATGACGCTCGAATCAGGAACAATGTGACGCTTAGTTCGTCATGGTTTGACTTATACGAGAAGTCGAACTCTCAGAGGTAGCGTATTGATATCCGTGTCAAAGACAAGATGGAGAAATGATATCGACAATCATTCTCCAATTGAATCGTGCCACACGGCCAGCCAAAAATAAAAATCGAGAATAAAATCGGATAGAAAAGAAAATAGGAGAAAAAAATCCACTAACAAAGGGAAATAAAAGTCTACTCCTAAAATTAACAATTAAATTCTACTAGAAAAATATTCTAAAGAAAATAAAATAAAAGAAAATGCATATGAAAATAGCATAGAAAATTTCTATCTAAAATACTATAATATTCTATAGAAAAAAATCTATATTAAATCTATATTAAAAAAATATGCATGATACTATAATCCCTAAAAAATTAATCTCCTAAAAGAAAATAAGAAAATAATACTAAACTATTACAAGCATATCATCCAATACAAGGGAAAAAATAAATCTAAAGGGGAGGGGGTACAATCTGCAAAACAGGGGTAAAGCAGAAAAAAAAAACCACTGGGCCCTAAGCCCACAATACAATAAAGTCAGAAAAAAACAAAATAAAAAAATTAAGGTCCCAGGTGGGGTGCGTCAAGTATTGGGGTGCAGTTCAGAAAATGTGAGTTGGGCTCAGGCCCACCAAGACTTCATCAGCACCAAACAAAAAACGGGGGACGGGGTGTGAACAGGAAACATGGGGGGTACAGTCCAAAATTCATTGGGCTTGAGGCCCAATTCCCCAATCCGTCTCCCTTCTCCCACTCCTCAGAAACCCTAATTCTCCTTCTCACAAACCTCACCGCCGCCGGCAACATCCCAAACATACTCTGCCTCTGTTTCTCCACCCTCCTAATCTCACCATCACCTACCTCCATTCTCCTCTCAAATCAATATTCCTCTTCTATCATCTCTAAACCACCTCTCGCTTTGAATCCTACAACAATCAGATGAACAAACCAAAAGCGACAAAACTAACGCATAAACGACTTGGTTCACTACTTGGCATTCTTGAAGACGAATAGTGATTGATGAAGACCTCTTGAAAGAGTTCTGGAGATTATTGATTCGAAGATCCACAGGAGATCTGGATGAAGTTGCATGTGGATGATGAAGGTCCAGGACATTTTAATTCAGAGAGGTTTGCGAAGATCTCCATGCTCGATGAAGATCTGATGAAAATCGTTCGAGGAAGATGAACGTTCTGGAGACGCCTTGATGAACGACGTTGAATGTTCTATGAAGATCAATGAAGATCTTCGAGTTTCTGGAGATCTGATGAGCGATGATGAAGATCACAAACTTTGTTGATGAGATCTGGATGGCGATTGATGAACTGGCGACGAATCTTTGATGGAGATAGGTGCGTTTCTGGAATCACGTTTGAAGAAAGTAATGAAGATCCTATGGATCTTGAAGATCTGGAAAACTCTATGAAGATCCTGATGAACGTTGAAGATATTGATGAAGATCTTATAGATCTGGAAAATAAATGATGGTTAATCTTTGAATATCGGTTGAATTCTGGAGAAGAAATGATGAACACAGGAATGTCTTTGAGGATTCTAGAAATTTGGTTGAAGAACTGATGATGTTTCCAGCGAAGTTTGGCCGTGAGAACCGCCGTAATGATTTTGCCGTTCACGTTTTCCGGCGGTTTGCATGTGGTCCGGCGAGGGAGAGATGGTGAAGCCAGGGAGAGACACGTGTGGCTAGGAGGGAGTGGTGGAGAGTCAAGTGTGCAGTGATTTGTCATGTGCTGGTGAGTGGAAGGGTAGGTTGGCGGTGAGAGAGAGTGAAGCGTGGCAGGCTTATATACATGACAAGTGGCACTGTTCTGGACTTGGGCCCCCACAATCAGACACCTGGCCTACGAAACATTAATGATTCTGACTAAACACTGATTAATGGATGATTAACATGATTAAAACCTGAATTAAAACTCAATTAAACGAAAATTAAATCTAAGTAGTTAAAAACCACAAATCAGTCCTAATTAAACCTAATAAAAAAATGATTAAAATCTAATATTAATCTCTATTAATCCTAAAAAAGAAATTAAACTCTAATTACCCTATTAAAAAAATAGAAAAAGAGAGTTATCCTATTAAACCAATTAAAAATCTACTTAATTATCTAGAAACAAAAAATCTATTTAACTAATTAAAAAAAGAAATATCTATTTAAAATTCTAGAAAAACTATTAAATCTATAAGAAAATATTAAAAATTCTTATTTAAAATCTAGAAAAATTCAATTAAATCTATTAAAATCTATTAAAATCTATTTAAAAATCTAGAAAATAAAAGGGAAAATTCTAAAAATGCCATAAAGTCGATTAAATTGATTAGAAAATAATGCACAATTATAGCGAAATAAGCGGTAAAAACCGGACACCGAAATGTCCTCAAAAACAACAGCGAGAGCTGAAAACACCGGGACGGGCACAAATTCTCAAAATAACTCATTCGAACTGGCCTGAACTGCCTGAAGCGCCAGGGGAGGCTGTAATCCCGATAAAGTCAACCTGACTGCAAAAATGCAATGGATGCGGTATGTATGTGCAGGGTGCAAAATGAGTCGAAAAATAAGCCAAATACAATAATTGGTTTGTCAAATTTTGGGGTGCAACAGTAGCTGGTGTGAGTTTTGATACGTCATCCTTTTGTTGGGGGGTCTGTCAACTTATTGATGGTAGATTGTGCGATAGTGTTTGTCCTATCATCAATTTGGTGGTAGTGGTTGGTGTGATTTTCGCTCTGTCATCCTTTTTGTGGGGGGTCTGTCATCTTATTGATGTCAGATTGTGTGATACTGTTTGTCCTATCATCCTTTTGGTAGTAGTGGCCGGTGTGTGTTTCGCTCCCTCATCATTTTGGGTGGGGGTCTATCATCTGGATTATGTTAGATTGTGCGATTGTGTTTGTCCTATCATCCTTTTGATGGTAGTGGCTGGTGTGAGTTTTGCTCCGCCATCCTTTTGGTGGGGGGTATGTCATATGGATTGATGTCAGATTGTGCGATGGTGTTGTCCTATCATCCTTTTGGTGGTAGTGGCCGGTATGTGTTTCGCTCCGTCATCCTTTTGGTGGGGGTCTGTTATCTTGTTGATGTAGATTATGCGATAGTGTTTGTCCTATCATCCTTTTGGTGGTAGTGGCCGGTGTAACTTTCGCTCCGTCATCCTTTTGGTGGGGGGTCTTTAATTTTATTGATGTTAGATTGTGCGAGAGTGTTTGTCCTATCATCCTTTTGGTGGTAGTGGTCGGTGTGTGTTTTGCTCTGTCATCCTTTTGGTGGGGTGTCTGTCATCGTAGTTGATGTCAGATTGTGCGATACTGTTTTTCCTATCATCCTTTTGGTGGTAGTGGCCGGTGTATGTTTCGCTCCGTCATCCTTTTGGTGGGGGTTCTATCATCTTATTGATGTCAGATTGTGCAATAGTGTTTGTCCTATCATTCTTTTGGTGGTAGTGGTCGGTGTGAGTTTTGCTCCGTCATGCTTTTGGTGGTAGTGGCCGTTGTGAGTTTTGCTCCGCATTCCTTTTGGTAGGGGGTTTGTCAACTTATTGATCCTAGATTGTGTGATCGTGTTTGTCCTATCATCCTTTTGGTGGTAGTGGCTGGTGTGAGTTTCGCTCCGTCATCCTTTTGATGGGGGTCTGTCATCTGCATGGATGTCAGATTGTGCGATGGTGTTACCCTATCATCCTTTTGGTGGTAGTGGCCGGTGTGAGTTTCACTCCGTTATCCTTTTGGTGGGGGGTCTGTCATCTTGTTGATGTAGACTGTGCGATAGTGTTTGTCCTATCATTCTTTATGTGGTAGTGGCAGGTGTATGTTTCGCTTCGTCATCCTTTTTATGGGGGTTCTATCATCTTATTGATGTCAGATTGTGCGATAGTGTTTGTCCTATCATCATTTTGGTGCTAGTGGCCGGTGTGTGTTTCTCTCCGTCATCCTTTTAGTGGGGGGGGGGGGGGTCTTTCTACATATTAATGGTAGATTGTGCGATAGTGTTTGTCCTATCAACCTTTTGGTGGTAGTGGCCGGTGTGAGTTTCGCTCCGTCATCCTTTTGGTGGGGGTCTGTCATCTATATTGATGTCAGATTGTGCGATAGTGTTTGTCCTATTATCCTTTTGGTGGTAGTAGCCGGTGCGAGTTTCGCCCCGTCATTATTTTGGTGGGGGGGGTCTGTCATCTTTTTGATGGTAGATTGTGCGATAGTGTTTATCCTATAATCCTTTTGGTGGTAGTGGTCGGTGTGAGTTTCGCTCCATCATCCTTTTAGTGGTGGGTCTGTCATCTAGATTGATTAAATATTGTGCGATGGTGTTTGTCCTATCATCCTTTTGGTGTTAAAGGTCGATGTGAGTTTCGCTTCGTTATCCTTTTGGTGGGGGGTTTGTCATCTTAATGATGTCATATTGTGCGATAGTGTTTGTCCTATCATCCTTTTGGTGGTAGTGTCCGGTGTGTGTTTCCCTCCGTCATCCTTTTGGTGGGGGGTCTGTCATCGTAATTGATGTTAGATTGTGCGAAAGTGTTTGTCCTATCATCCTTTTGGCGGTTGTGGCTGGTGTGTTTTTCGCTCTGTCATTCTTTTGGTGGGGGTTCTGTCATCTTATTGATGTTAGATTTTGTGATAGTGTTTGTCCTATCATCCTTTTGATGGTAGTGGCTGGTGTGAGTTTCGCTCCATCATCCTTTTGGTGGGGGGTCTGTAATCTTATTGATGGTAGAATGTGCGATAGTGTTTGTCCTATTATCCTTTTGGTGGTAGTGTCCGGTGTGTGTTCCTCTCTGTCATCCTTTTGGTAGGGGGTCTTTCAACTTATTGATGGTAGATTGTGCGATAATGTTTGTCTTATCATCCTTTTGGTGGTAGTCACCAGTCTGAGTTTTGCTCCGTCATCCTTTTTGGGGGGGGGGGGGGGGTATCTCATCTGGATTGAGATCAGATTGTGCGATGGTGTTGTCCTATCATCCTTTTGGTGGTAGTAGCCGGTGTGAGTTTCGCCCCGTCATCCTTTTGGTGGGGGGTCTGTCATCTTGTTGATGGTAGACTGTGCGATAGTGTTTATCCAACCATCCTTTTGGTGGTTGCGGCCGGTGTATGTTTTGCTACAATATTCTTTTGGCGGGGGTTCTATCATCTTATTGATGTCAGATTGTGCAATAAAGTTTGTCCTATCATCCTTTTGGTGGTAGTGGCCGGTGTGAGTTTCGCTCCAACATCCTTTTTATGGGGGGGTCTGTCATCTTTTTTATGGCAGATTGTGCGATACTGTTTGTCCTATCATCCTTTGGTAGTAGTGGTCGATATGAGTTTCGCTTCGTTATCCTTTTGGTGGGGGTCTGTCATCTATATTGATGTCAGATTGTGCGATAGTGTTTGTCCTATCATCCTTTTGGTGGTAGTAGCCGATGTGAGTTTCGCCCCGTCATTCTTTTGGTGGGGGTGGCTGGTGTGTTTTTTGCTCTGTCATTCTTTTGGTGGGGGTTCTGTCATCTTATTGATGTTAGATTGTGCGATAGTGTTTGTCCTATCATCCTTTTGTTGGTAGTGGCTGGTGTGAGTTTCCCTCCATCATCCTTTTGGTGGGGGGTCCGTAATCTTATTGATGGTAGATTGTGCGATAGTGTTTGTCCTATCATCCTTTTGGTGGTAGTGTCCGGTGTGTGTTTCTCTCCGTCATCATTTTGGTAGGGGGTCTTTCAACTTATTTATGGTAGATTGTACGATAGTGTTTGTCCTATCATCCTTTTGGTGGTAGTCGCCGGTGTGAGTTTCTCTCCGTCATCCTTTTGGGGGGGGGGGGGGGGGGTCTGTCATCTGGATTGATATCAGATTGTGCGATGGTGTTGTCTTATCATCCTTTTGGTCGTAGTAGCCGGTGTGAGTTTCGCCGCGTCATCCTTTTGGTGGGGGGTCTGTCATCTTATTGATGGTAGATTGTGCGATAGTGTTTATCCAACCATCCTTTTGGTGGTAGTGGCCGGTGTATGTTTTGCTACGTCATTCTTTTGGTGGGGGTTCTATCATCTTATTGATGGTAGATTGTGCGATAGTGTTTGTCCTATCATCCTTTTGGTGGTAGTGGCCGGTGTGAGTTTCGCTCCGTCATTCTTTTGGTGGGGGGTCTGTCATCTTATTGATGGTAGATTGTGCGATAGTGTTTATCCTATAATCCTTTTGGTGGTAGTGGTCGGTGTGAGTTTCGCTCCGTCATCCTTTTGGTGGGGGGTCTGTCATCTAGATTGATGTTATATTGTGCGATGGTGTTTGTCCTATCATCCTTTTGGTGGTAGTGGTGTTAAAGGTCGGTGTGAGTTTCGCTCCGTCATCCTTTTGGTGGGGAGTCTTTAATCTTATCGATGTTAGATTGTGCGATAATGTTTGTCCTATCATCGTTTTGGTGGTAGTGGCCGGTGTGAGTTTTGCTCTGTCATCCTTTTGGTGGGGGGTTTGTCAACTTATTGATGCTAGATTGTTCGGTCGTGTTTGTTCTATCATCCTTTGGGTGGTACGGTCTGGTGTGAGTTATGCTCTGTCACCCTTTTGGTAGGGGGTCGGTCATCTGGATTGATTTCAGATTGTGCGATGGTGTTGTCCTATCATCATTTTGGTGGTAGTGGTCGGTGTGAGTTTCGCTCCATTATCCGTTTGGTGGGGGGTCTGTCATCTTGTTGATGTAGATTGTGCGATAGTGTTTGTCCTATCATTCTTTATGTGGTTGTGGCCGGTGTGTGTTTCACTTTGTCATCCTTTTGGTGGGGGTTCTATCATCTTATTGATGTCAGATTGTGCGATAGTGTTTGTCCTATCATCCTTTTGGTGGTAGTGGCCGGTGTGTGTTTCCCTCTATCATCGTTTTGGTGGGGGGGTCTCTCATCGTAATTGATGTCAGATTGTGCGATACTGTTTGTCCTATCATCCTTTTGGTGGTAGTGGCCGGTGTATGTTTCGCTCCATCATCCTTATGGTAGGGGTTTTATCATCTTATTAATGTCAGATTGTGCGATAGTGTTTGTCCTATCATCGTTTTGGTGGTAGTGGTCGGTGTGTGTTTCTCTCCGTCATCCTTTTGGTGGGGGGTCTTTTAACTTTTTGATGGTAGATTGTAAGATAGTGTTTGTCCTATCATCCTTTTGGTGGTATTGGCCGGTGTGAGTTTCGCTCCGTCATCCTTTTGGTAGGGGAACTGTCATCTGGATTGATGTCAGATTGTGCGATGGTGTTGTCCTATCATCCTTTTGGTGGTAGTGGTCGGTGTTAGTTTCGCTCCGTTATCCTTTTGGGGGTGGGGGGTATGTCATCTTGTTGATGTAGATTGTGCGATACTGTTTGTCTTATCATCCTTTTGGTGGTAGTGGTCAGTGTATGTTTCGCGACGTCATCCTTTTGGTGGGGGGTCTATCATCTTATTAATGTCAGATTGTGCGATAGTGTTTGTCCTATCCTCCTTTTGGCGGTAGTGGTCGGTGTGCGTTTCGCTCCAACATCCTTTTTGGGGGGGGTCTGTCATCTTATTGATGTCATATTGTGCGATAGTGTTTGTCCTAACATCTTTTTGATGGTATTGTCCGGTGTGAGTTTCGCTCCGTCATCTTTTTGGTGGGGGGTCGGTCAACTTATTGATGGTAGATTGTGCGATAGTGTTTATCCTTCAATCCTTTTGGTTGTAGTGTCTGGTGTGAGTTTCGCTCCGTCATCCTTTTGATTGGGGGTCTGTCATTTTGATTGATGTTATACTGTGCGATGGTGTTTGTCCTATCATCCTTTTGGTGGTATTGGTCGGTGTGATTTTTGCTCCGTCATCCTTTTGGTGGGGGGTCTGTCACCTTATTGATGTCATATTGTACGATAGTGTTTGTCCAATCATCCTTTTGGTGGTAGTTTCCGGTGTGTGTTTCGCTTCGTCATCCTTTTGGTGGGGGGTTTGTCATCGAAATTGATGTTAGATTGTGCGATAGTGTTTGTCCTATCATCCTTTTAGTGGTAGTGGCTGGTGTGTTTTTCGCTCCATCATCCTTTTGATGGGGGTTCTGTCATCTTATTGATGTCAGATTGTTTGATAGTGTTTGTCCTATCATCCTTTTGGTGGTAGTGGCTGGTGTGAGTTTCGCTCCGTCATCCTTTCGGTGGGGGGTCTGTCATCTGGATTGATGTTAGATTGTGCGATGGTGTTGTCCTATCATCCTTTTGGTGGTAGTGGCTGGTGTGAGTTTCGATCCGTTATCCTTTTGGTGGGGGGTTTGTCATCTTGTTGATATATATTGTGCGATGGTGTTTGTCCTATAATCCTTTTGGTGGTAGTGGGAGGTGTGCGTTTCGCTCCGTCATCCTTTTGGTGGGGGGGCTGTCATCTTGTTTATGGCAGATTGTGCGATAGTGTTTGTCCTATCATCATTTTGGTGGTAGTCGCTATTATGAGTTTTGCTCTGTCATCCTTTTGGTGGGGGTCTGTCATCTGGATTGATGTCAGAATGTGCGATAGTGTTTGTCGTATCAGTCTTTTGGTGGTAGTAGTCGGTGTGAGTTTCGCTCCGTCATCCTTTTGGTGGGGGTATGTCATCTTATTGATGGTAGATTATGCGATAGTGTTTATCCTATCATACTTTTGGTGGTAGTGGCCGGTGTGAGTTTTGCTCCGTCATCCTTTTGGTAGGGGGGGGGGGGGGGGTCGTTCAATTTATTGATGGTATATTATGCGATAGTGTTTGTCCTATCATCCTTTTCGTGGTACGGGCCGGTGTGAGTTTCGCTCTGTCATCCTTTTGGTGGGGGCTCTGTCATTTGGATTGATGTCAGATTGTGTGATGGTGTTGTCCTATCATCCTTTTGGTGGTAGTGGCCAGTGTAAGTTTCGCTCAGTCATCCTTTTGGTAGGGGGTCTGTCATCTTATTGATGTCAGATTGTGCGATACTGTTTGTCCTATCATCCTTTTGGTGGTAGTGGCCAGTGTGTGTTTCGCTCTATCATCCTTTTGGTGGGGGGTCTATCATTGTAATTGATGTCAGATTGTGCGATACTGTTTGTCCTATCATCCTTTAGGTGGTAGTGGCCGGTTTGTGTTTCTCTCTATCATCTTTTTTGTGGGGGTTCTATCATCTTATTGATGTCAGATTTTGTGATAGTGTTTGTTCTATTATCCTATTGGTGGTAGTGGCCGGTGTGAGTTTTGCTCCGTCATCCTTTTGGTGGGGGGTCTGTCAACTTATTAATGGTAGATTGTGCGGTAGTGTTTGTCCTATCATCCTTTTGGTGGTAGTGGCCGGTGTGGGTTTCGCTCAGTCATCCTTTTGGTGGGGGGTCTGTCATCTTATTGATGTCAGATTGTGCGATAGTGTTTGTCCTATCATCCGTTTGGTGGTAGTGGCCGGTGTGTGTTTTGCTCCGTCATCCTTTTGGTGGGGGGTCTGTCGACTTATTGATGGTAGATTGTGTGAGAGTTTTTGTCCTATCATCCTTTTGGTTGTAGTGGCCGGTTTGAGTTTCGCTCCGTCATCCTTTTGGTGGGGGTCTGTCATATGGTTTGATGTCAGATTGTGCGATGGTGTTGTCCTATAATCCTTTTGGTGGCAGTGGCTGGTGTGTGTTTCGCTCTGTCATCCTTTTGGTGGGGGTTCTAACATCTTATTGATGTAAGATTGTGCGATAGTGTTTGTCCTATCATCCTTTTGGTGGTAGTGGCCGGTGTGAGTTTCTCTCTATCATCCTTTTGGTGGGGGATCTGTCATCTTATTGATGTCAGATTGTGCGATAATGTTTGTCCTATCATCCTTTTGGTGGTAGTGGCTGGTGTGAGTTTTGCTCTGTTATCCTTTTAGTGGGGGGTCTATCATCTTATTTATGGCAGATTGTGCGATAGTGTTTGTCCTATCATCCTTTTGGTGGTAGTGGCCGGTGTTTGTTTCGCTCCGTCATCATTTTGGGTGGGAGTCTATCATCTGGATTATATCAGATTGTGCGATTGTGTTTGTCCTATCATCCTTTTTATGGTAGTGGCTGGTGTGAGTTTTGCTCCGTCACCCTTGTGGTGGGGGGTATGTCATCTGGATTTATGTCAGATTGTGCGATGGTGTTGTCCTATCATCCTTTTGGTTGTAGTGGCCAGTGTGTGTTTCGCTCCGTTATCCTTTTGGTGAGGGGTCTGTCATCTTGTTGATGTAGATTGTGTGAGTGTCAGTCCTATCATTTTTTTGGTGGTAATGGCCAGTGTGAGTTTCGCTCTGTCATCCTTTTGGTGCGGGGTCTGTCATCTTGTTTATGGCAGATTGTACGATAGTGTTTGTCTTATCATCCTCTTGGTGGTAGTGGCCGGTATGAGTTTTGCTCTGTCATCCTTTTGGTGGGTGGTCTATCATAGTCATTAATGTCAGATTGTGCCATAGTGTTTGTCCTATCATCCTTATGGTGGTAGTGGCCAGTGTGAGTTTTGCTCCGTCATCCTTTTTGTGTGTGTGGGGGGGGGGGGGGGTTGTCAACTTATTGATGGTAGATTGTGCGATCGTGTTTGTCATATCATCCTTTTGGTGGTAGTGGCTGGTGTGAGTTTCGCTCCGTCATCCTTTTGGTGGGGGGTGTGTCATCTAGATTGATGTCAGATTGTGCGATGGTGTTGCCCTATCATCCTTTTGGTGGTAGTGGCCGGTGTGAGCTTCGCTCTGTTATCCTTTTGTGGAGGGTCTGTCATCTTATTGATGTAGATTGTGCGATAGTGTTTGTTCTATCATTCTTTATGTGGTAGTGGCTGGTGTATGTTTCGCTTTGTCATCCTTTTGGTGGGGGTTCTATCATCTTATTGATGTCAGATTGTGCGATAGTGTTTGTCCTATCATCCTTTTGGTGGTAGTGGCCGGTGTGTGTTTCCCTCTGTCAACCTTTTGGTGGGGGGTATGTCATTGTAATTTATGTCAGATTGTGCGATACTGTTAGCCCTATCATCCTTTTGATGGTAGTGGACGGCGTATGTTTCGCTCCATTATCCTTTTTGTGGGGGTTCTATCATCTTATTGATGTCAGATTGTGCGATAGAATTTGTCCTATCATCGTTTTGGTGGTAGTGGTCGGTGTGTGTTTCTCTCCGTCATCCTTTTGGTGGGGGTTTGTCAACTTATTGATGCTAGATTGTGCGATTGTGTTTGTCCTATCATCCTTTTGGTGGTAGTGACTGGTGTGAGTTTCGCTCCGTCGTCCTTTTGGGTGGGGTCTGTCATCTGGATTGATGTCAGATTGTGCGATGATGTTGTCCTATCATCCTTTTGATGGTAGTGGCCGGTGTGAGTTTCGCTCTGTTATCCTTTTGGTGGGGGGTCTGTCATCTTGTTGATGTAGATTGTTCGATAGTGTTTGTCCTATCATTCTTTATGTGGTCGTGGCCGATGTATGTTTCGCTCCGTCATCCTTTTGGTGGTAGTGGTCGGTGTGTGTTTCCCTCGGTCATCCTTTTGGTGGGGGGTCTGTCATCATAATTGATGTGAGATTGTGCGATACTGTTTGTCCTATCATCCTTTTGGTGGTAGTGCCGGTGTATGTTTCGCTCCATCATCCTTTTGGGGGGGTTCTATCATCTTATTGATTTCAGATTGTATTATAGTGTATGTTTTATCATCCTTTTAGTGGTAGTGGTCGGTGTGTGTTTCTATCCGTCATCCTTTTGGTGGGGGTTATTTCAACTTATTGATGGTAGATTGTGCGATAGTCTTTGTCCTATCATCCTTTTGGTGGTAGTGGCCGGTGTGAGTTTCGCTCCGTCATCCTTTTGGTGGGGGGTCTCTCATCTGGATTGATGTCAGATTGTGCGATTGTGTTGTCCAATCATCCTTTTGGTGGTAGTGGCCGCTGTGAGTTTCGCTCCATTATCCTTTTGGTGGTAGTAGCCGGTGTGAGTTTCGCTCCGTTATCCTTTTGGTGGGGGGTATGTCATCTTGTTGATGTAGATTGTGCGATTCTGTTTGTCCAATCATCCTTTTGGTGGTAGTGGTCGGTGAATGTTTTGCTACGTCATCCTCTTGGTGGAGGTTCTATCATCTTATTGATGTCAGATTGTGCGATAGTGTTTGTCCTATCATCCTATTGGTGGTAGTGGCCGGTATGCGTTTCGCTCCAACATCCTTTTTGTGGGGGGTCTGTCATCTTTTTTATGGCAGAGTGTGCGATAGGTTTTGTCCTATCATCCTTTTGGTGGTAGTGGTCGGTATGAGTTTCGCTCCGTCTACCTTTTGGTGGGGGTCTGTCATCTATATTGATGTCAGATTGTGCGATAGTGTTTGTCCTATCATCCTTTTGGTGGTAGTAGCCGGTGTGAGTTTCGCCCCGTCATTCTTTTGTTGGGGGTTCTGTCATCTTATTGATGGTAGATTGTGTGATATTGTTTATCCTATAATCCTTTTGATGGTAATGGCCGGTGTGTGTTTCGATTCGTCATCCTTTTGATGGGGGGTCTCTCATCTATATTGATGTTATATTGTGCGATGGTGTTTGTCCTATCACCCTTTTGGTGGTAAAGGTCAGTGTGAGTTTCGCTCCGTCATCCTTTTGGTGGGGGGTTTATCATCTTATTGATGTCATATTGTGCGATAGTGTTTGTCCTATCATCCTTTTGGTGGTAGTGTCCAGTGTGTGTTTCGCTTCGTCATCCTTTTGGTGAAGGGTCTGTCATCGTAATTGATGTTAGATTGTGCGATAGTGTTTGTCCTATCATCCTTTTGGTGGTAGTGGGTGGTGTGTTTTTCGCTCCGTCATCCTTTTGGTGGGGGTTCTGTCATCTTATTGATGTTAGATTGTGCGATAGTGTTTGTCCTAACATGCTTTTGGTGGTAGTGTCCGATGTGTGTTTCTCTCCGTCATCCTTTTGGTAGGGGGTCTTTCAACTTATTGATGGTAGATTGTGCGATAGTGTTTGTCCTATCATCCTTTTGGTGGTAGTGGCCGGTGTGAGTTTTGCTCCGTCATCCTTTTGGGGGGGGTCTGTCATCTTATTGATGGTAGATTGTGCGATAGTGTTTGTCCTATCATCCTTTTGGTGGTAGTCGCCGGTGTGAGTTTCGCTCTGTCATCCTTTTGGGGGGGGTCTGTCATCTGGATTGATATCAGATTGTGCGATGGTGTTGTCGTATCATCCTTTTGGTGGTAGTAGCCGGTGTGAGTTTCGCCCTGTCATCCTTTTGGTGGGGGGTCTGTCATCTTATTGATGGTAGATTGTGCGATAGTGTTTATCCAACCACCCTTTTGGTGGTAGTGGCCGGTGTATGTTTTGCTACGTCATTCTTTTTGGTGGGGGTTCTATCATCTTATTGATGTTAGATTGTGCGATAGTGTTTGTCCTATCATCCTTTTGGTGGTAGTGGTCGGTGTGAGTTTTGCTCCAACATCCTTTTTGTGGGGGGGTCTGTCATCTTTTTTATGGCAGATTGTGCGATACTGTTTGTCCTATCATCCTTTTGGTGGTAGTGGTCGGTATGAGGTTCGCTCCGTCGTCCTTTTGGTGGGGGTCTGTCATCTATATTGATGTCAGATTGTGCGATAGTGTTTGTCCTATCATCCTTTTGGTGGTAGTAGCCGGTGTGAGTTTCGCCCCGTCATTCTTTTGGTGGGGGGTCTGTCATCTTATTGATGGTAGATTGTGCAATAGTGTTTATCCTATAATCCTTTTGGTGGTAGTGGTCGGTGTGAGTTTCGCTCCGTCATCCTTTTGGTGGGGGGTCTGTCATCTAGATTGATGTTATATTGTGCTATGGTGTTTGTCCTATCATCCTTTTGGTGTTAAAGGTCGGTGTGAGTTTCGCTTCGTCATCCTTTTGGTGGGGGGGTTTGTCATCTTATTGATGTCATATTGTGCGATAGTGTTTGTCCTATCATTCTTTTGGTGGTAGTGTCCGGTGTGTGTTTCGCTCCGTCATCCTTTTGGTGGGGGGTCTTTCATCGTAATTGATGTTAGATTGTGCGATAGTGTTTGTCCTATCATCCTTTTGGTGGTTGTGGCTGGTGTGTTTTTCTCTCTGTCATTCTTTTGGTGGGGGTTCTGTCATCTTATTGATGTTAGATTGTGCGATAGTGTTTGTCCTATCATCCTTTTGATGGTAGTGGCTGGTGTGAGTTTCGCTCCATCATCCTTTTGGTGGGGGTCTGTAATATTATTGATGGTAGATTGTGCGATAGTGTTTGTCCTATCATCCTTTTGGTGGTAGTGTCCGGTGTGTGTTTCTCTCCGTCATCCTTTTGGTAGGGGGTCTTTCAACTTATTGATGGTAGATTGTGCGATAGTGTTTGTCCTATCATCCTTTTGGTGGTAGTCGCCGGTGTGAGTTTCGCTCTGTCATCCTTTTGGGGGGGGGGGGGTCTGTCATCTGGATTGATATCAGATTGTGCGATGGTGTTGTCGTATCATCCTTTTGGTGGTAGTAGCCAGTGTGAGTTTCGCCCCGTCATCCTTTTGGTGGGGGGTCTGTCATCTTATTGATGGTAGATTGTGCGATAGTGTTTATCCAACCATCCTTTTGGTGGTAGTGGCCGGTGTATGTTTTGCTACGTCATTCTTTAGGTGGGGGTTCTATCATCTTATTGATGTTAGGTTGTGCGATAGTGTTTGTCCTATCATCCTTTTGGGGGTAGTGGCCGGTGTGAGTTTCGCTCTAACATCCTTTTTGTGGGGGGGTCTGTCATCTTTTTTATGGCAGATTGTGCGATACTGTTTGTCCTATCATCCTTTTGGTAGTAGTGGTCGGTATGAGGTTCGCTCCGTCGTCCTTTTGGTGGGGGTCTGTCATCTATATTGATGTCAGATTGTGCGATAGTGTTTGTCCTATCATCCTTTTGGTGGTAGTAGCCGGTGTGAGTTTCGCCCCGTCACTCTTTTGGTGGAGGGTCTGTCATCTTATTGATGGTAGATTGTGCGATAGTGTTTATCCTATAATCCTTTTGGTGGTAGTGGTCGGTGTGAGTTTCGCTCCGTCATCCTTTTGGTGGGGGGTCTGTCATCTAGATTGATGTTATATTGTGCTATGGTGTTTGTCCTATCATCCTTTTGGTGTTAAAGGTCGGTGTGAGTTTCGCTTCGTCATCCTTTTGGTGGGGGGGTTTGTCATCTTATTGATGTCATATTGTGCGATAGTGTTTGTCCTATCATTCTTTTGGTGGTAGTGTCCGGTGCGTGTTTCGCTCCGTCATCCTTTTGGTGGGGGGTCTTTCATCGTAATTGATGTTAGATTGTGCGATAGTGTTTGTCCTATCATCCTTTTGGTGGTTGTGGCTGGTGTGTTTTTCGCCCTGTCATTCTTTTGGTGGGGGTTCTGTCATCTTATTGATGTTAGATTGTGCGATAGTGTTTGTCCTATCATCCTTTTGATGGTAGTGGCTGGTGTGAGTTTCGCTCCATCATCCTTTTGGTGGGGGTCTGTAATCTTATTGATGGTAGATTGTGCGATAGTGTTTGTCCTATCATCCTTTTGGTGGTAGTGTCCGGTGTGTGTTTCTCTCCGTCATCCTTTTGGTAGGGGGTCTTTCAACTTATTGATGGTAGATTGTGCGATAGTGTTTGTCCTATCATCCTTTTGGTGGTAGTCGCCGGTGTGAGTTTCGCTCCGTCATCCTTTTGGGGGTCTGTCATCAAGATTGATATCAGATTGTGCGATGGTGTTTTTCTATCATCCTTTTGGTGGTAGTAGCCGGTGTGAGTTTCGCCCCGTCATCCTTTTGGTGGGGGGTCTGTCATCTTATTGATGGTAGATTGTGCGATAGTGTTTATCCCACCATCCTTTTGGTGGTAGTGGCCGGTGTGAGTTTCGCTCCAACATCCTTTTTGTGGGGGGAGTCTGTCATCTTTTTTATGGCAGATTGTGCGATACTGTTTGTCCTATCATCCTTTTGGTAGTAGTGGTCGGTATGAGTTTCGCTCCGTCATCCTTTTGGTGGGGGTCTGTCATCTATATTGATGTCAGATTGTGCGATAGTGTTTGTCCTATCATCCTTTTGGTGGTAGTAGCTGTTGCACCCCAAAATTTGCTCAACCTTTTCTTGCCTGATTTATGTTTCATTGCATTGCCATTTGCATAGTTACATCATATACACAGTCTAATCATTTGCATATCATAGCATAGCATGCCTCCAACACGGGATCAAAGGTATCTATCAAGAGAAAAGCCTAGCAAGAGGTGTTCTCTGAGCCTGAGAGCCCATCCAAGTCATCAGAGAAGGGTTGAAGTCATGAGAAGTTTGAGTGCCTACATATGGGTTTTGCTCCTATCTTGAGGAATATTGGGAATCATCAGTGGGATGAGAAGCAGGGAATGTGAATTTGAGGTGTGTATGGATCTCATGGGATGCCTAGAGGGCCCTATTGAAGCTGAGACAAGTCATTGATTCAAGTATGAGAGCCACAGTTGAGGTGCAGTCAACTTGGGTTTCATCTGGGTAACCCTAGGTCAAGGAGAGCAAAGAGAGGGCATCAAGACCTAGCTCTAGGTCATGGAAGTCATGGATTGATATGTTGAAGCATGTGTATGGATGAGTAAAGATCAAATTCAAAAGAATCAAGAGTGGTTGGAGGTGTTTGAGACAGGGTTCCTAGGGTAAAATCCCCTATATAGCACTGTACTTCCAAGCCACATAAGTCAAAATACAAGTTTCAAATGGATATTTGGCCAAAATGAAACTTGTAGAGCTTCTCAATACCTTTAATTTGAGTACTAGAAGTATTCAAGAAGATTTGTAGAACTCAAGTTGTGGTTCTTGCAATTACAAGTCACCAGAGGACACTGAAATTTATCTGTGAAAGTCACTTGACTTCTAAGTAACTTTTGCCCTTCAAGGAGTTTTCAAATGGATTCTTGGCCAACATAAGAGTTGTAGGTATTGATCTTAGATTTAATTTTAGTACTAGAAGTCCTCAAGAAGATTTGTGGAACTCAAGTTATGATCTTGGCAATCCAGGGGTATTTTGGGAAAGTTGAATTATAGGTCCTTTTTCAACATGTGTCAAAATCTCTATCTTCCACTCCTCAAATAAAAAAGTGTTCAACATGAAATGTGTTCAGAATGGTGTTTTTAGGCCAGGTAAGACATCATTAGGGATTGAATTGGCTTGTATCACAAAGTTGCTAAAAATGGCTTTAAAAGGAAGAATTTAAAGTCATTTAAAAAGCCAAAAATGTGATTTTATGTTTTGGGGTCAAAATGAAGCATGTAACATATCAAATTGATCAGAAATGATGGTTTAAAGATGATGGCAATGTTAACTTTTCCATTTGAGGTCATTTGAACACACTTGAATTTGGTAACTTCACATGTAAGTAACACTTGCCAAATCACTCATGAGATCAGAACCAAGGCATTAACCCTTACCAATCAATTCAATATGTCATTTGGTGAGAAATTGGAGCAAAATGAAGGTCCTGAAGCAAGCTAGAACCCGACTGTCATATCCAACTTCTCATGGTGCATGAGAATTTCAAATTCTCACATGGATCATTCCAGATCATTCTAGAGCTTTCTAACATGTTCTATATAAAGAGTGCAACTGACTCAATTATTTTTTTGGCCAAGAACTATGGAGAATCGAGAGAGAGAAAAGTAGAGTTCATCCTTGCAACTCAAAATCGTTTTGCTGGTTGGGAGGGATTCAAAGCAATTCATTGCATACAGAAGATTCACAAGGCATTGTTGATCGTATCTGGAGAAGATTGGAGTGTAATTTGAAGGATTTCTTGCTCTGTTCACTCAATTTTCACAGGTTTGCAAATTTCATCTTATAGCACGATTTAGGTGTAATTGATAGGATTTAGATGTGTAGATGCATTGTAGATGTTGGCTAGGTGGATTCTGGTACCATAGTTTAAGGTTTAGAGACAAAAATAAGATTGACCAGATTTCTTGTGATGGATATATCTTGTGATTCTTGGTGAATTAGGCTTAGTTGAATGGTGAGAATTACTCAGTGTAACATGTAGATGATGATAGGCTTGTTAATTTTGATATTGGTGAATAGAGAGCATCTTTGAGTTCAGGGAGAGAATTTGAGTAGGTTTGGATGTTCCCTTTTGTTGTTTACTGCGTTTTGGCACAACTGGTGTTGGGGACGACAGTGGCACTTAGCTCCGGCCACCGTCCTGATGATTCCCTCTCTTTTGGTTTTGAAATGAAGAAGATGATGGCATAGCCCTTGGATTGGCGTTGACACTTGACTGAAATAACCATCCCACGGCCACGATTCACTCTCAGCTTGTGAAGGAAATCTGAAATCATATCCAAACGCAGCGTTCCACTTATGATTTTGTCTTGGGCTTAAGTGCTAACTTGCTAACTACACCCCTGTTTGAGGCCCATAGTGAATTAGCACTTGGTTTCATTGCTATTTGGCACAGACAATTTTCAATTTCCTTTAGTTTTTTGATTTTATTTTGTTGTTGGTTTGGGCTCATAGCGCGTATGCTAGTGACACCCCCATTTGGGCCCAGCCTGATAGAACAACTAGGTAATCTTGCTATTTGACACGCCTATTTGTCATTTTTATTTTGATTTTCTTTTATTTTCATGTTTTCATTTTAGTTAGAATTAATTTCATAATAAATTGAAAAATGAACATTTTAGGGTGAGACTTTTTTCCCTAATTCCCTTAGGATTTCTAGAATTTTACGAAACCAAAAAAATATTAATTTCATGCATTTTATATTTTTTGGCATATTTTTATAGTTTTATTGCCTTTATTTTACTTTTGTTTGATACTTCATCTTCCTGAATTTTTTGTGAGAGTTTGGTGAGGACTTTTTGATTGATTCTTGTGAGGTTGATTAGAATAGGGAAGCATGTATCCTTAGGAATTTTATCATAATTTTGTGAATAAATTTAGGTTAGTTTGAGAGGTGAATAGGAGATGTGTTAGAATTAGGGTTTTAAAACAACTAGTTGTAGTTTAGACTATAGTTTGGGGACTTAGGGTTTGATTTAGGTCCTGGGATTTATATGGAGTATTGGGTATAGCCTTAGGTTACATTAGAAATTTAATTAGGATTTTGTGATCTATTTTAGCATTTTATTTGATTTTTGCAATTGGTGTGATGTTTGTGGGTTTCTCCCTTGGATGCTTGGTTTATTCAATTTGTGTGGGGCTATTTTGGGGGTGCTTTTGGCTTGGACTTTGCTTGGATGAATTGAAGATCAAATGAAGTTGCTTTGGATGGCTTGAAGAAGCTTGGAGTTGAAGATTTCTCATCTGTTGGATTGCTTGTCAGGAGCTTAGGAATTAGGGTTTTAGGAAGAGCTTTTTAGATTTAGTTCATTTCTTTTCTCAAACATGGAATGCTTTGTTTGCTTCCATCCTATCCTATGATTCAAAGTCCTCTTAAGGAAGTCCATCTCTCCCTTGGAGGGATGATTGGCATGCCTTAAAGAGTAGAACTTTTGAGGATACACTTCTTTGCAGATGATGGTTTCTAGTGATTTCCTTTGGTTTTCACTGGTTCTCATTCATTATGACTTGATCTTAACAACTAATCTTTCTTGGTGGAGCTTGCTAGAGCTTGGATATGAAGATCTGGGATGTTGAATATGCCTTTCATGAGGTTTGCTTGAAGATGGAGTTGTCAACTTTGCTGTTAGGAGCTTGCTGGAGGATTGAAGCTAGGGTTTACTGTTGCTTTTGAGCTGGAGTTTTCTGTAGCTGTGGAGCTTAACTGCTTAGGTGTTGAGGAGCCTTATTTGAAGTGTGTTTTCTCTTCCCTGGAAATTGGAGATGGAAGTTTATTAAAGCTTGAAGATAGGAGCTATTCATGAAGGTGAGGGTCGTTGCTGTCAACTTTCTGCTGTTTAACCAACTGTTGCTGTCAGAGCTGCTGTTTGCTATAGGAGTTTGGTGCTGCTTCTTGGGCTGCCTCCTCTGTTGTGGTTTTTTTCTGTATTGTTTGTTGGCTTGTACAGCTTGCCCCCTTAGGTTTGAAGTGAATGTTGATTCACTTTGCCTGTTGTTTTCCCAGGATCGAGGTAGAGCAGGACTCCCTTGCCTCGCTTGTATTGCTGCATTGCATGCATTTTACTGTATTTGCTTGCTTTCTTTTGTGTTTATCCCCTAGGATCTCTGATTTCCTCTGTGCAGGAGGGAATTATGACAGACATTAGGATTCTTATCCATGCATGACAACATTAGGTTAGTTTTTATTCCCTTTTCAACCCTAGGCTTTTTAGAGTTTCTTTCTCTTCTTATCTCAAAACAACTCAAAAACACAATAATAAGGTTAATCGATGTCGTACGTTACGAGCCTTAAGCTATTTGAGAAAAGGTTGATGGAGGGTCACTCTTTAGTAATCTGACTGCTTAGTGTGTTACCCTTTGGGTGACACGCGACGTAGTCACTCTCAAATCATAGTCTCTAGTGCGTCAGAGATTACAAACAAACTAAAAAAACACTTCTTTCGTAAAAGATTCAAAACAAACATCAAAGTGTCATTTTTGTCCGCTTGGACTCTTAATCAAGAAAAACCCTTTCATAAGGTAATAAAAAACAGTCAGACAAGCTTGTGTCTTCCGTAGCCCGAACTACGTTTGCTCTGATCTTTCATGCTGTATGAAAGTACGTAGGCATAGGATGCCGTATCCTAGCGAGCAACCTTCCCCTCCTTTCCCATAGGTAGGCGAACTACGTTGACTCTGATTTCTCGTTCCAGACGGGAATACGTAGGAATAAAGTGTGATACTTTGCCGAGTCATTTTCTTTTCTTTTTAACCCATACCTTTAGAGTAGATAGAATAACAATCTGTACCAGAAAACAAGCGTGGATCCCGTCGAGTACGACGGACGTGAGGGGTGCTAATACATTCCCCTTGCGTAATCGACTCCCGAATCCAGGATTTGGTTGCGACGACCATTCCTTTCCCGTTTTGCGTTAGGTTTACTCTGAGCATTTCCTTTCCCTCCGTTGGGATAAATAACGCACGGTGGCGACTCTTCTGTCATAGCCGGCGCCGATTTTTGCAGTAGCGACAGTAGCCGGTGTGAGTTTCGCCCCGTCATTCTTTTGGTGGGGGGGTCTGTCATCTTATTGATGGTAGATTGTGCGATAGTGTTTATCCTATAATCCTTTTGGTGGTAGTGGTCGGTGTGAGTTTCGCTCCGTCATCCTTTTGGTGGGGGGTCTGTCATCTAGATTGATGTTATATTGTGCGACGGTGTTTGTCCTATCATCTTTTTGGTGTCAAAGGTCGGTGTGAAATTCGCTTCGTCATCCTTTTGGTGGGGGGTTTGCCATCTTATTGATGTCATATTGTGCGATAGTGTTTGTCCTATCATCCTTTTGGTTGTAGTGTCCGGTGTTTGTTTCGCTCCGTCATCCTTTTGGTGGGGGGGCTGTCATCGTAATTGATGTTAGATTGTGTGATAGTGTTTGTCCTATCATCCTTTTGGTGGTAGTGGCTGGTGTGTTTTACGCTCTGTCATTCTTTTGGTGGGGGTTCTGTCATCTTATTGATGTTAGATTGTGCGATAGTGTTTGTCCTATCATCCTTTTGATGGTAGTGGCTGGCGTGAGTTTCGCTCCATCATCCTTTTGGTGGGGGTTCTGTAATCTTATGGATGGTAGATTGTGCGATAGTGTTTGTCCTATCATCCTTTTGGTGGTAGTATCCGGTGTGTGTTTCTCTCTGTCATCCTTTTGGTGAGGGGTCTTTCAACTTATTGATGGTAGATTGTGTGATACTATTTGTCCTATCATCCTTTTAGTGGTAGTGGCCGGAGTGAGTTTCGCTCCGTCATCCTTTTGGGGAAGGGGGGGTCTGTCATCTGGATTGATGTCAGATTGTGCGGTGGTGTCGTCTTATCATCCTTTTGGTGGTAGTAGCCGGTGTGAGTTTCGCCCCGTCATCCTTTTGGTGGGGGGTCTGTCATCTTATTGATGGTAGATTGTGCGATAGTGTTTATCCAGTCATCCTTTTGGTGGTAGTGGCCGATGTATGTTTCGCTACGTCATCCTTTTGGTGGGGGTTCTATCATCTTATTGATGTCAGATTGTGCGATAGTGTTTGTCCTATCATCCTTTTGGTGGTAGTGGCCGGTGTGCGTTTCGCTCCAACATCCTTTTTGGGGGGGTCTGTCATCTTTTTTATGGCAGATGGTGCGATAGTGTTTGTCCTATCATCCTTTTGGTAGTAGTGGTCGGTATGAGTTTCGCCCCGTCATCCTTTTGGTGGGGGGTCTGTCATCTTATTGATGGTAGATTGTGCGATAGTGTTTATCCTATAATCCTTTTGGTGGTAGTGGCCGGTGTTAGTTTTGCTCCGTCATCCTTTTGGTGGGCGGTCTGTCATCTTGATTGATGTCATATTGTGCGATGGTGTTTGTCCTATCATCCTTTTGGTGTTAAAGGTTGGTGTGAGTTTCGCTCCGTCATCCTTTTGCTGGGGGTTTGTCATCTTATTGATGTCATATTGTGCGATAGTGTTTGTCCTATCATCCTTTTGGTGGTAGTGTCCGGTGTGTGTTTCGCTCCGTTATCCTTTTGGTGGGGGGTCTCTCATCGGAAATAATGTTAGATTGTGCGATAGTGTTTTTCCTATCATTCTTTCGGTCGTAGTGGCTGGTGTGTTTTTCGCTCCGTCATCCTTTTTGTTGGGGTTCTGTCATCTTATTGATGGTAGATTGTGTGATAGTGTTTATCCAACCATCCTTTTGGTGGTAGTGGCCGGTGTATGTTTTGCTACGTCATTCTTTTGGTGGGGGTTCTATCATCTTATTGATGTCAGATTGTGCGATAGTGTTTATCCTATCATCCTTTTGGTGGTAGTGGCCGGTGTGAGTTTCGCTCCAACATCCTTTTTGTGGGGGGGTCTGTCATCTCTTTTATGGCAGATTGTGTGATACTGTTTGTCCTATCATCCTTTTGGTAGTAGTGGTCGATGTGAGTTTCGCTCTGTCATCCTTTTGGTGGGGGGTCTGTCATCTAGATTGATGTTATATCGTGAGATGGTGTTTGTCCTATCATCCTTTTGGTGGTTGTAGCCGGTGTGAGTTTCGCCCCGTCATTCTTTTGGTGGGGGGTCTGTCATCTTATTGATGGTAGATTGTGCGATAGTGTTTATCCTATAATCCTTTTGGTGGTAGTGGTCGGTGTGAGTTTCGCTCCGTCATCCTTTTGGTGGGGGGTCTGTCATCTAGATTGATGTTATATTGTGCGATGGTGTTTGTCCTATCATCCTTTTGGTGTTAAAGGTCGGTGTATGTTTCACTACGTCATCCTTTTGGTATGGGTTCTATCATCTTATTGATGTCAGATTGTGCGATAGTGTTTGTCCTATCATCCTTTTGGTGGTAGTGTCCGGTGTGTGTTTCGCTCCGTCATCCTTTTGGTGGGTGGTCTGTCATCGTAATTGATGTTAGATTGTGCGATAGTGTTTGTCCTATCATCCTTTTGGTGGTAGTGGGTGGTGTGTTTTTTGCTCCGTCATCCTTTTGGTGGGGTTTCTGTCATCTTATTGATGTTAGATTGTGCGATAGTGTTTGTCCTAACATCCTTTTGGTGGTAGTGGCTGGTGTGAGTTTCGCTCCATCATCCTTTTGGTGAGGGGTCTGTAATCTTATTGATGGTAGATTGTGCGATAGTGTTTGTCCTATCATCCTTTTGGTGGTAGTGTCCGGTGTGTGTTTCTCTCCGTCATCCTTTTGGTAGGGGGTCTTTCAACTTATTGATGGTAGATTGTGCGATAGTGTTTGTCCTATCATCCTTTTGGTGGTAGTGGCCGGTGTGAGTTTCGCTCCGTCATCCTTTTAGGGGGGGGTCTGTCATCTGGATTGATATCAGATTGTGCGATGGTGTTGTCCTATCATCCCTTTGGTGGTAGTAGCCGGTGTGAGTTTTGCCCCGTCATCCTTTTGGTGGGGGGTCTGTCATCTAATTGATGGTAGATTGTGCGATAGTGTTTATCCTATAATCCTTTTGGTGGTAGTGGCCGGTGTGAGTTTCGCTCCGTCATCCTTTTGGTGGGCGGTCTGTCATCTTGATTGATGTTATATTGTGCGATGGTGTTTGTCCTATCATCCTTTTGGTGTTAAAGGTCGGTGTGAGTTTTGCTCCGTCATCCTTTTGGTGGGGGGTTTGTCTTCTTATTGATGTCATATTGTGCGATAGTGTTTGTCCTATCATCCTTTTGGTGGTAGTGTCCGGTGTGTGTTTCGCTCCGTCATCCTTTTGGTGGGGGGTCTCTCATCATAATTGATGTTAGATTGTGCGATAGTGTTTTTCCTATCATCCTTTTGGTCGTAGTGGCTGGTGTGTTTTTTGCTTTGTCATCCTTTTTGTGGGGGTTCTGTCATCTTATTGATGTCAGATTGTGCGATAGTGTTTGTCCTATCATCCTTTTGGTGGTAGTAGCCGGTGTGAGTTTTGCCCCGTCATTCTTTTTGTGGGGGGTCTGTCATCTTATTGATGGTAGATTGTGCGATAGTGTTTATCCTATAATCCTTTTGGTGGTAGTGGTCGGTGTGAGTTTCGCTCCGTCATCCTTTTGGTGGGGGGTCTGTCATCTAGATTGATCTTATATTGTGCGATGGTGTTATTTCTATCATCCTTTTGGTGTTAAAGGTCGGTGTGAGTTTCACTTCGTCATCCTTTGGGTGGGGGTTTGTCATCTTATTGATGTCATATTGTGCGATAGTGTTTGTCCTATCATCCTTTTGGTGGTAGTGTCCGGTGTGTGTTTCACTCCGTCATCCTTTTTGTGGGCGGTCTGTCATCTTGATTGATGTCATATTGTGCGATGGTGTTTGTCCTATCATCCTTTTGGTGTTAAAGGTCGGTGTGAGTTTCGCTCCGTCATCCTTTTGCTGGGGGTTTGTCATCTTATTGATGTCATATTGTGCGATAGTGTTTGTCCTATTATCCTTTTGGTGGTAATGTCCGGTGTGTGTTTCGCTCCGTCATCCTTTTGGTGGAGGGTCTCTCATCATAATTGATGTTAGATTGTGCGATAGTGTTTTTCCTATCATTCTTTCGGTCGTAGTGGCTGGTGTGTTTTTCGCTCCGTCATCCTTTTGGTGGGGGTTCTGTCATCTTATTGATGGTAGATTGTATGATAGTGTTTATCCAACCATCCTTTTGGTGGTAGTGGCCGGTGTATGTTTTTCTACGTCATTCTTTTGGTGGGGGTTCTATCATCTTATTGATGTGAGATTGTGCGATAGTGTTTGTCCTATCATCCTTTTGGTGGTAGTGGCCGGTGTGAGTTTCGCTCCAACATCCTTTTTGGGGGGGGGGGGGGGGGGGTCTGTCATCTTTTTTATGGCAGATTGTGTGATACTGTTTGTCCTATCATCCTTTTGGTAGTAGTGGCCGGTGTGAGTTTCGCTCTGTCATCCATTTGGTGGGGGGTCTGTCATCTAGATTGATGTTATATTGTGCGATGGTGTTTGTCCTATCATCCTTTTGGTGTTAAAGGTCGGTGTATGTTTCGCTACGTCATCCTTTTGGTATGGGTTCTATCATCTTATTGATGTCAGATTGTGCGATAGTGTTTGTCCTATCATCCTTTTGGTGGTAGTGTCCGGTGTGTGTTTCGCTCCGTCATCGTAATTGATGTTAGATTGTGCGATAGTGTTTGTCCTATCATCCTTTTGGTGGTAGTGGGTGTTGTGTTTTTCGCTCCGTCATCCTTTTGGTGGGGGTTCTGTCATCTTATTGATGTTAGATTGTGCGATAGTGTTTGTCCTAACATCCTTTTGGTGGTAGTGGCTGGTGTGAGTTTCGCTCCATCATCCTTTTGGTGGGGGGTCTGTAATCTTATTGATGGTAGATTGTGCGATAGTGTTTGTCCTATCATCCTTTTGGTGGTAGTGTCCGGTGTGTATTTCTCTCCGTCATCCTTTTGGTAGGGGGTCTTTCAACTTATTGATGGTATATTGTGCGATAGTGTTTGTCCTATCATCCTTTTGGTGGTAGTGGCCGGTGTGAGTTTTGCTCCGTCATCCTTTTGGGGGGGGGTCTGTCATCTTATTGATGGTAGATTGTGCGATGGTGTTTATCCTATAATCCTTTTGGTGGTAGTGGTCGGTGTGAGTTTCGCTCCGTCATCCTTTTGGTGGGGGGTCTGTCATCTGGATTGATATCAGATTGTGCGATGGTGTTGTCCTATCATCCTTTTGGTGGTAGTAGCCGGTGTGAGTTTTGCCCCGTCATCCTTTTGGTGGGAGGTCTGTCATCTAATTGATGGTAGATTGTGCGATAGTGTTTATCCTATAATCCTTTTGGTGGTAGTGGCCAGTGTGAGTTTCGCTCCGTCATCCTTTTGGTGGGCAGTCTGTCATCTTGATTGATGTTATATTGTGCGATGGTGTTTGTCCTATCATCCTTTTGGTGTTAAAGGTCGGTGTGAGTTTTGCTCCGTCATCCTTTTGGTGGGGGGTTTGTCGTCTTATTGATGTCATATTGTGCGATAGTGTTTGTCCTATCATCCTTTTGGTGGTAGTGTCCGGTGTGTGTTTCGCTCCGTCATCCTTTTGGTGGGGGGTCACTCATCGTAATTGATGTTAGATTGTGCGATAGTGTTTTTCCTATCATCCTTTTGGTCGTAGTGGCTGGTGTGTTTTTTACTCCGTCATCCTTTTGGTGGGGGTTCTGTCATCTTATTGATGTCAGATTGTGCGATAGTGTTTGTCCTATCATCCTTTTGGTGGTAGTAGCCGGTGTGAGTTTCGCCCCGTCATTCTTTTGGTGGGGGGTCTGTCATCTTATTGATGGTAGATTGTGCGATAGTGTTTATCCACTAATCCTTTTGGTGGTAGTGGTCGGTGTGAGTTTCGCTCCGTCATCCTTTTGGTGGGGGGTCTGTCATCTAGATTGATCTTATATTGTGCGATGGTGTTTGTCCTATCATCCTTTTGGTGTTAAAGGTCGGTGTGAGTTTCGCTTCGTCATCCTTTGGGTGGGGGGTTTGTCATCTTATTGATGTCATATTGTGCGATAGTGTTTGTCCTATCATCCTTTTGGTGGTAGTGTCCGGTGTGTGTTTCGCTCCGTCATCCTTTTGGTGGGGGGTCTGTCATCGTAATTGATGTTAGATTGCGCGATAGTGTTTGTCCTATCATCCTTTTGGTGGTAGTGGCTGGTGTGTTTTTCGCTCTGTCATTCTATTGGCGGGGGTTCTGTCATCTTATTGATGTTAGATTGTGCGATAGTGTTTGTCCTATCATCCTTTTGATGGTAGTGGCTGGTGTGAGTTTCGCTCCATCATCCTTTTGGTGGGGGGTCTGTAATCTTATTGATGGTAGATTGTGCGATAGTGTTTATCCTATCATTCTTTTGGTGGTAGTGTCCGGTTTGTGATTCTCTCCGTCATCCTTTTGGCAGGGGGTCTTTCAACTTATTAATGGTAGATTGTGCAATAGTGTTTGTCCTATCATCCTTTTGGTGGTAGTGGCCGGTGTGAGTTTCGCTATGTCATCCTTTTGGGGGGGTCTGTCATCTGGATTGATATCAGATTGTGCGATGGTATTGTCCTATCATCCTTTTGGTGGTAGTAGCTGGTGTGAGTTTCGCCCCGTCATCCTTTTCGTGGGGGGTCTGTCATCTTATTGATGGTAGATTGTGCGATAGTGTTTATCCAACCATCCTTTTGGTGGTAGTGGCCGGTGTATGTTTTGCTACGTCATTCTTTTGGTGGGGGTTCTATCATCTTATTGATGTCAGATTGTGCGATAGTGTTTGTCCTATCATCCTTTTGGTGGTAGTGGCCGGTGTGAGTTTCACTCCAACATCCTTGTTGTGGGGAGGGGGGGGGGGTCTGTCATCTTTTTTATGGCAGATTGTGCGATACTGTTTCTCCTATCATCCTTTTGGTAGTAGTGGTCGAAATGAGTTTCGCTCCGTCATCCTTTTGGTGGGGGTCTGTCATCTATATTGATGTCAGATTGTGCGATAGTGTTTGTCCTATCATCTTTTTGGTGGTAGTAGCCGGTGTGAGTTTCGCCCCGTCATTCTTTTGGTGGGGGGTCTGTCATCTTATTGATGGTAGATTGTGCGATAGTGTTTATCCTATAATCATTTTGGTGGTAGTGGTCGGTTTGAGTTTCGCTTCGTCATCCTTTTGGTGGGGGGTCTGTCATCTAGATTGATGTTATATTGTGCGATGGTGTTTGTCTTATCATCCTTTTGGTGTTAAAGGTCGGTGTGAGTTTCGCTTCGTCATCCTATTGGTGGGGGGTGTTTCATCTTCTTGATGTCATATTGTGCGATAGTGTTTGTCCTATCATCCTTTTGGTGGTAGTCTCTAGTGTGTGTTTCGCTCCGTCATCCTTTTGGTGGAGGGTCTGTCATCGTAATTGATGTTAGATTGTGCGATAGTGTTTGTCTTATCATCCTTTTGGTGGTAGTGGCTGGTGTGTTTTTCGCTCTGTCATTCTTTTGGTGGGGGTTCTGTCATCTTATTGATGTCAGATTGTGTGATAGTGTTTGTCCTATCATCCTTTTGGTGGTAGTAGCCGGTGTGAGTTTCGCCCCGTCATTCTTTTGGTGGGGGGTCTGTCATCTTATTGATGGTAGATTGTGCGATAGTGTTTATCCTATAATCCTTTTGGTGGTAGTGGTCAGTGTGAGTTTCGCTCCGTCATCCTTTTGGTGGAGGGTCTGTCATCTAGATTGATGTTATATTGTGCGATGGTGTTTGTCCTATCATCCTTTTGGTGTTAAATGTCGGTGTGAGTTTCGCTTCGTCATCCTTTGGGTGGGGGGGTTTGTCATCTTATTGATGTCATATTGTGCGATACTGTTTGTCCTATCATCCTTTTGGTGGTAGTGTCCAGTGTGTGTTTCGCTCCGTCATCCTTTTGGTTGGGGGTCTGTCATCGTAATTGATGTTAGATTGTGCGATAGTGTTTGTCCTATCATCCTTTTGGTGGTAGTGGCTGGTGTGTTTTTTGCTCTGTCATTCTTTTGGTGGGGGTTCTGTCATCTTATTGATGTTAGATTGTGCGATATTGTTTGTCCTATCATCCTTTTGATGGTAGTGGCAGGTGTGAGTTTCGCTCCGTCATCCTTTTGGGGGGGGGGGGGGGGGGGGGGTCTGTCATCTGGATTGATATCAGATTGTGTGATGGTGTTGTCCTATCATCCTTTTGGTGGTAGTAGCTGGTGTGAGTTTCGCCCCGTCATCCTTTTGGTGGCGGGTCTGTTATCTTATTGATGGTAGATTGTGCGATAGTGTTTATCCAACCATCCTTTTGGTGGTAGTCGCCGGTGTATGTTTGTCTGCGTCATTCTTTTGGTGGGGGTTCTATCATCTTATTGATGTCAGATTGTGCGATAGTGTTTGTCGTATCATCCTTTTGGAGGTAGTGGCCGGTGTGAGTTTCGCTCCAACATCCTTTTTGTGGGGGGGGGGGGGGGGGGGGTCTCTCATCTTTTTTATGGCAGATTGTGCGATACTGTTTGTCCTATCATCCTTTTGGTAGTAGTGGTCGGTATGAGTTTCGCTCCGTCATCCTTTTGGTGGGGGTCTGTCGTCTATATTGATGTTAGATTGTGCGATAGAGTTTGTCCTATAATCCTTTTGGTGGTAGTAGCCGGTGTGAGTTTCGCCCCGTCATTCTTTTGGTGGGGGGTCTGTCATCTTATTGATGGTAGATTGTGCGATAGTGTTTATCCTATAATCCTTTTGGGTGTAGTGGTCGGTGTGAGTTTCGCTCCAACATCCTTTTGGTGGGGGGTCTGTCATCTAGATTGATGTTATATTGTGCGATGGTGTTTGTCTTATCATCCTTTTGGTGCTAAAGGCCGGTGTGAGTTTCGCTTCGTCATCCTATTGGTGGGGGGTGTGTCATCTTATTGATGTCATATTGTGCGATAGTGTTTGTCTTTGTATCCTTTTGGTGGTAGTGTCCGGTGTGTGTTTCGCTCCGTCATTCTTTTGGTGGAGGGTCTGTCATCGTAATTGATGTTAGATTGTGCGATAGTGTTTGTCTTATCATCCTTTTGGAGGTAGTGGCTGGTGTGTTTTTCACTCTGTCATTCTTTTGGTGGGGGTTCTGTCATCTTATTGATGTTAGATTGTGCGATAGTGTTTGTCCTATCATCCTTTTGATGGTAATGGCTGGTGTGAGTTTCCCTCCATCATCCTTTTGGTGGGGGGTCTGTAATCTTATTAATGGTAGATTGTGCGATAGTGTTTGTCCTATCATCCTTTTGGTGGAAGTGTCCGGTGTGTGTTTCTCTCCGTCATCCTTTTGGTAGGGGGTCTTTCAACTTATTGATGGTAGATTGTGCGATAGTGTTTGTCCTATCATCCTTTTGGTGGTAGTGGCCGGTGTGAGTTTCGCTCCGTCATCCTTTGGGGGGGGGGGGGGTCTGTCATCTGGATTGATATCAGATTGTGCGATGGTGTTGTCCTATCATCCTTTTGGTGGTAGTAGCTGGTGTGAGTTTTGCCCCGTCATCCTTTTGGTGGGGGGTCTGTCATCTTATTGATGGTAGATTGTGCGATAGTGTTTATCCAACCATCCTTTTGGTGGTAGTGGCCGGTGTATGTTTTGCTACGTCATTCTTTTGGTGGGGGTTCTATCATCTTATTGATGTCAGATTGTGCGATAGTGTTTGTCCTATCATCCTTTTGGAGGTAGTGGCCGGTGTGAGTTTCGCTCCAACATCCTTTTTATGGGGGGGGGGTCTGTCATCTTTTTCATGGCAGATTGTGCGATACTGTTTGTCCTATCATCCTTTTAGTAGTAGTGGTCGGTATGAGTTTCGCTCTATCATCCTTTTGGTAGGGGTCTGTCATCTATATTGATGTCAGATTGTGCGATAGAGTTTGTCCTATCATCCTTTTGGTGGTAGTAGCCGGTGTGAGTTTCGCCCCGTCATTCTTTTGGTGGGGGGTCTGTCATCTTATTGATGGTAGATTGTGCGATAGTGTTTATCCTATAATCCTTTTGGTGGTAGTGGTCGGTGTGAGTTTCGCTCCGTCATCCTTTTGGTGGGGGGTCTGTCATCTAGATTGATGTTATATTGTGCGATGGTGTTTGTCCTATCATCCTTTTGGTGTTAAAGGTTGGTGTGAGTTTCGCTTCGTCATCCTATTGGTGGGGGGTGTGTCATCTTCTTGATGTCATATTGTGCGATAGTGTTTGTCCTATCATTCTTTTGGTGGTAATGTCCGGTGTGTGTTTCGCTCCGTCATCCTTTTGGTGGAGGGTCCTTCATCGTAATTGATGTTAGATTGTGCGATAGTGTTTGTCTTATCATCCTTTTGGTGGTAGTGGCTGGTGTATTTTTCACTCTGTCATTCTTTTGGTGGGGGTTCTGTCATCTTATTGATGTTAGATTGTGCGATAGTGTTTGTCCTATCATCCTTTTGATGGTAGTGGCTGGTGTGAGTTTCGCTCCATCATCCTTTTGGTGGGGGGTCTGCAATCTTATTAATGGTAGATTGTGCGATAGTGTTTGTCCTATCATCCTTTTGTTGGTAGTTTCTGGTGTGTGTTTCTCTCCGTCATCCTTTTGGAGAGGGGTCTTTCAACTTATTGATGGTAGATTGTGCGATAGTGTTTGTCCTATCATTCTTTTGGTGGTAGTGGCCGGAGTGAGTTTCGCTCCGTCATCCTTTTTGGGGGGGGGGGGGGAGGGTCTGTCATATGGATTGATGTCAGATTGTGCGATGGTGTTGTCTTATCATCCTTTTGGTGGTAGTAGCCGGTGTGAGTTTCGCCCCGTCATCCTTTTCGTGGGGGGTCTGTCATCTTATTGATGGTAGATTGTGCGATAGTGTTTATCCTATAATCCTTTTGGTGGTAGTGGTCGGTGTGAGTTTCGCTCCGTCATCCTTTTGGTGGAGGGTCTGTCATCTAGATTGATGTTATATTGTGCGATGGTGTTTGTCCTATCATCCTTTTGGTGTTAAATGTCGGTGTGAGTTTCGCTTCGACATCCTTTGCGTGGGGGGGTTTGTCATCTTATTGATGTCATATTGTGCGATACTGTTTGTCCTATCATCCTTTTGGTGGTAGTGTCCGGTGTGTGTTTCGCTCCGTCATCCTTTTGGTTGGGGGTCTGTCATCGTAATTGATGTTAGATTGTGCGATAGTGTTTGTCCTATCATCCTTTTGGTGGTAGTGGCTGGTGTGTTTTTTGCTCTGTCATTCTTTTGGTGGGGGTTCTGTCATCTTATTGATGTTAGATTGTGCGATATTGTTTGTCCTATCATCCTTTTGATGGTAGTGGCAGGTGTGAGTTTCGCTCCGTCATCCTTTTGGGGGGGGGGGGGGTCTGTCATCTGGATTGATATCAGATTGTGCGATGGTGTTGTCCTATCATCCTTTTGGTGGTAGTAGCTGGTGTGAGTTTCGCCCCGTCATCCTTTTGGTGGCGGGTCTGTCATCTTATTGATGGTAGATTGTGCGATAGTGTTTATCCAACCATCCTTTTGGTGGTAGTGGCCGGTGTATGTTTGTCTGCGTCATTCTTTTGGTGGGTGTTCTATCATCTTATTGATGTCAGATTGTGCGATAGTGTTTGTCGTATCATCCTTTTGGAGGTAGTGGCCGGTGTGAGTTTCGCTCCAACATCCTTTTTGTGTGTGGGGGGGGGGGGGGGGGGGTCTCTCATCTTTTTTATGGCAGATTGTGCGATACTGTTTGTCCTATCATCCTTTTGGTAGTAGTGGTCGGTATGAGTTTCGCTCTGTCATCCTTTTGGTAGGGGTCTGTCATCTATATTGATGTCAGATTGTGTGATAGAGTTTGTCCTATCATCCTTTTGGTGGTAGTAGCCGGTGTGAGTTTCGCCCCGTCATTCTTTTGGTGGGGGGTCTGTCATCTTATTGATGGTAGATTGTGCGATAAAGTTTATCCTATAATCCTTTTGGTGGTAGTGGTCGGTGTGAGTTTCGCTCCGTCATCCTTTTGGTGGGGGGTCTGTCATCTAGATTGATGTTATATTGTGCGATGGTGTTTGTCCTATCATCCTTTTGGTGTTAAAGGTTGGTGTGAGTTTCGCTTCGTCATCCTATTGGTGAGGGGTGTGTCATCTTCTTGATGTCATATTGTGCGATAGTGTTTGTCCTATCATCCTTTTGGTGGTAATGTCCGGTGTGTGTTTCGCTCCGTCATCCTTTTGGTGGAGGGTCCTTCATCGTAATTGATGTTAGATTGTGCGATAGTGTTTGTCTTATCATCCTTTTGGTGGTAGTGGCTGGTGTATTTTTCACTCTGTCATTCTTTTGGTGGGGGTTCTGTCATCTTATTGATGTTAGATTGTGCGATAGTGTTTGTCCTATCATCCTTTTGATGGTAGTGGCTGGTGTGAGTTTCGCTCCATCATCCTTTTGGTGGGGGGTCTGCAATCTTATTAATGGTAGATTGTGCGATAGTGTTTGTCCTATCATCCTTTTGTTGGTAGTTTCTGGTGTGTGTTTCTCTCCGTCATCCTTTTGGAGAGGGGTCTTTCAACTTATTGATGGTAGATTGTGCGATAGTGTTTGTCCTATCATTCTTTTGGTGGTAGTGGCCAGAGTGAGTTTCGCTCCGTCATCCTTTTGGGGGGGGGGGGAAGGGTCTGTCATATGGATTGATGTCAGATTGTGCGATGGTGTTGTCTTATCATCCTTTTGGTGGTAGTAGCCGGTGTGAGTTTCGCCCCGTCATCCTTTTCGTGGGGGGTCTGTCATCTTATTGATGGTAGATTGTGCGATAGTGTTTATCCTATAATCCTTTTGGTGGTAGTGGTCGGTGTGAGTTTCGCTCCGTCATCCTTTTGGTGGAGGGTCTGTCATCTAGATTGATGTTATATTGTGCGATGGTGTTTGTCCTATCATCCTTTTGGTGTTAAATGTCGGTGTGAGTTTCGCTTCGTCATCCTTTGGGTGGGGGGGTTTGTCATCTTATTGATGTCATATTGTGCGATATTGTTTGTCCTATCATCCTTTTGGTGGTAGTGTCCGGTGTGTGTTTCGCTCCGTCATCCTTTTGGTTGGGGGTCTGTCATCGTAATTGATGTTAGATTGTGCGATAGTGTTTGTCCTATCATCCTTTTGGTGGTAGTGGCTGGTGTGTTTTTTGCTCTGTCATTCTTTTGGTGGGGGTTCTGTCATCTTATTGATGTCAGATTGTGCGATAGTGTTTGTCGTATCATCCTTTTGGAGGTAGTGGCCGGTGTGAGTTTCGCTCCAACATCCTTTTTGTGGGGGGGGGGGGGGGGGGGTCTCTCATCTTTTTTATGGCAGATTGTGCGATACTGTTTGTCCTATCATCCTTTTGGTAGTAGTGGTCGGTATGAGTTTCGCTCCGTCATCCTTTTGGTGGGGGTCTGTCGTCTATATTGATGTCAGATTGTGCGATAGAGTTTGTCCTATAATCCTTTTGGTGGTAGTAGCCGGTGTGAGTTTCGCCCCGTCATTCTTTTGGTGGGGGGTCTGTCATCTTATTGATGGTAGATTGTGCGATAGTGTTTATCCTATAATCCTTTTGGTGGTAGTGGTCGGTGTGAGTTTCGCTCCAACATCCTTTTGGTGGGGGGTCTGTCATCTAGATTGATGTTATATTGTGCGATGGTGTTTGTCCTATCATCCTTTTGGTGCTAAAGGCCGGTGTGAGTTTCGCTTCGTCATCCTATTGGTGGGGGGTGTGTCATCTTATTGATGTCATATTGTGCGATAGTGTTTGTCTTTGCATCCTTTTGGTGGTAGTGTCCGGTGTGTGTTTCGCTCCGTCATTCTTTTGGTGGAGGGTCTGTCATCATAATTGATGTTAGATTGTGCAATAGTGTTTGTCTTATCATCCTTTTGGAGGTAGTGGCTGGTGTGTTTTTCACTCTGTCATTCTTTTGGTGGGGGTTCTGTCATCTTATTGATGTTAGATTGTGCGATAGTGTTTGTCCTATCATCCTTTTGATGGTAGTGGCTGGTGTGAGTTTCCCTCCATCATCCTTTTGGTGGGGGGTCTGTAATCTTATTAATGGTAGATTGTGCGATAGTGTTTGTCCTATCATCCTTTTGGTGGAAGTGTCTGGTGTGTGTTTCTCTCCGTCATCCTTTTGGTAGGGGGTCTTTCAACTTATAGATGGTAGATTGTGCGATAGTGTTTGTCCTATCATCCTTTTGGTGGTAGTGGCCGGTGTGAGTTTCGCTCCGTCATCCTTTTGGGGGGGGTCTGTCATCTGGATTGATATCAGATTGTGCGATGGTGTTGTCCTATCATCCTTTTGGTGGTAGTAGCTGGTGTGAGTTTTGCCCCGTCATCCTTTTGGTGGGGGGTCTGTCATCTTATTGATGGTAGATTGTGCGATAGTGTTTATCCAACCATCCTTTTGGTGGTAGTGGCCGGTGTATGTTTTGCTACGTCATTCTTTCGGTGGGGGTTCTATCATCTTATTGATGTCAGATTGTGCGATAGTGTTTGTCCTATCATCCTTTTGGAGGTAGTGGCCGGTGTGAGTTTCGCTCCAACATCCTTTTTGTGTGTGTGTGGGGGGGGGGGGGGTCTGTCATCTTTTTTATGGCAGATTGTGCGATACTGTTTGTCCTATCATCCTTTTGGTAGTAGTGGTCGGTATGAGTTTCGCTCTGTCATCCTTTTGGTGGGGGTCTGTCATCTATATTGATGTCAGATTGTGCGATAGAGTTTGTCCTATCATCCTTTTGGTGGTAGTAGCCGGTGTGAGTTTCGCCCCGTCATTCTTTTGGTGGGGGGTCTGTCATCTTATTGATGGTAGATTGTGCGATAGTGTTTATCCTATAATCCTTTTGGTGGTAGTAGTCGGTGTGAGTTTCGCTCCGTCATCCTTTTGGTGGGGGGTCTGTCATCTAGATTGATGTTATATTGTGCGATGGTGTTTGTCCTATCATCCTTTTGGTGTTAAAGGTTGGTGTGAGTTTCGCTTCGTCATCCTATTGGTGGGGGGTGTGTCATCTTCTTGATGTCATATTGTGCGATAGTGTTTGTCCTATCATCCTTTTGGTGGTAATGTCCGGTGTGTGTTTCGCTTCGTCATCCTTTTGGTGGAGGGTCCTTCATCGTAATTGATGTTAGATTGTGCGATAGTGTTTGTCTTATCATCCTTTTGGTTGTAGTGGCTGGTGTGTTTTTCACTCTGTCATTCTTTTGGTGGGGGTTTTGTCATCTTATTGATGTTAGATTGTGCGATAGTGTTTGTCCTATCATCCTTTTGATGGTAGTGGCTGGTGTGAGTTTCGCTCCATCATCCTTTTGGTGGGGGGTCTGCAATCTTATTAATGGCAGATTGTGCGATAGTGTTTGTCCTATCATCCTTTTGTTGGTAGTGTCTGGTGTGTGTTTCTCTCCGTCATCCTTTTGGAGAGGGGTCTTTCAACTTATTTATGGTAGATTGTGCGATAGTGTTTGTCCTATCATTCTTTTGGTGGTAGTGGCCGGAGTGAGTTTCGCTCCGTCATCCTTTTGGGGGGGGGGGGGGGAGGGTCTGTCATATGGATTGATGTCAGATTGTGCGATGGTGTTGTTTTATCATCCTTTTGGTGGTAGTAGCCGGTGTGAGTTTCGCCCCGTCATCCTTTTCGTGGGGGGTCTGTCATCTTATTGATGGTAGATTGTGCGATAGTGTATATCCAATCATCCTTTGGGTGGTAGTGGCCGGTGTATGTTTCGCTATGTCATCATTTTGGTGGGGGTTCTATCATCTTATTGATGTCAGATTGTGCGATAGTGGTTGTCCTATCATCCTTTTGGTGGTAGTGGTCGGTGTGCGTTTCGCTCCAACATCCTTTTTGGGGGGGTCTGTCATCTTTTTTATGGCAGATTGTGCGATAGTGTTTGTCCTATCATCCTTTTGGTAGTAGTGGTCGGTATGAGTTTCGCTCCGTCATCCTTTTGATGGGGGGTCTGTCATCTATATTGATGTCGGATTGTGCGATAGTGTTTGTCCTATCATCCTTTTGGTGGTAGTAGCCGGTGTGAGTTTCGCCCCGTCATTCTTTTGGTGGAGGGTTTGTCATCTTATTGATGGTAGATTGTGCGATAGTGTTTATCCTATAATCCTTTTGGTGGTAGTGGCCGGTGTGAGTTTCGCTCCGTCATCCTTTTGGTGGGCGGTCTGTCATCTTGATTGATGTTATATTTTGCGATGGTGTTTGTCCTATCATCCTTTTGGTGTTAAAGGTCGGTGTGAGTTTTGCTCCGTCATCCTTTTGGTGGGGGGTTTGTCATCTTATGGATGTCATATTGTGCGATAGTGTTTGTCCTATCATCCTTTTGGTGGTAGTGTCTGCTGTGTCTTTCGCTCCGTCATCCTTTTGGTGGGGGGTCTCTCATTGTAATTGATGTTAGATTGTGCGATAGTGTTTTTCCTATCATCCTTTTGGTCGTAGTGGCTGGTGTGTTTTTCGCTCCTTCATCCTTTTGGTGGGGGTTCTGTCATCTTTTTGATGTTAGATTTTGCGATAGTGTTTGTCCTATCATCCTTTTGGTGGTAGTGGCTGGTATGAGTTTCGCTGCATCATCCTTTTGGTGGGGGGTCTGTCATCTTATTGATGGTAGATTGTGCGACAGTGTTTGTCCTATCATCCTTTTCGTGGTAGTTTCCGGTGTGTGTTTCTCTCCGTCATCCTTTTGGTGGGGGGTCTTTCAACTTATTGATGGTAGATTGTGCGATAGTGTTTGTCCTATCATCCTTTTGGTGGTAGTGGCTGGTGTGAGTTTCGCTCCGTCATCCTTTTGGGGGGGTCTGTCATCTGGATTGATGTCAGATTGTGCGATGGTGTTGTCCTATCATCCTTTTAGTGGTAGTGGCCGGTGTGAGTTTCGCTCCGTTATCCTTTTGGTAGGGGGTATGTCATCTTGTTGATGTAGATTGTGCGATACTGTTTGTCCAATCATCCTTTTGGTGGTAGTGGTCGGTGTATATTTCGCTATGTCATCCTTTTGGTGGGGATTCTATCATCTTATTGATATCAGATTCTGCGATAGTGTTTGTCCTATCATCCTTTTGGTGCTAGTGGCATGTGTGCGTTTCGCTCCAACATACTTTTTGTAGGGGGTCTGACATCTTTTTTGTGGCAGATTGTGCGATATTGTTTGTCCTATTATCCTTTTGGTAGTAGTGGCAGGTATGAGTTTCGCTGCGTCACCCTTTTGCTGGGATGTCTGTCATCTATATTGATGTCATATTGTGCGATGGTGTTTGTCCTATCATCCTTTTGGTGGTAGTAGGCGGTGTGAGTTTCGCCCCGTCATCCTTTTGGTGGGGGGTCTGTCATCTTATTGATGGTAGATTGTGCGATAGTGTTTATCCTATAATCCTTTTGGTGGTAGTGTCCGGTGTGTGTTTCGCTTCGTCATCCTTTTGGTGGGGGGTCTGTCATCGTAATTGATGTTAGATTGTGCAATAGTGTTTGTCCTATCATCCTTTTGGTGGTAGTGGCTGGTGTGTTTTTCGCCCCGTCATCCTTTTCGTGGGGGTTCTGTCATCTTATTGATGTCAGATTGTAGGATAGTGTTTGTCCTATCATCCTTTTGGTGGTCGTGGCCGGTATGATTTTTGCTCTGTCATCCTTTTGGTTGGCTGTCTATCATAGTCATTAATGTCAGATTGTGCGATACTGTTTGTCCAATCATCCTTTTGGTGGTAGTGTCCGGTGTGAGTTTCGCTTTGTCATCCTTTTGATGTGGGGTCTGTCTTCTGGATTGATGTCTGTTTGTGCGATGGTGTACCTCCTATCATCCTTTTGGTGGTAGTGGTCGGTGTGAGTTTCGCTCTGTCATCCTTTTGGTGGGGTGTCTTTAATCTTATTGATGTTAGAATGTGCGATAGTGTTTGTCCTATCATCCTTTTGGTGGTAGTGGCCGGGGTGTGTTTCGCTCCGTCATCCTTTTGGTGGGGTGTATGTCATCGTAATTGATGTCAAATTGTGCGATACTGTTTTTCCTGTCATCCTTTTGGTGGTAGTGGCCGGTGTATGTTTTGCTTCGTCATCCTTTTGGTGGGGGTTCTATCATCTTATTGATGTCAGATGGTGCGATAGTGTTTGTCCTAACATCCTTTTGGTGGTAGTGGTCGGTGCGAGTCTTGCTCCGTCATCCTTTTGGTGGGGGGTTTGTCAACTTATTGATGCTAGATCGTGCGATCGTGTTTGTTCTATCATCCTTTTGGTGGTAGTGCCTGGTGTGAGTTATCCTCCGTTATCCTTTTGGTAGGGGATCTGTCATCTGGATTGATTTCAGATTGTGCGATGGTGTTGTCCTATCATCCTTTTGGTGGTAGTGGTCGGTGTGAGTTTTGCTCCATTAACCGTTAGGTGGGGGGTCTGTCATCTTGTTGATGTAGATTGTGCGATAGTGTTTGTCCTATCATTCTTTATGTGGTTGTGTCCGGTGTGTGTTTCACTTTGTCATCCTTTTGGTGGGGGTTCTATCATCTTATTGATGTCAGATTGTGCGATAGTGTTTGTCCTATCATCCTTTTGGTGGTAGTGGCCGGTGTGTGTTTCCCTCTATCATCCTTTTGGTGGGGGTCTGTCATCGTAATTAATTTCAGATTGTGCGATACTGTTTGTCCTATCATCCTTTTGGTGGTAGTTGTCGGTGTATGTTTCGCTCCATCATCCTTATGGTAGGGGTTTTCTCATCTTATTGATGTCAGATTGTGCGATAGTGTTTGTCCTATCATCCTTTTGGTGGTAGTGGTCGGTGTGTGTCTCTCTCCGTCATCCTTTTGGTTGGGGGTCTTTTAACTTATTGATGGTAGATTGTAAGATAGTGTTTGTCCTATCATCCTTTTGGTGGTAGTGGCCGGTGTGAGTTTCGCTCCGTCATCCTTTTGGTCGGGGAACTGTCATCTGGATTGATGTCAGATTGTGCGATGGTGTTGTCCTATCATCCTTTTGGTGGTAGTGGCCGGTGTTAGTTTCGCTCCTTTATCCTTTTGGTGGGGAGTATGTTATCTTGTTGATGTAGATTGTGCGATACTGTTTGACCAATCATCCTTTTGGTGGTAGTGGTCGGTGTATGTTTTGCTACGTCATCCTTTTGGTGGGGGTTCTATCATCTTATTGATGTCAGATTGTGCGATAGTGTTTGTCCTATCATCCTTTAGGCGGTAGTGGTCGGTGTGCGTTTCGCTCCAACATCCTTTTTGTGGGGGGGGGGGGGGGGGGGGGCTCTGTCATCTTATTGATGTCATATTGTGCGATAGTGTTAGTCTTAACATCCTTTTGATGGTATTGTCCGGTGTGTGTTTCGCTCCGTCATCCTTTTGGTGGGGCGTCTGTCATCGTAATTAATGTTAGATTGTGCGATAGTGTTTGTCCTATCATCCTTTTGGTGGTAGTGGCTGGTGTATTTTTCGCTCCGTCATCCTTTTGGTTTGGGTTCTGTCATCTTATTGATGTCAGATTGTGTGATAGTGTTTGTCCTATCATCCTTTTTGTGGTAGTGACCGGTGTGAGTTTCGCTCCGTCATCTTTTTGGTGGGGGGTCGGTCAACTTATTGATGGTATATTGTGCAATAGTGTTTATCCTATAATCCTTTTGGTGGTAGTGTCCGGTGTGAGTTTCGCTCCGTCCTCCTTTTGATGGGGGGTCTGTCATTTTGATTGATGTTATACTGTGCGATGGTGTTTGTCCTATCATCCTTTTGGTGGTATTGGTCGGTGTGATTTTTGCTCCGTCATCCTTTTGATGGGGGGCCTGTCATCATATTGATGTCATATTGTGCGATAGTGTTTGTCCTATCATCCTTTTGGTGGTAGTTTCCAGTGTGTGTTTCGCTTCGTCATCCTTTTGGTGGGGAGTTTGTCATCGTAATTGATGTTAGATTGTGCGTTAGTGTTTGTCCTATCATCCTTTTAGTGGTAGTGGCTGGTGTGTTTTTCGCTCCGTCATCCTTTTGATGGGGGTTCTGTCATCTTATTGATGTCAGATTGTGCGATAGTGTTTGTCCTGTCATCCTTTTGGTGGTAGTGGCTGGTGTGAGTTTTGCTCCGTCATCCTTTTGGTGGGGGGTCCGTCATCTGGATTGATGTCAGATTGTGCGATGGTGTTGTCCTATCATCCTTTTGGTGGTAGTGGCCGGTGTGAATTTCGCTCAGTTATCCTTTTGGTGGAGGGTTTATCATCTTGTTGATATATATTGTGCGATGGTGTTTGTCATATTATCCTTTTGGGGGTAGTGGTCGGTGTGCGTTTCGCTCCGTCATCCTTTTGGTGGGGGGTCTGTCATCTTGTTTATGGCAGATTGTGCGATAGTGTTTGTCCTATGATCATTTTGGTGGTAGTGGCCGTTATGAGTTTCGCTCTGTCATCCTTTTGGTGGGGGTCTGTCATCTAGATTGATGTCAGAATGTGCGATAGTGTTTGTCCTATCATTCTTTTGGTGGTAGTAGCCGGTGTGAGTTTCGCTCCATCATCCTTTTGGTGGGGGGGTATGTCATCTTATTGATGGTAGATTATGCGATAGTGTTTATCCTATCATACTTTTGGTGGTAGTGGCCGGTGTGAGTTTTGCTCCGTCATCCTATTGGTTGGGGGGTCTTTCAATTTATTGATGGTATATAATGCGATAGTGTTTGTCATATCATCCTTTTGGTGGTATGGTCCGGTGTGAGTTTCGCTTTGTCATCCTTTTGGTGGGGGGTCTGTAATCTGGATTGATGTCAGATTGTGCGATGGTGTTGTCCTATCATCCTTTTGGTGGTAGTGGCCAGTGTAAGTTTCACTCAGTCATCCTTTTGGTAGGGGGTCTGTCATCTTATTGATGTCAGATTGTGCGATACTGTTTGTCCTATCATCCTTTTGGTGGTAGTGGCCAGTGTTTGTTTCGCTCCGTCATCCATTTGGTGGGGTGTCTATCATTGTAATTGATGTCAGATTGTGCGATAATGTTTGTCCTATCATCCTTTAGGTGGTAGTGGCCGGTTTGTGTTTCGCTCCGTCATCCTTTTGGTGGGGGTTTTATCATCTAATTGATGTCAGATTGTGCGATAGTGTTTGTTCTATCATCCTTTTGGTGGTAGTGGCCGGTGTGAGTTTTGCTTTGTCATCCTTTTGGTGGGGGGTCTGTCATCTTATTGATGTCAGATTGTGCTATTGTGTTTGACCTATCATCCTTTTGGTGGTACTGGCCGGAGTGAATTTTGCTCCGTCATCCTTTTGGTGGGGGGTATGTCATATGGATTGATGTCAGATTGTGCGATGGTGTTGTCCTATCATCCTTTTGGTGATAGTGGTCGGTGTGTGTTTCACTCCGTCATCCTTTTGGTGGGGGTTCTATCATCTTATTGATGTCAGATTGTGCGATAGTGTTTGTCCTATTATCCTATTGGTGGTAGTGGTCGGTGTGAGTTTTTCTCCGTCATCCTTTTGGTGGGGGGGTCTATTAACTTATTAATGGTAGACTGTGCGATAGTGTTTGTCCTATCATCCTTTTGGTGGTAGTGGCCGGTGTGGGTTTCGCTCAGTCATCCTTTTGGTGGGGGGTTTGTCATCTTATTGATGTCAGATTGTGCGATAGTGTTTGTCCTATCATCTGTTTGGTGGTAGTGGCCGGTGTCTGTTTTCCTCCGTCATCCTTTTGGTGGGGGGGTCTGTCGACTTATTGATGGTAGATTGTGCGAGAGTTTTTGTCCTATCATCCTTTTGGTTGTAGTGGCCGGTTTGAGTTTCGCTCCGTCATCCTTTTGGTGGGGGTCTGTCATATGGATTGATGTCAAATTGTGCGATGGTGTTGTCCTATAATCCTTTTGGTGGCAGTGGCTGGTGTGTGTTTCGCTCTGTCATCCTTTTGGTGGGGGTTCTATCATTTTATTGATGTAAGATTGTGCGATAGTGTTTGTCCTATCATCCTTTTGGTGGTAGTGGCCGGTGTGAGTTTCGCCCCGTCATCCTTTTGGTGGTAGTAGCTGGTGTGAGTTTCGCCCCGTCATCCTTTTGGTGGCGGGTCTGTCATCTTATTGATGGTAGATTGTGCGATAGTGTTTATCCAACCATCCTTTTGGTGGTAGTGGCCGGTGTCTGTTTTGCTACGTCATTCTTTTGGTGGGGGTTCTATCATCTTAATGATGTCAGATTGTACGATAGTGTTTGTCCTATCATCCTTTTGGAAGTAGTGGCCGGTGTGAGTTTCGCTCCAACATCCTTTTTGTGGGGGGGGGGGGGGGGGTCTGTCATCTTTTTTATTGAAGATTGTGCGATACTGTTTGTCCTATCATCCTTTTGGTAGTAGTGGTCGGTATGAGTTTCGCTCCGTCATCCTTTTGGTGGGGGTCTGTCATCTATATTGATGTCAGATTGTGCGATAGAGTTTGTCCTATCATCCTTTTGGTGGTAGTAGCCATTGTGAGTTTCGCCCCGTCATTCTTTTGGTGGGGGGTCTGTCATCTTATTTATGGTAGATTGTGCGATAGTGTTTATCCTATAATCCTTTTGGTGGTAGTGGTCGGTGTGAGTTTCGCTCCGTCATCCTTTTGGTGGGGGGTCTGTCATCTAGATTGATGTTATATTGTGCGATGGTGTTTGTCCTATCATCCTTTTGGTGTTAAAGGTCGGTGTGAGTTTCGCTTCGTCATCCTATTGGTGGGGGGTGTGTCATCTTATTGATGTCATATTGTGCGATAGTGTTTGTCCTATCATCCTTTTGGTGGTAGTGTCCGGTGTGTGTTTCGCTCCGTCATCCTTTTGGTGGAGGGTCCGTCATCGTAATTGATGTTAGATTGTGCGATAGTGTTTGTCTTATCATCCTTTTGGTGGTAGTGGCTGGTGTGTTTTTCACTATGTCATTCTTTTGGTGGGGGTTCTGTCATCTTATTGATGTTAGATTGTGTGATAGTGTTTGTCCTATCATCCTTTTGATGGTAGTGACTGGTGTAAATTTCGCTCCATCATCCTTTTGGTGGGGGGTCTGTAATCTTATTGATGGTAGATTGTGCGATAGTGTTTGTCCTATCATCCTTTTGGTGGTAGTGTTCGGTGTGTGTTTCTCTTCGTCATCCTTTTGGTAGGGGGTCTTTCAACTTATTGATGGTAGATTGTGCGATAGTGTTTGTCCTATCATCCTTTTGGTGGTAGTGGCCGGTGTGAATTTCGCTCCGTCGTCCTTTTGTGGGGGGGTCTGTCATCTGGATTGATATCAGATTGTGCGATGGTGTTGTCCTATCATCTTTTTGGTGGTAGTAGCTGGTGTGAGTTTCGCCCCGTCATCCTTTTGGTGGGGGGTCTGTCATCTTATTGATGGTAGATTGTGCAATAGTGTTTATCCAACCATCCTTTTGGTGGTAGTGGCCGGTGTATGTTTTGCTACGTCATTCTTTTGGTGGGGGTTCTATCATCTTATTGATGTCAGATTGTGCGATAGTGTTTGTCCTATCATCCTTTTGGAGGTAGTGGCCGGTTTGAGTTTCGGTCCAACATCCTTTTTGTGGGGGGGGGGGGGGGGGGGGGGGGTCTGTCATCTTTTTTATGGCAGATTGTGCGATATTGTTTGTCCTATCATCCTTTTGGTAGTAGTGGTCGGTATGAGTTTCGCTCGGTCATCCTTTTCTTGGGGGTCTGTCATCTATATTGATGTCAGATTGTGCGATAGAGTTTGTCCTATCATCCTTTTGGTGGTAGTAGCCATTGTGAGTTTCGCCCCGTCATTCTTTTGGTGGGGGATCTGTCATCTAGATTGATGTTATATTGTGCGATGGTGTTTGTCCTATCATCCTTTTGGTGTTAAAGGTCGGTGTGAGTTTCGCTTCGTCATCCTATTGGTGGGGGGTGTGTCATCTTATTGATGTCATATTGTGCGATAGTGTTTGCCCTGTCATCCTTTTGGTGGTAGTGTCCGGTGTGTGTTTCGCTCCGTCATCCTTTTGGTGGAGGGTCCGTTATCGTAATTGATGTTAGATTGTGCGATAGTGTTTGTCTTATCATCCTTTTGGTGGTAGTGACTGGTGTGTTTTTCACTCTGTCATTCTTTTGGTGGGGGTTCTATCATCTTATTGATGTTAGATTGTGCGATAGTGTTTGTCCTATCATCCTTTATATGATAGTGGCTGGTGTGGGTTTCGCTCCATCATCCTTTTGGTGGGGGGTCTGTAATCTTATTTATGGTAGATTGTGCGATAGTGTTTGTCCTATCATCCTTTTGTTGGTAGTGTCCGGTGTGTGTTTCTCTCCGTCATCCTTTTGGAGAGGGGTCTTTCAACTTATTGATGGTAGATTGTGCGATAGTGTTTGTCCTATCATGCTTTTGGTGGTAGTGGCCGGAGTGAGTTTCGCTCCGTCATCCTTTTGGGGGGGAGGGTCTGTCATATGGATTGATGTCAGATTGTGCGATGGTGTTGTCTTATCATCCTTTTGGTGGTAGTAGCCGGTGTGAGTTTCGCCCCGTCATCCTTTTGGTGGGGGGTCTGTCATCTTATTGATGGTAGATTGTGCGATAGTGTTTATCCAATCATCCTTTGGGTGGTAGTGGCCGGTGTATGTTTCGCTATGTCATCCTTTTGGTGGGGGTTCTATCATCTTATTGATGTCAGATTGTGCGATAGTGTTTGTCCTATCATCCTTTTGGTGGTAGTGGCCGGTGTGCGTTTCGCTCCAACATCCTTTTTGGGGGGGTCTGTCATCTTTTTTATGGCAGATTGTGCGATAGTGTTTGTCCTATCATCCTTTTGGTAGTAGTGGTCGGTATGAGTTTCGCTCCTTCATCCTTTTGATGGGGGGTCTGTCATCTATATTGATGTCGGATTGTGCGATAATGTTTGTCCTATCATCCTTTTGGTGGTAGTAGCCGGTGTGAGTTTCGCCCCGTCATTCTTTTGGTGGGGGGTCTGTCATCTTATTGATGGTAGATTGTGCGATAGTGTTTATCCTATAATCCTTTTGGTGGTAGTGGCCGGTGTGAGTTTCGCTCCGTCATCCTTTTGGTGGGCGGTCTGTCATCTTGATTGATGTTATATTGTGTGATGGTGTTTGTCCTATCATCCTTTTGGTGTTAAAGGTCGGTGTGCGTTTTTCTCCGTCATCCTTTTGGTGGGGGGTTTGTCATCTTATGGATATCATATTGTGCGATAGTGTTTGTCCTATCATCCTTTTGGTGGTAGTGTCTGGTGTGTGTTTCGCTCCGTCATCCTTTTGGTGGGGGGTCTCTCATCGTAATTGATGTTACATTGTGCGATAGTGTTTTTCCTATCATCCTTTTGGTCGTAGTGGCTGGTGTGTTTTTCGCTCCGTCATCCTTTTGGTGGGGGTTCTGTCATCTTATTGATGTTAGATTGTGCGATAGTGTTTGTCCTATCATCCTTTTGGTGGTAGTGGCTGGTGTGAGTTTCGCTCCATCATCCTTTTGGTGGGGGGTCTGTCATCTTATTGATGGTAGATTGTGCGATAGTTTTTGTCCTATCATCCTTATGGTGGTAGTTTCCGGTGTGTGTTTCTCTCCGTCATCCTTTTGGTGGTAGTGGCCAGTGTAAGTTTCGCTCAGTCATCCTTTTGGTAGGGGGTCTGTCATCTTATTGATGTCAGATTGTGCGATACTGTTTGTCCTATCATCCTTTTGGTGGTAGTTGCCAGTGTTTGTTTCGCTCCGTCATCCATTTGGTGGGGTGTCTATCATTGTAATTGATGTCAGATTGTGCGATAATGTTTGTCCTATCATCCTTTAGGTGGTAGTGGCCGGTTTGTGTTTCGCTCCGTCATCCTTTTGGTGGGGGTTCTATCATCTTATTAATGTCAGATTGTGCGATAGTGTTTGTTCTATCATCCTTTTGGTGGTAGTGGCCGGTGTGAGTTTTGCTTTGTCATCCTTTTGGTGGGGGGTCTGTCATCTTATTGATGTCAGATTGTGCTATTGTGTTTGACCTATCATCCTTTTGGTGGTACTGGCCGGAGTGAATTTTGCTCCGTCATCCTTTTGGTGGGGGGTATGTCATATGGATTGATGTCAGATTGTGCGATGGTGTTGTCCTATCATCCTTTTGGTGATAGTGGTCGGTGTGTGTTTCACTCCGTCATCCTTTTGGTGGGGGTTCTATCATCTTATTGATGTCAGATTGTGCGATAGTGTTTGTCCTATTATCCTATTGGTGGTAGTGGTCGGTGTGAGTTTTTCTCCGTCATCCTTTTGGTGGGGGGGTCTATTAACTTATTAATGGTAGATTGTGCGATAGTGTTTGTCCTATCATCCTTTTGGTGGTAGTGGCCGGTGTGGGTTTCGCTCAGTCATCCTTTTGGTGGGGGGGTCTGTCATCTTATTGATGTCAGATTGTGCGATAGTGTTTGTCCTATCATCTGTTTGGTGGTAGTGGCCGGTGTCTGTTTTCCTCCGTCATCCTTTTGGTGGGGGGTCTGTCGACTTATTGATGGTAGATTGTGCGAGAGTTTTTGTCCTATCATCCTTTTGGTTGTAGTGGCCGGTTTGAGTTTCGCTCCGTCATCCTTTTGGTGGGGGTCTGTCATATGGATTGATGTCAAATTGTGCGATGGTGTTGTCCTATAATCCATTTGGTGGCAGTGGCTGGTGTGTGTTTCGCTCTGTCATCCTTTTGGTGGGGGTTCTATCATTTTATTGATGTAAGATTGTGCGATAGTGTTTGTCCTATCATCCTTTTGGTGGTAGTGGCCGGTGTGAGTTTCGCCCCGTCATCCTTTTGGTGGTAGTAGCTGGTGTGAGTTTCGCCCCGTCATCCTTTTGGTGGCGGGTCTGTCATCTTATTGATGGTAGATTGTGCGATAGTGTTTATCCAACCATCCTTTTGGTTGTAGTGGCCGGTGTATGTTTTGCTACGTCATTCTTTTGGTGGGGGTTCTATCATCTTAATGATGTCAGATTGTACGATAGTGTTTGTCCTATCATCCTTTTGGAAGTAGTGGCCGGTGTGAGTTTCGCTCCAACATCCTTTTTGTGGGGGGGGGGGGGGGGGGGGGGGAGGGTCTGTCATCTTTTTTATGGAAGATTGTGTGATACTGTTTGTCCTATCATCCTTTTGGTAGTAGTGGTCGGTATGAGTTTCGCTCCGTCATCCTTTTGGTGGGGGTCTGTCATCTATATTGATGTCAGATTGTGCGATAGAGTTTGTCCTATCATCCTTTTGGTGGTAGTAGCCATTGTGAGTTTCGCCCCGTCATTCTTTTGGTGGGGGGTCTGTCATCTTATTTATGGTAGATTGTGCGATAGTGTTTATCCTATAATCCTTTTGGTGGTAGTGGTCGGTGTGAGTTTCGCTCTGTCATCCTTTTGGTGGGGGGTCTGTCATCTAGATTGATGTTATATTGTGCGATGGTGTTTGTCCTATCATCCTTTTGGTGTTAAAGGTCGGTGTGAGTTTCGCTTCGTCATCCTATTGGTGGGGGGTGTGTCATCTTATTGATGTCATATTGTGCGATAGTGTTTGTCCTATCATCCTTTTGGTGGTAGTGTCCGGTGTGTGTTTCGCTCCGTCATCCTTTTGGTGGAGGGTCTGTCATCGTAATTGATGTTAGATTGTGCGATAGTGTTTGTCTTATCATCCTTTTGGTGGTAGTGGCTGGTGTGTTTTTCACTATGTCATTCTTTTGGTGGGGGTTCTGTCATCTTATTGATGTTAGATTGTGTGATAGTGTTTGTCCTATCATCCTTTTGATGGTAGTGGCTGGTGTGAGTTTCGCTCCATCATCCTTTTGGTGGGGGGTCTGTAATCTTATTGATGGTAGATTGTGCGATAGTGTTTGTCCTATCATCCTTTTGGTGGTAGTGTTCGGTGTGTGTTTCTCTCCGTCATCCTTTTGGTAGAGGGTCTTTCAACTTATTGATGGTAGATTGTGCGATAGTGTTTGTCCTATCATCCTTTTGGTGGTAGTGGCCGGTGTGAGTTTCGCTCCGTCGTCCTTTTGGGGGGGGGGTCTGTCATCTGGATTGATATCAGATTGTGCGATGGTGTTGTCCTATCATCCTTTTGGTGGTAGTAGCTGGTGTGAGTTTCGCCCCGTCATCCTTTTGGTGGGGGGTCTGTCATCTTATTGATGGTAGATTGTGCAATAGTGTTTATCCAACCATCCTTTTGGTGGTAGTGGCCGATGTATGTTTTGCTACGTCATTCTTTTGGTGGGGGTTCTATCATCTTATTGATGTCAGATTGTGCGATAGTGTTTGTCCTATCATCCTTTTGGTGGTAGTGGCCGGTTTGAGTTTCGCTCCAACATCCTTTTTGTGTGGGGGGGGGGGGGGGGGGTCTGTCATCTTTTTTATGGCAGATTGTGCGATATTGTTTGTCCTATCATCCTTTTGGTAGTAGTGGTCGGTATGAGTTTCGCTCCGTCATCCTTTTCTTGGGGGTCTGTCATCTATATTGATGTCAGATTGTGCGATAGAGTTTGTCCTATCATCCTTTTGGTGGTAGTAGCCATTGTGAGTTTCGCCCCGTCATTCTTTTGGTGGGGGATCTGTCATCTAGATTGATGTTATATTGTGCGATGGTGTTTGTCCTATCATCCTTTTGGTGTTAAAGGTCGGTGTGCGTTTTTCTCCGTCATCCTTTTGGTGGGGGGTTTGTCATCTTATGGATATCATATTGTGCGATAGTGTTTGTCCTATCATCCTTTTGGTGGTAGTGTCTGGTGTGTGTTTCGCTCCGTCATCCTTTTGGTGGGGGGTCTCTCATCGTAATTGATGTTACATTGTGCGATAGTGTTTTTCCTATCATCCTTTTGGTCGTAGTGGCTGGTGTGTTTTTCGCTCCGTCATCCTTTTGGTGGGGGTTCTATCATCTTATTGATGTTAGATTGTGCGATAGTGTTTGTCCTATCATCCTTTATATGATAGTGGCTGGTGTGGGTTTCGCTCCATCATCCTTTTGGTGGGGGGTCTGTAATCTTATTGATGGTAGATTGTGCAATAGTGTTTGTCCTATCATCCTTTTGTTGGTAGTGTCTGGTGTGTGTTTCTCTCCGTCATCCTTTTGGAGAGGGGTCTTTCAACTTATTGATGGTAGATTGTGCGATAGTGTTTGTCCTATCATGCTTTTGGTGGTAGTGGCCGGAGTGAGTTTCGCTCCGTCATCCTTTTGGGGGGGAGGGTCTGTCATATGGATTGATGTCAGATTGTGCGATGGTGTTGTCTTATCATCCTTTTGGTGGTAGTAGCCGGTGTGAGTTTCGCCCCGTCATCCTTTTGGTGGGGGGTCTGTCATCTTATTGATAGTAGATTGTGCGATAGTGTTTATCCAATCATCCTTTGGGTGGTAGTGGCCGGTGTATGTTTCGCTATGTCATCCTTTTGGTGGGGGTTCTATCATCTTATTGATGTCAGATTGTGCGATAGTGTTTGTCCTATCATCCTTTTGGTGGTAGTGGCCGGTGTGCGTTTCGCTCCAACATCCTTTTTGGGGGGGTCTGTCATCTTTTTTATGGCAGATTGTGCGATAGTGTTTGTCCTATCATCCTTTTGGTAGTAGTGGTCGGTATGAGTTTCGCTCCTTCATCCTTTTGATGGGGGGTCTGTCATCTATATTGATGTCGGATTGTGCGATAATGTTTGTCCTATCATCCTTTTGGTGGTAGTAGCCGGTGTGAGTTTCGCCCCGTCATTCTTTTGGTGGGGGGTCTGTCATCTTATTGATGGTAGATTGTGCGATAGTGTTTATCCTATAATCCTTTTGGTGGTAGTGGCCAGTGTGAGTTTCGCTCCGTCATCCTTTTGGTGGGCGGTCTGTCATCTTGATTGATGTTATATTGTGCGATGGTGTTTGTCCTATCATCCTTTTGGTGTTAAAGGTCGGTGTGCGTTTTTCTCCGTCATCCTTTTGGTGGGGGGTTTGTCATCTTATGGATATCATATTGTGCGATAGTGTTTGTCCTATCATCCTTTTGGTGGTAGTGTCTGGTGTGTGTTTCGCTCCGTCATCCTTTTGGTGGGGGGTCTCTCATCGTAATTGATGTTACATTGTGCGATAGTGTTTTTCCTATCATCCTTTTGGTCGTAGTGGCTGGTGTGTTTTTCGCTCCGTCATCCTTTTGGTGGGGGTTCTGTCATCTTATTGATGTTAGATTGTGCGATAGTGTTTGTCCTATCATCCTTTTGGTGGTAGTGGCTGGTGTGAGTTTCGCTCCATCATCCTTTTGGTGGGGGGTCTGTCATCTTATTGATGGTAGATTGTGCGATAGTGTTTGTCCTATCATCCTTATGGTGGTAGTTTCCGGTGTGTGTTTCTCTCCGTCATCGTTTTGGTGGGGGGTCTTTCAACTTATTGATGGTAGATTGTGCGATAGTGTTTGTCCTATCATCCTTTTGGTGGTAGTGGCCGGTGTGAGTTTCGCTCCGTCATCCCTTTGGGGGGGTCTGTCATCTGGATTGATGTCAGATTATGCGATGGTGTTGTCCTATCATCCTTTTGGTGGTAGTGGCCGGAGTGAGTTTCGCTCCGTTATCCTTTTGGTAGGGGGTATGTCATCTTGTTGATGTAGATTGTGCGATACTGTTTGTCCAATCATCCTTTTGGTGGTAGTGGTCGGTGTATATTTCGCTATGTCATCCTTTTGGTGGGGATTCTATCATCTTATTGATATCTGATTGTGCGATAGTGTTTGTCCTATCATCCTTTTGGTGCTAGTGGCATGTGTGCGTTTCGCTCCAACATACTTTTTGTAGGGGGTCTGACATCTTTTTTATGGCAGATTGTGCGATATTGTTTGTCCTATTATCCTTTTGGTAGTAGTCGCCGGTATGAGTTTCGCTCCGTCACCCTTTTGCTGGGGTGTCTGTCATCTATATTGATGTCATATTGTGCGATGGTGTTTGTCCTATCATCCTTTTGGTGGTAGTAGCCGGTGTGAGTTTCGCCCCGTCATCCTTTTGGTGGGGGGTCTGTCATCTTATTGATGGTAGATTGTGCGATAGTGTTTATCCTATAATCCTTTTGGTGGTAGTGTCCGGTGTGTGTTTCGCTCCGTCATCCTTTTGGTGGGGGGTCTGTCATCGTAATTGATGTTAGATTGTGCAATAGTGTTTGTCCTATCATCCTTTTGGTGGTAGTGGCTGGTGTGTTTTTCGCCCCGTCATCCTTTTCGTGGGGGTTCTGTCATCTTATTGATGTCAGATTGTAGGATAGTGTTTGTCCTATCATCCTTTTGGTGGTAGTGGCCGGTATGATTTTTGCTCTATCATCTTTTTGATTGGCGGACTATCATAGTCATTAATGTCAGATTGTGCGATAGTGTTTGTCCTATCATCCTTTTGGTGGTAGTGTCCGGTGTGAGTTTCGCTCCGTCATCCTTTTGATGTGGGGTCTGTCTTCTGGATTGATGTCTGTTTGTGCGATGGTGTACCTCCTATCATCCTTTTGGTGGTAGTGGTCGGTGTGAGTTTCGCTCCGTCATCCTTTTGGTGGGGTGTCTTTAATCTTATTGATGTTAGATTGTGCGATAGTGTTTATACTATCATCCTTTTGGTGGTAGTGGCCGGTGTGTGTTTCGCTTCGTCATCCTTTTGGTGGGGTGTATGTCATCGTAATTGATGTCAAATTGTGCGATACTGTTTTTCCTATCATCCTTTTGGTGGTAGTGGCCGGTGTATGTTTCGCTCCGTCATCCTTTTGGTGGGGGTTCTATCATCTTATTGATGTCAGATGGTGCGATAGTGTTTGTCCTAACATCCTTTTGGTGGTAGTGGCCGGTGTGAGTTTTGCTCCGTCATCCTTTTGGTGGGGGGTTTGTCAACTTATTGATGCTAGATTGTGCGATCGTGTTTGTTCTATCATCCTTTTGGTGGTAGTGCCTGGTGTGAGTTATCCTCCGTTATCCTTTTGGTAGGGGGTCTGTCATCTGGATTGATTTCAGATTGTGCGATGGTGTTGTCCTATCATCCTTTTGGTGGTAGTGGTCGGTGTGAGTTTCGCTCCATTATCCGTTTGGTGGGGGGTCTGTCATCTTATTGATGTAGATTGTGCGATAGTGTTTGTCCTATCATTCTTTATGTGGTTGTGTCCGGTGTGTCTTTCACTTTGTCATCCTTTTGGTGGGGGTTCTATCATCTTATTGATGTCAGATTGTGCGATAGTGTTTGTCCTATCATCCTTTTGGTGGTAGTGGCCGGTGTGTGTTTCCCTCTATCATCCTTTTGGTGGGGGGTCTGTCATCGTAATTAATTTCAGATTGTGCGATACTGTTTGTCCTACCATCCTTTTGGTGGTAGTGGCCGGTGTATGTTTCGCTCCATCATCCTTATGGTAAGGGTTTTATCATCTTATTTATGTCAGATTGTGCGATAGTGTTTGTCCTATCATCCTTTTGGTGGTAGTGGTCGGTGTGTGTTTCTCTCCGTCATCCTTTTGGTGGGGGCTCTTTTAACTTATTGATGGTAGATTGTAAGATAGTGTTTGTCCTATCATCCTTTTGGTGGTAGTGGCCGGTGTGAGTTTCGCACCGTCATCCTTTTGGTCGGGGAACTGTCATCTGGATTGATGTCAGATTGTGCGATGGTGTTGTCCTATCATCCTTTTGGTGGTAGTGGCCGGTGTTAGTTTTGCTCGGTTATCCTTTTGGTGGGGGGTATGTCATCTTGTTGATGTAGATTGTGTGATACTGTTTGTCCAATCATCCTTTTGGTGGTAGTGGTCGGTGTATGTTTCACTACGTCATCCTTTTGGTGGGGGTTCTATCATCTTATTGATGACAGATTGTGCGATAGTGTTTGTCCTATCATCCTTTAGGCGGTAGTGGTCGGTGTGTGTTTCGCTCCAACATCCTTTTTGTGTGTGTGGGGGGGGGGGGAGGTCTGTCATCTTATTGATGTCATATTGTGCGATAGTGTTAGTCCTAACATCCTTTTGATGGTATTGTCCGGTGTGTGTTTCGCTCCGTCATCCTTTTGGTGGGGCGTATGTCATCGTAATTGATGTTAGATTGTGCGATAGTGTTTGTCCTATCATCCTTTTGGTGGTAGTGGGTGGTGTATTTTTCGCTCCGTCATCTTTTTGGTGGGGGGTCGGTCAACTTATTGATGGTAGATTGTGCAATAGTGTTTATCCTATAATCCTTTTGGTGGTAGTGTCCGGTGTGAGTTTCGCTCCGTCATCCTTTTGATGGGGGGTCTGTCATTTTGATTGATGTTATACTGTGCGATGGTGTTTGTCCTATCATCCTTTTGGTGGTATTGGTCGGTGTGATTTTTGCTCCGTCATCCTTTTGATGGGGGGCCTGTCATCATATTGATGTCATATTGTGCTATAGTGTTTGTCCTATCATCCTTTTGGTGGTAGTTTCCAGTGTGTGTTTCGCTTCGTTATCCTTTTGGTGGGGAGTTTGTCATCGTAATTGATGTTAGATTGTGCGTTAGTGATTGTCCTATCATCCTTTTAGTGGTAGTGGCTGGTGTGTTTTTCGCTCCGTCATCCTTTTGATGGGGGTTCTGTCATCTTATTGATGTCAGATTATGCGATAGTGTTTGTCCTGTCATCCTTTTGGTGGTAGTGGCTGGTGTGAGTTTTGCTCCGTCATCCTTTTGGTGGGGGGTCTGTCATCTGGATTGATGTCAGATTGTGCGATGGTGTTGTCCTATCATCCTTTTGGTGGTAGTGGCCGGTGTGAATTTCGCTCAGTTATCCTTTTGGTGGAGGGTTTATCATCTTGTTGATATATATTGTGCGATGGTGTTTGTCCTATTATCCTTTTGGGGGTAGTGGTCGATGTGCGTTTCGCTCCGTCATCCTTTTGGTGGGGGGTCTGTCATCTTGTTTATGGCAGATTGTGCGATAGTGTTTGTCCTATGATCATTTTAGTGGTAGTGGTCGTTATGAGTTTCGCTCTGTCATCCTTTTGGTGGGGGTCTGTCATCTAGATTGATGCCAGAATGTGCGATAGTGTTTGTCCTATCATTCTTTTGGTGGTAGTAGCCGGTCTGAGTTTTGCTCCGTCATCCTTTTGGTGGGGGGTATGTCATCTTATTGATGGTAGATTATGCGATAGTGTTTATCCTATCATACTTTTGGTGGTAGTGGCCGGTGTTAGTTTTGCTCCGTCATCCTTTTGGTTGGGGGGTCTTTCAATTTATTGATGGTATATAATGCGATAGTGTTTGTCATATCATCCTTTTGGTGGTACGGTCCGGTGTGAGTTTCGCTTTGTCATCCTTTTGGTGGGGGGTCTGTCATCTGGATTGATGTCAGATTGTGCGATGGTGTTGTCCTATCATCCTTTTGGTGGTAGTGGCCAGTGTAAGTTTCGCTCAGTCATCCTTTTGGTAGGGGGTCTGTCATCTTATTGATGTCAGATTGTGCGATACTGTTTGTCCTATCATCCTTTTGGTGGTAGTGGCCAGTGTGTGTTTCGCTCCGTCATCCTTTTGGTGGGGGGTCTATCATTGTAATTGATGTCAGATTGTGCCATACTGTTTGACCTATCATCCTTTAGGTGGTAGTGGCCGGTTTGTGTTTCGCTCCGTCATCCTTTTGGTGGGGGTTCTATCATCTTATTGATGTCAGATTGTGCGATAGTGTTTGTTCTATCATCCTTTTGGTGGTAGTGGCCGGTGTGAGTTTTGCTTTGTCATCCTTTTGGTGGGGGGTCTGTCATCTTATTGATGTCATATTGTGCTATTGTGTTTGACCTATCATCCTTTTGGTGGTACTGGCCGGAGTGAATTTTGCTCCGTCATCCTTTTGGTGGGGGGTATGTCATATGGATTTATGTCAGATTGTGTGATGGTGTTGTCCTATCATCCTTTTGGTGGTAGTGGCCGGTGTGTGTTTCGCTCCGTCATCCTTTTGGTGGGGGTTCTATCATCTTATTAATGTCAGATTGTGCGATAGTGTTTGTCCTATTATCCTATTGGTGGTAGTGGTCGGTGGGAGTTTTTCTCCGTCATCCTTTTGGTGGGGGGGTCTGTTAACTTATTAATGTCAGATTGTGCGATAGTGTTTGTCCTATCATCTGTTTGGTGGTAGTGGCCTGTGTGTGTTTTCCTCCGTCATCCTTTTGGTGGGGGGTCTGTCGACTTATTGATGGTAGATTGTGCGAGAGTTTTTGTCCTATCATCCTTTTGGTTGTAGTGGCCGGTTTGAGTTTCGCTCCGTCATCCTTTTGGTGGGGGTCTGTCATATGGATTGATGTCAGATTGTGCGATGGTGTTGTCATATAATCCTTTTGGTGGTAGTGGCTGGTGTGTGTTTTGCTCTGTCATCCTTTTGGTGGGGGTTCTATCATCTTATTGATGTAAGATTGTGCGATAGTGTTTGTCCTATCATCCTTTTGGTGGTAGTGGCCGGTGTGAGTTTCGCTCTATCATCCTTTTGGTGGGGGATCTGTCATCTTATTGATGTTAGATTGTGCGATAATGTTTGTCCTATCATCCTTTTGGTGGTAGTGGCAGGTGTGAGTTTTGCTTTGTCATCCTTTTTCTAGGGGTTATGTCATCTGGATTGATGTCAGATTGTGCGATGGTGTTGTCCTATCATCCTTTTGGTGGTAGTGGCCGGTGTGTGTTTCACTCCGTCATCCTTTTGGTGGGGGTTCTATCATCTTATTGATGTCATATTGTGCGATAATGTTTGTCCTATCATCCTGTTGGTGGTAGTGGTCGGTGTGAGTTTTGCTCTGTCATCCTTTGGGGGGGGGGGGGGGTCTGTCAACTTATTGATGGTAGATTGTGCGATAGTGTTTGTCCTATCATCCTTTTGGTGGTAGTGGCCGGTGTGAGTTTCACTCTGCCATCCTTTTGGTGGAGGGTCTGTCATCTTATTGATGTCAGATTGTGCAATAGTGTCTGTCCTATCATCCTTTTAGTGGTAGTGGCTGGTGTGTGTTTTGCTCCGTCATCCTTTTGGTGGGGGGTCTATCATCTTATTAATGTCAGATTGTGCGATAGTGTTTGTCCTATCATCCTTTTGGTGGTAGTGGTCGGTGTGTGTTTCGCTCCGTCATCCTTTTAGTGGGGGGTCTTTCATCTTATTGATGTCAGATTGTGCAATAGTATATTTGTCCTATCATCCTTTTGGTTGTAGTGGCTGGTGTGAGTTTTGCTACGTCATCCTTTTGGTCGGGGGTCTGTCAACTTATTGATGGTAGATTGTGCGATAGTGTTTGTCCTATCATCCTTTTGGTGGTAGTAGCCGGTGTGTGTTTCGCTCAGTCATCCTTTTGGTGGGGGGTCTGTCATCTGGATTGATGTCAGATTGTACGATGGTGTTGTCCTATCATCCTTTTGGTGGTAGTGGTCGGTGTGTGTTTCGCTCCATCATCCTTTTGGGTGGGGGTCTACCATCTGGATTGATGCCAGATTGTGCGATTGTGTTTGTCTCATCATCCTTTTGGTGGTAGTGGTCAGTGTGAGTTTTACTCCGTCATCCTTTTGGTGGGGGTATGTCATCTAGATTTATGTCAGATTCTGCGATGGTGTTGTCCTATCATCCTTTTGGTGGCAGCGGCCGGTGTGTGTTTCGCTACGTCATCCTTTTGGTGGGGGGTCTGTCATCTTGTTGATGTAGATTGTACGATAGTGTTTGTCCTATCATCCTTTTGGTTGTAGTGGCCGGTGTAAGTTTCTCTCCGTCATCCTTTTATTGGGGGCAGATTGTACGATAGTGTTTTTTCAATCATCCTTTTGGTGGTAGTGGCCGTTATGAGTTTTGCTCCGTCATCTTTTTTGTGGGCGGTCTGTCATAGTCATTAATGTCAGATTGTGCGATAGTGTTTGTCCCATCATCCTTTTGATGGTAGTGGCCGGTAGGAGTTTCGCTCCATCATCCCTTTGGTGGGGGGGTCTGTCATCTTATTGATGGTAGTGGCCGGTGTGAGTTTCGCTCTGTCATCCTTTTGGTGGGGGTCTGTCATCTGGATTGATGTCAGATTGTGCGATGGTGTTGTCCTATCATCCTTTTGGTGGTAGTGGCCGGTGTGAGTTTCGCTCTGTTATCCTTTTGGTAGGGGGTCTGTCATCTTGTTAATATAGATTGTGCGATAGTGTTTGTCGTATCATCCTTTTGGTGGTAGTGGTCGGTGTGCGTTTTGCTCCGTCATCCTTTTGGTGGTGGGTCTATCATCTTGTTTATGGCAGATTGTGCGATAGTGTTTGTCCTATCATCATTTTGGTGGTAGTGGCCGGCATCAGTTTCGCTCTGTCATCCTTTTGGTGGGGGGTCTGTCATTTGGATTGATGTCAGATTGTGCGATAGTGTTTGTCCTATCATCCTTTTGGTGGTAGTAGTCGGTGTGAGTTTCACCCCGTCATCCTTTAGGTGGGGGGTATGTCATCTTATTGATGGTAGATTGTGCGGTAGTGTTTATCCTATCATTCTTTTGGTGGTAGTGGCCGGTGCGAGTTTCGCTCCGTCATCCTTTTGATGAGGGGTCTGTCATCTGGATTGATGTCATATTGTGCGATGGTGTTTGTCCTATCATCCTTTTGGTGGTAGAGGTCGGTGTGAGTTTCGCTCTGTCATCCTTTTGTAGGGGGGTCTGTCATCTTATTGATGTCAGATTGTGCGATAGTGTTTGTCCTATCATCCTTTTCGTGGTAGTGGTCGGTGTGTGTTTGGCTCTGTCATCCTTTTGGTGGGGGGTCTGTCATTGTAATTGATGTTAGATTGTGCTATAGTGTTTTTCCTATCATCCTTTTGGTGGTAGTGGCCGGTGTGTTTTTCGCTCTGTCATCCTTTTGGTGGGGGTTCTGTCATTTTATTGATGTCAGATTGTGCGATTGTGTTTGTCCTGTCAACCTTTTGGTGGTAGTGGGAGGTGTGAGTTTCACTCCGTCATCCTTTTGGTGGGGGGTTTGTCAACTTATTGATGGTAGATTGTGTGATAGTGTTTGTTCTATCATCCTTTTGGTGGTAGTGGCCGGTGTGATTTTTGCTCTGTCATCCTTTTGGTGGGGGGTCTGTTATCTGGATTGATGTCAGATTGTGTGATGGTGTTGTCCTATCATCCTTTTGCTGGTAGTGGCCATAGTGAGTTTCTCTCCGTCATCCTTTTGGTGGGGGGACTGTCATCTTGTTGATATAGAATGTGTGATAGTGTTTGTCCTATCATTCTTTTGGCGGTAGTAGCCGGTGTAAGTTTCGCTCCGTCATCCTTTTGGTGGGGGGTCTATCATCTTATTAATGTCAGATTGTGCGATAGTGTTTGTCCTATCATCCTTTTGGTTGTAGTGGCCGGTGTGTGTTTCGCTCCGTCATCCTTTTAGTGGGGGGTCTTTCATCTTATTGATGTCAGATTGTGCAATAGTATATTTGTCCTATCATCCTTTTGGTTGTAGTGGCTGGTGTGAGTTTTGCTACGTCATCCTTTTGGTCGGGGGTCTGTCAACTTATTGATGGTAGATTGTGCGATAGTGTTTGTCCTATCATCCTTTTGGTGGTAGTAGCCGGTGTGTGTTTTGCTCCGTTATCCTTTTGGTGGGGGGTCTGTCATCTGGATTGATGTCAGATTGTGCGATGGTGTTGTCCTATCATCCTTTTGGTGGTAGTGGTCGGTGTGCGTTTCGCTCCATCATCCTTTTGGGTGGGGGTCTACCATCTGGATTGATGCCAGATTGTGCGATTGTGTTTGTCTCATCATCCTTTTGGTGGTAGTGGTCAGTGTGAGTTTTACTCCGTCATCCTTTTGGTGGGGGTATGTCATCTAGATTTATGTCAGATTCTGCGATGGTGTTGTCCTATCATCCTTTTGGTGGCAGTGGCCGGTGTGTGTTTCCCTACTTCATCCTTTTGGTGGGGGGTCTGTCATCTTGTTGATGTAGATTGTACGATAGTGTTTGTCCTATCATCCTTTTGGTGGTAGTGGCCGGTGTAAGTTTCTCTCCGTCATCCTTTCATTGGGGGGCCTGTCATCTTGTTTATGGCAGATTGTACGATAGTGTTTGTCCAATCATCCTTTTGGTGGTAGTGGCCGGTATGAGTTTTGCTCCGTCATCTTTTTTGTGGGCGGTCTGTCATAGTCATTAATGTCAGATTTGCGATAGTGTTTGTCCCATCATCCTTTTGATGGTAGTGGCCGGTGTGAGTTTCGCTCCATCATCCCTTTGGTGGGGGGGTCTGTCATCTTATTGATGGTAGATTGTACGATAGTGTTCGTCCTATCATGCTTTTGGTGGATGTGGCCGGTGTGAGTTTCGCTCCGTCATCCTTTTGATGGGGGGTCTGTCATCTGGATTGATGTCAAATTTTGCGATGGTGTACCTTCTATCATCCTTCGGGTGGTAGTGGCCGGTGTGAGTTTCGCTCCGTCATCCTTTTGGTGGGGGGTCTGTCATCTTATTGATGTCAGATTGTGCGATAGCGTTTGTCCTCTCATCCTTTTGGTGGTAGTGGCTGGTGTGTGTTTCGCTCTGTCATCCTTTTGGTGGGGGGTCTGTCATTGTAATTGATGTCAGATTGTGCGATACTGTTTTTCCTATCATCCTTTTGGTGGTAGTGGCCGGTGTATGTTTTGCTCCGTTATCGTTTTGGTAGGGGTTCTATCATCTTATTGATGTCAGATTATGCGATAGTGTTTATCCTATCATCCTTTTGGTGGTAGTGGCCGGTGTGAGTTTTTCTCCGTCATCCTTTTGGTGGGGGGGGGGGGGGGGGTCTGTCAATTTATTGATGGTATATTATGCGATAGAGTTTGTCCTATCATCCTTCTGGTGGTACTGGCCGGTGTGTGTTTCGCTCCGTCATCCTTTTGGTGGGGGTATGTCATCTGGATTGATGTCAGATTATGCGATGGTGTTGTCCTATCAACCTTTTGGTGGTAGTGGCCGGTGTGAGTTTCGCTCCGTTATCCTTTTGGTGGGGGGTTTGTCATCTTGTTGATATATATTGTGCGATAGTGTTTGTACTATAATCCTTTTGGTGGTAGTCGTCGGTGTGCGTTTCGCTCCGTCATCCTTTTGGTGGGGGGTTTGTCAACATGTTTATGGCAGATTGTGCGATAGTGTTTGTCCTATCATCATTTTGGTGGTAGTGGCCGTTATGAGTTTCGCTCTGTCATCCTTTTGGTGGGGGTTTGTCATCTGGATTGATGTCAGAATGTGCGATAGTGTTTGTCCTATCATTCTTTTGGTGGTAGTAGCCGGTGTGAGTTTCACCCTGTCATCCTTTTGGAGGGGGGTATGTGATCTTATTGATGATAGATTATGCGATAGTGTTTATCCTATCATACTTTTGGTGGTAGTGGCCGGTGTGAGTTTTGCTCCGTAATCCTTTTGGTGGGGGGTCTGTCAATTTATTGATGGTATATTATGCGATAGTGTTTGTCCTATCATCCTTTTGGTGGTATGGGCCTATGTGAGTTTCGCTCTGTCATCCTTTTGGTGGGGGTCTATCATCTGGATTGATGTCAGATTGTGCGATGGTGTTGTCCTATCATCCTTTTGGTGGTAGTGGCCGGTGTGAGTTTCGCTCTGTTATCCTTTTGGTAGGGGGTCTGTCATCTTGTTAATATAGATTGTGCGATAGTGTTTGTCGTATCATCCTTTTGGTGGTAGTGGTCGGTGTGGGTTTTGCTCCGTCATCCTTTTGGTGGTGGGTCTATCATCTTGTTTATGGCAGATTGTGCGATAGTGTTTGTCCTATCATCATTTTGGTGGTAGTGGCCGGCATCAGTTTTGCTCTGTCATCCTTTTGGTGGGGGGTCTGTCATTTGGATTGATGTCAGATTGTGCGATAGTGTTTGTCCTGTCATCCTTTTGGTGGTAGTAGTCGGTGTGAGTTTCACCCCGTCATCCTTTTGGTGGGGGGTATGTCATCTTATTGATGGTAGATTGTGCGGTAGTGTTTATCCTATCATTCTTTTGGTGGTAGTGGCCGGTGCGAGTTTCGCTCCGTCATCCTTTTGATGAGGGGTCCGTCATCTGGATTGATGTCATATTGTGCGATGGTGTTTGTCCTATCATCCTTTTGGTGGTAGAGGTCGGTGTGAGTTTCGCTCTGTCATCCTTTTGGTGGGGGGTCTGTCATCTTATTGATGTCAGATTGTGCGATAGTGTTTGTCCTATCATCCGTTTCGTGGTAGTGGTCGGTGTGTGTTTCGCTCCGTCATCCTTTTAGTGGGGGGTCTGTCATTGTAATTGATGTTAGATTGTGCTATAGTGTTTGTCCTATCATCCTTTTGGTGGTAGTGGCCGGTGTGTTTTTCGCTCTGTCATCCTTTTGGTGGGGGTTCTGTCATTTTATTGATGTCAGATTGTGCGATTGTGTTTGTCCTGTCAACCTTTTGGTGGTAGTGGGCGGTGTGAGTTTCACTCCGTCGTCCTTTTGGTGGGGGGTTCGTCAACTTATTGATGGTAGATTGTGTGATAGTGTTTGTTCTATCATCCTTTTGGTGGTAGTGGCCGGTGTGATTTTCGCTCTGTCATCCTTTTGGTGGGGGGTCTGTTATCTGGATTGATGTCAGATTGTGTGATGGTGTTGTCCTATCATCCTTTTGCTGGTAGTGGCCATAGTGAGTTTCTCTCCGTCATCCTTTTGGTGGGGGGACTGTCATCTTGTTGATGTAGATTGTGTGATAGTGTTTGTCCTATCATTCTTTTGGCGGTAGTGGCCGGTGTAAGTTTCGCTCCGTCATCCTTTTGGTGGGGTGTCTGTCATCTTGTTTATGGCAGATTGTGTGATAGTGTTTGCCCTATCATCCTTTTGGTGGTAGTGGCCGGTATGAGTTGTGCTTTGTCATCCTTTTGGTGGGGGGTCTGTTATAGTCATTAATGTCAGATTGAGTGATAGTGTGTATCCTATCATCCTTTTGGTGGTAGTGGCCGATGTGAGTTTCACTCCTCATCCTTTTGGGTGGGGGTCTGTCATCTAGATTGATGTCAGATTATGCGATTGTGTTTGTCCGATATGTCGCTACTGCGAAAAAAGGTGCTGGCAATGACAGAAGAGTCACCACCGTTCGTTATTTATCCCAACGGGGGAAAGGAAACAATCAGGGAAAACCTAGCGAAAAGGGATAAGATTGGTCATTGCAACCATATCTCGGGTTCGAGAGTCGGTTACGCATGGGGAAGGTATGAGCACCCCCCACGTCTGTCATACTCGACGGGATCCACGCTTGGTTGTCTATCGAAAAGGGTGATTGAAACTATATAACTAAAGGTCTGGGACAAAAGAATAGAAAAGTGACTCGATAGAGCATCGTTGCTCTGGGCCTACATATTCCCTCGTGCAATGGGAAATTCAGAGTCAACGTAGTTCGGCTAACTACAGGTGAAAGGGGGGGGAAAGGTTGCTCGCCAAGACATCACATCTTGTGCCTACGTACTCTCAACATGAGAGATCAGAGCAAACGTAGTTCGGGAAATAAGAACATAGGTTTGTTCATGATTTTTATCCGAGTAGGGTTAACAAACAGTTCCAGCAGTTTGGTGTATGCAGCTCGACCATTGGAGACTTAGGCGTTACCGTTTGCGGTAGAACTAAGAGTTAAGAACACTCTTGCTTATGAAAATGTTTTCTTGATTAAAGGGTCCAAAGGGACAAAATGAGTGTGATCATTTGTTTTTGTCTTTTATTAGAGAAGTGTTTTGAATGAATGTTTATAATGTATGTTGCACTAAAGTCTAAAACCTAGGAGCGAATGCGTCGCATATCGTCCTAAGGATGTATACTAAACACTCTAAGCAATTGAAAGGTAACCCCCAATCACTATTTCCCCAGTACAAGGCTCATGGAACAACATCCATTATCTTATTAAGTATTTTGATGTTGTTTGAAGATGAGAAAGAGAGAGAGGACAAACTAAAGGGGACTAAATCAAAACCTTAAAGTTATCATGCATCATGGTCCTAAAGTTGATGTTAAGAAGGGAAACTACCTAATGTTTGCATACATGGATGGAAGCCTAATGTCTATCATCACTATCCTTAAACAAGGAAGTGAGAACTCCTAAGGGAACATGGTAATGCAAAGAAAAGAAGCAACATACAATACTTGAATTGAAATGTGAATGTGAATGAATGCACATGCAATGTGTAACACCTGAGGTCAATGAGGGCAGAAAGTGGTTACATGTAACACCCGTGGGCGAAGGAGTGGTTGTTGGTGCGTGAGGCATGACAATGAGACACTCCTAGTAGCTTCTGGGGAAAACCTGAATTCACATCCGAATGAGAGGGATCTTGAGGTTATGCAGGTATGGGACTGCATAGTTGAATGAAGGCTTATAAGGATTAATTGATACTACCTATACCAACAAGATGCATCTTCTTTTCAGTAGCCTGTTCATAAGAACTCCATAGTTAAGCGTGCTTGACTTGGAGAAATTTAGGGATGGGTGACCTTCTGGGAAGTTTCTCGGAAAGCGTGTGAGTGAGGAAAAAACATGCTGAAAAGACTCGTGTTGGTTTGTAGGGCTAGTCGGTAATCCTGAAAGCAATATGGGGCGTTACACAATGCAACATTACAAGTAAAGGGAGGACACCTCAACCTTTAATGCAAACAAGAGATACACAAAGAGAAAACACACAAGCAAGGGAGGAAATTGCGTGAGGTAAAGACCACCACAAGCTCATCTCAACCTTCAAATGCAAGCAAGAAAAAAGAAGTGCAAAACACACATTGAACAAGTGCAAACAATGCCCTAAGGCCTCTAACTTGAACATGGGATGAATCATAAAACAAAATAGAAGTGGGAGAAGAAGAGAAAACAGCATGATATCCCTTGTGTTACTCAACCAAAGTCTCATAAAGACTTGTGCAAAAGATGCACAAAATGTATCCTCATGGTTCACCATTCAAGTCAAACTTCAATTACCTCCTAAGGAGGGATTAAGCAACTTTAAATGGTGCTCCAAGGTCCTTAGACAGAAAGGGAGATGAAAGGAGAATGTACATAAAGCATTTGAAAAGGAACATACAAGAAATTGCAAGAGAATCATGTTAAAGAAGTGAAGATCATTCAACATATACACATGAAAAACCCTAAATGGAACTCCTAAGAGATGCCTAAACTTAACCAAATTATGAACATGATCAAGGCCTAAAATTTAACATACAAATGCTTTATTATATACATGACATGGATACATGAAGATTGGGTACTCAAACAGTACACAAAATGCAAATAGAATCAAACTAGCACAAGTGTAGAGGGTGAAAATCATACAAGGGTGACCTAAAGTGTAAAATACACTAAAACTAGTAAACCAATACTAAAAATTCCAAATAAAATCCTATAGTACCCCTATGGTGTTAGAAAACAGGGGTCAAAATTATGGGGAAAATATTTAAACCTAACTAGGCAAACATATGGGAAATTTCTAGGGGTGTCCTAAGAACAAGTACAGATGGAAGGTCCTAAAGGTTCAACCAAAAACCTAACCAAATGGTACTAAAAATTAGGGAGAAAAAATATACAAAATCAATTGATACATCCAGAATATGTACAAGAAAAATCAAGCATTTATGTGAACATTTGATCAATAAATAAAATCAAGAATGCAAGATATGCAATTTTTAATCCAACAAAACACTTCCAAATGAATCATTTATTTTTAATTGAAAAATGTCCAGAAAAATTAAAGTAAAAATTCCTAAATTTAGTTTACATCTTGAAATGAGTAGAAATTATTTTTGTAGGATTTTTCATCATTTAGAAGTATTTTAATTGAATTAAAATAAAACAGTTAACAAAATATGAAAATAAAGAAAAAGAAATGAAAAATGGAAAATCAGTGGTGCAGTTAGCAATTGGAATACGTTGATTCTATGGGCTTATTGGTGAGGGAGGTGTGGTTAGCATATGAGCCCAAGTCCACTTCAGATTCACTCAAATGAAACTCACTGTTTCATTTAAAATGGTCAACCAAAGCCAAGACTCAATAGTGGCCGTCCACTTCGAATTGAGTCAAACAAATCCAATAGCCAACAGGCAGACACGTATGCATTGGAGTTTAAACATAGGGGAGGAGGGAGATTACCAGATGCGTTCTAGGAACTTAGGGGATCATGAATATGCTAAAATGGCAGCCAATTACTACATGAACAAAGAATTTTTGAGAGATGACTTACTCAACGGAGCACCTCCATTGGGTCTTTAATTGTTGATGAAGCTTGATCAAAACAAACCAGAATCGTTCCTTGGTCTTCAATGGAGGTGTTGGTGACCTTGATTTAGATTGAAAGTGCTTAATTCTCCAAAACATGATTTCAATTTTTCTCCACTTTTTGTAACTGATTTCTGTTCAATTCTTGATCAATTCTCCATTCTGAGAGCTTGTACATGATGCTGAGATTATATGTGATGGATCCAGATACTAAGAAAGCCCAATCCAAGCCCATAGAAGTCCAATTGAAAATCCAAGTTTTGCACTTTGAAGCTCCCTGGCTCACACGAAAACAGAGCTCAAAACCTTCAAACTTGACTCAGGTAGCTTGCTTATGATGTAAGGTAGCTCAATGGCTGAGATTGATCCCTTGTTTTGACCTTAATGGTAGATCTTGAATGTGTACCTTCATGGTGAAGCAACCTTGAATTTAACATGGTTTTGGACCTCAAACTTGATTTCTGATTTTGGCATCATGTTTAGCATATTCAAGGCAATCAAAAAATGCATAAACATGCCATTATATGATTTAAAATGATCTTGATTCAAATTATGGCTTTCAAGCATCTTTTCATGGAATTTTCTTCACCATTCTTCACATATGAGACATATCCATGACAAGTGATGGTTTGGTGGTGTAATTGACCTCATTTTCAGAAAGTTTGATGTTGGAAAAAGTTTCATTTGAGATGTGCAAAGTTGTGAAATTGACCTATAATGAAAAATGACCTATAATCAAAGTTTCCCAAAATACCCCTGCCTTGCAAGCTTCATCTCTTGAGCTCCACAAATCAGATGAAAGATTTTTAGTACTTTTTGGAAAGCTAAGATCATAACAAAAAACTTTCATGTTTGGGTCAAAGTGAGGAGAAACATCCTTCTAGGTCAAAAATGTCTTAGAAGTTGGTTGACTTTTGTTGACCAAAATCACATTCATCTAATGACCTGTAATATGCCAGCTTCATAACTTGAGTTCTAGGAATCAGATGAATGACTTATAGTACTTAAAAGAAAGCTAGAAACATGCTCTACAAGTCTCATGTTAGAGTCAAGATGATATGAAACTTTTATCTTGAGATATGTGGTCTTGAAGTTGGGCACTAAACAGGGGATTTTACACTGACAACTTTAGAAACCCTAGCTTAGCAACTTCTCACACTCTTGATTATTGATGAATTGATCTTGAAATGATATATGACATGTCTAAACATAACATTCCATGATCATAAAGACTTGGAATTGAGTCTTAATCTCCTTTAATTGCACAATTGATTCAGGGTTGACCAGATGAAAACCCTAACTGCACCACCTTTGATTGTGGCTCCTTATACTTGATATAATGACTTGCAAAAACCCCTCAATGACCCTCAAGACATCCAATGGGCTTATACAATGCTCCCCATCCATAACCATGGACTCAATATCATCTGATGCCCTTCAATTGGCCCCTAAGATAGGAGATACAACCAATCTTAACCATCCACTCTTCCAGTGAGCTTTAACATTCTTCTAGTGATAATAAGCACTTGATAGCTTGAATACATCCTCTTGCCTAGGCTTGGAACCTTGATATACCTCTCCTGACAAGTGCACACCTCCTAATCCCCTAGAAATGAGTAATGAAATGCAAATGCTAATGTTATGAATGCTGTGAAACAAAAGCTAGTTAAAGAAAAAAGTTGGGCAAATTTTGGGGTGCAACAGCTACCCCTATTCAAACGGCTTGGACCTGACTGGGTGAGAAGCGAACGACTTTCAGACAATCAAGGTAAAAGACGGTTGAATACCAAAGAAACCCGAAAATTTGCCAACCGCAAAAATAAACTGCAACTCTGATTGGGCGTAAAATTCTTCGAAAACTGAATACAGTTGCAACGGCAACAAGCTGATTGATTATCTGATAACAAATACCTGACTTCACCGTCAGTCATCTGTGTAACGCCACAGACATCGAAACCAAAGGCCAGATCAACACGCAGTTGGTAACTTCACATCATCTAATGGTAGACAGGAAGAAAATCAATACTCACATCGTCTAAAGATAGACGAAAAGACACCACAACATCCATGTTGTCTAAGGGTAGACAGAAAGAAATCCAATACTCATATCGTCTAAAGATAGACGGAAAGACACCAACACGTTCACATCGTCTAAGGGTAGACAGAAAGAAATCCAATACTCATATCTTCTAAAGGTAGACGGAAAGACACCCAAAACATTCACATTGTCTAAGGATAGACAGAAAGACACCCAATACTCACATCGTCTAAAGGTAGACGGAAAGACACCAACGTTCACATTGACTAAGGATAGACAAAAAGAAAAATCATATCCAAAATTCCATTGTCTAAGGATAGACAGAAAGAAGTTTGTCTGAAGAACCACATCGTCAATAGGAATCGACGACAAGAAAAATCCAACCCATAGATCACGTCAATGAACTTCAAAACCACTCACTAACTTTCAGAATTCTTTCGTCCATAAGAATTGATGGAAATAAAATATCTTCAAAGGGTCACATCGTCAATAGGAATTGACAAAAAGAAAACCATCTTCAAAGAGCTATATCGTCATTAGGAAATGACAACAAGGACATCCAAACATTCTTCAAAGAGTCGTGTCGTCAATAGGAATTGACAACAAGAAACCCTCTTAAAACATCATCTCTTCTAATAAATGGAAAGAAAACCATGTCCGAAACTCATATCGTCTAAGGATAGACGGGCAGAAAATTATATCCGACACTCACATCGTCTACTGATAGACGGTAAGAAAACCATATCCAAATCTCATCGTCTAAGGATAGACGGGCAGAAAATCATATCAGAAAGATCGCCTTGAAATCTCGCATCGTCTAAGGATAGACGAAGAGAAAACAATATCTACAACTCACATCATCTAAGGATAGACGGAGAGAAAACCATATCTGAAACTCACATCGTCTAAGGGTATACGGAGAGAAAACCTGCTGGGGAAACACATCGTCAATAGGAATTGGCGGAAAGAAAATTTGCTCGGAGAAACACATCATCAATAGGAATTGGCGGAAAGAAAATCTGTCATCATCAGAGGACTGATGGACAAAGCATAACCGACGTATGATCTAGAACCCGAGTAAACCGATGAGCTGTCTGAACAAAGTTGCTGGATAAATGCCCCTGTATTGATTGAAGAGTGATTTCGATTGCCACGGAAGGATAACAAACTGGCTTATGCTTCGCATGCATATGTTTGAAATTATTAATGCTCCATACGAAATGGAAATGCTACGCATTTGAGGATGAAATGCAAAGATGATGCAAACATGATAGCTATATGCAAAGATGCAAATGCAGGCTTAGGCTGCCGGGGAAAGCTGGACGCAAAGAACCACTTCAGCAAAATAAATGCCGAAGACGAAGCCAACTTCGTTGGGGAATAACCGGATGTGCCAAATATGATTGGACTTTGCCGAAGAAAACAGACGAAGTCTTCCTGCGTACCAATGGGAATTGGATTTTGGAATAATGCGCCAATATGGATTAGGCTTCCTGATGATTGCCAATAGGCATTGTACTTTAGCTTATTTGTGAAGGGTCAGATATGACTGACGCTGGAAAATATCTTGTCTGAATTCAAAGTTTTTGGTTGAAGGGTCGGGGGATAGTAACATGACTTCCTGACATTCGTCTTGAACTTGAAAGTTGATTGAACCTGCTCTAATAGCCTTGAGTAGCTCTGATGATACGGATAGGACACATTCCTTTTATTTCCAATTTGCCCCAGCCTGTGGGATTTCTGCAACGTCTTCCTCGAAAGGAAACCTGAATCTCTGTACCCCGATGGTTGGATATGAACTGGTATAGCATCTTGAAACTCGAAGAGGTGCTTCAGATTAATTTCCCCTTGGGCAAGAAATATCTTTTGCACTCTTTGGGTGGTCTGCCCCAGCCTGCAACGACTTTGCCCCTGATTGGCCGATTTGTGGAATAGTACCTCTGGCTACGAGAGATTTATTGAATCTCGACCTGATTGGCCCAGATTAATCGATTTCTGGATGGCTGACTCCCACGTTGTGAACACACGATATAGCTTGCCCCGATTCGACGGAGTATTCTGGCAATCTGCATTCTATCTTGATCGAACATTTCACTTTGGAAACTTTCCTGCTGTCAAGCGCTTACTCGCAAGTAAAACAAATTGTTCTGCATAAAAGATATATTAAATGCAATGCATATGACAGTTTTGAAATTCCAATATGTTCACTAGAAAAAGTTTGTGACATATAGTGTATGAATTACTTATTCAAAATTTCAATATTAATACAATGTTGTAAGAGGAATCCTTTTAGGAGTCAGTTTCAACGCGATCTTTACCGAAGTATACTTTCGAAACAATCCTGCTTCAATTAGGACTTTTTCAGGTTGTAACGTGGTCATGTTCACGTTTTACAAGGAAAGGATAAAGGCTCAAAATTTATTTTAACCCACCCATTCTCTTTGATGTTCTCCACTCCTATGTTCCGCTAATCCAACACAACCACTCACCTCTCAGAGGTTGAAGGACAGGTTGTTAGACTATGGCACGGATCTAGAAGGGGGGGTTGAATAGATCCCTAATTAAAATTTGAGTCGGCGCTACCAATTTAAAATTGGTTTTAAAAATGTTTTAAGTGCGAAAGCAGCCGAGGAAAATATAGTCTAAAACGAACGGTTATTGGAAAACCGGATATACGTAAGCCTTTGGATTAATGACAATTTGGAAAAATAGAATCACAACACTAATTCCACTTATCAATTATTTACTTCAGTTGTAAGGATTCCTAGTTCCAATGATTCAAAAATCAAACCAAAACTAGATACACAAGTAAGATAATTTTGGTTCAAGCAATATGTCAAACACTTGGTGTGCAAAAACACTCCAAGTGATATTTATGTTGAGTAAGTGATTCCAACCAGCCTAGTACAATGTCTTGTTGTACTTTGGAGTCAAAAACAGAGTTTTAACCTCTTACTCAATTGATATCACAATTTTGACAATAGAGCTTATACAAAAATCACTTATTTTGAGCTATAACGTAAATGCTGAAAATAGAGAAGACAAGTATTTGGTGAGGCAGTTCCCCCGTCGTCCTCGCTTCGGGGTACGCCTGCCCTCAATTCTAAAACTAGAATTGAGATGGATTTTATAGATATCACCTGTTGAATGTAACAGTTTATACAAGGATTGAGCAGCAAATATACAACAGAAATCTCAATGTGTTGAAAGTTGCCTTCACTCCTTGCCCCTTGATTCAAGATGAATCAAGTTCTCCGATTTGTGTTGATGGACCTCCGACTCCAGCCACCTTATTGAATAACACGTTGTTGTTCAAACCTTTGGCTCCGGCTGATCTCAATAGCACTAAATCGACCCCGAGATCTTCCCTTCAAAATCACTGAATCTGGTACTAGACTTGTGAAGAACACCTCTTCACAATCACCTTCGCTCGATTGACCTTTGATGAAGAATCTCGTCCAAAAACCCCCAAAATTCAAACCAATCTTGGAGGGTAAAAACCCAATGGTTTTATTCAAGAAAGAACGTGTCACAATCTTCAACCCGAGCTTGATTCTCCAATCTAAGCCTCGAACCTTATCACCTTGAATCTCTCACAAATGCATTTCAAAAATGATTGTGTGTAATTGAAATGTTGTGAGATGTTGAAGATGAAGATGATGAATCTTGGGCACCTATTTCACTCTTTCTTGTTTTTGAACACATGAATCAAAAGAATATCAAATGTTAAAAGACACAAGTGGTTAAACAAGTATATATAGTGCCAACATAATTCTAGACATAACAGTATTTCAAATATAAGAGGGAAGCATTTTAAAACAGATTTTCCGCGCGAACGGTCGACCATAACAGGTCTGTGCGTTGACGCATGGCCTGTGTTGTTTTGGAAATCTGGAAAATTCATCAGTGTGCGTCGACCATACAGTCGGAGTGCGCTAACCCGTTGAAATCTATTTCTATTATGCGTCGACCCTATGGTCGACTCATGTCTTTACGCGCTGACCCGTTGGAAAGTTATTCCTTCATGCGCCAACCCTATGGTCGACGCATTGCCTTGTGCGCTGACTAGTGCAGAATTGTTCTGATGCATGCGCTGACCCTACGGTCGACTCATGCCCTGCAAACCTGCAAAAATTCATCAGTTTGAGGTCTTTCATGTCTTTGGTCATGATTGCATTTTATCTACACATAGTATATTCATTTCAGAAGTTTTTAAGACAAGCGTAAAAGGATATGGTGGGTGATACGTTGCATCTGGTTTAGTAGATCTGGAGTTCATAATTTCCAATCTATCCAGGGAACTTGTTATCATCGAAACCTGCATTAACCAATGTCTTGCAGACTTGTGTGATGTGTGGTGATTTGCCTCCACAATCTCCCCCTTTTTGATGATGACAACCTATATACAACTAAAACACCAAATATGCAATGTATACACACATGTATACACAAGCTCCCCCTTTCTTTTGTATTATAAGGCTGTAGAACAAACAGCCATCAACTGTTGTTAATATCCTGACTTGGCTTTGGTGTTGGCTAGCTTGCTACATTGTCTTCTCCCCCTTTGACACCATCAAAAAGAGAAGGAGAACGCATCAATTAACAGAGAACATACAATAAGTGATAGTTAATTACCAAACTTCACACATAAGCATGATAATGAACAAAAGTAACTTGAATTAATAGATAATGACGAGAACATGTAAAGAAGGTGAAAGTTCAGGCACACATAATACAGAAAAATGAAAAGTACATAGACGAAACACATAAGCAATTATGAAATATGCAACTATGAATCTAATATCCCCGACCCCGACCTCGGCCCCTCCCCCGGTATGCAGCATCGGGATTGTGGTAAGGATCCGAGAAGTCCAGAAAGGCTTCTACGGACATGTTGAGGTGACTAAGAGAGTTGGTGATTTCCCAATCTTGCCGGTCATGTGATTCAACCAAAGCTTCAATACGAGCGTCCATCCGAGTAGAAAATGAATTAAACCTTTCATTTTGGGCATGAAGCTCAACTCTAATCTACTCCATTTGAGTGTCTTGACTTCTCATGAAGTTTTGTTGATCTAACTGCATTGACTGCAGCATATTAATGACTTCAGAGTTGTCCGAAGGCAGAGGAGGTGATGAGTGCTGGGAAGGTTGATAGTCTTGAGGGTAGCCGTGATATGGGTCATAGAATCTACCCAGGGTAGTCCAGCCTGTATATTGCCATTCGCCCCATCCTTGATTTGTAGAATCGCCTTCTTGTGCTTCTGATGGATCTGAATACTAGACCCAATCGGTATTTGGAGCCGTATCTTGAACTGGAGATTGATGATAGTCTTGAGTCTCACAGATAGGTTCTTGTATCTCGACATCTGTATCTTCTTCTTCATCGTCTTCTTCACCTTGCTCTTCACTTTCTTCTTCACCTTGCTCTTTACTTTCTTCTTCAGCGATTTCATCGGAACCCTCACGAGGCACCGGAGGAATATTGGCCCGACGGACAAATCTGTATGATCGTCGTTCAGCACACCAAAAATACCCCATCGTTGCAAGAGTTTTGGTGCTAAATTCTTTGTCAGAGGGTACTGAGACACAAGGAAATGTTGGGTATACAACATTTGCAGCGGCAAGAATTTCCGAAATGAACGACCCATAGGCTAAAGCAGTGCCTCTACTTGAGTCTCTCAGAGCAAACATCCTGCTAGCAATATAGTATGGCCAGTTTATTTTGATCCTGTTTTTCAATATATAGATGAGATGTACCTCAGCTTGTTCGACACGAGACAGTCCACCCTTTTTCGATCGTAGTATGCGAGCGACGATCCACTGAAGGATGCGCTCCCCTGTATTGAGTTTTCCGGCTGTGACCGATCTAGGAAAAGCATCGCTGTTGACAATTGCATCTGGATAGGGTCTTTTGAGCATGTCATTCAGAGCGCTCTTAAATTCATAACCTGGCACCGTACGAGTGTCCGTTACCTCATGAAGAGGAGGTGCATCAGCATCAACAGTCATATCAAAATACTTGTTCCATACTTCAGAATTTATATTTACCAGTCTATTTCCGACAGAAGTGTGGAAATGCTGATCTTGAAAGTTACCCCGCAGATTTGTGTAGAACACCCTGACCAAATCCTCACTATACTTTGTATTGCACTCCAGAAAATTGACGAACCCTTGGACTTCCAACAGGGACAGAATTCGGGTGAGATGAAAGAGCTCACCTGTTGCTTGGTAGAAAGCATGTTGTGGAACTATGGCTCTTTTGCTGAGACTCTTGTTGAAGTTTTCAACAGCAGGTGGATGAACTAGTAAAACAACGGTAACGGGGACTGAAGCAGATGATGATGAGGCTCTTGATCTCTTACCTGTATTTTTGCGGAGATAGGAAGCCATTGATGATGATTTTTGGAGAAGTTGTAAAGATGAACTTTGAAGAGAGTGGTTGAGGATAATGTTGAAGAAGATGAAGACTAAGGTCTTTAATAGAGAGGTTTTAGGGTTTTTGGGAAGAGGGAGGAGACAAGAGGACACACTAGATGTCTAGATGCAATTTACAAGACAAATGCCATATCAAATCATCACAAAAGTTGACTGCACATTAAATGTAGAGGAATGGACACTTGGAACGGTTTTCAAAAGAGAAAAATTCTGGGTTTTTACGCGAGCTGTCGATCATAGCCCCTGCATGCGTCGACGCATACTGTACATTTTTTGATAATTTTGAAAGTTTACAGCATGCGTCGACCATTGTCCTGTTTAGGTCGACTCATAACCTTCAAAAACCCAATTTTTCAGTTTCATGTTATGCAAAATGCCACACTTGCCTATTTATCATGCTTATTCACCTTTTCACAATATGATTTGCATTCAACACACATAGTATCAGCCAGTAAAAGTCATATACATATATAAGTACCATGATTATCGAACGATATAGTTATTTTCAAGTCATGAATGTTAAGAGAGAGAGAGAGAGAGAGAGAGAGAGAGATAAAAAGAAGGAGAAATAAGCAATATCACCTCTATACCGACCACTCTTGTTAATCACGGATTTGTACTTGCAACAAACTCAAAGAATTGTTAGTGGTACAAAAGCATAGTTGTAAATATATTAAATTTTAACGTAGTAATTGTTAAACCCGATCAGAAATGTCGAGAATACCAAGTTCTCGACGGATATGAAAGAAGGGCTCATTGGCTAGCGGCTTTGTGAAAATGTCCGCTAGTTGGTTTTTAGTATCAACGTGTTCAAAGACAACGTCACCCTTCTCTACATGGTCCCTAAGAAAATGGTGTTGAATTTCTATGTGTTTGGTACGCGAATGTAACACTGGATTTTTGGTAAGATTTATAGCACTGGTGTTGTCACAAAATATTGGAACACGTTCTAGCTTCAAATTGAAGTTCAATAGTTGTTGTTTAAGCCATAGGACTTGCACACAACAACTACCGGCGGCTACGTATTCCGCTTCGGCGATTGACAGAGCAACAGACACTTGTTTCTTGCTGTGCCAACTGACCAAGGAATTTGAAAATAAGTGACACGTACCACTGGTGCTTTTCCTATCCGATTTGCAACCGGAAAAATCGGAATCGGAGAAGCCTACCAATGAACAATCATTACCCTTAGAATACCACAATCCATACTTCGGAGTACCAGATAGGTATTGAAGTATGCGTTTGACAGATTTTAGGTGGGATTCCTTAGGAAATGATTGGTATTTGGCGCACATACACACGCTAAACATAATGTCGGGACGCGAAGCAGTAAGATAGAGAAGCGAGCCAATCATACCTCTATACCTTTTTACCTCAATATCTTTGCCACTTTCATCTTTACTCATATTTACACACGTTGGCATAGGGGTGTCTATGGCTTTTGAATTTGCCATGTCAAATCTCTTGAGAAGATCCAAACAATACTTTGTTTGGCTCACGAATGTTCCTTCCTTCAGTTGCTTGATTTGTAAACCGAGAAAATATGTGAGTTCACCCATCATACTCATCTCGAATTCACCCTGCATAAGCTTAGCAAACTCTCTTACGAGATTCATCTTAGTGGATCCAAATATGATATCGTCAACATAAATTTGTACAAGAATTAAGTGTTTTCCTTGACATTTAATGAAGAGAATAGTATCAACCTTTCCTCTTGAGTAGCCTTGATCAAGTAAGAATTTGCTTAGTCTCTCATACCAAGCTCTAGGAGCTTGTTTGAGACCGTACAAAGCTCTTTTCAGTTTATAGACATGATCAGGATACTCATGAGACTCAAAACCAGGTGGTTGAGCAACATAGACTTCTTCATTTATGAACCCGTTAAGGAACGCACTTTTGACGTCCATTTGAAATAACTTAAAATCTTTTGCACAAGCGAAAGCAAGTAGAAGGCGTATAGCCTCGAGTCGGGCAACCGGCGCATAAGTTTCCTCATAGTCGATGCCTTCCTCTTGGTTATACCCTTGCGCGACTAAACGCGCTTTGTTGCGAGTTATTACTCCGTTCTCGTCCAGTTTATTTCTAAACACCCATCGGGTGCCGATTACTCGATGACCTCGTGGAGGAGGGACAAGGTCCCAAACCTCATTTCTAGTGAACTGATTCAGTTCCTCCTGCATTGACAAATACCAATGTTCATCGAGTAGGGCTTCCTTAGGGTTTTTAGGTTCCATCTGTGACACGAAAGCGAAGTGATAACATAAATTACTTAGCTTCGATCGAGTTGTTACACCCTTTTTGATGTCTCTAAGAATGTTTTCAATTGGATGGTCTTTAGATGACTTCCACTCTTGAGGAAGATCGTCGTTTGAAGGCGGATGAACTTCCTTTGTTGCATCACGGTGTACATCCTTATCCTCCTCAATTTTGGCTTTGTCAGGTTGATCAATCCCCGTCTTGCCACTTTTGAGTATGTCTTCAGTGGATGTACCTGCACCATGAACAACACTATCCTTTTCGACATTTCTCGGGTAGGACTCATCAAAGGTAACATGCACAGACTCTTCTACAGCAAGTAATCGTTTATTATATATTCTATATGCTTTACTCGATTGAGAGTATCCGAGAAAGATACCTTCATCGGCTTTGGAATCAAATTTGCCCAAGTTTTCCTTTCCATTGTTTAATACAAAACATTTGCATCCAAACACGTGCAAGTGAGAAACATTTGGCTTTCGCCCTTTTAAAAGTTTGTACGGTGTTTTGTTTAGAATGGGGCGAATAAGCACCCTATTCAAAACATAGCACGCCGTAATAATGGCGTCGGCCCAAAAATATTTAGGTAAACCACTTTCGTTAATCATTGTTCTTCCCAATTCTTCTAAAATATGGTTTTTGCGCTCCACAATCCCGTTTTGTTGAGGAGTGCGTGGAGCGGAGAAGTTATGATCTATACCATGGTTACCGCAATATTCTTCAAATAAGTGATTTTCAAACTCACCTCCATGGTCGCTCCTAATTGACACTATGTTTGTATTTAACTTATTTTGGGAAAGCTTAGCAAACTTTTCAAAAGCGGCGAATGTATCACTTTTACTTACTAAGAAGATGGTCCAACAAAACCTAGAAAATTTGTCTACTATTACGAACCCGTAATAGTTTCCTCCTAGACTTTTGATCCTAGACGGCCCAAACAAGTCCATGTGTAGAAGTTCAAGAGGTCTCGTTGTTGAAATTATCTTTTTGGATTTAAATGAGATCCTCGTTTGCTTCCCTTTTTAACAAGCATCACAAAGGTGATCCTTGGTGAACTTTATTTTGGGAAGTCCTAAGACTAGGTCTTTTGAGACTACCTTATTGAGTAAATCAAAATTAACATGCGCTAAACGCCTATGCCATAGCCATGAGTCTTCACTCATAGTTATGAGGCATTTTTCGCTTGTTAATGATACTTCATTTAAGTCAAGCATATATACGTTGTTTACTCTAAAACCATTAAACATATTCTTCTTATAATTTTCATGCACAATTTTGCAACAATCTTTTGAAAAAGATACATTGTATCCTTTGTCGCACAATTGGCTAATGCTAAGCAGGTTATGTTTAAGGTTTTCGACAAGCAACACGTTGGAAATCATAGTAGAGGCGGGATTACCTACACTACCTTTACCTAGTATTGCTCCGCGGTTGTTATCACCATAAGTTACGTACCCTTTCTTCTTAGCCACAAAGTCTATGAATAAGGATATGTCTCCAGACATGTGTTTTGAGCACCCACTGTCGAGAACCCATCTTCTCTCGGTGGTCTCGACACATTTCACCTATCAAAACATAATTAGCACAAGGAGGTACCCAATGGCATATTGGGTCCTAATAGGTTAGTGACAAAATGGTTGCGTTTGGGCAACCATTGGTAGATGCCTTTAGGAACAAGAAATCTCCTAAACCGGCATTTACCAATGGAGTGGCCTTTCTTGCAACAATATAAGCATACAAAATCGACTTTAGAGTCACTTTCACTTGCTCGATCCCTAATTACATATGCATATTTTTGGTATGGGTTAATCATACTTTTTCTAAAATCTTTTTTATCAATAGCAAATGTAACTTTAGGCTCAAGTGCCTTGTTTAATTTGGCCTTGAGGTTTCTAACCTCACCTTGCCAAATATGACAAGTATCACACCCGAAGTTAAAAGGATTTCTATTGTCCTTACAATCCGATTCATTGCCTTTCACAATGGAAGCCTTAAGGTCCTCTAATTTCTTTTCGGACTCTTTAACTTTGTGCTCTAAATACGTAAAAAAATTCTTATTAGAGGCAAGTTTCTTGAAGGCTTCAACTGCTTCATTATGTAAGGCATTAAATGCGGTTTGTAATTCTGAATGCGACATATTTGAGGACTTATCATATTTAGAGTGACGTACCTGTTTTTTCCTTTTTTTTTCTGATTGGCGGAGAGGCATAGATTCACGGACTCTTCTTCATCACTAGAGCTTTCATCAGAGGAGGAAGAGTCGCTGTCACTTTCCCACGCTATGTACGCTCTCCTAGGCTTTGATGATTTCTTGTGTGACTTTGATGATTCCTTGTCCTTTCCCTTTTTGTTCATCGGACAGTCCGGTTTGTAGTGATCGGGCTTTCCACACTTGTAGCACGTCCCTCTAGTCTTTTTACCTTTTGAGTCATCATCCTTGGAGTACCTCGATTGTTTCTGGAAGTTTACCAAGTTCTTCTTGGAATGTTGGATGTCGTTCTTTCTCACGTAACGGTTATACCGTTTGACAAACAACCTCATATCTTTGCTCTTATCCTCTTCTTCTTTGTCGCTTGAGGAATAATCACTTTGCTCTTTTGCTTGAGACTTCGAGGAGGAAGTCTTGAGAGCTATTGATTTCTTTTCACTCACCTTCGTTTTGTCTTTCTTTTCCATCTTTTCGTGTTGGTCTAGGCTCAAGAGTACCTGTTCATGCTCTTGTAGTTTGCCAAACAATGTTGTTAAGTCTAATAAGGTAAGATCATGTGCTTCTTTGATGGCGGTCACTTTAGGCTGCCATTCCCTGTTAAGACATCTTAAGATCTTATTAGTAGCAATATCATTGGAAACAGGCCTACCTAATGAATGTAAACGATTGATGAGATGAGTAAATCTCTTTTGCATGTCAGCAATGGTTTCCCCTTGCTCCATGAAAAAGAGATCAAACTCTTATGTTAATGTATTGATTCTAGCCAACTTAACATCGTTTGTCCCCTCATGGGCTATTTGTAGTGAATCCCACATGACCTTAGCGGTAGGACAATGGGATACACGATAGTATTCATCTACACCTAATGAGGAGATTAAGATGTTTTTAGATTTCCAATCATAATTGTATTTTTTCTCATCGTCATCGGTCCATTGTGCTTCAGGCTTTGGCACAACTACGTTATCCGCATTGGTCATAGTAATTTCTATTGGTCCATTAAGGATAACGTTCCATATTTTTCTGTTTATGGAGTTTATATGCACACGTATACAGTCTTTCCAATAACTATAATTTTCACCGTTGAAAACGGGAGCCCTATTGTACGCCCATTTTGGTTCGTTAGCCATTTTCTATCTACGTTGTATTTGAAGCACCGAATAACCAGAGCTCTGGATACCACTTGTTAGACTATGGCACGGATCTAGAAGGGGGGTTGAATAGATCCCTGATTTAAAATTTGAGTCGGCACTACTAATTTAAAATTGGTTTTAAAAATGTTTTAAGTGCGGAAGCGACTGAGGAAAATATAGTCTAAAACGAACGGTTATTGGAAAACCGGATATACATAAGCCTTTGGATTAATGACAATTTGGAAAAATAGAATCACAACACTAACTCCACTTATCAATTATTTACTTCAGTTGTAAGGATTCCTAGTTCCAATGATTCAAAAATCAAACCAAAACTAGATACACAAGTAAGATAATTTTGGTTCAAGCAATATGTCAAACACTTGGTGTGCAAAAACACTCCAAGTGATATTTATGTTGAGTAAGTGATTCCAACCAGCCTAGTACAATGTCTTGTTGTACTTTGGAGTCAAAAACAGAGTTTTAACCTCTTACACAATTGATATCACCATTTTGACAATAGAGCTTATACAAAAATCACTTATTTTGAGCTATAACGTAAATGCTGAAAATAGAGAAGACAAGTATTTGGTGAGGCAGTTCCCCCGTCGTCCTCGCTTCGGCGTACGTCTGCCCTCAATTCTAAAATTAGAATTGAGATAGATTTTATAGATATCACCTGTTGAATGTAACAGTTTATACAAGGATTGAGCAGCAAATATACAACAGAAATCTCAATGTGTTGAAAGTTGCCTTCACTCCTTGCCCGTTGATTCAAGATGAATCAAGTTCTCCAATTTGTGTTGATGGACCTTCGACTCCAGCCACCTTATTGAATAACACGTTGTTGTTCAAACCTTTGGCTCCGGCTGATCTCAACAGCACTAAATCGACCCCGAGATCTTCCCTTCAAAATCACTGAATCTGGTACTAGACTTGTGAAGAACACCTCTTCACAATCACCTTCGCTCGATTGACCTTTGATGAAGAATCTCGTCCAAAAACCCCCAAAATTCAAACCAATCTTGGAGGGTAAAAACCCAATGGTTTTATTCAAGAAAGAACGTGTCACAATCTTCAACCCGAGCTTGATTCTCCAATCTAAGCCTCGAACCTTATCACCTTGAATCTCTCACAAATGCATTTCTAAAATGATTGTGTGTAATTGAAATGTTGTGAGATGTTGAAGATGAAGATGATGAATCTTGGGCACCTATTTCACTCTTTCTTGTTTTTGAACACATGAATCAAAAGAATATCAAATGTTAAAAGACACAAGTGGTTAAACAAGTATATATAGTGCCAACATAATTCTAGACATAACAGTATTTCAAATATAAGAGGGAAGCATTTTAAAACAGATTTTCCGCGCGAACGGTCGACCATAACAGGTCTGTGCGTCGACGCATGGCCTGTGTTGTTTTGGAAATCTGGAAAATTCATCAGTGTGCATCGACCATACAGTCGGCATGCGCTGACCCGTTGAAATCTATTTCCATTATGCGCCGACCCTATGGTCGACTCATGCCTTTACACGCTGACCCGTTGGAAAGTTATTCCTTCATGCGCCGACCCTATGGTCGACGCATTGCCTTGTGCGCTGACTAGTGCAGAATTGTTCTGATGCATGCGCCGACCCTACGGTCGACTCATGCCCTGCAAACCTGCAAAAATTCATCAGTTTGAGGTCTTTCATGCCTTTGGTCATGATTGCATTTTATCTACACATAGTATATTCATTTCAGAAGTTTTTAAGACAAGCGTAAAAGGATATGGTGGGTGATACGTTGCATCTGGTTTAGTAGATCTGGAGTTCATAATTTCCAATCTATCTAGGGATTTTGTCATCATCGAAACCTGCATTAACCAATGTCTTGCAGACTTGTGTGATATGTGGTGATTTGCCTCCGCACAGGAGTGATGGTTCAGGAAACCACAAGCTTTTGGAGTGACAGTCACTCGCTTTTCGTCTTTTGGGCCTGGAGTCACACGATTTGTTTTTCATCGTCATTTTTTATTTCCCTATTTTTTCCTGGACTGGATCTTTTGAGCGTCCTTTGATTTCAAAGTCCAGCGGGATGCCCTAATTTTTGCCTAAGTCGCTTGTTCGCAAGGTTCGACTTAGCGGGCTTCTTCTTTTTCTTTTTTCTTTCTTTTTCTTTTTTGAACAAATTGTGTGACACTGGCTTGTTTGACTTGTTAAAGGGATCGTGACTATTTCACTCCTTGGTCGGTGATGAATAACCATTGCGGTTTTTTAGGTACGACCTATACAGGTGTAATTTATCCTCTAACAGAAACACTCCTTGTGCAATTTCGACACTCGGTCAAATTAGCTAACATCTACCCTACCCCAGGTTAAGATTGAGGGTTTTTTCGTTTTCAGAAAGAAACTCCTACTACTAGGTTCAAAGGGGTTGACAAGGGATTATCCTCCTTATATCTCCGGTGTGTAGGAATTTGAAACAATTTGCGTACATCATAAACAGGTTTTATTCAAAAGCATACAACCGGAAGCTTGTGCATCTTTCAATTTCGTCATCCTCCCTGGATTCCACTTAAACAAACGTTTGAAATAAATGAAAGCAATAGAGTGAACACGAATGGATTTAATCAAAACATGCATATTTATTTCATGATCAATATCAATGGAAAACAACAAGTTTTACAAACGAAATTTGCATATAGACAGGAAAGAAACTACAAATGCAAAGACATAACAGGACAAAATGAAAATTGCCAGCTTCCAAGAACGGGGCTTTCACACTGATTTGTTGCTAAGGATGTTGTAACACCCCACTTCCCGAAGTTAAAATAAAATACGATTAATCCAAATAAACATCAGAGTCTCCCCTCAACAAGTGGAATATCACATCACATAATCCATAATACTTTTCATTAGAAGGTTTTCAAAACAAAGCAACAGAAATAATCCTTAATTCATCATTCTCGGCCATCCGCCGAATTACATAAAAAGAGATTCATTAAATTTTTCACCAACATGATACGTCACAGGAAATAAAACAAGTTCAACATAAAAACAAATAAACTCCCAAGTCCCGTGCTACGTATCAGAGCATCTTAAGACTCAACTCGTACACCATTATCCAAGCTAGCTAAGTACCTGGATTATCTGCACTTCCGAAGAAGCACAGACCACAACAACAACAACAAAGGGGTGAGAAAACATGATCAAGATTATCGGTAATACAGTACATGAAATAAAGTTAGTAATCATATAACTCATCACCCAACATTCATCAAACACGACCTACTGTCCAACATCAACACAACACAGCATAATGCAATTATGCAACTCAACACCATGCATGCGGTACCGACTCATTGGTTCATTCAATCGAACCCTGGATAGATCACATACACTCGTCCTTGGCCATGATCTATCCCCACCATTCTCCGCAATGAAGTACAGATGAATCACATACACTCCTCTTGAGCAATGATTCGTCCCGCCAACACCATGATATGCATAACACCAAATGCACAACAAATAAACTCAAGCACACAAGGTGCACACGATCCCCTGATCACATCATCATACATCATACATATATATTGTTCATAAATTAATAATTTTAATTAAAGCCACATGATCCCCCTGATCCCATCACCATACCTCATACTGTCGCTACTGCGAAAATGGGCGCCGGCTATGACAGAAGAGTCGCCACCGTGCGTTATTTATCCCACAAGAGGGAAAGGAAACGCTCAGAGTAAACCTAACGCAAAGAGAGAAAGGAATGGTCATCGCAACCAAATCCTGGATTCGGGAGTCGGTTACGCAAGGGGAAGGTATTAGCACCCCTCACGTCCGTCGTACTCGACGGGATCCACGCTTGTTTTCTATCTAAGGGTATGTTATTCTATCTACTCTATAGGTCTGGGTTAAAAAAGAAAGAAAATGACTCGGCAAAGTATTGCACTTTATGCCTACGTATTCCCGTCTGGAACGAGAAATCAGAGTCAACGTAGTTCGCCTACCTACAGGAAAGGAGGGGAAGGTTGCTCGCTAGGATATCGTATCCTATGCCTACGTACTTTCATACAGCATGAAAGATCAAAGCAAACGTAGTTCGGGCTACGGAAGACACAAGTTTGTCTGACAGTTTTTTATCTCCTTAAGAAAGGGTTTTCCTGATTAAGGGTCCAAGAGGACAAAAACAGAGTTTGAATGTTTGTTTGATTTTTTTACGAAAGAACTGTTTTTTAGTCTGTTTGCAACTTGTACTGCACTAAAGACTTGTGATCTGAGAGTGACTACGTCGCATGTCACCATAAGGGTACCATACTAAGCAGCCAGATTACTGAAGAGTGACCCTCCATCAACCTTTTCTCAAATAGCTTAAGGCTCGTAACGTACAGCATGCGTTATCCTTATTACTGTGTTTTAGAATTGTTTTGAGATGAGAAGAGAAAGACGCTCTAAAAAGCTATGGTCGAAAGGGGAATCTACCTATAGTTATCATGCATGGGTCAAAACCTAATGTCTGTCATAATTTCCTCTTGCACAGAGGAAATCAGAGATCCTAGGGGATGAACAGCAAAAGACAGCAAGCAATTACAATAAACAGTAAACAGTAAACATGCATGCTATGCAGCAATACCAGAGAGGCAAGAGAGAAAACAATAGGAAAGAGGATATAAGCTCCACCTCAAACCTAGAGGTAATCCATACAAGCAAACAGACAATACAGAGAAAAACAAAAGACACAGAGGAGGCAGCCCAAGCAGCAGTACCAAACTCCTACAGCAAACAGCAACAGCAAGCTCTAAACAGCAAAGTTGGATAGGCAGCAAAGTTGACAGCAAAGACTTCATCTTCAAGCAAGCTTCATCAAGCACACTCCTAGAGGAGGATTAAACATCAAGATCAAGTTATAATGTTAAGGAACTTAATGACAACTAAAGGAAATCACTAAGAACTCAACATTGCAAATGAAAGGTATCCTCAAAGTTCTACTCACTTGGGCATACCACTCATCCCTCCTAAGGAGAGATGGAGCTTCCCAAGAAGGACTTTATGTCATTGGATGGAATATAGGCAAACAATGTGTTGCACCCTAAAATTTGCCCAACCTTTTCTAACCTAGGGTTATGTTTCAATTGCATAATCATTTGCATTGGCATCATGTACATAGTGTATTCATCTGCATTGCATAGCATAAGCAAGCTATTTTAATCAGGGGATCAAGTGCTATTCTTATCTCAAGAGGCATATTCAAGGGTTTCATTCATATTCAAGACTACTCAGGTCATCAGGGAAGAATTTGAGCTTTGAAGAGTTGACAGGTTGATCAGTGAGTTCTCCCCTATCTTGAGGTTATTTGGGGATCATCAGAGGAAGTGTGAGCCAGGAGCCAAGAGCATGAGGTGTGTATGGATGTTATGAAGAGCCTAGAGGATCATTTTTTAGGAGTAACCAGGTCATTGGAATGATTGCAAGAGCCTCAGTTGGAGTCAGTCAACTAGGGTTTTATCTGGGTCAACACTAGGTCAATCCTAGGTCAAAGACTTGTTTTGAAAGGCATCAAGGATCATTTGAAGAATGTGGGATTCATTATTTGCTATATGGATATGGATATGGTGTTGTTCCAAAGAAAAATCAGAAGGAGTCAAGGAGAAGTGGAGTTACCAAATTAGGGTTTCAGTGTAAAATCCCCTGATTTAGGTCAAACTTCAAAGCAGTGTAACTCAAGATGCGAGCTTCATGTGAATTTCTGGTCCACATGAAACTTGTAGAGTATCTTCATAGATTTAATTTTAGTGGTGTAAGTCATCAAGATGATTTATGGAACTCAAGTTATAGCTTTTGCAAGTTACAGGTCATCTGAGGGCACTGAAATTTGTCTGTGAAAGTTGTCTGTCTTCCAAGCAACCTTTGACCTTCAAGGAGATTTCAAATGGATTTCTGGACAACATGAGAGTTGTTCCTCATTGTCTTAGCTTTCTAGAAAGGTATGTTATGCCTTCATATGATTTGTGGAACTCCACTTATGTCTTTGGCAAGCAAAGGGTATTTTGGTCATTTGAGAATTACAGGTCATTCTTAGCCTATGCCTAAAACTCATACAAGGAAGCTTCAAATGAAAAACTTCACAACATCAAAGTTGCTCAAAATGGAATTTTAAGTCTAGAAAAGAGGTCATGGAAGTTTGGAGATGCATAGAACTCAGATTGATAAAAGTTGGTGAAAAATGACTTAAAAATGGCATATAACTTGAAAAATTTCAAATGGAAAATTGGTTTGGGCAATCTATAAATCTAAAATGGGTCATGTAATATACCAAATTGATTCTAAACAACATTTTAAAGACAATGGTTTAGACACATTTTTTATTTGAGGCCTAAAAATGGGAGTTGCTTTGTAATGTTCTTACTTGCATAATAAGGTAACTTTGGAAAACTCAACATAAGGCAAGGATCAGCTGATTTTTCACACATACACTCCCAATAACTCATATGAGGAGATTGTCAAATGGAATTAAAGGGCTGTAAGGGCAATTGAAGAATGGTATGAGATGAATGCATAATGTCACTACATGAGAAATTCCATACATTTCTAGTTCATTCCAGAAGATTCTAGGGCCTTCTAAATGATTCTATATATTGGGAAGAGTATGCTGAGATAGAGGGTTGGCAAGGTTGGTGAAGAGAGTGAGAGGAGAGAGAGGTATTCAAGGAAAGCTTCTATTGCAAGCAAGGCTCGAATCTTCTTCTACAAGCACTCATCATCAGAATTGTTGCAAACAGAAGAGAGATCACCATTAGAGGACCATTGTGAAGAGGATTCAAGCACTGAAACAAGCTGATTCCACCTCTGCCATAGCTACCTAGCAGGTTGGTGAATTCTCCTCTATCTCCTTATTTATGTGTTATTAGTTAGAAAGAATAGGTTAGAACTGTTAGGGTTGATTAGATGATTGAATTCAGAAAGTTTGAGTGAGTTTCATGAGGTTTGCATACATGATGTTGAATTTTTGATGATCAAGAATAGTCTAGTTAGCAGGTTGTAATGCACGTGTTATAGCTTGTTGAAACCAGGGTGATGTCTTGAACATGTTAGTACCATTAGGATCGAGTTTCATAAAGATTGATCACAGTGAAAACAAGTGGTACCCGATACTTCATGCCATCGTGTTTAAGATTCTAGGAAGTTCTAATGAAAACCAAGGCCATAGTTGGATTACTGGGAAGAAATGACACATTTTCGGTTTTTAAAGTTTTTGTTTTCATTAAGAGATGAGAGAGCACGAGAGGTCTGAAGGTTATTGCATGGAGTTGTAATTCTGGAAACCCTAGGTTCATTTGGGGACGATGACCCCTGATCGTTGGATCCTTCCAAGTCAATTGACTTGTTAACCTAATCTAACGGCCCCAATTCAAACTTAAGAAGCGGAGGGAAAGTCCAAAGTGAAACGCGGCGTATCACTAAAGACTCAACCCTGGGCCTGGCACAGTCTTTCTATCCACACATCCCCTTGTGAGCCCAACCAAAATAGCACGTGAAAAATTACTTAATGCACCCGCACGCGTTTTCTTTTTTTCTTTTTATTTTCAATTAGATTCTGATGATAATGGGCCCTGCGCCAATTACTTTCAACACCTCCCACTCCTGGCCCATCTAGAAGTATAACTGAGCGCATATGCTGAATACACCCCCTCCCCATTTCCTTTTAATTCTTTGATTTTATTTTCTTTAATTTTCTTGCATCTTTAAAAAATCATATTAAATCAGAAAATTGATATTTTTCATTTCTTATTTTTGCATTAGGTTCATACTTCTGTGTAAAAAATTAATAAAAATAAAAATGCCATTTTATTTTTTAGTTTGATATTTTTAGGATATTTTTCATTTAAATAGCTTTTTTAGATGATTTAGTTGATACCCCATTTTGTTGATTTTAGTTCAATTAGCTCCCCTTAGATTTAGGGTCCATTCTTTTTAGGGTGATTAACTTAGGACTTTAGCTTCCTCATAGGATTTAATTCATAATTTTAAGATTAGTTTTTAGATGGTTTGGTTAGGTGAGATTAGAGTGATTAAAATTAGGGTTTAGGTTTAACATAGGTGAAGTAAATCATTTCTTTTAGGAGTTTTAGTTTGATTTTGGGTATGGGACTATAGGGGTATTATGGGTAGGTGTAATGGACCTTTGTGGATAAATATTAGATTTTTCCCTGTGACTTTAGTATTTTCAGAGTATTTTCTGAATGGACTGTTTGTGTGGCATGTTTTGTGTTGATTGTCTATCTTGTGGGGTTTATCTTTGGGGTATTTTTGTGGGGCTTGGTTTGCTTTGAAGACCTTGTTGAAGGAGCATGATGAAGGATAAGATTGAAGATCAAGACCCAGAGGTTGGAGCTTGCAAGGATGCATGGATTGAAGGCCTGGTTTAGGAGCTTGCTCTCTTTCTGTGAGGTTTGAGACCCTGGAGTCTGAGGGAAGTTCATGGTACTTTCCTGAGGAAGGCACTATGGATGTCTTTCATTCTTTCTTATCACCTCTTTCTTAAGTATCCAAAGATGTTGGAGCCTTCATGTGAGTTTAGTTTCTCCTGAGGAGGAATGTAAACTGATCACAGTTGTTGAGCCACATGGGATATGATTCCTAAGTGGAAGCCTCCTAGTGCTTTCCTGAGGAAGGCACTATGGGTCTGTTCACTTAGTTCCCTTAGTTCATATAGGCTTTCTCAAGTATCCAATGATGTTGGAGCCTTCATGTGAGTTTAGTTTCTCCTGAGGAGGAATGTAAACTGATCACAGTTGTTGAGCCACATGGGATATGATTCCTAAGTGGAAGCCTCCTAGTACTTTCCTGAGGGAGGCACTATGGGTCTGTTCACTTAGTTCCCTTAGTTCATATAGGCTTTCTTAAGTATCCAAATATGTTGGAGCCTTCATGTGAGTTTAGTTTCTCCTGAGGAGGAATGTAAACTAATCACAGTTGTTGAGCCGCATGGGATATGATTCCTAAGTAGGAGCCTCCTGGTACTTTCCTGAGGAAGGCACCATGAGTCTGCCTACTTAGCTCCCTTTCTTTGGTAAGCTTGTCTTGAAGCTTGAAGACTGGGATTGATTTCTATTGTGTGGAGGTTTTGCATAGGGCTTTGCTTAGGGCTTTTGATTAGGGTTTTGCTTTAAGGCTTTGCTTAGAGATTTGATTTGGGGCTTTGTGCAGGGGTCTGTTTATGGAATGAGAGTTTGCTAGGCTGGTTAGCCTTCTCTTTGTGTTGATTGACTTGTGTGGTGTTGTGCTGCATTAGACTTAGGGTTTCATCTAGATATTTCTGAGATAAGTGCATCTTAGAAGTAGGCTCTATGTGCATGAGAAGTTGAGGTGGTCCTCCTTCTGCTTGTTTGTTATTGAGTGGCTTTGCTTGCTGGTATTTGGTAGAGCTGAGCTCCCTTGCCTCTGTGGTGTGTGGCCCTTGTGCCTTGCTTGGTTGTTGCATTCATGCATATTTCCAGTATTTCTTTACTTTGCAGTGATTCCTGTTTGTTGTTTAGTTATGTTGCCATGATCCCTTAGAAGCTCTAACTTCTCTGCTGTGGAGGAGTTATGATAGACATTAGGTTGGTTAACCAAGCATGATAACATTAGGTAGATTCCCCTTTTCAACCATAGTTTTAGGGTGTCTCTTTCCTTTCTCAAAACAACAGAAAAACACTTAATAAAGGATAAAACAAAAGTGAATTCATTTCTTCCGTCAAAAGACTTGAACAAACATCAAAACATTTTGTCCTCCTGGACTGTGAAAACCCTTGGTTAAGGTGTATTTTCCCATAAAAAACACTTGAACAACTTGTGTCGTGCGTAGTCGAACTACGTTTGCTCTGATCTTCCATGCCGTGTGGAAGTACGTAGGCACAGGACGCTATGTCCTGGCGAGCAACCTTCCCCCCGTCTAGACGTAGGTAGTCGAACTACGTTGACTCTGACTTTCCCATTGCACGAGGGAGTATGTAGGCCCAGAACAGCGTATGTTCTGTCGAGTCCTGTCCTTTTCTTTTCTTTTCAGACTAGCCAGTAGCGTAGATAGATAAACACACCCTTTTCCTTATAAAACACCAAGCGTGGATCCCGTCGAGTACGACGGACGTGAGGGGTGCTAATACCTTCCCCTTGCATAACCGACTCCCGAATCCAGGTTTTGGTTGCGATGACCATACCTTTCCCGTTTTTTGCGAGGTTTACTTCGAGCGTTTCTTTTCCCTCCGTTGGGATAAATAACGCACGGTGGCGACTCTTCTGTCAGCCGGCGCCGATTTTCGCAGTAGCGACACAATGCACTCCATGTTTGAAGAAAGAATCAAAACTAGGTCTAAGGCACTTCCTAAAACCCTAATTTCTTAAGCTCCTAAAAAAAACTCCACAAGAGGAAAAGCCTTCAACTCCAAGCTTCAATATTCAATCCCAAGCATCTTCAATGAATCCAAAAGCTCCACCAAAAAGAACTCAAGCTTAAACCAGCTCCAAGGCAGCCAACCAAACCAAACAAAACAAAGCACTCAAGAGAGGAATCCACAAACACAAGCCAATTGCAAAATACAACTAAAATAGAAAATGAAGTTGAAAAATCTAATAAAATTCCTAGGGGAACATATATGTTTGAACAACCTAGTGTAAAAAGATTGAAGCCTAAATCAACTTCTAAGTTATCTAAACAATTCCTACATTGAGATAGGTCAAGAGAATCCACAAGTTAGGGAGGGTCCTAATCTCAATACCTAATACAGAACCTAATGTTGTTCTAAAAATCCACCAAAAATTCTAAGGGAACATACATGTCTACCCTAACATATACTAAAAAATCAAAGCCAAACTCAAAACCAATTGGAAGAAAAAAATTCCACAAAACAGATGGTCAATTATGCCAAATTAAAAGAAATAACAAAAATAATAAAAATCATATTAAATTGAAAAATGCATGAAATTACCTTTTGTTAATCCAAGAAAATCACAAATTCCATAAGGATCATGAGGATATTTTTAAAATAATTTTTGGATCAAAATTGGAATTAATATGATTTCTGGAATCAACAAACAATTAAAATAAAACAAAATGAAATAAAAACAAATAAAAGCTGAAATAAAACATGAGCCATAGGATCAGGAGACTGGTCAAGCAATCCAAGCGCGCTGGTGATGCCACGCAATTTAATGAAACTCTGCGTTTTGGCTTCAGAAATTTCAAAACAAACTTTAAGTCGTGGCCATCAGATCCAAGTTGTGGTCAAAGGTCCAAGTTCAATCCAACGACAATGAGGTTATCTTCTTCATTTTTCAAATCATCTGAGTAGAGACACAGGGCGGTGGTGCGTGGTGGCCGGAGAAGACTCCGGTTGTCTTCTCCGATGAGGGTCCAGGTTCAGGCAACCAAAAATAACAAACTATATACCAAATCAACTCAGTTTTTCACGTACATTCCAAATCTCCACTCAAAATCATCCAATTCTTAACAAGTAAGCAAACACGAATCAAAGTTCAGAAATGGCATCATCCACAACTCTCATTAAACTTGAAATTAATGGTATAGATTTCTTCATCTTATTGCGTACATCAACCTGATCTAAACAACTAGCATTGAAACCTTATGAATCAAGAGATTCAAGTCCAAACATATCTTACATGTCATCTTTAATCATCACCAATTGAGTTCAAATCAAGCCTAAAACGATCTATGTCATGTGTAGATCCTAACCACAATTCTAAATCTAATCATCTCATGCTAAATCATGCTGAATTTTGAGAAATGCAAACCTGGTATAGATCTTGAAACAGAGGTACTTAGAGCTCGTGGCTTGCTTCCAAATGCTCCAGATAGCTTCAATGATCCACAAGGAAGAGATTGCACACCTCAATTTGGCTTGAATTGGCTCCAAACTCAGAATCCGATTTCAAGTTGCAGCTGTGAAATTTCAATTGCTCTTTCTGGTTCTAGCGCGAAATGAAGCACAAACTTGATCTGAACTCACTCTAATGAATATATAGAATCATTTCATGGGCTTTTGGATCCAAATTGAAGCCCAAAACAGTGGTTTGCATTTTCTGGTTTTTTCATCCAAAAGCAATGTATCAGTCGTGTATTGCAAGCTTTGCATTAGTTCTAGAAGTTTCTCACACCTTGCACATGTCATTTAGAAGGAGTTTGGATGGAGAAATTGGCCTGAATTGCCTTGTGTATGATTTTGCATATGTAACTTACAAGTGAAGTAACCATATGCTATCTCTCAAAACTTGAACTAAACTCAAAATTCTGTTAAAACCAAAGTGTTTGAAATGTGATTTCCAATCAGAAAATGCACCCATTTTCTTGGTTTGAGGCATCTAGCACAAAAATGCATTTTTCCCTCCTTTTCCATATTTGAGATTTCTTCCTTTTCAAGCCATTTCAAGTGACTTTTTGATATGAGCCAAACCAAACTCTCATGACCACTTGGTTTCACTCAAAACATCATTTTAAGCAAGTTCTATGTTGAACAAATTTCCATTTGAAGCTTGCAAGTTGGAGATTTTGGCCTATGATTGAAAATGACCTATAATCTCACTTTCCCAAAATACCCCTGACTTGTAAACCTCATAACTTGAGTTCTACAAATCCGATGGAGGACTACTAGTACAATTTAGAAATCTAAGATCATGAGGAACAACTTTGATATTGACCAAAAGTTCAGGTGAAACATCCTTATAGGTCAAAAATAGCCTTGAAGTCAGATGATTTTCACAGACAAATTCAGTGGCATCTGAGGACTTGTAACTTGTCTGGACCATAACTTGAGTTCTATAAATCCAATGGAGGACTTCTAGTACTCAAATTAAGGGTATTGAGATGCTCTACAAGTTTCATGTTGGCCAAAGATCCATTTGAAACTTGTATCTTGACTTATGTGGCCTTGAAGTTAGGCACTAAATAGGGTAATTTGCACTGAAACCCTAATTTAGCAACTTCCCACATTCTTGATTCTTCTTGATTTGATCTTGGCACAACACCACAAATATCTTATCACATCATTTCATGAACTCCATAACCTCAAAGTAGGCTTTGATACTCTTCAATTGCATAATTGACCTAGGGTTGATCCAGATGAAACCCTAATTGTCTGCACTTCAATTGTGGCTCTTGCATTTGACACAATGGCTTGATTTAGCTCCAACATGGCCCTCTAGGCCCTCCATGAGCTATATACACATCTCATATTCACACCTCATGCTTCACATCCCATTGATGGTCCTCATCTGATCAAGACCTCCCACTACCTCCTGATGACTTGGATGACTTCTCATTTCTTGCTAGGCTTCTCTTGATAATAGTCACACTTGATCCCCTGTTGGATGAATGATATACCATGATATGAAAATGATAGAACTGTGCAAATGATAATGTAATGAAACATAAACCAGGTAAAAGATGTTGAGCAAATTTTGGGGTGCAACACATACATATCTCACATCTCAATCTACTTGTTTTAATTAAGTTCAATCACTACATAATTTCACCTCTTAATGTCAAGTCTACACTCTTCACCACTAATCACCATATCTATACTGGTCACAACTCAAGGAGTACTACAAAACAACAGAACCACCCTCACCGTACATAATCACAACTTGTTGTCATGCTCGCTGGCTTATTCGCTTAACGAAGCCCTAGCGAACGCTCGCTAGCTGCTCGCCTAGCGAACTCCCTAGCGAAGGCAGACAGTGGCTACTGGAAGCCTTCGCTACTCATCTCTCCTAGCGAAGTCATAGCGAATGCTCGCTACTAGCTCGCCTAGCGAACTACCTAGAGAATCGCTCGCTAGCTACTCGCTTCGCGAGTTCTGCGATCTCTCAAAACCCTCACAGTCCAGAACTGTTATCTTGCTCAAATCCAAGCCTATCACTCTACTTCTATCTTCAGTCCTATCAATACTACAAACCAATAAACACTACTCCATCATTTCCTAACAATTTTAACTCCATAACCCACACCTATGTTCATCATCAGAACTACAGAAGTTACTCAGAACCTCACCAATCTCCCAACAACACATACCCCAAGGTCATCAATGGCAGACATGCTCATAAACACATCAATACACATTCAATTCATCATAACAACAATAACAATCAACAACATTTCAATATATCATTCATATTCACCAAACTCCTACGGGGTTAAGGAATCCCCTCTACCCTGTTCATGCAATTTACCAATTTTAACCCGTTTCTCCCCCCTTACCTCGATTAATATTCCGATTGACGAAGAACCTTCAAGAATTGCTAGCCCTAGCCTTCTTCTCTTCCTCTTGTTCTTCCCCTTTGCTCTTCTCTCTAAAACTGACTTCTACCGTGTTCTAATCTTCCTTTTCCCCAAACTCTTCTAATACCCCTTAAATTCTTATTTTATTTAATTAATCTAATAACAATAATACTAACAATGATAATGCAAATAATAATAATAATAATAATAATAATAATAATAATAATAATAATAATATTACTAATTATTAGATTATCATCATTATTAATTATATTATATTATTATTAAACTCTATATTTTATTAAATAATTCCTATAACTCAATGACACCCACCCACGCGCTCAGATACACTCCCCCACAAAGGACACACCAAAATAAAATAAAATAACGCCAAAAGACTAAATGATTAAAATGGGTGTTACAACTCTCCCCCACTTTAATTATTTTCGTCCTCAAAAATTACCTGATGGAAACAATTCCGGATACGCTTCCCGCATCCTGCTTTCCAATTCCCAGGTCACACTGCCTCCTGCAGCACCTCCCCAAACCACTTTCACTAAAGATATCTCCTTTCCACGGAGTTGTTTCATTTTACGATCTTCGATCCTCAACGGCATCGTCTCAACAGTAAGATTCTCACGGACTTGAACTTCATCTCTCGGAATCACATGAGATGGGTCCGAGACATACTTCCGAAGTTGCGATACATGAAACACATCATGCAAATTCGAAAGCTCAGGCGGTAACGCCACTCTATAACCTATAGCACCAACTCTCTACAAAATCTGATACGGTCTAATAAACTTAGGATCCAGCTTCTTGGATTTCAACGCACGACCCACACCAGTCATCGGGTTAACTCTTAGAAACACATGATCACCTTCACTGAATTCTAGTTCCTTCCTTCGGTTATCATGGTAACTTTTATGCCTACTCTGAGACGCTTTCATTTTCTCACGAATCATCTGAATGGTCTCAGTAGTCTGCTGCACAATTTCTGGTCTCAATACCACATTCTCACCGGTTTCATACCAACACAGAGGAGTTCTGCACCTCCTACCGTATAAAGCCTCAAACGGTGTCATTCTGATGCTAGAATGGTAACTATTGTTATACGTGAACTCTATCAACAGTAAATGAGTATCCCACGCACCACCCTTTTCCAACACACAAGCTCTCAGCAAATCTTCCAACGACTGAATAGTCCTCTCTGACTGACCATCAGTTTGCGGATGGTAAGTTGAACTCAACTTCAACTTAGTACCCAAAGCTTCTTGCAAACTCTTCCAAAATTCTGAAGTAAACCTCGGATCTCTATTCGACACTATACTCGACGGAACACCATGTAGCTTCACAATTACCCGAATATAAATCTCTGCCAGCTTCACCAACAAAAAACTGATATTAATCGGCACGAAATGTGGCGACTTCTTCAGCCGATCCACAATTACCCAAAAAGCATCAAATCCTCTCGCCGTGTTCGGCAAGCCCGTAACAAAATCCATAGTGATACAATCCCATTTCCAAACCGGAACTTCTAGCGGTTGCATAAATCCGGAAGGGCTCTGATGTTCCACCTTCGACTTCTGACATGTCAAACAGGCATAAACAAATTGAGCTATATCTCTTTTCATACGGGACCACCAAAATAACTTCCTTAAATCATGGTACATCTTTGTAGCTCCCGGATGGATACTCAGGCTACTACGATGTCCTTCACTCAAAATTGACTTCTTCAGTTCGTCATTATCCGGCACACAATTCATGCCTCTGTATCTCAACACACCTGTACTATCCAACTTAAAATCACTATCGGAGTCACTTCCCACTCCAGGCATCAAATCCACTAACTTCACGTCTAGCTTTTGGCTTTCCTTAATCAAATCCAAGAAATCATTATTCACCTGCAACTTGCCCAACATCACACCATCGACCGTAGTCTCACAAACCATGCTCAGATCTCTGAACTGCTCAATTAGTTCCATCTCTTTCACCATTAAAGCCGACATATGAACTACTTTTCTGCTCAAGGCATCTGCTACTACATTCGCCTTTCCTGGATGATAACTCAAGTTGAAATCATAATCTTTCAAGAATTCCAACCATCTTCTCTGTCTCATATTTAGCTCTTTCTGATCGAACAGATATTTCAGACTCTTATGGTCACTAAACACCTCAAACCTCGAACCATACAAATAGTGCCTCCAGATCTACAACATTTTTTACTTTAGACAACGGAACAAGAGACAACATCTTAAAAAACATTGCATAAAGGGGTAAAAGTCGCGGTTTTTACCCGTTGCCTTAGAATCCAGAATTTTGTTAAAAACCGACGCCTAATTACTACTAGCTACGGTTTTCAATGTGCGGGTGAAATATAATCGTCGTCTATTTATTTGAAATTTCAGTTTTGAACATGTAGCCAGTTTTGAACATGTAGCCATGTCATCTTGAAAAGACTACGGATTTATTATTAAGTATTTTTCTTTTTTTATAAATTTAAACTAATATGTAAAAGAATATAATAGCATATTCGAACTCAGGTTTTTCATAATGCCTACAATTGCCAGTATACGACTTAGGTGCCACTAAGTAAGCTACGCTTTTGGAGTTGATAATTTATTATTTTAATTTAAATAAAAATAATGATAAAAAATCATTTTAAAATATATAAAATTTATTATAGACATACTGAAAATTCCAAAACAAATTTTTTTGAAAGTGGTTATTAAAGTGCTTCAATATAAATTTATCGAAAAATGAATAAAATATATTATTAATATCTATAATATCTCTTGTTAAGAAATATAATAAGAAACTGCAAAATTTAAATAAATAAAAATTAAATGAGAAAGTAAAGACTTTATGCAATAAAATGAGATATCTTTCTTAGACACATTAATAAAATTATATTTTGTTCAAAAAAATAGTTTACATTATTAGTGCATAAGAGGTTTTTTTTTCCTTAGACATATTAGTGCATAAGACTTACTATCTCACATAAGTCTAATAATATTTTTTTTATTTTTTTTTATTTTTTTTTAATAATTGTTTTTTAAAATCATTCTGTTAAAATATTTTTTTATAAAAACATTGATGAACACTTCAAAATTAAAAAATATAATTTTAAATTTTAGAAAATTAAAGTTTATTTTAAAAAAATAAACTAATTTTTAGTTTTATTTTTAACAAATGAACTAAAAATAAAATTTACTTTTATAGGAAACTTTCCTTAATAACGCATTTAAAACATTTAATATTAACTATTTAAGAAATACCAATCTCAGCTATATATATATATATATATATATATATATATATATATATATATATATATATATATATATATATATATATATATATATATATATATATATATATATATATATATATATATATATATATATATATATATATATATATATATATATATATATATATATATATATATATATATATATATATATATATATATATATATATATATATATATATATATATATATATATATATATATATATATATATAATGAAAAGAAAAATCAATCTCAGCTTTGTGAAACCCTTGTTTTCCCTCTCAGATTTACGCACACACCAAACCTTTTTTCCTTTTTCTTTTCTTGATTCAAGGTCACTTATTTCGATTATATTCATAGATTTTCTTTCTGAACTCCAAAAACTCCTTAACTCTTCATCCTCTTCATATAGTCTCATGAATTTATTATGTTTACTTTTATTTTAAAGAGTCTCAAAATAGTGAGAAGTTGCAAGAATCAGAGAAGAAGAAGGATGAAACCATAGCAGAGAAAGAAGAAGGATGGAATAATCGCATGAAATAATAGTGTCATCTAATCCTTGTAGAATTGCTTCTCTTCGGGTGAGATTCCTTGAGATTACACATGACTAACAAATGGTCAAAATTAGGGATTTTCCATGTAATGAATAAGTGTTTATCTTAGTGGGGTCATGGTGTTGGAAATTCACCTCACACCCTATGAAGAACTTCCTTCAATCTTGATCTCAAGATTGATGAACAAACCCACAATATGATAGTAATGGTAGTAACAAGTAATTATCAAGAACAACAAAAGAAAAGAAGAACAAACAAGAAAGAGAAGAATGAGCGAAGAAACGTTTGGGGAGAATGTGTTACCCACAACTGTGGAATTTCTTATTGCTTATAGAACTTTCACTTGCTAAACACTGCAACTGTGAAATCTGTTCTATGTTGTGATTGAATACAAAGCAAGGCACCCTATTTATAGTTTTAGGTTTACAAAAGCCCAAAACATAAAAGACCCAAAATATTCAAATCAAATCTAATCATATCAAATCAAATTTGTTTACACTATGAATTATATTTAACACACCACCTAATTCATTGTGTCTAAACTCTCTACATTCATCATGGTTCTTAGTCTTCGGAAGGCTTCAACCTGCACTCCCTTCGTCATGATATCTGCAATTTGATTCTCAGTTCTGCAGTGTTCCAACTTCATCTTCCCTTCTGCTACCTGCTCTCGAAGATAATGGAACCTCATTTCGATATGCTTGCTTCGACCATGAGCTATTGGATTCTTCGCCAAGTTGATAGCTGACATGTTGTTTATCCTTATGGTAATTGCTCCATGATTCTTCCTTGTGATTTCTTCGACCAAGTTCACCATCCAAGTTGCTTGACATGCACAAAGAAAAGCAGTTATATATTCTGCTTCACATGATGACAATGCCACTACTGGTTCCTTTCTCGAATTCCAAGCAACTGGTGCACCACCTAACATAAACACATAACCAGCTGTGGATTTTTGATCCTCATCATCACTACACCAACTGGAGTCTGTGTATCCCACTGACTTGCATTCTTTTCGTTCATCGGCTGTTGGAAACAAAATACCATAGTCGAGAGTTCCTTTCAGATACCTCCATATCCTCTTCGCCGTTGTTAGGTGTGATACCTTTGGCTTCTGCATGAATCTACTTACCATACCAACAATATACTAAGTCAGGCCTTGTGTGACAAAGGTATCTAAGTGACCCAATAAGTATTCTGTATTGGGTTGGGTCTACATCATCTTCATCTGAATCCTTCGACAGTTGGAATATGGGCTCAACTGGAGTCGAATTTTGGTTGCAATCTTGCATCTCAAATCTCTTGAGTATTTCGCCTGCATATCTTCTTTGATTCATCATCAAACCTCTACTTGTCTTGTAGAATTCGATGCCAAGGAAATATGAGAGATTTCCCAAGTCTGACATTTCAAACTCCTCGCTCAGGTCATGTTTGAAATCTTTGATCTCCTTCTTGCAACTCCCTGTTATCAACATAGAGACATAGTATAAGCAATTCGCCATTGCTTCTTCTTACATATACTCCATGCTAAGTTGTACACTTCACAAATTCCTTCTCCCTTAAGAAGCTGTCGATTTTCTTATTCCAAGCTCTTGGAGCTTGCTTAAGTCCATACATGGCTTTATGAAGCCTGTACACCTTTCTTTCTTCTCCTTGTTTCACAAACCCAGCTGGTTGTGCAACATAAACTTCTTCGTCTAAGGGGACATTAAGGAATGCACACTTCACGTCCATTTGACATGTGTGCCAGTTGTTTATATTTGCTATACCAACAACCAACCTGATTGTTTCGATTCTCGCAATAGGTGCAAATACTTCATCGAAGTCGATTCCTTCCTTCTGAAGAAATCCTTCTGCCACAAGTCTCGCCTTGTGTCGAGTTACTTCTCCTTTAGTATTTACCTTTACCTTGTAAACCCACTTCACATCAATTGTCTTCTTGCCTTGCGGCAATTCAACAAGTGACCAGGTATCATTGACTTTGATGGACTCCAGCTCTTCAATCATTGCTTTCATCCACTTCGAATCTTTCAATGCCTCAGCTGCATTGACTGGTTCGACATCTGCATAGAAAGCATAATGTACCAACTCACCCTCTTCATTGACTACATCATCTGATGTAATTACACATTCTTGCAACCTCGCAGGCATGTGTCTTGTTCGTCGAGGTCTGCTTGAACCTGCTTCATCTGCAACTGGTTCCTGTCAAACTTCTATTTCGACTTCAGTGGCTGGTTCTTCACAAGAGATTCTCACTGAATCCTTCTTGGCATTCTCAGTCCAATCCCATTCTTTAAGCTTATCTATGATCACGTCCCTGTTGATCACTACCTGCTTATTCACTGGGTCGAACAACTTGTAACCTCCTGTCGAATGATATCCTATCAAGATCATCTGATTCGACTTATCATTAAGCTTCCTTCTCAACTGATCTGGCACATGTCTATGTGCTATAGATCCAAACACCTTCAAGTGACTGAGACTAGGCTTGACACCAGACCAACATTTTTCTGGTGTGACTCCTTCAAGCTTCTTCGTCGGACATCTGTTCAATATATATGTTGCTGTCGAAACTGCTTATCCCCATAATTCTTTAGGTAGATGCTTTCCACTCAACATACTTCTCACCATATTCATGATGGTTCTGTTCTTGCATTCTACAATCCCATTTTGCTGTGGAGTGTAAGGTGGCACCACCTCATGCATAATCCCTTCTTTTACACATAGTGTATCGAACTCTTTTGACACATACTCTCCACCACATCAGTCCTCAGAATTTTCAGCTTTCAACCACTCTGTCTTTCGACCATGGACTTGAATATGGAAAATACCTCAATCACATCACTTTTTTTCTTGATGAGGTAAGTCCACAACTTTCGATTGTAATCATCTATAAATGTGACAAAGTATCTATTGCCACCAATCGAATCCACCTGGATTGGACCACATACATCAGAGTATATGACTTCAAGTATTGCCTTCGACTTCCTTCCTGCATCCTTGCTGAAGCTATTCTTGTATTGTTTTGACTGAACACACTCCTCACAGACTTCACTTGGAATGTCGATTTCTGGTAATCCTGAAACCATATTTCTTCTCTTCAGTTCTCTAATGTCATTAAAGTTTAGATGACCTAGGCGAAAATGCCATAACCACTCATCTCTGCTGGCTGGAGTTGCTAGACATCTGTGCTCCATCACATTAAGTCCAATCTTGAAGGTCCTATTCTGAGACATTGGAGCCTTCAAGATTAATCTACCACCTGCGTCGAGAACTCTCATCATCTTGTCTTCGACGAATACCTTGTAGTTCTTTTCGACAAGCTGCCCTATATTGAGCAAATTACTCTTCATGCCTGGTATGTACAATACATTGGAAATTGTTGACCTTTTGCCATCTTTCCTCATAATTAGAACATCACCAACACCTTCAGCTGCTAGAGTGTTGTCATTTGCAAACTTCACTGTGTTCTTCGACGAGGGCTTCATGTTGACAAACAAATATTACCTTCCAGTCATGTGTGATGAGCATCCTGAGTCCAAGTACCACTGATCTTGGAATCTTTCTTCATCTCTTGTTGTAACCATTAGCAACGTTTCTTCTTCTTCATGTTTCGCCAGCTTTGCATCAGTCTCTTGATTTCTCTTCATTTCTAGACAATCACTAAAATAATGACCATACTTCTGGCAATTGAAACATTGAATGTGGCTTTTGTCTGTCTTTTGACCACCACCTCTTCCTTTACCTGCAACACCACCTCTTTGGTTTCCTTGGTTCCAAGGTTTCTTCTGATTCGACTGGTTTCCTCCTTTGTTGCCATTCCAGCTACCTTTGCCTTTTTTTTCCTTTTCTGACTGCGCCTGCAAAGTCATATCTTTTGACTTTCCTGCAGCTCTCTCAGCCATCCTCTGTTCATGAGACTCAAGAGTCTCTTGAAGCTCTTCCTTCGTCAACACTAACAGACTTTTCGACTCTTCTATGGCAACTACCACGTGGTCGAATTTTGGAGCCAACGATCTCAAAATCTTTGAGACAACTGCTTTCGTCGTCAGCGCTTCTCCATATATTTTGATTTGATTCACCAACTTTGTAACTCTGGTGAAGAAATTTGTAATGCTTTCGCTGTCTTCCATCTGAAGCAACTCATAGGTTCTCTTGTGAGTTTGTAACCTCACCTCTTTCACCTTCTCTGCGCCTCCAAACGACTTTTCGAGAATCTCCCATGCTTCTTTTGCTGAATCAACATCACTAACCTTTTCAAAGTTATCAGGATCAACACACTGATGAATTATAAAGAGTGCTTTATAATCCTTCTTCTTCAATTCTTTGTGCGTAGCCTTTTCCGCCTCCGTTGCGTTCTCCCCAAGCGATGTTACTCCGTCCATCACAAGATCCCACAGATCTTGATAACAGAAAATCACCTTAATTTGCTTGCACCAATTCTCATAATTGTCTTTCTTGAGAATTGGCAGGGTCGTCGGAAAGTTGTCGTTCGGATAGTTCATTGCCATCACTATCTTCCTTCCTTGAATCTTTCAACCGGAGCTCTAGATACCATATGATGGAAATTCACCTCACACCCTATGAAGAGTTCCCTTCAATCTTGATCTCAAGATTGATGAACAAACCCACAATATAATAGTAATAGTAGTAACAAGTAATTATCAAGAACAACAAAAGAAAAGAAGAACAAAAAAAAGAATGAGAGAAGAAACGTTTGGGGAGAATGTGTTACCCACAACTGTGGGATTTCTTATTGCTTATAGAACTTTCACTTGCTAAACACTGCAACTGTGAAATTTGTTCTATGTTGTGATTGAATACAAAGCAATGCACCCTATTTATAGTTTTAAATTTACAAAATCCCAAAACATAAAAGACCCAAAATATTCAAATCAAATCTAATCATATCAAATCAAATCTGTTTACACTATGAATTATATTTAACACATGGAACTTAATTTACTGTTTTGAAAACTTTAGCTTAGTTATATCTCACTTTTCTTCTCTTGTTTTTTGTAAAATGAGATACTTATCAATAAACAGATCTTGTTTTTGGAACAATAGCAGTTTGGATAGATGCAGAGTTGGGATTGATGAATGATTATGCACCTTATTTGATGACACGACATTGAAACCAAAGGTAATCGATCCACAATTTCAATTGTTGTTTTTCTTGGAAGTATGCTTCTTTCACTTGTTTAAATGAGCATCTAATTACTAATTTGTAGGTTGTAACAACGGTGGCGGTGGAGAACTCTATTTGAAACATTGAAAATAGAATGGGGTGAGTGATCTTTTTTTGTGGTTTCAGATGTTATGGAAGTTGAGGTGAATGGTCTTTTTTCTAAGGTAATGACACTGTGAATTGACTTGATTTATCAACTTAAGAAACAATACTAAAAATTTGTTTACTTGATTTTCCTTGTGAAGATTAACAATAGGTTGCAACTTGCAAGTTTAATTTTTTAAATGTAAGTGAATAGTATGGTTATTGTAAAGTCATGTAAATATCAAATATGTCTGATTTGTTTGCAATTGTTTAGTTGTATATCATCTTTGAACAACAGTGAAGAATACAATTCAAATGCTTTCTTCATATACTAATTAAGCTCTATTAGATAAATAACTAAACTAAACACTAAGATAGTCATACTTTTTTATATAAATTTATTGTAATAAATTGAAAACGAGTTGTAAAAGTAACATAAATTTACGAGCTTCACAAGTGATCCAAACAGCCCTTAAAACATGATTAAGCTCTTACACATTTTTTCTTTACCATTAAGGTTGAAATAAAATTTCATAGCAATATTAATTTTTTTCCAATTGAGTTAGGATTGTCGGGGAGATATAAGTATTTTAGTTAAAAGTGAAAATATTAAATTAAAAACTGAAAAAAAAAAAAAAAATATATATATATATATATATATATATATATATATATATATATATATATATATATATATATATATATATATATATATATATATATATATATATATATATATATATATATATATATATATATATATATATAAACTCATTTTTGTTATATGATGTGTTCATTTTCTTTGCCGATAATATGTATTCTTATGTTAAAGATTAAGTAGCATTCATGTTTCATCGAATTTGAAATTTTAGGGTTATGGTTATTAATTTAAAAATCGTAGCTTAAAAAACCTAAGGGGACGGTTTTATAATGTAGCTAAAAATAAACCGCGGTCTAAAAAAATTCTATAAATCGCGGGCAGTTACATATTTTAGGCGGCGTTTTGAAATAGTGTGGGCTAAAGTTAAAAAAATCGACCTCTATTGAAATAGGAAACGGCCGTTTACTCCACACCTGAAAAACCGCCTTCTAAACGTTTAGACTACGGTTTTAGGACTTTTGACTGCGGATTTTCGTTGTTGCCTAAACTCATTTTTGTTGTAGTGTAGTGCCTCCAGATCTTCAACACGAAGACTACTGCAGCCAACTCAAGGTCATGAGTAGGGTAATTCCTTTCATGCACCCTGAGTTGCCGCGAAGCATATGCTACCACCTTACCATCTTGCATAAGAACTCCGCCTAACCCCATCTTAGACGCATCATAGTACACCACAAAAGGTTCACTCAGAGTTGGCAACACTAACACCGGTGCCGTAGTCAATTTATTTTTCAGTTCCTCAAAGCTCTCTTCACAAGTGGCATCCCACACGAAAACTTGATTCTTTCTCGTCAACTGAGTTAATGGCAACGCCAAATTAGAAAACCCTTCAATAAACCTTCGATAGTATCCTGCCAAACCCAAAAAGCTTCTAATTTTCGTTGCTGTCTTCGGCGGTTCCCACTACAACACTGCACTCACCTTTGATGGGTCCACCGATATACCATCACCGGATATTACATGCCCCAAGAAACTCACTGTCTTTAACCAGAACTCACACTTCGATAATCTAGCAAATAACTTATTATCTTTCAACACCTGCAAAGCAATTCTCAAATGTCCTGCATGATCTTCCTCAGACTTAGAATAAATCAGTATGTCGTCAATAAACACAACAATGAACTGATCCAAATAAGAATGAAAATTCGGTTCATATACTCCATAAACACTCTCGACGCATTAGACACTCCAAAAGGCATCACAACATACTCGAAATGTCCATATTGAGTTCTAAATGCCGTCTTCTGAATATCACCTTCTTTCACTCTGATCTGACGGTAACCCGAACTCAAGTCAATTTTACTAAACACCCTCGCTCCCACCAACTGATCCATCAAATCGTCAATCCTTGGAAGAGGATATTTATTCTTAATGGTCACTTTATTCAACTGACGGTAATCGATGCACAGACGCATACTGCCATCCTTCTTTACCAACAACACTGGAGCTCCCCACGGCGACACACTCGGTCTGATAAACTTTCTATCCAACAATTCTCCAATATAAGATTTCAATTCAGCCAATTCCACTGCCGACATCCTGTACAGCACCATAGATATAGGTCTTGTACCCGGAACAAGATCAATACTAAATTCAACTTCCTTCGTCGGAGGTAATTCTGTAATGTCATCCGGAAACACTTCAAGGAATTCATTCACCACTGCCAATTCTTTCAATGATATCTTGCTGTCAACAGACAATGACGCAAATAAAGCAAACATCTTAGCTTCGTCTTCCAACAGGATCCTCAATTCCTTATTAGACAAGGAATCCGCTAACGCTTCCTCTTCTGGAGTAAGAAACTGAAGGAAAATTGCGATCTAAACGCAGCGGAAAACAAAAATTTCCTTTAGTGATCCTTACGAATGAGCATGGTCAGTGATAGAATCGTTACCTCTTTGTGGCGATTCAGATCTTTGATGCAACGATCACAAGTGTTGATGAAGTGCAACGCCTCTACTCAGTCCACACGAACAGCTTCCGGTCACAGTGCTAGCTGCTTACGAACGGAATTATTTGAGTGAGAAAAGAGAATCAAAAACGAAATTGCATCAAGTGAAAGCTTCATGACAAGGGTTCTTTTTATAGACTCTCTTGTGGGCTGCGGGCTAAAAACCCAATTCACATGATCCATAATAATATTATATATTATTATAATAACTATTATTATAATAAATATATTTATTTTATTATTATTTTATAACCATTATAAAATAACAATAATTTATATTATCCGAATTTCTATTTTTCACTTAAGTGCACCGTACCTTACGGTGTTCCTTTGATTTCTCTATCTCTCATCAAACTGTCCTTATGTGTGTGACCCTGTAGGATTTCGTAACGTTGGTAATTATATTAAATTATATATTTAACATAATAAACAGTAAGCGGTATCTAGCAACACATCACTGCTACCCAAGTCACGAAAATGTCATGTGATCTGACAAAACCTTTTTCGTGATAATATATGTTTGTACAATTACCCTTTTGCCCCTATGTCTATATTGAACACAAGGCATACACTGTGTCATCCTTGTCCAGTTCAATATTGGGCCCTTAGACATTTCTCCTGTTATGCAGGATTGGCAAATTCCATCTAGGACACTCATGTCCCTCAGCATGCTTCGTGGAGTGCCCATCAACTGTCTTTATGATCATCTAGTTACGGATAATGTTTGATCAGCAATAAAGCACCCGACTCTACATCTAGGGTCCATAGTGGTTTCAGGTCGAAGGGTGGTAATACACCATTATCACCATGAGAATAACTTATGACACTTTGCATAACATACTATGTAGTATTCTCATAGCGGGTCAATCTGGTATAAATATTACTCCTAATATTTATACCTATGTCAAGACTTGATAACTCTTTATCCATGATCCATGAGATGTGATCATCAGTCTATCTTCATAATAGTCTCAATGCTTTTAATGTTATCCCACTTTGCAATAAAGCTTGACTACGGATATTTTAAGAATAATGTCTTTATGTTTAATGGGATCTCATGATTAAGTCACACTTAACATTTCATTAAACAGACTAACTATTCTAGGGACTTTATTATTCTGAAAGACAAACATAATAAAGAAATGCCTTTTATTATTAAACGAATAATCCGATACAAGTACCAAAAAGTATTGGCCTCTAGGGCTTACACCAACAATCTCCCACTAGCACTAGAGCCAATTAGGCATACCCTTAATACCCATAGATCTAGTATGACCATCATGCTTCTGTTGCGCAAGAGGCTTTGTTAATGGGTCAGCGATATTGTCAAGTGTAGGTACTCTGCATATCTTCACATCTCCCCGATCGATTATCTCTCGAATGAGGTGATAACGCCTAAGTATGTGTTTGGATCGTTGGTGAGATCTAGGCTCCTTAGCTTGTGCGATAGCACCATTGTTATCACAATATAAACCAATGGGATCCACAATGCTAGGGACTATGCCAAGTTCACTAATGAACTTCTTGATCCAAACAGCTTCCTTTGCTGCATTTGAGGCAGCAATATACTCGGCCTCAGTTGTAGAATCAGCAACTGTTTCTTGCTTTGAACTTTTCCAGCTCACAGCGCCACCATTGAGACAGAACACATAACCAGATTGTGATCTAAAATCATCCTTATCTGTCTGGAAGCTAGCATCAGTGTAACCAATTACATCAAGCTCTTCCTGACCTCCATATATCAAGAATGAATCCTTAGTCCTTCTCAAGTACTTAAGGATATTCTTGACAGCTACCCAGTGAGCATCACCGGGATCAGATTGGTACCTACTCGTTGCACTTAATGCATACGAGACATCTGGTCGAGTACATAACATGGCATACATGATAGATCCTATTGCAGATGCATATGGAATCTTATTCATGCGATCCCTTTCTTCCTTAGTTGAAGGGGATTGTGTTTTTGATAAACACAGACCATGTTGCATAGGTATGAATCCTTTCTTGGAATCATGCATATTAAAGCGTCTCAACACTTTATCTATGTATGTACTCTGACTTAGGCCAAGCAGTTTTTGTGATCTATCTCTATAGATCCTAATTCCTAATATATAGGCTGCTTCACCTAGGTCTTTCATAGAAAAACAATTCCCTAACCAAGTCTTCACTTGTTGCAAGGCAGGGACATCGTTTCCAATGAGTAATATGTCATCTACATATAATACCAGAAACACGATCATGCTCCCACTAACCTTCTTGTAGACACAAGGTTCATCTTCATTTTTGATGAATCCATATTGTTTTACGGTTTCATCAAAACGAAGATTCCAGCTTCTGGAAGCTTGCTTCAATCCATAGATTGATCGCTGTAACTTGCATATCTTTTGGGCATCTTGTGGTATGTCAAATCCTTCAGGTTGTGTCATGTACACATCCTCAAGAAGATTCCCATTAAGGAAAGCAGTTTTGACATCCATCTGCCATATTTCATAATCATGATATGCAGCGATGGCAAGTAAAATCCGAATAGATTTAAGCATTGCAACTGGTGAAAAGGTTTCATCATAGTCAACCCCATGAATTTGTTTATAGCCTTTTGCAACCAGTCTTGCTTTATAGGTATGTACCTTACCATCCATGTCAGTCTTCTTCTTGAAGACCCACTTGCATCCTATAGGGTTAACTCCTATAGGAGGTTCTACCAAGGTCCAAACCTGGTTTGTGTACATGGAATCCATTTCAGATTTCATGGCTTCTAGCCACTTCTCAGACTCAGGACCAGTTATGGCCTCTTTGTAGGTCACAGGCTCATCTTGATCCATGAGTAATACATCACCCTGATCACTTATGAGATATCCATATCTCTCAGGTTGGTGACGTATCCTGCTTGACCTACGCTGGTCTTGTTCTACTTGAGCAGGTTGCTCTTCCACAACTACTTGTGTTTCCCGCTCTAGTTCCTCCATAGGTGTTTCAATGTTTTGTGATTCTTGAATTTCTTCAAGCTCTATTTTCCTCCCACTGTTTCCTTTGGAAATAAAATCCCTTTCCAGAAAGACTCCAGTTCGAGCGACAAACACTTTGCCCTCAGAAGGATTGTAGAAGTAATATCCTCTTGTTTCTTTAGGATACCCCACAAATAAGCATTTGTCAGATTTGGGCTCAAGCTTGGTTGAAATTTGTCGTTTGACGTAAACTTCGCAACCCCAAATCTTCATGTAAGACATATGTGGTTTCTTACCACTCCATATCTCATATGGTGTCTTATCAACCTTTTTGGATGGAACACGGTTAAGTGTGTAAGCTGCTGTTAATAATGCATGTCCCCAAAAGGAGTTTGGAAGATCGACGTGACTCATCATGGATCGGACCATGTCTAACAAGGTTCGATTTCTTCTCTCAGATACACCATTCCATTGAGGTGTTCCAGGAGGAGTAAGTTGGGATAGAATCCCATACTCTTTTAGATGGTCATCAAATTCTAGGCTTAAATATTCACCGCCTCGATCTGATCGAAGAACTTTAATATTCTTACCTAGTTGGTTTTGTACTTCATTCTTGAATTCCTTGAACTTTTCAAAGGACTCAGATTTGTGTTTCATTAAATACACATATCCGTATCTACTGAAGTCATCAGTAAAAGTGATGAAGTACTGAAAACCTCCTCTGGCTGGTATGTTCAGTGGTCCACATACATCAGTATGTATGAGTGCCAAAAGATCATTAGCCCTTTCACCTTTTCCTGTGAATGGGGACTTTGTCATCTTTCCAATTAAACAAGATCTGCATGTCTCATATGATTCATAATCAAAAGAGTCCAAGAGTCCATCTTTATGGAGTTTGGAAATGCGTTTCTCATTTATGTGGCCTAATCGACAGTGCCAAAGGTAAGTTGGATTCAACTCATTAGGTTTCAACCTTTTAGTATTAATGTTATAAATTGGCATTTCAAGATCAAGGACATATAGTCCATTATTCATTTTTGCAGTAGCATAGAATATATCATTCAAATAAATGGAGCAACAATTGTTCCTTATTATGAATGAAAAACCAAACTTGTCCAAACAAGAAACGGAAATAATATTCCTGCTAATTGCAGGTACATAATAACAGTTCTCTAACTGAATTATTAAACCACTAGGTAAAGTTAAAACATAAGTTCCTACAGCTAAAGCAGCAACCTTTGCTCCATTGCCAACTCGTAGGTCAACTTCACCTTTTGCCAAATCTCTACTCCTTTTTAGCCCCTGCACATTAGTACAAATGTGAGAACCGCATCCAGTATCTAATACCCATGATGCAGAAGTAGATAAATTAATTTCAATAACAAAAATACCTGAATTTGAAGTCTCTACTCCATTATTCTTATCTTCCAGGTACTTTGGGCAATTTCTCTTCCAATGTCCGGTCTTACCGCAATGGAAGCAAGTGCCCTCCTTTGCTATTCCTCCACTAGGCTTCAAAACAGGAGGAGTGGGTTTGGGTTTGGCAACTTCCTTGCCTTTCCCTCTACCACCCTGTTTGATGGGCCTCTTGTTCTGTTTCTTTCCATTACTGACCATCAGAATGGATTTCCCTTTTGTCTTCATATTCTGCTCAGCAGTTCTCAACATGCCTAGCAGTTCTGGAAGACTTTTGTCCAAGTCATTCATATTGAAATTCAGGACAAACTGACTGAAGCTCTCTGGCAACGATTGCAAGATCAGATCAATCGCAAGTTCTTTTCCAAGGGGAAACCCTAATCTGTCAAGGTTCTCCACATACCCAATCATCTTGAGTACATGGGGACTTACAGGGGCTCCCTCAGCTAACTTGTTGTTAAAAAGGGACTTTGAAACCTGAAACCTCTCATTTCTTGCTTGCTCTTGATAAAGCGTTTTCAGATGTCCGATCATATCGAACGCAGACATGTTCTCGTGTTGCTTTTGCAACTCAGAGTTCATGGTAGCAAGCATGAGGCAAGCGGTTTCATTGGCATCATCGAAATGCTTCTTATAAGCATCTCTTTCTGCCTTTGGTGCAGAACTAGGAGGTTCCTCCTCAGGAACTGGTGTCTCCAAGACATACAGCTTCTTATCGTGCTTGAGGACAATCCTCAGATTACGGTGCCAATCCAAGAAATTTGTCCCAGACAATTTTTCCTTATCTAGGATGGATCGCAAAATATTGTTCGATGTGTTTGTTGTCATGGTAATCTACAAGAGAAATATGAAAATATAAGTATCATTAAAACAACATATTTAATTAGGCCTTTAATCAAATATGCTCCCACTATTTTATTCAAAACAAATGACCCTCATCATTTGATTCGGAAAATCCCGTTGGAAGACTTTCTAGTGGGTCGAGATCCATGTTTCACTTTGTTTTAAGTCAGCGTTAGGCTGATTACACAAAACTAAGTTATTTAGGTAGGAACTCCTTCCAATTGTATCTCATACAACTCTCGAATATTTTCAATTGGGTGAATAACTCCTTATTCTGATCCATCACATGAATCATTCCCAATTCTTGCTTCTAAACATATATAATCTTATTATAATTTGTTTAGTTAAGTTTGACCCATTGTTTTAGCAATTGGATATTACAATTATCCCATCACACCTTACTAATATAGAACATGCACCTCGCGTAGGCGAAACCTACAATGCTCGATACTAGTCTTGATGAGTGCTAAAAATTGGAAAGCATAAACTTAATATTTAATTTTGAGGGAATTTGTTATTAGTTTGATCTCACCGGCTTAACATGCAAAACGTCTCTCACATGCATCAACATACAATTACATGCATCAACATACATATAAAAAAAAAAGATACAATTATGGCCCCTAACGCAATTGTTCTTTCAAGCCAATGAGAGAACCTAAGCTAACCTAATAACGATCTAAGCTTCTCCAAGCATGATCTCCAAGGTTATCCTCCTTTAATATTGAATACTTCCTCTTTTTTTTCATAACATAATATTACATTACATATAAGAAAACTTGTTTTACATACGAGGGAGTGAGATGAGAAAAGAAGTTACATAAAGAGATTGAGAGAGAGGCACGACACGCAGGCCGTATTCAAAAATCCCAAAACAATAATAAAGGAAAAACTAAGGCCATAACTGATCACCACAAATAAATAATAATAAACACACTTTTATTATTAGTTTAAAATTCCGATAATTAAATAAACTAAATTAAATTTCGGCTGATTGATCACACTTTGCAGACTTAGCCGGGGGTTCCGCTGCCCGGTCAGCGAAAATTTTTATGAACACTTCATTGTATTTCACGTCGTTTCCTGCACAACTTTTGTGCATTTACAACCCCAACCGGAAAAGTCTGCGGCAATACAACACTTGTACTGCCATTAATCCTAATGCAACAATTTCATGCCGTCAAACACAACTCGATTGATAACTCAATATGATAGATCAACATGTCATTGCTTCACCATACTAACGTCGGATTCCGAAGCGAATGAAAATGATGATCTTTCAAAAGAATTACAATCCTTATGTGATTGAATGGATGAAATCAAAACAGTATATCCCATATACCATCTTTGCATCAGAATTTCTTATATCTTATATAAAAGTGATCGATCTAATTGTGTAACCTATGGATGATCAATGTATCGCACAACTTCACCATACTAATGTCGGTTTCTGAAGCATAATCAACATCAATCATCCAAATCGTACACAACAGATGCCAAATTTAATTAATCGTTTATTGTTAAATTCATTCTGTGTTTTAATCGAATCAAATACAGAAAAGACGGAAATTTAACAGCTATCAGATCCATGGTTTCGTAAGTGGCTCTGATACCACTGAAGGAAAATTGCGATCTAAACGCAGCGGAAAACAAAAATTTCCTTTAGTGATCCTTACGAATGAGCATGGTCAGTGATAGAATCGTTACCTCTTTGTGGCGATTCAGATCTTTGATTCAACGATCACAAGCGTTGATGAAGTGCAACGCCTCTACTCAGTCCACACGAACAGCTTCCGGTCACAGTGCTAGCTGCTTACGAACGGAATTATTTGAGTGAGAAAAGAGAATCAAAAACGAAATTGCATCAAGTGAAAGCTTCATCACAAGGGTTCCTTTTATAGACTCTCTTGTGGGCTGCGGGCTAAAAACCCAATTCACATGATCCATAATAATATTATATATTATTATAATAACTATTATTATAATAAATATATTTATTTTATTATTATTTTATAACCATTATAAAATAACAATAATTTATATTATCCGAATTTCTATTTTTCACTTAAGTGCACCGTACCTTACGGTGTTCCTTTGATTTCTCTATCTCTCATCAAACTGTCCTTATGTGTGTGACCCTGTAGGATTTCGTAACGTTGGTAATTATATTAAATTATATATTTAACATAATAAACAGTAAGCGGTATCTAGCAACACATCACTGCTACCCAAGTCACGAAAATGTCATGTGATCTGACAAAACCTTTTTCGTGATAATATATGTTTGTACAATTACCCTTTTGCCCCTATGTCTATATTGAACACAAGGCATACACTGTGTCATCCTTGTCCAGTTCAATATTGGGCCCTTAGACATTTCTCCTGTTATGCAGGATTGGCAAATTCCATCTAGGACACTCATGTCCCTCAGCATGCTTCGTGGAGTGCCCATCAACTGTCTTTATGATCATCCAGTTACGGATAATGTTTGATCAGCAATAAAGCACCCGACTCTACATCTAGGGTCCATAGTGGTTTCAGGTCGAAGGGTGGTAATACACCATTATCACCATGAGAATAACTTATGACACTTTGCATAACATACTATGTAGTATTCTCATAGCGGGTCAATCTGGTATAAATATTACTCCTAATATTTATACCTATGTCAAGACTTGATAACTCTTTATCCATGATCCATGAGATGTGATCATCAGTCTATCTTCATAATAGTCTCAATGCTTTTAATGTTATCCCACTTTGCAATAAAGCTTGACTACGGATATTTTAAGAATAATGTCTTTATGTTTAATGGGATCTCATGATTAAGTCACACTTAACATTTCATTAAACAGACTAACTATTCTAGGGACTTTATTATTCTGAAAGACAAACATAATAAAGAAATGCCTTTTATTATTAAACGAATAATCCGATACAAGTACCAAAAAGTATTGGCCTCTAGGGCTTACACCAACAATCTCCCACTAGCACTAGAGCCAATTAGGCATACCCTTAATACCCATAGATCTAGTATGACCATCATGCTTCTGTTGCGCAAGAGGCTTTGTTAATGGGTCAGCGATATTGTCAAGTGTAGGTACTCTGCATATCTTCACATCTCCCCGATCGATTATCTCTCGAATGAGGTGATAACGCCTAAGTATGTGTTTGGATCGTTGGTGAGATCTAGGCTCCTTAGCTTGTGCGATAGCACCATTGTTATCACAATATAAACCAATGGGATCCACAATGCTAGGGACTATGCCAAGTTCACTAATGAACTTCTTGATCCAAATAGCTTCCTTTGCTGCATTTGAGGCAGCAATATACTCGGCCTCAGTTGTAGAATCAGCAACTGTTTCTTGCTTTGAACTTTTCCAGCTCACAGCGCCACCATTGAGACAGAACACATAACCAGATTGTGATCTAAAATCATCCTTATCTGTCTGGAAGCTAGCATCAGTGTAACCAATTACATCAAGCTCTTCCTGACCTCCATATATCAAGAATGAATCCTTAGTCCTTCTCAAGTACTTAAGGATATTCTTGACAGCTACCCAGTGAGCATCACCGGGATCAGATTGGTACCTACTCGTTGCACTTAATGCATACGAGACATCTGGTCGAGTACATAACATGGCATACATGATAGATCCTATTGCAGATGCATATGGAATCTTATTCATGCGATCCCTTTCTTCCTTAGTTGAAGGGGATTGTGTTTTTGATAAACACAGACCATGTTGCATAGGTATGAATCCTTTCTTGGAATCATGCATATTAAAGCGTCTCAACACTTTATCTATGTATGTACTCTGACTTAGGCCAAGCAGTTTTTGTGATCTATCTCTATAGATCCTAATTCCTAATATATAGGCTGCTTCACCTAGGTCTTTCATAGAAAAACAATTCCCTAACCAAGTCTTCACTTGTTGCAAGGCAGGGACATCGTTTCCAATGAGTAATATGTCATCTACATATAATACCAGAAACACGATCATGCTCCCACTAACCTTCTTGTAGACACAAGGTTCATCTTCATTTTTGATGAATCCATATTGTTTTACGGTTTCATCAAAACGAAGATTCCAGCTTCTGGAAGCTTGCTTCAATCCATAGATTGATCGCTGTAACTTGCATATCTTTTGGGCATCTTGTGGTATGTCAAATCCTTCAGGTTGTGTCATGTACACATCCTCAAGAAGATTCCCATTAAGGAAAGCAGTTTTGACATCCATCTGCCATATTTCATAATCATGATATGCACCGATGGCAAGTAAAATCCGAATAGATTTAAGCATTGCAACTGGTGAAAAGGTTTCATCATAGTCAACCCCATGAATTTGTTTATAGCCTTTTGCAACCAGTCTTGCTTTATAGGTATGTACCTTACCATCCATGTCAGTCTTCTTCTTGAAGACCCACTTGCATCCTATAGGGTTAACTCCTATAGGAGGTTCTACCAAGGTCCAAACCTGGTTTGTGTACATGGAATCCATTTCAGATTTCATGGCTTCTAGCCACTTCTCAGACTCAGGACCAGTTATGGCCTCTTTGTAGGTCACAGGCTCATCTTGATCCATGAGTAATACATCACCCTGATCACTTATGAGATATCCATATCTCTCAGGTTGGTGACGTATCCTGCTTGACCTACGCTGGTCTTGTTCTACTTGAGCAGGTTGCTCTTCCACAACTACTTGTGTTTCCCGCTCTAGTTCCTCCATAGGTGTTTCAATGTTTTGTGATTCTTGAATTTCTTCAAGCTCTATTTTCCTCCCACTGTTTCCTTTGGAAATAAAATCCCTTTCCAGAAAGACTCCAGTTCGAGCGACAAACACTTTGCCCTCAGAAGGATTGTAGAAGTAATATCCTCTTGTTTCTTTAGGATACCCCACAAATAAGCATTTGTCAGATTTGGGCTCAAGCTTGGTTGAAATTTGTCGTTTGACGTAAACTTCGCAACCCCAAATCTTCATGTAAGACATATGTGGTTTCTTACCACTCCATATCTCATATGGTGTCTTATCAACCTTTTTGGATGGAACACGGTTAAGTGTGTAAGCTGCTGTTAATAATGCATGTCCCCAAAAGGAGTTTGGAAGATCGACGTGACTCATCATGGATCGGACCATGTCTAACAAGGTTCGATTTCTTCTCTCAGATACACCATTCCATTGAGGTGTTCCAGGAGGAGTAAGTTGGGATAGAATCCCATACTCTTTTAGATGGTCATCAAATTCTAGGCTTAAATATTCACCGCCTCGATCTGATCGAAGAACTTTAATATTCTTACCTAGTTGGTTTTGTACTTCATTCTTGAATTCCTTGAACTTTTCAAAGGACTCAGATTTGTGTTTCATTAAATACACATATCCGTATCTACTGAAGTCATCAGTAAAAGTGATGAAGTACTGAAAACCTCCTCTGGCTGGTATGTTCAGTGGTCCACATACATCAGTATGTATGAGTGCCAAAAGATCATTAGCCCTTTCACCTTTTCCTGTGAATGGGGACTTTGTCATCTTTCCAATTAAACAAGATCTGCATGTCTCATATGATTCATAATCAAAAGAGTCCAAGAGTCCATCTTTATGGAGTTTGGAAATGCGTTTCTCATTTATGTGGCCTAATCGACAGTGCCAAAGGTAAGTTGGATTCAACTCATTAGGTTTCAACCTTTTAGTATTAATGTTATAAATTGGCATTTCAAGATCAAGGACATATAGTCCATTATTCATTTTTGCAGTAGCATAGAATATATCATTCAAATAAATGGAGCAACAATTGTTCCTTATTATGAATGAAAAACCAAACTTGTCCAAACAAGAAACGGAAATAATATTCCTGCTAATTGCAGGTACATAATAACAGTTCTCTAACTGAATTATTAAACCACTAGGTAAAGTTAAAACATAAGTTCCTACAGCTAAAGCAGCAACCTTTGCTCCATTGCCAACTCGTAGGTCAACTTCACCTTTTGCCAAATCTCTACTCCTTTTTAGCCCCTGCACATTAGTACAAATGTGAGAACCGCATCCAGTATCTAATACCCATGATGCAGAAGTAGATAAATTAATTTCAATAACAAAAATACCTGAATTTGAAGTCTCTACTCCATTATTCTTATCTTCCAGGTACTTTGGGCAATTTCTCTTCCAATGTCCGGTCTTACCGCAATGGAAGCAAGTGCCCTCCTTTGCTATTCCTCCACTAGGCTTCAAAACAGGAGGAGTGGGTTTGGGTTTGGCAACTTCCTTGCCTTTCCCTCTACCACCCTGTTTGATGGGCCTCTTGTTCTGTTTCTTTCCATTACTGACCATCAGAATGGATTTCCCTTTTGTCTTCATATTCTGCTCAGCAGTTCTCAACATGCCTAGCAGTTCTGGAAGACTTTTGTCCAAGTCATTCATATTGAAATTCAGGACAAACTGACTGAAGCTCTCTGGCAACGATTGCAAGATCAGATCAATCGCAAGTTCTTTTCCAAGGGGAAACCCTAATCTGTCAAGGTTCTCCACATACCCAATCATCTTGAGTACATGGGGACTTACAGGGGCTCCCTCAGCTAACTTGTTGTTAAAAAGGGACTTTGAAACCTGAAACCTCTCATTTCTTGCTTGCTCTTGATAAAGCGTTTTCAGATGTCCGATCATATCGAACGCAGACATGTTCTCGTGTTGCTTTTGCAACTCAGAGTTCATGGTAGCAAGCATGAGGCAAGCGGTTTCATTGGCATCATCGAAATGCTTCTTATAAGCATCTCTTTCTGCCTTTGGTGCAGAACTAGGAGGTTCCTCCTCAGGAACTGGTGTCTCCAAGACATACAGCTTCTTATCGTGCTTGAGGACAATCCTCAGATTACGGTGCCAATCCAGGAAATTTGTCCCAGACAATTTTTCCTTATCTAGGATGGATCGCAAAATATTGTTCGATGTGTTTGTTGTCATGGTAATCTACAAGAGAAATATGAAAATATAAGTATCATTAAAACAACATATTTAATTAGGCCTTTAATCAAATATGCTCCCACTATTTTATTCAAAACAAATGACCCTCATCATTTGATTCGGAAAATCCCGTTGGAAGACTTTCTAGTGGGTCGAGATCCATGTTTCACTTTGTTTTAAGTCAGCGTTAGGCTGATTACACAAAACTAAGTTATTTAGGTAGGAACTCCTTCCAATTGTATCTCATACAACTCTCGAATATTTTCAATTGGGTGAATAACTCCTTATTCTGATCCATCACATGAATCATTCCCAATTCTTGCTTCTAAACATATATAATCTTATTATAATTTGTTTAGTTAAGTTTGACCCATTGTTTTAGCAATTGGATATTACAATTATCCCATCACACCTTACTAATATAGAACATGCACCTCGCGTAGGCGAAACCTACAATGCTCGATACTAGTCTTGATGAGTGCTAAAAATTGGAAAGCATAAACTTAATATTTAATTTTGAGGGAATTTGTTATTAGTTTGATCTCACCGGCTTAACATGCAAAACGTCTCTCACATGCATCAACATACAATTACATGCATCAACATACATATAAAAAAAAAAGATACAATTATGGCCCCTAACGCAATTGTTCTCTCAAGCCAATGAGAGAACCTAAGCTAACCTAATAACGATCTAAGCTTCTCCAAGCATGATCTCCAAGGTTATCCTCCTTTAATATTGAATACTTCCTTTTTTTTTTCATAACATAATATTACATTACATATAAGAAAACTCGTTTTACATACGAGGGAGTGAGATGAGAAAAGAAGTTACATAAAGAGATTGAGAGAGAGGCACGACACGCAGGCCGTATTCAAAAATCCCAAAACAATAATAAAGGAAAAACTAAGGCCATAACTGATCACCACAAATAAATAATAATAAACACACTTTTATTATTAGTTTAAAATTCCGATAATTAAATAAACTAAATTAAATTTCGGCTGATTGATCACACTTTGCAGACTTAGCCGGGGGTTCCGCTGCCCGGTCAGCGAAAATTTTTATGAACACTTCATTGTATTTCACGTCGTTTCCTGCACAACTTTTGTGCATTTACAACCCCAACCGGAAAAGTCTGCGGCAATACAACACTTGTACTGCCATTAATCCTAATGCAACAATTTCATGCCGTCAAACACAACTCGATTGATAACTCAATATGATAGATCAACATGTCATTGCTTCACCATACTAACGTCGGATTCCGAAGCGAATGAAAATGATGATCTTTCAAAAGAATTACAATCCTTATGTGATTGAATGGATGAAATCAAAACAGTATATCCCATATACCATCTTTGCATCAGAATTTCTTATATCTTATATAAAAGTGATCGATCTAATTGTGTAACCTATGGATGATCAATGTATCGCACAACTTCACCATACTAATGTCGGTTTCTGAAGCATAATCAACATCAATCATCCAAATCGTACACAACAGATGCCAAATTTAATTAATCGTTTATTGTTAAATTCATTCTGTGTTTTAATCGAATCAAATACAGAAAAGACGGAAATTTAACAGCTATCAGATCCATGGTTTCGTAAGTGGCTCTGATACCACTGAAGGAAAATTGCGATCTAAACGCAGCGGAAAACAAAAATTTCCTTTAGTGATCCTTACGAATGAGCATGGTTAGTGATAGAATCGTTACCTCTTTGTGGCGATTCAGATCTTTGATGCAACGATCACAAGCGTTGATGAAGTGCAACGCCTCTACTCAGTCCACACGAACAGCTTCCGGTCACAGTGCTAGCTGCTTACGAACGGAATTATTTGAGTGAGAAAAGAGAATCAAAAACGAAATTGCATCAAGTGAAAGCTTCATCACAAGGGTTCCTTTTATAGACTCTCTTGTGGGCTGCGGGCTAAAAACCCAATTCACATGATCCATAATAATATTATATATTATTATAATAACTATTATTATAATAAATATATTTATTTTATTATTATTTTATAACCATTATAAAATAACAATAATTTATATTATCCGAATTTCTATTTTTCACTTAAGTGCACCGTACCTTACGGTGTTCCTTTGATTTCTCTATCTCTCATCAAACTGTCCTTATGTGTGTGACCCTGTAGGATTTCGTAACGTTGGTAATTATATTAAATTATATATTTAACATAATAAACAGTAAGCGGTATCTAGCAACACATCACTGCTACCCAAGTCACGAAAATGTCATGTGATCTGACAAAACCTTTTTCGTGATAATATATGTTTGTACAATTACCCTTTTGCCCCTATGTCTATATTGAACACAAGGCATACACTGTGTCATCCTTGTCCAGTTCAATATTGGGCCCTTAGACATTTCTCCTGTTATGCAGGATTGGCAAATTCCATCTAGGACACTCATGTCCCTCAGCATGCTTCGTGGAGTGCCCATCAACTGTCTTTATGATCATCTAGTTACGGATAATGTTTGATCAGCAATAAAGCACCCGACTCTACATCTAGGGTCCATAGTGGTTTCAGGTCGAAGGGTGGTAATACACCATTATCACCATGAGAATAACTTATGACACTTTGCATAACATACTATGTAGTATTCTCATAGCGGGTCAATCTGGTATAAATATTACTCCTAATATTTATACCTATGTCAAGACTTGATAACTCTTTATCCATGATCCATGAGATGTGATCATCAGTCTATCTTCATAATAGTCTCAATGCTTTTAATGTTATCCCACTTTGCAATAAAGCTTGACTACGGATATTTTAAGAATAATGTCTTTATGTTTAATGGGATCTCATGATTAAGTCACACTTAACATTTCATTAAACAGACTAACTATTCTAGGGACTTTATTATTCTGAAAGACAAACATAATAAAGAAATGCCTTTTATTATTAAACGAATAATCCGATACAAGTACCAAAAAGTATTGGCCTCTAGGGCTTACACCAACAGAAACAACAACACCTTCCGAAAACAATCGATGTAGACTCGGTTGAACTCCAACCAGTTCATACCCAGAAATACATCTAAGTCACCAAGTGGTAGACAAATCAGATCCACTCCAAAGTCTCTACCAAAAATAGTTAGTGGACACTTGAAACACACCAAAGAAGTAGTCGCTGAACCAATAGAGGGAGTCTCAATAGTCATCCGTCGATCAAGAGTAAACGGTACCAATCCTAACCTCTTTACAAAATCAACAGAAATGAACGAGTGGGTTGCACCCGTATCAACAATAGAAGTCAAAGGAATATTATTGATGAAACAAATACCTTTGATAGAACACTCTTCACCAGTAGCTTGAGTTCCCACTACAGAAAACACTTTACCACTGGCTTGAGACGCCTGAGATTTCTTCGGCTTCTCGCAATGCGTACTGATATGACCTTTCTCACCACGGTTATAACAGGTAGGCATAGTGGCTCTGCAAACAACCATCACATGGCCTGGCTTACCACACCTGAATCACTTCTTCACCTCATTAGGACACTCATTAGCACGATGACCCGTGCCACCGCACCGGAAACATTTCAAATCAGCAAGTGTTTTCTCTTATCTAGACTTCTTATCAGTAGCAGCCTTATGCTTTCCCTTATCAGCAGGAACACTGTAAGGAGTACCACCAAATCTATGCTTACCTTTACGGTCATTCACAGACTTATAATGTGCAATCCTGGCCCGTTTATCATTATCATAGATCCTTCTCCTGCTCACCAGCTCAGGATAATTCCTGATCTTCTGACAAGCAATCCCCAACTTAACTTCCGGACGCAACCCATTCTCAAATTTCAAACACTTAGAGGTCATTGCATCTTCAGTATTGTAATGAGGATAATACTGCACCAACGCTTTGAACTTCGCAGCATACTCTGCTACGGTCAGATTACCCTGCTTCAGCTCTAGGAACTCTATCTCCTTAGCACTTCGTATGTCTTCCGGAAAGTACTTCTCCAGAAAACAATTTCAAACTACATCCCAAGTGATTGCAGTTCCTGCAGTCACCCATCTCTGGCGACTGTTGTCCCACCAAGCCTCAGCTTCACCTTCCAGCATGTGAGTACCAAACCTCACCTTTTACTCATCACTAAAACCCATTGTCCTGAAAATTTTCTCAATCGCCTTCAACCACTTCTGCGCAGCTTCAGGATCCAAAATTCCTCCTTCAAACATTGGCGGCTTGTTACTCCGAAACTGTGCCAAATCCCCAAATTATGCACCCGCAGCTTGGTTCTGATTAGCAACCACCTGCGTCATCGCTTGCATAGCCGCAACCAAAGCAGCATCATTCCTTCCTGTCATACTGCTCAACAATAACAACACCAGGTTAAAAGATTTTACAATCTATATCCTAAGGACAGACTTGACAACTACATTGGCCGGACGGACCGACCTGCTCTGATACCAATTGTAACACCCCACTTCCCGAAGTTAAAATAAAATACGATTAATCCAAATAAACATTAGAGTCTCCCCTCAACAAGTGGGATATCACATCACATAATCTATAATGCTCTTCATTAGAAGGTTTTCAAAACAAAGTAGCGGAAATAATCCTTAATTCATCATTCTCAGCCATCCGCCGAATTACATAAAAAGAGATTCATTAAATTGTTCACCAACATGATACGTCACAGGAAATAAAACAAGTTCAACATAAAAACAAATAAACTCCCAAGTCCCGTGCTACGTATCAGAGCATCCTAAGACTCGACTCGCACACCACTATCCAAGCTAGCTAAGTACCTGGATTATCTGTACTTCCGAAGAAGCACAGACCACAACAACAACAAAGGGGTGAGAAAACATGATCAATATTATCGGTTATACAGTACAAGAAATAAAGGTAGTAATCATATAATTCATCACCCAACATTCATCAAACACGACCTACTGTCCAACATCAACACAACACACCATAATGCAATTATGCAACTCAACACCATGCATGCAGTACCGACTCATTGGTTCATTCAATCGAACCCCAGATAGATCACATACACCCGTCCTTGGCCATGATCTATCCCAACCATTCTCCACAATGGAGTACGGATGAATCACATACATTCCTCTTGAGCAATGATTCGTTCCACCAACACCATGATATGTATAACACCAAATGCACAACAAATGAACTCAAGCACACAAGGTGCACACAATCCCCTGATCACATCACCGTACATCATACATACATATTGTTCATCTATTAATCATTTTAATTAAAGCCACATGATCCCCCTGATCCCATCACCATACCCCATACATATCTCACACCTCAATCTACTTGTTTTAATTAAGTTCAATCACTACATAATTTCACCTCTTAATGTTAAGTCTACACTCTTCACGACTAATCACCATATATATACTGGTCACAACTCAAGGAGTACTACAAAACAACAGAACCACCCTCACCGTACAAAATCATAACTTGTTGTCATGCTCGCTGGCTCATTCGCTTAGCGAAGCCCTAGAGAACGCTCGCTAGCTGCTCGCCTAGCGAACTCCCTAGCGAAGGCAGACAGTGGCTACTGGAAGCCTTCGCTACCCATCTCGCCTAGCGATGTCCTAGCGAACGCTCACTACTAGATCGCCTAGTGAACTACCTAGCGAATCACTCGCTAGCTCGCTCGCTAGCTACTCGCTTAGCGAGTTCTGCGATCTCTCAAAAACCTCACAGTCCAGAACTGTTATCTTGCTCAAATCCAAGCCTATCACTCTACTTCTATCTTCCGTCTTATCAATACTACAACCAATAAACACTACTCCATCATTTCCTAACAATTTTAACTCCAGAACCCACACCTATGTTCATCATCAGAACTACAGAAGTTACTCAGAACCTCACCAATCTCCCAACAACACATACCCCAAGGTCATCAATGGCAGCCATGCTCATAAACACATCAATACACATTTAATTCGTCATAACAACAATAACAATCATCAACATTTCAATATATCATTCATATTCACCAAACTCCTACGGGGTTAAGGAATCCCCTCTACCCTGTTCATACAATTTACCAATCTTAACCCGTTTCTCCCCTCTTACCTCAATTAATGCTCCGATTGACGAAGAACCTTCAAGAATTGCTAGCCCTAGACTTCTTCTCTTCCTCTTATTCTTCCCCTTTGCTCTTCTCTCTAAAACTGACTTCTACCGTGTTCTAATCTTCCTTTTCCCCAAACTCTTCTAATACCCCTTAAATCCTTATTTTATTTAATTAATCTAATAACAATAATACTAACAATGATAATGAAAATAATAATAATAATAATAATAATAATAATAATATTACTAATTATTAGATTATCATCATTATTAATTATATTATATTATTATTAAACTCTATATTTTATTAAATAATTCCTATAACTCAAGGACACCCACCTACGCGCTCAGATACATTTCCCCACAAAGGACACACCAAAATAAAATTAAATAACACCAAAATACTAAATAATTAAAATGGGTGTTACAGGTGTGACCCTTTGAAGTCTTCAAACTCAAACAGATAAGCGATTGGCGTGTATGACCAACCTTCCTCCTAGAAAGGATATGTACCTTTTGTCCATCAACTATTGCACCTTGGCTTGAAAAGCTTCGCAATTCTCAGTTGAGTGCCCCACGGATCCTCCATGATATCCACATCGAGCATTGGGATCATACCCGGGAGGGTACGACTCAGTTTGAAAGTCTTGCGCTCCACCCAAGAGTCCCGAATTAGATACGGCAAAAGCTGACTGTAGGCACTGGACAAAGAGGAACATTCCTTCTCTTCAGGTTGTTGTAAGGCCTATTCTGACTCGGGAACTGATAATTTTGCTGCAAAGATCCAAAAGGTCGTGGACTCTGAACAGCAGAAACATCTGGAGACGGGGTCTGAACTATTGAGGACTCTCTTTGTTCAGGCGCTTTCATCCTTAAGCTTGACCCAGGAAAAGGCAGTAGCTGTGGGCAAGGGGATTCAGACACCAAAGACTGTAGGATATACTCATGACCCACTGCATCTTTAGGTGATGGAATAGGAACATCCACCTCCTTTGTATGATATGGAATAAATTCACCTGATACGTTCATGCCGCCCGGCGCGAATTCAATTGCCTTCAAATCAATCAGGTCCTGAACTTTATGCTTAAAAGCTTTATAGTTCGCGATGTTGTGCCCCTGTCCCCCAGAGTGGAAGTCGCAATGGGCGTTGACATCAAAGTCTGGTGGTGGCTTACCAGTCAATGGAGACAAAGTCTGAGGTTTAACCAAATGAAACTGGAACAAGATTTGCACCAACTGAGCGTAATCCATAGGGATCTGATCGAAGATTCTGTCGAGCGGTCTTGTCCTTTGAGCATACCTTCTGACCCTAGGATTATCTTGAGGAATAGGAGGTAGCTGCTGACGGGAAAAGTCTTGATCCCTAAGTTGTGCAGAGGATCTCTTAGGCCTGTCATTCCTTGGTATAGGTTCCACAGAAAAAAGTGGAGCAAGCATTTTGGCCGCAGCTTCGGGCACCTGATCACCTTCTTTTCTGAGCACATTCCTTATCACTTTCATGATTAAGCCCACCTGAGTTTTCAACTGCTAGTTTTCCTCTCTGAGCATCTCCTGATCCAAACGTAACGCTTGTATGTCCATGATGAACTGTCCCATCTGGCCCTGGACTTCCTTCATCTCTCCTTGAACTTGCTTCATAGCTCTGTGTTGATTCTTGTGACTCATCCAATCGTATATCCTGCAACAACCTAACGGAGTACATGAAGTCAGATCATCGGCTCTGAGGTACCTGCTATGCAAAAACTGTCATGCAGAATGCAAATACGTATGTATGCAACAGAGAAATTTCAGAATAGCAATGAGGCAATAGGAACCCAAGATCCAAGCACAGGTATAACCATCACACATATATGCATCATACAGGAGTAACCGAGTACAAACATAGTGACCTCAGCCAACAAGCCTGATGATGGTCAGCATACTGCAATGAACAAATGCTACACAGGGATACAACACTCAACTGAGTCTTCAGTTTGATACTCTTCTGAACAACTACTCTCGGTGAATTCTTCCATAACTTGAACTGATACATCCACCTGGCCGGATGAAGGAAGATCATTGATCTGAATACCCTGAGGCGTGATTGAGAACCTGTTGGACTCCAGCAGAGTCTGAACTTGGCTTTTAAGCACCTTACAGTCCTCAGTTGAATGCCCCTGTGCCCCAGCATGGTACTCACAGCGGGTGTTGACATCAAAACCTGGCGGAATCGCGGGATTAATCTTCTTCGGCATTATTAATCCACCTTCGATCAAATTTGGCAACAACTGACTGTACGATACCGGTAACTGAGTAAAATTCCTTTTTGGTTTCCTTGGTCTTCGTCTGGTGTACTGACGCGGATGCTGACAGTATGACTGTCGACTTTGAACACTTGAAGCATATGAAGACTGAATCTAAGATATAGGAGATTCCGGGATGACATCACTTCCTTTCTCCCATTCTTCTTGAGAACCGACAACTGATTTATCTTCATTAACTGAGATATAAGGGATGTCTCGAATCTTTTCGTTCTTGAGTCCACTCTCAATACGTTCCCCTGTTATCATTAAGTCAGCAAATTTCAATGTTCTACCACCAATCAACTTGTCAAAGTAAGGGCCTTTCAAAGTACCCAAGAATATGTCAACTAACTCTCTGTCCAGAAGTGGGGGTTGAACGCGAGCTGCGAATTCTCTCCATGTCTGCACATACCCTCTGAAGGATTCATTGTCCGCCTGAGATAACTCTTGCAACTGCATGCGACTAGGAGCCATATCAAGATTGTAGTTGTACTGCTTCGCGAAGGCATTGGCTAAATCTGACCATGATCTGATGCAATCACTTTCCAACTGCATATACCAATTTAACGATGCCCCACTCAGAATTTCCTGAAAGCAGTGAATCATAAGCTGATCATTATGGACATACAGAGTCATTCTCCTAAAAAACATCACCAAATGCTGCTTCGGACAACTATCCCCTTTGTACTTCTCAAAATTTGGTATCTTAAATTTTGAAGGCATCACAAGACCTGGCACCAAACACATGCTCGAAGCATTCAAATTAAGAGTGTTCTGACTCATCAGGGCATCAAGCTTTTCATCCAACAGACGACATTTTCTCATAAATTCAACAGTCTGGGGGTCTTCAGCATTATCTTTTAGAACAACCCTATGAGAATCTGGCATAGGGAAAGTGAAATTCTGATAGTCCGAGTCATGAAGAGAAGATGAATCTCTATTTATGGGAATAGTATGCTCTTCAACAAGAATCTGCATAGACTGAGCTTGAGCAACATTGTTCACTAGAGTCCTCTAAATACCAGTCTCTCCCCTAGTCATAGTTGTCATGGCTTTCATGAGTTGATCCAACTGATTCTTCATCAATTCAAACTCTGCCCTAGTAACAACTAAGTTCTTCTCTTCTGAGTTCATGATCCTTCCAGAAGCTAATTCAAGTCCGATGTGAATGTCGGGAAATCAACTAACGAAGCGGACAAAAGATGGGTGAGCTCCATGTTCCGGATGAGGATGGATGTGCAGATATGAGATGCAAATACAATGCAATGCAAAAATGCTAATGCAACAAACAATGGATCAAGATCGTTATGTTGTAGCTTGAGAAGAACTGGTGCTTCGCTTTAACAAGAACATAACACTGCTATGATAATAGGAACCAATTGGTATCAATAACTCGGATTCAAACTGTAGAGAAAACCGGGTAATCTGAAGGTAAAGGTTTCCTGCATAATCCAATCCCTCTCACAGGTATGGACCTATTCCACTGATAATGTTCGGCATCCTATGCGTTCATCAGCGTCACAGACTTCTGAGAAATGATGATACGTTCACCATTTCTGGTTTGGCATCATCATCTCCCGAAGAGGCCTCACTTATCTGAATCACAAATGATCGGTTCCCAGAGTCGACAACTCTCAGATCCAACATCCTGACGAGCCCTAAGGTCCAGAAAAGAAGTCATCAAAGAGAATCTCGTCTGAGCGCGAATTTCATGGGGAATTGTGTTTGCTTAGCAAACAGGCCCCTCACTAGTCTCTACTACTAATGCTAGGTTTGTACTCAAGCCTGGGCCTGGCTTATCACTCATCAGAACTTCCCTCCCCACAGCACAACAATAATGATATATAATGCTGAAAAATAAATGCGGGAAAGTAAAGATAAAGTACAACAAGTATATACATACACCCCAAAAATAAACAAACAAGCAATAGGATTGACTCGCATAGGGGATGGGAAACGGTCCCAGCAGAGGGGATGGGAAAATTCCCCAGCAGCTATAGTCCCCAGCAGAGTCGCCAGCTGTCGCTACTACGAAAAAAGGTGCCCGCAATGACAGAAGAGTCGCCACCGTTCGTTATTTATCCCAACGGGGGAAAGGAAACGATCAGGGAAAACCTAGCGAAAAGGGATAAGATTGGTCATCGCAACCAAATCTCGGGTTCGGGAGTCGGTTACGCAAGGGGAAGGTATGAGCACCCCTCACGTTCGTCGTACTCGACGGGATCCACGCTTGGTTGTCTATCTAAAAGGGTGATTGAAACTATCTAACTAAATGTCTGGGACAAAATAAAAGAAAAGTGACTCGACAGAGCATCGCTGCTCTGGGCCTACATATTTCCTCGTGCAATGGGAAAGTCAGAGTCAACGTAGTTCGACTAACTACGGGTGAAGGGGGGAAAGGTTGCTCGCCAAGACATCGCATCTTGTACCTATGTACTCTCAACAGGTATGAGAGATCAGAGAAAACATAGTTCGGGAAATAAGAACACAGGTTTGTTCATGATTTTTATCTGAGTAGGGTTAACAAACAGTTCCAGCAGTTTGGTGTATGCAGCTCGACCATTGGAGACTTAGGCGTTACCGTTTGCGGTAGAACTAAGAGTTAAGAACGCTCTTGCTTATGAAAATGTTTTCCTGATTAAAGGGTCCAAAGGGACAAAATGAGTTTGATAATTTGTTTTTGTCTTTTATTAGAGAACTGTTTTGAATGAATGTTTAGAATGTATGTGGTACTAAAGTCTAAAACCTAGGAGTGAATGCGTCGCATATCGTCCTAAGGACGTATACTAAACACTCTAAGAAATTGAGAGGTAACCCCCCCCCCCCAATCACTATTTCCCCAGTACAAGGCTCATGGCACAACATCCATTATCTTATTAAGTATTTTGAAGTTGTTTGAAGATGAGAAAGAGAGAGAGGACAAACTAAAGGGGACTAAATCAAAACCTTAAAGTTATCATGCATCACGGTCCTAAAGTTGATGTTAATAAGGGAAACTACCTAATATTTGCATGCATGGATAGAAGCGTGATGTCTATCATCACTATCCTTAAACAAGGAAGTGAGAACTCCTAAGGGAACATGGTAATGCAAAGAAAAGAAGCAACATACAATACTTGAATTGAAATGTGAATGTGAATGAATGCACATGCAATGCAACATTACAAGCAAAGGGAGGACACCTCAACCTTTAATGCAAACAAGAGATACACAAAGAGAAAAAAAACAAGCAAGGGAGGAAATTGTGTGAGGTAAAGACCACCACAAGCTCATCTCAACCTTCAAATGCAAGCAAGAAAAAAGAAGTGCAAAACACACATTGAACAAGTGCAAAAAATGCCCTAAGGCCTCTAACTTTAACATGGGATGAATCATAAAACAAAATAGAAGTGGGAGAAGAATATAAAACAGCCATGATATCCCTTGTGTTACTCAACCAAAGTCTCATAATGACTTGTGCAAAAGATGCACAAAATGTGTCTTCATGGTTCACCATTCAAGTCAAACTTCAAATACTTCCTAAGGAGGGATTAAGCAACTTTAAATGGTGCTCCAAGGTCATTGGACAGAAAGGGAGATGAAAGGAGAATGTACATAAAGCATTTTAAAAGGAACATACAAGAAATTGCAAGAGAATCATGTTAAAGAAGTGAAGATCATTCAACATATACACATGAAAAACCCTAAATGGAACTCCTAAGAGATGCCTAAACTTAACCAAGTTATGAACATGATCAAGGCCTAAAATTGAACATACAAATGCTTTATTATATACATGACATGGATACATGAAGGTTTGGTACTCAAACAATACAAAAAATGCAAATAGAATCAAACTAGCACAAGTGTAGAGGGTGAAAATCATACAGGGTGACCTAAAGTGTAAAATACACTAAAAATAGTAAACCAATCCTAAAAATTCAAAATAAACTCCTATAGGACCCCTATGGTGTTATCAACCAATGGTAAAAATTATGGAGAAAATATCTAAACCTAACTAGGCAAACAGAGGGGAAATTTCTAGGGGTGTCCTAAGAACTAGTACAAATGGAAGGTCCTAAAGGTTCAACCAAAAACATAACAAAATGGTACTAAAAATTAGGGAGAAAAAATATAAAAAATAAATTGATACATCAAGAATATGTAAAAGAAAAATCAAGCATTTATGTGAACATTTGATCAAGAAATAAAATCAGGAATGCAAGATATGCAATTTTTAATCCAACAAAACACTTCCAAATGAATCATTTATTTTTAATTGAAAAATGTCCATAAAAATTAAAGTAAAAATTCCTAAATTTAATTTACATCTTGAAATGAGTAGAAATTATTTTTGTAGGATTGTTCATCATTTAGAAGTATTTTAATTGAATTAAAATAAAACAGTTAATAAAATATGAAAATAAAGAAAAAGAAATGAAAAATGGAAAATCAGTGGTGCAATTAGCAATTGGAATACGTTGATTCTATGGTCTTATTGGTGAGGGAGGTGTGGTTAGCATATGAGCCCAAGTCCACTTCAGATTCACTCAAATGAAACTCACTGTTTCATTTAAAACGGTCAACCAAAGCCAAGACTCCATCGTGGTCGTCCACATCGAATTGAGTCAAACAAATCCAATGGCCAACAGGCAGACATGTATGCGTTGGAGTTTAAACATAGGGGAGGAGGGAGATTACCAGATACCGGAGCATGGTGACTCCAGTCGTCTTCTTCGATGACACGCTACAGTAGCAGCTTGGAAAAGCTCCCCAAAACTCTCAATTTTGTACACCATTCAACTCGTCTCGTTGTGTAGATCATCATCCTATGGTTCTTTTTCATTAATTGTCTATGAATAGCCCTAACCGAAAGCAACAAGAATCAAGGTCGTTTCAAGAATCAACACAAACAAACTTTAAACCTGTCCAGAAACGTTCTAGGAACTTAGGGGATCATTAATATGCTAAAATGGCATCCAATTACTACATGAACAGAGAGAATTTTTTAGAGATGACTTACTCAACGGAGCACCTCCATTGGGTCTTCAATTGCTGATGAAGCTTGATCAAAATCAACCAGAATCGTTCCTTGATCTTCAATGGAGGTGTTGGTGACCTTGATTTGGATTAAAAGTGCTTAATTCTCCAAAACACGATTTCAATTTTTCTCCACTTTTTGTAACTGATTTCTGTTCAATTCTTGATTAATTCTCCATTCTGAAAGCTTGTGCATGATGCTGAGATTATATGTGATGGATCTAGATACTAAGAAAGCCCAATCCACGCCCATAGAAGTTCAATTGAAAATCCAAGTTTTGCACTTTGAAGCTCCATGGTTCACACGAAAGCAGAGCTCAAAACCTTCAAACTTGACTCAGGTAGCTTGCTTATTATGTAAGGTAGCTCAATGACTGAGATTGATCCCTTGTTTTGATCTTAATGGTAGATCTTGAATGTGTACCTTCATGGTGAAGCAACCTTGAATTTAACATGGTTTTGGACCTCAAACTTGATTTCTGGTTTTGGCATCATGTTTAGCATATTCAAGGCAATCAAAAAATGCATAAACATTCCATTATATGGTTTAAAATGATCTTGATTCAAATTATGGCTTTCAAGCATCTTTTCATGGAATTTTCTTCACCATTCTTCACATATGAGACATATCCATGACAAGTGATGGTTTGGTAGTGTAATTGACCTTATTTGGAGCAAGTTTGATGTTGGAAAAAGTTTCATTTGAGATGTGCAAAGTTGTGAAATTGACCAATAATAAAAAATGACCTATAATCAAAGTTTCCCAAAATACCCCTGCCTTGCAAGCTTCATATCTTGAGCTCCACAAATCAGATGAAAGACTTCTAGTACTTTTTGGAAATCTAAGATCATAATGAAAAACTTTCATGTATGGGTTAAAGTAAGGAGAAACATCCTTCTAGGTCAAAAATGTCTTGGAAGTTGGTTGACTTTTGTTGACTAAAATCACATTCATCTGATGACCTGTAACTTGCCAGCTTCATAACTTGGGTTCTAGGAATCAGATGAATGACTTCTAATAATCAAAAGAAAGCTAGAAACATGCTTTACAAGTATCATGTTGGAGTCAAGATGAGATGAAACTTGTATCTTGAGATATGTGGTCTTGAAGTTGGGCACTAAATTGGGGATTTTACACTGACAAGCTTAGAAACCCTAGCTTAGCAACTTCTCACACTCTTGATTATTGATGAATTGATCTTGAAATGATATATGACATGTCTCAACACAATATTCCATGATCATAAAGACTTGGAATTGAGTCTTAATCTCCTTTAATTGCACAATTGACTCAGGGTTGACTAGATGAAAACCCTAACTGCACCATCTTTGACTATGGCTCTTTATACTTGATATAATGACTTACACAAACCCCTCAATGACCATCAAGACATACAATGGGCTTATAAAATGCTCCCCATCCATAACCATTGACTCAATATCATATGATGCCCTTCAATTGACCCCCAACATAGGAGATACAACCAATATTAACCATCCACTCTTCCAGTGAGCTTTAACATTCTTCTGGTGAAAATAAGCACTTGATAGCTTAAATACATCATCTTGCCTAGGCTTGGAACCTTGATATCCCTCTCCTGATAAGTGCACACCTCCTAATCCCATGCAAATGAGTAATGAAATGCAAATGCTAATGCTATGAATGCAGTGAAACAAAAGCCAGTTAAAGAAAAAAGTTGGGCAAATTTTAGGGTGAAACACTATATCCTTTTGGTGGTAGTGGCCGGTGTAAGTTTCGCTCTGTCATCCTTTTGGTGGGGGGTATGTCATCTGGATTGATGTCAGATTGAGCGATGGTGTTGTCCTATCATCCTTTTGGTGGTAGTGGCCGGTGTGTGTTTCGCTCCGTCATCCTTTTGGTGGGGGGTCTGTCATCTTGTTGATGTATATTGTGCGATAGTGTTTGTCCTATCATCCTTTTGTTGGTAGTGGCCGGTGTGAGTTTCGCTCTGTCATCCTTTTGGTGGGGGGTCTGTCATCTTATTTATGGCAGATTATGCGATAGTGTTTGTCCTATCATCCTTTTGGTGGTAATGACCGATATGAGTTTCGCTCCCACATCCTTTTGATGGGTAGTCTGTCATCTGGATTGATGTCAAATTGTGCGATGGTGTTTCTCCTCTCATTCTTTTGGTGGTAGTGGATGGTGTGAGTTTCGCTTTGTCATTCTTTTTGTAGGGGGGTCTGTCATCTTATTGATGTCAGATTGTGCGATAATGTTTGTACTATCATCCTTTTGGTGGTAGTGGCCGGTGTGTGTTTTGCTCCGTCATCCTTTTGGTGGGGGGTCTGTCAACTTATTGATGGTAGATTGTGCGGTAGTGTTTGTCCTATCATCCTTTTGGTGGTAGTGGCCAATGTGAGTTTCTCTACGTCATCCTTTTGGTGGAGGGTCTGTCATCTGGATTGATGTCAAATTGTGCGATGGTGTTGTCCTATCATCCTTTTGGTGGTAGTTGCCTGTTTGAGTTTCGCTTCGTCATCCTTTTAGTTAGGGGTCTGTCATCTTGTAGATGTAGGTTGTGTGATAGTTTTTGTCCTATCATCCTTTTGATGGTAGTGGCCGGTGTGAGTTTCACTATGTCATCCTTTTGGTGGCCGGTCTGTCATAGTCATTAATGTCAGATTGTGCGATAGTGTTTGTCCTATCATCCTTTTGGTGGTAGTGGCCAGTGTGAGTTTTGCTCGGTCATCCTTTTGGTGGGGGGTCTGTCATCTTATTGATGGTAGATTGTGCGATAGTGTTTTTCCTATCATCCTTTTGGTGGTAGTGGCCGGTGTGAGTTTCGCTCCCACATTCTTTTGATGGGGGGTCTGTCATCTGGATTGATGTCAGATTGTGCGATGGTGTTTCTCCTCTCCTTCTTTTGGTGGTAGTGGCCGGTGTGACTTTCGCTCTGTCATCCTTTTTATGGGGGGTATGTCATTTTATTGATGTCAGATTGTGCGATAGTATTTGTCCTATCATCCTTTTGGTGGTAGTGGCTAATGTGTGTTTTGCTCCTTCATCCTTTTGGTGGGGGGTCTGTCAACTTATTGATGGTAGATTGTGCGATAGTGTTTTTCCTATCATCCTTTTGGTGGTAGTCGCCAGTGTTAGTTTCGCTCCGTCATCCTTTTGATGGGGGGTATGTCATCTGGATTGATGCCAGATTGTGCGATGGTGTTATCCTATCATCCTTTTGGTGGTAGTGGACGGTGTGATTTTCACTCCGTCATCCTTTTAGTGGCGGGTCTGTCATCTTGTTGATGTAGGTTGTGCGATAGTGTTTGTCCTATCATCCTTTTGGTGGTAGTGCCCAGTGTGAGTTTCACTCTGTCATCCGTTTGGTGGGGGTTTTGTCATCTTGTATATGGCAGATTGTGCGATAGTGTTTGTCCTATCATCCTTTTGGTGGTAGTGGCCGGTGTGAGTTTTGCTACGTTATCCTTTTGGTGGGGGGTCTGTCATCTTGTTGATGTAGATTGTGCGATAGTGTTTGTCCTATCATCCTCTTGGTGGTAGTGGCCGGTGTGCGTTTCGCTCCGTTATCCTTTTGGTGGGGGGTCTGTCATCTGGATTGATGTCAGACTGTGCGATGGTGTTGTCTTATCATCCTTTTGGTGGTAGTTGCCTGTTTGAGTTTCGCTCCGTCATCCTTTTAATGGGGGGTCTGTCATCTTGTAGATGTAGATTGTGCGATAGTTTATGTCCTATCATCCTTTTGATGGTAGTGGCCGGTGTGAGTTTCACTATGTCATCCTTTTGGTGGCCGGTCTGTCATAGTCATTAATGTCAGATTGTGCGGTAGTGTTTGTCCTATCATCCTTTTGGTGGTAGTGGCCAGTGTGAGTTTCGCTCGGTCATCCTTTTGGTGGGGGGGTCTGTCATCTTATTGATGGTAGATTGTGTGATAGTGTTTTCCTATCATCCTTTTGGTGGTAAAGGCCAGTGTGAGTTTCGCTCCCACATCCTTTTGATGGGGGGTCTGTCATCTGGATTGATGTCAGATTGTGCGATGGTGTTTCTCCTCTCATTCTTTTGGTGGTAGTGGCCGGTGTGACTTTCGCTCTGTCATCCTTTTTATGGGGGGTATGTCATTTTATTGATGTCAGATTGTGCGATAGTGTTTGTCCTATCATCCTTTTGGTGGTAGTGGCTAATGTGTGTTTTGCTCCTTCATCCTTTTGGTGGGGGTTCTGTCAACTTATTGATGGTAGATTGTGCGATAGTGTTTTTCCTATCATCCTTTTGGTGGTAGTCGCTAGTGTTAGTTTCGCTCCGTCATCCTTTTGATAGGGGGTATGTCATCTGGATTGATGCCAGATTGTGCGATGGTGTTATCCTATCATCCTTTTGGTGGTAGTGGACGGTGTGACTTTCGCTCCGTCATCCTTTTAGTGGGGGGTCTGTCATCTTGTTGATGTAGGTTGTGCGATAGTGTTTGTCCTATCATCCTTTTGATGGTAGTGCCCGTTGTGAGTTTCACTCCGTCATCCGTTTGGTGGGGGTTTGTCATCTTGTTTATGGCAGATTCTGCGGTAGTGTTTGTCCTATCATCCTTTTGGTGGTAGTGGCCGGTGTGAGTTTCGCTTCGTTATCCTTTTGGTGGGGGGTCTGTCATCTTGTTGATGTAGATTGTGCGATAGTGTTTGTCCTATCATCCGCTTGGTGGTATTGGCCGGTGTGCGTTTCACTCTGTCATCCTTTTGGTGGGGTGTCTGTCAACTTATTGATGGTAGATTGTGGGATAGTGTTTGTCCTATCATCCTTTTGGTGGTTGTGTCCGGTGTGAGTTTCTCCCCGTCATCCTTTTGATGGGGGGTCTGTAATCTGGAATGAAGTCAGATTATGCGATGGTGTTTGTCTTATCATCTTTTTGGTGGTAGTGGCCGGTGTGAGTTTCGCACCGTCATCCTTTTGGTGTGGGGTCCGTCATCTGATTGATGACAGATTGTGCGATATTGTTTGTCCAATCATCCTTATGGTGGAAGTGGCCGGTGTGTGTCTCGCTCCGTCATCCTTTTGGTGGGGGTTCTATCATCTTATTGATGTCAGATTGTGCGGTAGTGTTTGTCCTATCATCCATTTGGTGGTAGTGGCCGGTGTGACTTTCGCTCTGTCATCCTTTTGGTGGGGCGTCTATCAACTTATTGATGGTAGATTGTGTGATAGTGTTTGTCCTATCATCCTTTTGGTAGTAGTGGCCGGTGTGTTTTCACTCCGTCATCCTTTTGGTGGGGGGTCTGTCATCTGGATAGATGTCAGATTGTGCGATGGTGTTGTCCTATCATCCTTTTTGTTTTAGTGGCCGGTGTGAGTTTCGCTCTGTTATCCTTTTGGTGGGGGTCTGTCATCTTGTTGTTGTAGATTGTGCGATAGTGTTTATCTTATCATCCTTTTGGTGGTAGTTGTCGGTGTGTGTTTCGCTCTATCATCCTTTTGGTGGGGGGTATGTCATCTGGATTGATGTCAGATTGTGCGATGGTGTTATCCTATCATCCTTTCGGTGGTAGTGGTCAGTGTGTGTTTCGCTCCTTCATCCTTTTCGGTGGGGGGTCTGTCATCCTGTTGATGTAGATTGTGAGATAGTGTTTGTCTTATCATCCTTTTGGTGGTAGTGGCCGGTATGAGTTTCATTTCGTCATCCTTTTGGTGGGCAGTCTGTCATAGTCATTAATGTCAGATTGTGTGTGTTGCATCCCAAAATTTGACCAACATTTCTTTACCTAGCTTATGTTGCATTTCATTCACATTAGCATTATCATTTGCAGTTCATTGACATGTATGCAGGAGATCAAGAGGTATGAGTACCAATAAATAGCTATACAAGACTATGAAGCTAGCCAAGAAGGTTATTCAAGTGTTCAAGGGTTGATATCTTTGTCAGAGGAGTCAGAAGATCCTCAGAAAGAGTGGTTGAAACCAAGGTTGTGTGCCTCCTAACTTGAGAGTTGTGGGAGCTCCTCAGATGATTCTGAAGCCAAGAATGTGGACTTGAAGCTTTGAGAGAGCTTATGAGATGTCTTGAAAGCCATCATGAAGCCTAGACAGGTTATTGTGCAAGTTTGAGAAGACTCAGCCATGATTGGTGTAATTAGGGTTTGACTGGGTCAACCCTAGGTCAACTGATGATTTGGAGAGGGTTGAGACCTAAACCAAGAGCCATGTGATCTTGGATTGATGCATTGAGATGCTATAAGGATGATTCCAAGGTCAACTCATCATGATTGAAGAGTTTGAGAAGTTTCAAGCTAGGGTTTCTAAGGCTTGACAGTGTAAAATCCCCTAGTTTGACCCCTATCTTCAAGGCAGTTTAGCTCAAGATGTGATTGTCATCTCATCTTACCACCAACATGAATGTTGTAAAGCTTGTTCTTAGCTTTAATTTGAGTACTATAAGTCCTTGATAGGATCTGTAGAACTCAAGTTATGGCTTTGACAAGTTACAGGTAATCTGAGGTATGTGAATCTGGGGCCTTGAAAGTCACCCAACTTGCATCAAACTTTTGCCCAAGAAGGATGATTCTTATGAACTTTTGGTCAACATGAATGTTGTTCCTTATCTTCTTAGATTTCTAGAGAGTACTAGAAGTCCTTGATAGGATTTGTAGAACTCAAGTTATGGCTTTGACAAGTCAAGGGCATTTTGGTCATTTGGAGATTACAGGTCATTTCAAGCATAAGGCCATAACTCCTATTTCCAAGCTTCAAATGGAAAAATCTTCAACATCAAACTTGTTCAAAATGATGTTTTAAGGCTATTAAAGAGGTCATGAGATGTTGGAAATGTTAGAACACAGATTGGTTCTTAATAATATCTCTTTGTTTTGATGATAACTGTTAGGAAATTTTATATTTAAGAATTATATACTCTAAAATTTGCTTGTGAGTTTTACTGCAGATTGAAATGAAATTAAAACTCCAGAAGCAAATCTGAATTGTATACAAGAAGTTATCTAGACTCTGAAGCGCCAGATGCCCTCATTAGAAGATTCTGATTGCTGTTTACAGAAGATCCTGAGCGTAGTCTCCAGAAGGATCTGAAGCAAGAAGCTCCAGAAGATTCTGAAGCAGAAGCATCTGAAGCTAGTCAGAAGCATCTGAAGCTAAGGAGAATATTGTATGAAGAGTTTCTCAAAGCATAGTTTCTACAGAAGTTTCTAAAAGCACTATAGCTGCCAAGTACTGAAGTTCTGTGTCAAATATGCTCTGATGATCAACACGCTGAAAGCACACATGCTGCAGAAGACTCTGATACAGCAAAGTTCTGAACATCATTAGAAGACTCTGACTCAATCAGATTCTGAAGAACTTGCTGAAAACTGAAGAAGAAATATTCAAAGATTATATCCGTTGGAGTAAATCAAACGTCTCTTTCCTCATTTGTGCTAGACACAAGAACACAGACAAAAAGGATTTTTCTGTGCTTTCTACTTCTAGGAAAGGTCACTTGATGTGAAGACAAAAAGGCTCAGACCTTTTTGGGACACTCTTCTCAACGTTCAGCTTCCTTGAATTAGCTGCTTATAAAAGGAAGTCTCCACCAAATTCTTCAGTTACACATTTTGCTGAAAAGAAATCATAATATTCAAAGCTCTCATTCTTTCATATTCTTCTTAGAATTATTTGTACTTAAATTTAAGAGAAATATCACTGTTGTGATAAAAGCTTTTTAGAAGCATTCATACTCTTGTATTTGATTTACATTGATTGTAAAGGTTTTCCTCAAGAGGATTCAGTTGGAATCAGTAGCTCTTGAGAAGACTAAGAACAGTTGTTCTTAGGTGTTACTATTGTAATCTGTTTGATTAAATAGTGGATTAAGTCCTTGTTGAGAAAGGCAAATCACTCTAGGAAGGGTGGACTGGAGTAGTTGAGTTCAACGAACCAGAATAAAAATAATTGTGTTTTTATTTCTAAAGTCTTAATCTTTCATACTTATTCAACCCCCTTCTAAGTATTATCTCACCTTCAGTTGGTATCAGAGCTTCGGTTCTGTGTGTGCTACCACTTAATAGTGTCAGTAAAGATCCAGAGAGAAATACTTTGATATATATTTATTTGTTACAATGGATGATAATACAATATCCAATATTAACAATAAATATGAAGAAAGGGACAGGATCAGCACTAAACCCCCTATGTTTGATGGGGAGAAATTTGATTACTGGAAAGACAGAATTGAGAGTTTTTTCCTAGGATATGATGCTGATCTATGGGATCTAGTCATAGATGGATATGTCCATCCCACAGATGGGAATGGCAAGAAGATAGACAGAAAATCTATGACAGATGCTCAGAAGAAAGATTTTAGAAATCATCACAAAGCCAGGACTATATTATTGAATGCAATTTCACATACTGAGTATGAAAAATTTACAAACAGGGAAACTGCTTTTGATATGTTTGAATCCCTAAAAATGACTCATGAGGGAAATTCTCAAGTTAAGGATACAAAAGCTCTGGCTCTGATCCAGAAGTATGAGGCCTTTAAGATGGAAGACTCTGAATCTGTTGAAGCCATGTTCTCCAGATTTCAGATCCTCGCAGCTGGGCTGAAAGTTCTGGACAAGGGATACTCTACATCAGATCACGTAAAGAAAATCATCAGAAGTCTGCCTACCAGATGGAGACCAATGGTGACTGCCTTGAAGATGGCTAAAGATCTGAACAAGATCTCTCTAGAAGAACTCATCAGCTCACTGAGGAGCCATGAAATTGAGCTTGAGGAAGATGAACCTCGGAAGAAAGAAAAAGGTAAATCTGTTGCCTTAAAATCTAACAAAACTGCTAAAGCTTTGCAGGTTATTCAAGAAAGCTCTGAAGAATCTTCTTCTGAAGAAGAAGATGAATTATCCATGTTGTCCAGAAGGATCAATAGACTCTGGAAGCACAAGGGAAATAAGTTCAACAACTTCAGAAGATCTGATAATAGAAAGGAATCTTCTGGGCACAGAAGATCTGGCAAGAAAGAAGTTGTGTGCTATGAGTGCAAAGAACCTGGGCATTACAAGAATGATTGCCCCAAGCTTCAGAAAGAAAAACCCAAGAAGAAGTTTAACAAAAAGAAGAAGGTTCTGATGGCAACATGGGATGACTCAGATGAATCTGAATCATCTTCTGAATCAGAAGAAGAATGTGCTAATGTTGCACTGATGGCCAGCACATAGGATCAAGAGGAAGGTACCTCAGGATATGAATCTGATTTTGAATCTGATGATGACGCATAAGAGGTAATGGCTAAACTTACCAAAGAAGAACTTATAAAAGTTTTAACAGAAGTTCTTAAAAGTTATAACAATATCAAACTCAAATACAAGAAGCTGAAAAGCAATCTTGAATCTGAGATTGATCTTCTGAAGACAGAACTTGTTGAGCAAAAAGAAATTAATCTGAAAATCAAAAATGAATTTGAAATAACTCAACAAGAATCTGAATCTGAGACTAAGTCATGTGAAAACATTTTAGAAAAATATGACTCTAGCTTTCAGAGATTTCTTACTAAGAGCATAGACAGAAGCAAGATGGCTTCTATGATCTATGGTGTTAGTGGAAACAACAGAAGAGGTATTGGATATGAATCTTCATCTGGAAGCAATCCAAAATCTGTTGACAAACTTTTCATCAAGAAGACACCTCTGTATTCTCAATTTAAATTTGGTCACTTAAATGACATTAAACACACAAGCTCTGAGAAGAATACTTATGTGTTTAAACCCAAGGCAAGTCAGAATAAACATTATGTTGAAAAACAGAAGTTTAGACAAACCTACAAACCAACTAACCCCAAAGGACCCAAGAAGATCTGGGTACCTAAAAACAAAATAATTCTTGTTGCAGATGTTCTTAGCAGCAAGGTCAGGACGCCAATCATGGTACCTGGACTCTGGATGCTCACGACACATGACAGGAGAAAAGTCTATGTTCCAAAGCCTGGAACTTAGATCTGGAGGTGACGTGAAGTTTGGAGGGAACCAGAAGGGCAAGATCATTGGATTTGGCACTATTGGAAATGATAAACTTCCCTCTATTACTAATGTTTTACTTGTTGAAGGGTTAAAGCATAATTTATTGTCCATAAGTCAATTAAGTGACAATGGTTATGATATTACCTTTAATAAAAATGTTGTAAAGCTATTAGTCAAAAGGATGGCTCTATCCTATTTAGTGGTAAGAGGAAAAACAACATTTATAAAATAAATCTTTCAGAACTTAAAGTTCAAAATGTTAAATGCCTCTTGTCTGTTAATGAAGAGCAATGGGTCTGGCACATAAGATTGGGCCATATTAATATGAGACGTATATCTCAAATTAATAAACTTAATCTTGTCAGAGGACTCCCTAATCTGAAGTTCACTTCAGATGCTCTTTGTGAAGCATGCCAGAAAGGGAAGTTTTCAAAAACATCTTTCAAATCAAAAAATGTTGTTTCTACTTCTAAACCACTAGAATTACTTCATATTGATCTGTTTGGACCAGTGAAAACTGCATCCATCAGAGGCAAGAAGTATGGATTAGTCATTGTTGATGACTTTAGTAGATGGACATGGGTAAAGTTCTTAAAACACAAGGATGAGTCACATTCTGTGTTCTTTGACTTCTGCAAGCAAGTCCAGAATGAAAAGAATTTCAAAATTATAAAAGTCAGAAGATCATGGTGGTGAATTTGAAAATAAATATTTTGAAAAATATTTTTCTGAAAATGGCATTGCTCATGATTTTTCCTGTCCTAGAACTCCACAACGGAATGGGGTTGTAGAGAGGAAAAACATAACTTTGCAAGAAATGGCCAGAACCATGATCAATGAGACAAATCTGGCAAAACATTTTTGGGCAGAAGCAATCAACACAGCCTGTTACATTCAGAACAGAGTGTCTGTTAGATCTCTTCTGAAGAAGACTCCTTATGAACTGTGGAAGAACAAAAAGCCCAACATTTCATATTTTCATCCTTTTGGATGTATTTGCTATATGTTAAACACTAAGGAAAATCTGAGCAAGTTTGATTCCAAAGCACAGAAGTGTTTCATGCTTGGATATTCTGAACGCTCTAAAGGCTACAGAGTATACAACACTGAGACACAGATTGTGGAAGAATCCATTCATGTCAGATTTGATGATAAGCTTGGCTCTGAAAAGCCAAAGCAGTTTGATAACTCTGCAGATAGGGAAGTAGTCTTTATTGACTCTGAAGTTCCAGAAGCAGACAAAATTCAAGTGAAGGAACCAGAAGCAACTCCATATGCTACTCCTTTAACTTCTCAGATGAATAATCTAAACATTTCTGAAGAGTCAACTATTAGAGGATCATCATCCAGAATTAAAGCTTCTCATCCAGAGGATGTCATTATTGGAAAGAAGGATGATCCCATCAGAACAAGATCCTTTCTAAGATCATCTGAAGCATCACTATTTGGACTAGTGTCAGAAATTGAACCATCTTCTGTAGATGAAGCTATGCAAGACAATGATTGGATTATTTCCATGCAAGAAGAGCTAAATCAATTCAGCAGAAATGATGTATGGGATCTAGTTCAAAGACCTCAAGGATTCAATATAATTGGTACAAAATGGGTCTTCAGAAATAAGCTAAATGAGAAAGGAGAAGTTGAGAGGAATAAGGCAAGGCTGGTTGCTCAAGGGTACAGTCAGTAAGAAGGTATTGATTACACTGAGACATATGCTCCAGTGGCAAGGTTAGAATCTATACGCCTTCTTATTTCCTTTGCTGCACAAAATAACATCACTCTGTATCAGATGGATGTTAAAAGTTCCTTTCTTAATGGTATTATAGAAGAAGAAGTTTATGTCCACCAACCTCCTAGTTTTGAAAATGAAAAATTTCCATATCATGTTTTCAAATTAAAGAAATCTCTATATGGTTTAAAACAAGCTCCTAGAGCTTGGTATGAGAGATTGAGCAATTTTCTTCTGGAGAAGAATTTCATCAGAAGCAAAGTGGATACAACACTCTTTTGTAAATCAATTAAGAAAGATCTTCTACTTTGCCAAATTTATGTAGATGATATTATTTTTGGATCAACAAATATTATGCTTGGAAAGGAGTTTGCTACATGTATGCAGGCAGAATTTGAAATGAGCATGATGGGAGAACTCAGATTCTTTCTAGGAATCCAAGTTAATCAAACTCCAGAGTGCACCTACATACATCAGACAAAATATGTTAAAGAACTTCTGAAGAAATTTAACATGTCTGACAGCAAGCTGGCAAAGACTCCAATGCATCCTACTAGCTCACTTGGCAAGGAAGAGGTAAGTAAGAAAGTAGACCAGAAGCTCTACAGAGGTATGATTGGCTCTTTTCTTTATCTTACTGCTTCTAGACCTGACATATTGTTCAGTGTTTTCCTGTGTGCTAGATTCAAATCAGATCCTAGAGAATCACACTTGACAGCTGTCAAGAGGATTCTAAGGTATCTGAAAGGTACTTCTAATGTGGGTTTGTGTTACAGAAAATCTGATGATTTCAAATTAGTTGGATTTTGTGATGTTGACTACGCTGGAGACAGAGTGGAAAGAAAAAGTACTTCTGGAAGTTGTCAATTTCTAGGAAGAAATCTAATCTCCTGGTACAGCAAGAAGCAACCCACAATTGCACTTTCAACCATAGAGGCTGAATACATTGCTGCTGCTGGATGTAGCACGCAGATGCTCTGGATGAAGAGTCAACTAGAAGATTATCAAATTTTTGAAAGTAACATTTCTATCTTTTGTGATAATACTTCTGCTATATGTTTGTCCAAGAATCCCATTTTACATTCTAAGGCAAAACATATAGAAATTAAGCATCATTTCATTAGAGACTATGTTCAGAAGGGAATCATAAATTTAGCCTTTGTTGATACAGATCATCAATAGGCAGATATTTTTACAAAACCCCTTGTTGAAGATAGATTCAAATTTATTCTGAAAAATATTGGTATGGATTTTTTTCCAGAATGATATTTATCAGAAGCAAATTTTTACAAATGCAAAAATGCTTAATGCTCTGAAGTATTTCTTCTGATTGCTTACTTTATTCTGATCAATATTTCTTTTGTGAAACTCTGAACTAACAATCTTTAGAAGATCTGAACGTTGGCTAACGTTTCATTTCTTAAGAGAATTCAAAACACATGCAAGCAAACACGTGTCACACCAAATCTGAAGAGGTGGCGTGTACATAACTGAAGAGACGTTTGAGGTGAAGTTTGAATAGTGAGAATCTTGATTTTCCCCCCAAATTGTCAGAAGCAATTAATGTTTTGAAATGATTATTATTCTCTTCATTTAATGCTTGTTAAAACGTGCAATTTCTGACTGTTGATATGCCTAAGTGTTTTAGTATAAATACATGACTTGTATTCACTTTCACACTTTTCACACTCTCAGAAATTACATGCGTTTTCATCTCCTCTTTTCTCTGCATAAAAACCCTATACCTAAGCGTTTGACAAAGCATTCTTCAATGGCAACTTCATCATCAACAGCTGCTCAATTCCAATCTTCTATGGCTGTTGTAACTTCAGAAAACATGGGTGTTGCTCCTTATTCTCCTCCCAAAAGAACTCTTCTAACCCCTGTTGATAAATTGGAAGTTCTATGTGAATCCATGGTAGAGTTTGACTCTCTTGCAGAAAATGGGTTTGAGTTTCGTTCCATCATTGGAGCTCAAGGATGGGTTAAATATTTTGATAGGCTCTTTGGACCAGTTTACCCCCTCCTTGTGAAAGAATTCTGGATTCATGCATCAGTTTACCCCAAGTTCATCTTATCTTCTGTGCTGGGAAAAGAAATTATTATCACAGAAGATATGATAAGAAAACTAATTGGATATGAAGAAACAGATGGTGTTTCCCACTTACCAGCTGGGCGTGTGGACATGGATGAAGTATATGAAGAAGTGATGACTGCTGGTCAAGCTTCTAACAAATTCAAGGACCTGAAGCCTGTCTACAAGATCTGGGCCAAGATCTTCATGGGATGCATCCACCATAGGAAGTCAACAAATTCTCCAGACTATGTCAATAATGAACAACTATATTTCATGTATTGCCTTAGTCAGAGCACCAAGGTAGATCTTCCATACATTCTTTTTATGCATCAGTGGAACCATATAAATGCATCTAGAGAATATGTGAAAGAGAAAGGACAAAAGATCAGAACTTGGATCCCTTTTGGAAGGTTGATCTCAGATCTTCTTACTAAGAATGGTTTGGTAACTGCTCTGTACACTGCTGGAGTTACAGAGGAATTTGAATTTATAATGGGAAAGCCTCTGAATGCTAAAAGTCTTCAGAGACTCAAAATTGTTGATGAACTCACAACAGGTCCCAAGAAGCTGAATGTGTCAGAATTGAATAAGAGGGTTCCTGTAGATGACTTTCCTTTATTCTTTGCTGAAGAGCCCAAACTTATAGTTGTTATGTATATTGATGAATGCAAGAAGGAAGGAAAACCTGTTCCTGCTAATGTGATTCAGCTAGCTAGACAACCATTACCAGATGCAGAAGAAGAAGAAGCACAACTCCAGAGGAAAAGGACTCAGCCTGTAGCAGAATCTGAACCTGCTCAGAAGAAGGTCAAGATTGCTGAGAAGCCTAAGAAGCTCTTGAAGAGAAAAGAATCTGAAGAAACTTCTTCTGTACCTACCAAGAGGATCAAAATAAAAGGTACTAAATCTTCTGTATCTTCTGCAAAACTTGTTATTAATGATTCTAATGTTAAGTCTGTACCAAAACCACCTTCAACACAAACCACTTCTGTTAATGCTCCTAGTTCCATATCACCACAAAAACAAACACCTGTTCCACCTCAAACAACAACACCAACAGTTTCTGTACCAAAATCCTCTCAACCTAAAATCCATATCAAACAGTTTGTTCCACGAACACAACCATCAGAACAACAACCATCAGAACAACTACCACAACAATTTGTTCAACCACAATCCTCTAAACATCCAGAGAAACAACAACAAGAATCTCAACCAGATAAAGCCTCTGACAATCCACCATCAAATAATCCACCTTCTGAACCCATCGCACATGTTACTTCTGAACCTACAAAAGTAACTTTTGTTCCCATTTCATCAGACCCAATAACTATTCCCTCTGATTCACCCATCTCAGAACAACCATCCAAACCATATGAAATTCCTTCAGAACCAACCAATTCTTCTGAGCCTCACATCCCTGAGACAGAAGTTCTTGATGTCACACCCTTAAAAATGGTGTTTCAAGTATCTTCTACCTCCTGTACCCCAACCACATCCTCTAACTCCTCAGAATCAGAAATTCACCCAGATTTTCTAATCTCTCCATCTGAAAAATACTCTGAGATAAACCAACCTGAACCTACCATACCTTCAAAAGTTTCCATTCCAGATCCTATTCCTCCACCTGCACCATCATCTGAGATATTAATCCCCAATTCCAATCCAACATCTTCTATATCTTGTGCCCAAGTATCATCTCTATTTCATAATTTGTCTTATGGTTTCAAACTGAAAGACTTTTATGACAGAGTTGAACCTTCTGACCCCATCAATCATCTGAAACCAAAACCCACAATGATCCTTCCATCTGTGATTCTTGATTACATTAAATCTATGTCAGATGTAGGATCTTTAGCAACCATATCATGTTCTGCAAAATCTGATAAAGCTGTTGTTTCAGCTCTGCCAATTGCATCTGATAACACATTTGCATCTGATGCACCACCTCAATCTTCCTTCCATCCCTACTCAAATGAACCTTTTGATGTAGTTACCCTTCACACCAGAGCAAAACCTCATTTGCTTAATGCTTTAATCAGATCTAAAGAAAAAGCTCCTGAGATACCTTTCATTCCATACTATCCCCCTCCTCTGATTTCCATCCAAAAATCACTTTTTCCACCAACTCCCCAACCTAAACCTGTAACTCTAGTAACTTTGTTACGTTCAAAGCCCAGACTTAATGTTGATCATTTATTTCAAACTTTTTTGCAAGAAATACAGATGTATTTAGGTACTGTTCAGAAGAAATGCTCAGCAACAATGGATGCCAAAGAATCTGACATCATCTGGAATGGATTCATCAACAGATTCAACTCTGTAGCTTCAAATCTGAAGAACGTATGTTCTGATGATGCAAAGCTCAGATTTGCTGAGGCTGCAAGGACTCTATTCTGGACTATCAACAAATCTGAACCTCTGCTTCGTTTATATGCTCCTCCACCATCAACAGAATCTACTGATAATGCATTGGCTATGACTCTGGTAGACCCTTCTTCTAATTCTAATGCTCCAGAATCTACAGAACCAATGGAAATTGACTTTGTTCAGGCTACAGAACCTCATCATAATTCTTCATCTGAGATAAAGAAAGAACATCCAGTTTTTGAAGATAAGATTGCTGCTCTGGAAGCTGGACAGTCAGAGATAAAATCCTGGATGACAAAACAGGATAAGAAGTCTGAGGATATGACAGAATGGATGTCAAAGCAAGATGAAAAGAATGAAACTATGGCTAAGTGGATGTCCAAGCAAGAGCAATCATCCTCTGAGATTACAGATCTATTGAAGATGCTTTTGTCCAAACACTCTTAGATTTTATTTTTTCATTCTAATGTTTTTGCATCTGTTGTTTGCTTCTGTACTTTATTGTCATATCTTCTGATGTTTGCCTATGTACTCTTGATCTGATTTTTTGAATGAATCAAAGTTTTCTCCATTGAATTATCTTATTTACTGTTTCCTTTTATTTGTCTTTTTAAAAGTTTTTACTTTTTGCTTATGACAAAAAAGGGGGAGAAAATATAGATCTGAACTGTTTAATATAACTTCACCAGAATGAAACTTCAGACATATCTATTCTATCTAACATTTAATCTGACTATTTCAGAACATTTGATAAGTGCATTCTATAAAAGAAACTCTGAGTCTCTCAGATCATTTGTCTTTTATCAATCTCTGAATCTTAAATCTGCAAGACATTCTGACCTTCAAATGTTTTAAGAACAAACAAGATCTAACTCTGAAGATTACTCAAGACAAAAGGGAAGTTTCTATTCCTTATTTGTATTTAACTCAGGGGGAGATTCATCATCTCAGGGGGAGTTATAATTCTAATATGTTCAGTTAAACAAAATTTCTGATACTTTTTGTCATCATCAAAAAGGGGGAGATTGTTAGAACACAGATTGGTTCTTAATAATATCTCTTTGTTTTGATGATAACTGTTAGGAAATTTTATATTTAAGAATTATATACTCTAAAATTTGCTTGTGAGTTTTACTGCAGATTGAAATGAAATTAACACTCCAGAAGCAAATCTGAATTGTATACAAGAAGTTATCTAGACTCTGAAGCGCCAGATGCACTCATTAGAAGATTCTGATTGCTGTTTACAGAAGATCCTGAGCGTAGTCTCCAGAAGGATCTAAAGCAAGACGCTCCAGAAGATTCTGAAGCAGAAGCATCTGAAGCTAGTCAGAAGCATCTGAAGCTAAGAAGAATATTGTATGAAGAGTTTCTCAAAGCATAGTTTCTACAGAAGTTTCTGAAAGCACTATAGCTGCCAAGTACTGAAGTTCTGTGTCAAATATGCTCTGATGATCAACATGCTGAAAGCACACATGCTGCAGAAGACTCTGATACAGCAAAGTTCTGAACATCATTAGAAGACTCTGACTCAATCAGATTCTGAAGAACTTGCTGAAAACTGAAGAAGAAATATTCAAAGCTTATATCCGTTGGAGTAAATCAAACGTCTCTTTCCTCATTTATGCTAGACACAAGAACACAGATAAAAAGGATTTTTCTGTGCTTTCTACTTCTAGGAAAGGTCACTTGATGTGAAGACAAAAAGGCTCATACCTTTTTGGGACACTCTTCTCAACGTTCAGCTTCCTTGAATCAGCTGCTTATAAAAGGAAGTCTCCATCAAATTCTTCAGTTACACATTTTGCTGAAAAGAAATCATAATATTCAAAGCTCTCATTCTTTCATATTCTTCTTAGAATTATTTGTACTTAAATTTAAGAGAAATATCACTTTTGTGATAAAAGCTTTTTAGAAGCATTCATACTCTTGTATTTGATTTACATTGATTGTAAAGGTTTTCCTTAAGAGGATTCAGTTGGAATCAGTAGCTCTTGAGAAGACTAAGAACAATTGTTCTTAGGTGTTACTATTGTAATCTGTTTGATTAAATAATGGATTAAGTCCTTGTTGAGAAAGACAAATCACTCTAGGAAGGGTGGACTGGAGTAGTTGAGTTCAACGAACCAAGATAAAAATAATTGTGTTTTTATTTCTAAAGTCTTAATCTTTCATACTTATTCAACCCCCCCCCCCTTCTAAGTATTATCTCACCTTCAGGAAATGCTTGTAGCTCAAAGTTGCAAAAATGACCTAACATAAGGGCATAAGTTAAATAAACCAAAGTTGGAAATTGATATTTTCAACCTACACATCCAAACCATGGCATGTAATATATCATTTTGACTCTAGAAAACATTTTAAAAACATTGGTTTAGCCACATTTTTGATTTGAGGTCTAAATTGTGGATTTGCTTTGAAAAGCACTTACTTGCATATTAAGCAACATTTGCAAAACTCAAAATCAAGGCATGATCAAGGAACTTGGCAAGCTAAACCCTTCCAAAATGTCACTAGGGGAGAAATTGAAAGAGATTGAGATGAATTTCAAGCTGCAAACAGAATTGAGCATGGCATGATACATGATTGAAAATCTCATGACATGAGAAGTGGAAAATCTCATTGGAAGGATCTAGAGGGTTCTAGATCATCCAAACTTCATCTATATAAGGAGTAGAGTGGATCCATTGAAGAGGTTGGTGATCATTGAAGGATTGAGCTTAGTTTGAGATTGAAATTTCATAGCTTGCAAGATCAATCGGTTTCATCAAATTCTCCATTTTCCTTCCATTTTCTTGATTGATACTTTTTCCATGAATGTCAAGGAGTGATTCCAGATCATTTTCAAGAAGAATTGGTGGCTAGATCGTGTATGAGCAAGTGACTTTCAGCACCTGCAACTCACCATCGGGTTTCAAGATTGAAGCACTTTCAGTTGGTTCTTTTGCATACAGAAGCAAGAAGAAGGTTCCTTGATCGTGTCCAGAAGAGTAGAGAGCTTAATTTGGAGGATTCGTGTATCTGTTCAACCAAGATTCTCAGGTTGGTAACTCTCTTCCTATAGCATGATTTAGGTAGAATTAGGTTGAATTAAGGTGTTAGATTGGTTGTAGAATGGCCTAGGATGGATTTCAGATAGTTAATTGATGAATTAGAGACAAATTAGGTGAATTGCCATTTTCGGTTGAGATTGGGATATGATGAATCTTGAGGTTTCATAGGAAGTTAATGGTATGGTTGAACTCGTGGCAAGATTTGGGATGAGTTTCAGAGGAATTAATGTGCCTTTGATAGGCAGGAAGGGCTGTATAAACTATAATCCGTCTTTGCTGGTCCGACAGTTTGCCTACGCTTTGAGAGCTCCGCCGAAGGATGTAGAGGTGCAGGAATCTCTGTACCTCACTAGTCTTCTAGAGGGGGATATGTTGTCTAAGCTTCAGCGCGCTTGGAATGGTATCAGTAAGAGGGTAAAACCATTGCTGGGGAGAAGTAATAATCAAGCCTACCCTCCATATGTGACTTGGATCAGAGCTAGAGCAGATGCTATAGGAATGTCGTTTCCTCCTGCCAAGCCAGAAAGCCATCCAGTGATTGAAGAGCCTACCACCGTGCCTATTCAGCAGCATAATCAGGTGTTAGCTGAGCGAGATGAATTGAAGAGGGCAAATGAAAAACTGGAGAAAGAATTGGCTCAACTCCGAAGCGAGAGAAACGAAGTCGTTTATTCCTTCAAGAGGCAGACAGAGCTGGTGAACCAGCTGGGGACAGACTTGACTAAGCAGATAGCTGAGCGTGAGCACATGGGTCAAGACTTCAAAGCTGTCAACGATGTACTGGCCACGAAGAAGCAGCACTAGGACGAAGCGTATCGGAGGATATCCAAGTTCAACCAGCACTGGAAGGCCTCCCTAGCCACCAGGAAAGAGAGGGAGGATAAGCTGATGCAACAAATCTCCAAGCTGGAAGCCCAGGTGAAGGCCAGTGAGAAGAGATTTGATGAAGAAACCGCTCGCAGATATGCCACCGAAGGCCAGCTCAACAGAGCTCTCGCTAACCTGAAGGAGCACAAACTGACATTTGAGTCCAAGAAGCGGAAGCTAGAAGATTACTTCGGCGAAGGAGCATAGGAAGATTCGGTCGAAGGTCTTCAGTACACCATTGTGCAGAGGGAGTTGCTCGTCGAAGGGTTACTTACTCTGCCTGATCATCTGGAAACGAAGGAGTGGTTAGAAGAGTTTCGCGCCCGTGGCCGTACTTGACTATATTTGTATTCCTTTTGTTTGATCATTGTTGTATGCTGACCATCACCAGGCTTGTTGGTCGAGGTCATGCTATTGATTCATCTTGTACTCACTGATGTTGTGTACTGCCTTGATGGGCTTTCTTTATATATGAGATTTTTATTTCCATGACTGGACTCGGACTTCTTATTATCAGCACTGGCACTCAGGCACTAGGATCGGGGGAGATCTCCCTAACGCACAGACACACGTTTGCATTTGCATGAAGCATTCGCATAACGGGCACTTTGTCGTTTTTCCTAACCCTTTTGTGTTTTCAGGTTGTTTCAGGTTGTTCCATGATTGATCAGAGACCTATTCACCGCTATCCGACCAGAGCAAACCAAACTAGAATCATGGAGCAAGTGCAAACTGATGTTCAGGAACTCCGCGAAAGAATGGATCACTTCATGGAGCTCATGCAAGCAGTCACCAATGGCCAGGATCAGCTCAGAACCTTGGTCCAGCCTTTGATTTCAAGGGTCGATAGCAATGGGGTACTCCATGGTGGGACTGTGCCTACTCCTCCACCTGTTGAAACTCCTCAGAATGGCGTCCCCGTGACCGGGGGGAACGGCAGTGCCAACAACAACGTGATAGTTAACATGGGACTCAACGGCAATATGACGGGCGTCGGTAATGGGAGTCTGGAAGCTAATGTCAATGTTGGGTTGGGCAATGGCAATGCAGGTGTTGGAAATCTGTTTGGGCCTCAGCCGTGGTTAGAAGATCGGCAAGACGATGTGTTCTCTCAGAAAGGTGCTGAAGGGGAGCTGACTGCTGAAGCACGGCTAAGGTTCAAGGCACTCGAGGATAAGATGAGAAATATCGAGAACCAGAACACCCTGGGCGTTGATATGTCCAAGTTGGGACTGATTGCTGATTTCAAGGTGCCTCCCAAGTTCAAGGTACCTGACTTTGAAAAGTACAAGGGCACCACCTGCCCTCGCGTCCACCTGAGATCGTATTACAGGAAAATGTCAGCTCTTTCCGAGGACAAGAAGTTGCTGATGCACTTCTTTCAGGACAGTCTGTCCGGACCCTCCCTCGAATGGTACATGAGTCTGGAGCCTACCAGTGTGCGCACGTGGAAGGACCTTGCTGAACCATTTGTGCACCACTACCAATACAATAGCGACTTGCCCCCGAACCGAGTCCAACTGCAGAATCTGTCGCAAAGGAACAACGAAGGGTTTAAGGAATACGCCTAGCGGTGGCGTGAGTTGGCAGCCAGGGTTCAGCCGTCGATGGTTGAACGTGAGCTTGTGCAGATGTTCGTAGCCACCCTCCCGGGGGTTTACTATGAGAAATTGGTCAGCGGTATGTCTGGAACCTTCTCAGATCTCATTATCACGGGTGAGCACATTGAAAATGGGATCAAACTTGGGAAAATTCAAGGTGAGTCATCCTTAGCTGGAGGAGGAGGAAAGAAACCTTATAGTGGCAAAAGACGGGAAGGAGAAACGAGCGCCGTAACCAACGCTCGAAGGAAGGGTAAAGGCCCTCGCCAACAAGTGGCCAGTATAACTATCCCGGCGGTTCAACAGCCACAGCAACAGCAGCAACAACAACCGAATCAACAAGGGTACAGAAAGTATCAGAATCTGGCACCTCTGTCGAGCCGTCACCTCGAGACACCACCCATGTCGTACGCACAACTATTGCAGACTTTGCTTCAGCTACAGTTGATCCAGAAGAGAACCTTGGCTCCCTTGACAGGGGCACCTCCGCCAGGTTATGACGCGAATGCAACTTGTGAGTTTCACTCAGGGGCACCAGGCCACACGATAGAGAATTGCAAAGCCTTCAAGCACAAGGTGCATGACATGGTGGACGCTAAGATCATCAACTTCTCTGATAATGTGCCAAACGTCACGAAAAACCCTATGCCGAATCATAGGGGAGGTGGAGTAAACGCCATTATTGAAGACGAGAGCTTAGATTTGTTGACTGACGTCAGAGATCTGAAGACGCCACTTAGCTTCGTTAAAGCTAAGTTGATGAAAAGAGGTTTCTTCCCAGGTTGCGGAGAGCTATGTATGGGTTGTGCGACTAGTCCTGATGGATGTGAACAGCGGGTAGAGGGAATTCAAAGTCTGATGACTGAAGGGATTTTACAGTTCAGCCGGAGGGCCGAATGTGGATCGGGAGAGGTAATGCTGAAGCAAGATGATGAGGTCGCCACCATCACCATCCCTCGCCAGACGATAACTATTTCTGCACCCAGACCGCCTACGATTACCATCACCAAAGCTGGGCCAATACCGTTCGAGAACACTAATGCTGTCCCATGGCATTACGGGGCTAAAGTCTACTGCAACGGACAGAAGTTGGAGCTAGAACCGTTTGGGTCGTCTGTGGAGAACCTTGCGGGAATCAGTGGTATTACTCGCAGCAGAAGAGTGTTTGCACCACCTGAGGTCGTGGCAGACAAAGCGGACAGAGCTGACGCATCTGATAAAGGTAAAAGTAAAGTCGTTGAAGAAATCCCGCGTGGGGCAGAAAAAGACTTACTCGTTAAAGACGCCGAGGAATTTATGAGGTTGATTAAAAAGAGTGACTACAAGATTGTGGATCATCTCCATCAGACGCCATCGAAAATTTCCATCTTGAACTTGTTGATGTGTTCTGAAGCACACCGCAACGCACTGCTGAAGGTGTTGAACGCCGCATATGTACCGCAGGAAATATCGGTAAATCAGCTAGAAGAGGTCGTAGCCCATGTAAATGCTGGAAATGGGTTAGGGTTCACTGACCTAGAGCTGACGCCGAAAGGGAGGAACCACAATAGCGCCCTGCACATCTCGATAGAGTGTAGGGGAACGATTATGTCACATGTGCTGGTAGACACGGGGTCTTCGCTTAATGTTCTTCCGAAGAAGGCATTAATGAAGTTAGATACTCGCGGAGTGATTTGCACACCCAGTGATCTGGTTGTGAAAGCGTTCGATGGAACTAAATGCCATGTTTTCGGGGAGGTGACCTTGCCAATCCAAGTCGGGCCGGAAACATTCGATGTGATCTTTTACATTATGGACATCATGCCCGCCTACAGTTGTCTCTTGGGCCGGCCGTGGATCCATGTTGCGGGTGCCGTGACCTCCACGTTGCACCAGAAACTCAAGTATGCTGTCGGAGGTAGCATAGTGACCGTTTGTGGCGAGGAAGACAAAATGGTGAGCCATTTGTCGTCCTTCAAGTATGTTGAGATGGATGGGGAAATCCACGAAACTCTATGCCAAGCGTTCGAAGCTGTCAAAGTCAAGGACGTAGCTCCTGCAATCACTAAGAAGCCAGAGATGACTCTCTCTTCATTCAAGGAAGCTCGGGCCATTGTCCAAGCCGGATCTACCCCAGGCTGGGGGCGAATTTTGGAGATACCTAACAAGCAAGATAAGTTTGGGTTGAGATATTCTCCTGGAGCTGAAGCTTCTTCTTCTAGCAGTGCGTCTCGAGGTAAAGGGCCGATCCAGTTTACCAGTGGCGGGGTGATTTTTGAAAGCGTCAATGCGGTGTCTGAAGACAGCGGAGATAGTGACTGTGACCTCGACTCTTGGATCCAGCCAAGCAAGCCAGGCGAGGGCCTTACCAACTGGTCCGTCAAGGATATCATCCAGATGACAAGCGAAGAGTAATGATTTACTTTTTCCAATCATTGTACAACCCTATGTCCTACCCGGGGCATAGGGGTTTTATTGTCAGGGCCTTGTTGGATTATGTACATGCATTTTATCAATAAATCAAAAGGTGTTTTTCTTCGTATTCAAATATTGTGATCTCTGTTATTCCTGTTTTATATTTGTTTTGAAAAACAATAAAATGGTAATGGGGTTTGTGCTAACCTGCACATCCTTGTTTTAAACTTAACCCTTGTTATTGCAGGATCCACATAACAGATGACATCGACTCTGGACCTTCTACGACTCACTTCGACTTTGATTGCCCGATCTATCAAGCCGAAGAAGAGATTGATGAAGAAGAAGACCTTCCTGAAGAGTTGGCCCGCTTGTTGAAACAAGAAGAGAAAGTTATTCTGCCTTATGAAGAGGAGATCGAGATTGTGAATCTGGGTTCTGAAGAACTCGTCTGGAACGTCAGGATAGGGGCTGCGCTGCAGAGTGATGTCAAGCAGAGATTGGTCGAGATGCTAAGAGAGTATAGTGATGTATTTGCTTGGTCATACGAAGATATGCCCGGACTTGACACTGACATCGTGGTCCACCACTTGCCGCTGCGAGAAGATTGTCCTCCCGTTAAGCAGAAGCTTAGGGGGACGCGACCAGATATGGCTGTTAAGATCAAAGAAGAAGTGCAAAAACAGCTTGATGCTGGCTTCTTAGCGGTCACCACTTACCCTCCGTGGGTCGCCAACATAGTACCTGTACCGAAGAAGGACGGTAAGGTACGAATGTGCGTCGATTATCGGGATTTGAATAGGGCGAGCCCTAAAGATGATTTCCCGCTGCCTCATATTGATGTGTTGGTCGACAACACAGCTCAGTTCTCCGTGTTTTCATTCATGGATGGCTTCTCCGGCTACAACCAGATCAAGATGGCGCCGGAGGACATGGAGAAAACGACGTTTATCACTCCCTGGGGGACATTTTGCTATAAGGTAATGCCTTTCGGTCTGAAGAACGCAGGGGCCACTTACCAGCGAGCAATGGTTACTTTGTTTCATGACATGATTCATCATGAGATTGAAGTCTATGTTGATGACATGATTGCGAAGTCCCAAACAGAGGAGGGACATCTGGTCAATTTGCTGAAGCTTTTTGAGAGGCTTAGGAAGTTCAGGTTGAGGCTGAATCCTAACAAGTGTACTTTCGGAGTACGGTCCGGAAAGTTACTGGGGTTTATCGTGAGTGAACGAGGCATTGAGGTTGATCCTGTGAAGATTAAAGTAATACAAGAAATGCCAGTGCCAAAAACAGAAAAAGAAGTTCGTGGTTTCCTTGGCAGAATAAACTACATTGCAAGGTTTATTTCTCAGCTCACGGCCACGTGTGAACCGATGTTCAAGCTTTTAAAGAAAGATCAGGCGATTATCTGGAATGAGGATTTCCAGAAGGCATTCGATAAGATAAAGCAGTATCTTCAGGAACCTCCAATCTTGATACCCCTAGTGGCCGGACGGCCGTTAATCATGTACTTGACAGTTCTTGAGAATAGTATGGGGTGTGTTCTCGGTCAGCATGACGAGACGGGCAGAAAGGAGCATGCCATTTACTATTTGAGTAAAAAGTTCACAGACTGTGAATCTCGTTACTCGATGCTGGAGAAGACGTGTTGTGCACTAGCCTGGGCTGCCAAAAGTTTACGACAGTACATGCTCAATCACACCACTATGCTAATTTCGAAGATGGATCCGATCAAGTACGTCTTCGAGAAGCAAGCGCTTTCGGGCAGGATTGCCAGATCGAAAATGGTGTTGACGGAATATGACATTCAGTACGTGTCCCAGAAGGCCATCAAGGGAAGCGTATTGTCTGATTACCTGGCCGAACAGCCGATCGAAGATTACCAGCCGATGAAATTTGAATTCCCTGATGAGGATATCATGTTACTTAAAGCGAAGGATTGCGATGAGTCGTTGCCTGACGAGGGGCCAGACAGGAAATCCCAGTGGAAGTTGATATTCGACGGGGCGGTTAATTCCTACGGAAGTGGCATTGGGGTGATCATCACGACTCCCTACGGATCCCACATCCCGTTCACTGCGAGACTGACGTTTCCGGTCACCAACAATGAAGCGGAGTACGAAGCATGCATCATGGGTCTCGAAGAGGCAATTGATTTGAGAATCAAGAACCTAGACGTATATGGTGACTCAACGCTTGTGATCAACCAGATTAAAGGGGAGTGGGAGACTCGTCAATCGAATTTTGTGTCGTACATGAATTATGCCAGAAGGCTGCTTCCGTTCTTTGATCGAGTGGAACTCCATCATGTGCCCAGGGCCGAAAATCAGATGGCTGATGCCTTGGCCACGTTGGCTTCGATGTATAAAGTCAATTTTTGGAATGAAGCTCCAAGAATTGTCCTTTCTCATCTTGATAGACCTGCATTCGTCTTTGCGATCGAGGAAGCCGCCGACGGCAAGCCATGGTTCCATGACATCCAGACTTTCCTTATGACTAAGGAGTATCCTGCGGGAGCGTCAACCCAGGATAAGAAGACTCTGAGGAGGCTGTCTGGAAATTTTTATCTCAATCCTGATGGAGTTTTGTATAAAAGAAACCACGATCTCGTGCTGCTCAGATGTGTAGATGAGAAAGAAGCGAGTATGCTCATGGAAGAAGTCCATGAAGGCACATTTGGTACGCACGCCGGCGGGCATGCCATGACGAGAAAGATCCTGAGAGCAGGATACTACTGGCTGACAATGGAATCGGATTGGTTTAAATTCGCGAAGAGATGTCATAAATGCCAGATTTATGCTGATAAAGTTCATGTGCCGCCGTGCCCGATAAATGTCAGGTCCTCCTCGTGGCCGTTCTCCATGTGGGGCATCGACATGATAGGCAAGATCGAGCCCACTGCATCTAACGGTCATCGCTTCATTCTAGTAGCTATCGACTACTTCACCAAGTGGGTGGAGGCAGCCTCATATGCTAATGTGACCAAGCAGGTGGTGGCTAAATTCATAAAGAGGGATATCATCTGTCGTTACGGAATTCCCGAGCGGATCATTATCGATAATGGTTCGAATTTGAATAACAAGATGATGAAGGAGTTGTGCCAAAGTTTCAAGATTGAACACCACAACTCATCTCCTTACCGGCCGAAGATGAATGGCGCCGTTGAAGCGGCCAATAAGAACATCAAGAAGATTGTTCAGAAGATGGTTGTGACCTATAAAGATTGGCACGAGATGCTGCCATTTGCATTGCACAGTTATCGTACAACGGTACGTACGTCAATCGGGGCAACTCCTTTCTTCTTAGTGTACGGTATGGAAGCTGTCCTACCGCTAGAAGTGGAGATCCCTTCTTTGTGAGTTTTGGTTGATGTGAAACTCGACGAGGCAGAATGGATTACGAACCGACTGAACCAACTCAGCCTGATGGACGAGAAGAGATTAGCATCGATTGTGTATGGTCGTTTGTACCAAATACGAATGAAGAAAGCTTATGATAAGAAGGTACGTCCTAGAAGCTTTCAGACGGGTGATCTCGTCCTGAAGAAGATTCTTCCTCCACACTCCGATCACCGGGGCAAGTGGACTCCCAATTACGAAGGTCCGTATGTTGTCAGCAAGGTCTTCTCGGGAGGAGCCTTGTTGTTATCCACGATGGATGGTGAAGATTTTGCATCCTCGGTGAACGCGGACGCAGTTAAAAAATACTTTGCTTAAAAGAGACCCGCTGGAAAGAAAAAGAATATCCAGGCAAAAATGGGGCATCCCGGCGAACCATAAAAAAGGAAAAAGGTTCGGGCAAAAATTAGGGATATAAATCGAAAAGATGTACGCCCGCAAAGTCGAAAACCCAGATGGGCAACTTTGGCAAAAAAGGGTATCCCGGTGAACTGAAAACCCGCAAAGGGCGGTTCACGCAAAAGTTAGGGATTTGAAAAAGCAAATGACTGCGTTCCGAGTGTGGACTTTCTTTGTTTAGTGGTTTGGAAGACCTGAGGGCTGTTTATCTGAATCAATCTCTTCTGAAGCTGAAGCGTCGGAGAAGTATCGAAGTCGAGTGGGTCATAGAGGGATCAACTCATGGTGTTCGTCTACGCCTCGTTGCCGACATTTGTATATACTGATGTATATTTATGTTTTATTTTTTGCGCGGCTTCCTCATTCCAGGAGCTTGCATCTGTTGTAAAACATTTTATCCATTCAGGGGTTCGTTATCAATAAAATGTATACTATTCAGCAATTCTGTTTGTCTGTTTAGCATTTATCTGTTTTTTTTGCGAAAAAGGACGCCGATGTTTTTGACAAAATGCGCATACATAAACCTACTGGCCTAGGCCACTGATTATTGAAACAATGAATTACTTAAACATTGCCACAAGATGATAACCTTGATAGGTCCCTTTGAGAAGGGTATCTTGTCTGTTTGTTTGTGTTGTTACAGGTGTAGCATGTACCAGACAGGGCGTCGTGCGCATCCCCAAGCCGGATGATTCCTCCTTCTCCAACGAAGTTCAGCAGTCTCTTCCCGCAGAGTCTGAACATGAGATCATGAGCATTGATATGTCTCCCCAGGCAGAGAAGATTCTCTCCCCAATCAGATACATCCTGAAGGAACGTCGTTTCCCCAGCTAAGTCATACTGAAGTGTGCAGTAATTGGTAGTTCTAGACTGAAGTCTCCAGCGGAATTGAGATTCCCCACAGAGTCGTACTCTCCCCTGAAGCAGGATGATTTCTTCTTCTCCAACCGAGTTTGCAGATCCCCAAGAGAGCCGAGTCCTTGGAAGCCGCTCAGGCCATGATTGGTTTTCCTCAGTAGAGTGTTGAATAGCTGATGTTGTATTTCCCCGCCGGAGTCGTTATCTCCAGGAAGGTTAGCCGTGAAGGACACACAGTTTATTTCCGCGATTGACATCGCTTTCCTCAGCAGGTCCAGGTTCTCGTAGAGCTTCGTTCCCCTGCAGCAGTCAACTGAAGTTTGCTTCCCCATGTGGAGTCCAATTGAGATTGGTGTGCTTTTTCTCCGTGGCAGGATGATCTCTTCCTCCACCAGAGTGATCCTTTCTCCTTGACAGGAGGGTTCTCCCTTCATCATTTATTTTGCTGACGGGATCGCAGCATTTTGCATGATTGCATAGCATTTATCATAAACGCATAGCACTTCCACCGTGTGGAGCATTACGCCGTCGTCAAAGCATATGCATACTAAACATGAGCTAGGTCGTTACCGTTCTTGTTTTGCAGGTGTTCCTCCGCAGAGTCGCTTGCCCAAGATGATTCTTGAATGCCCCAACAAAGTCGTTGCTCAAGATGATTCTTGAAATCCCCGGTGCAGTCGCCAGAGTTGGTTGCTCAAGTTGATGCCTGAAATCTCCAGCATAGTTATTGGTTCAAGATGATTCTTGAAGTCCCCGGCGGAGTTACTTGTCCAAGACGATTCTTGAAGTCCTCAGCAGAGTTGATTCACCCAGAATGATTTCTGGATCCCCGAAGCAGAGTTACTTGATAGTTCTCCAGAATCCCCAGCGGAGATGCGTCATCCCCAGCAGGTTTCCAAACAGTGAAGTTGAAACTTCCCTTGAAGACTTGATGATTGAAGTCCAATCATGTTAACGAAGCAGTTCCCTCAGATGATGCAGAGTGCCTGATGGCAGAAGTTTGGATATCCCCGAGCGGTTCATGATTGACCGAGAATTCTATTCCCGACTTACTGATGAAGTCCGACTGATGCCCAAAGATTTTTTTGAATGCCCGAAGGCATGATTAACTTGATTGTTAACCTGATGAGTCCTGAGGGATCCTGATGCCTGACGGCATGATCGACCGTGTATCACCGGTTACCGTGTGACCAATTCCCCAGCTAGTTGTCGTGCAGCTAACATTTCAGTCTTCGAAGATTTGTTCCCATCTGAGTACCGTGTACTTGTGCATGTTGGAAAATTTCCGGGTTTGTCAGTATTCAACTGTCTCTCCCCTTGATTGGTTGAGATCTGTTCGCTTCTCACCCAGTCAGGTCCAAGCCGTTTGAATAGGGGCAGCTGTTGCAACCCAAAATTTGACCAACATTTCTTTACCTAGCTTATGTTGCATTTCATTCACATTAGCATTATCATTTGCAGTTCATTGACATGTATGCAGGAGATCAAGAGGTATGAGTACCAATCAAGAGCTATACAAGACTATGAAGCTAGCCAAGAAGGTTATTCAAGTGTTAAAGGGTTGATATCTTTGTCAGAGGAGTCAGAAGATCCTCAGAAAGAGTGGTTGAAACCAAGGTTGTGTGCCTCCTAACTTGAGAGTTGTGGGAGCTCCTCAGATGATTCTGAAGCCAAGAATGTGGACTTGAAGCCTTGAGAGAGCTTATGAGATGTCTTGAAAGCCATCATGAAGCCTAGACAGGTTATTGTGCAAGTTTGAGAAGACTCAGCCATGATTGGTGTAATTAGGGTTTGACTGGGTCAACCCTAGGTCAACTGATGATTTGGAGAGGGTTGAGACCTAAACCAAGAGCCATGTGATCATGGATTGATGCATTGAGATGCTATAAGGATGATTCCAAGGTCAACTCATCATGATTGAAGAGTTTGAGAAGTTTCAAGCTAGGGTTTCTAAGGCTTGACAGTGTAAAATCCCCTAGTTTGACCCCTATCTTCAAGGCAGTTTAGCTCAAGATGTGATTGTCATCTCATCTTACCCCCAACATGAATGTTGTATAGCTTGTTCTTAGCTTTAATTTGAGTACTAGAAGTCCTTGATAGTATTTGTAGAACTCAAGTTATGACTTTGACAAGTTATAGGTCATCTGAGGTATGTGAATTTGGGGCCTTGAAAGTCACCCAACTTGCATCAAACGTTTGCCCAAGAAGGATGATTCCTATGAACTTTTGGTCAACATGAATGTTGTTCCTTATCTTCTTATCTTTCTATAGAGTACTAGAAGTCCCTGATAGGATTTGTAAAACTCAAGTTATAGCTTTAACAAGTCAAGGGCATTTTGGTCATTTGGAGATTACAGGTCATTTCAAGCATAAGGCCATAACTCCTATTTCCAAGCTTCAAATGGAAATATCTTCAACATCAAACTTGTTCAAAATGATGTTTTAAGGCTAGTAAGGAGGTCATGAGATGTTGGAAATGATTGTAGCTCAAAGTTGCAAAAATGACCTAAAATAAGGGCATAAGTTAAATAAATCAAAGTTGGAAATTGATATTTTCAACCTACACATCCAAACCATGGCATGTAATATATCATTTTGACTCTAGAAAACATTTTAAAAACATTGGTTTAGCCAAATTTTTTATTTGAGGTCTAAATTGTGGACTTGCTTTGAAAAAGACTTAGTTGCATATTAAGCAACATTTGCAAAACTCAAAATCAAGGCATGAGCAAGGAACTTGGCAAGCTAAACCCTTCCAAAATGTCACTAGGGGAGAAATTGAAAGAGATTGAGATGAATTTCAAGCTGCAAACAGAATTGAGCATGGCATGATACATGATTGAAAATCTCATGACATGAGAAGGGAAAATCTCATTGGAAGGATCTAGAGGGTTCTAGATCATCCAAACTTCATCTATATAAGGAGTAGAGTGGATCCATTGAAGAGGTTGGTGATCATTGAAGGATTGAGCTTAGTTTGAGATTGAAATTTCATAGCTTGCAAGATCAATCGGTTTCATCAAATTCTCCATTTTCCTTCCATTTTCTTGATTGATACTTTTTCCATGAATGTCAAGGAGTGATTCCAGATCATTTTCAAGAAGAATTGGTGGCTAGATCGTGTATGAGCAAGTGATTTTCAGCACCTGCAACTCACCATCGGGTTTCAAGATTGAAGCACTTTCAGTTGGTTCTTTTGCATACAGAAGCAAGAAGAAGGTTCCTTGATCGTGTCCAGAAGAGTAGAGAGCTTAATTTGGAGGATTCATGCATCTGTTCAACCAAGATTCTCAGGTTGGTAACTCTCTTCCTATAGCATGATTTAGGTAGAATTAGGTTGAATTAAGGTGTTAGATTGGTTGTAGAATGACCTAGGATGGATTTCAGATAGTTAATTGATGAATTAGAAACAAATTAGGTGAATTGCCATTTTCGGTTGAGATTGGGATATGATGAATCTTGAGGTTTCAGAGGAAGATAATGGTATGGTTGAACTCGTGGCAAGATTTCGGATGAGTTTCATGTTTTGACCTCTTGGATTGGAGGCCTCTAGGGAGAACTAGGGTTGAAGGGGATGATTGGAGATCCACCGGCGGTGGCCGAAGCTGGGCGCGAAGTCCAGGCGTTTGAAAGGTAGGGGATGAAGTTATTACCATTGGATCTTGTTTTGACCTTTGACTGGAAGCTGATCCAAGGGCCACATTTCAATTTGAATTTGTGAAGGATCAGAATAAATGAAACACTGCATTTCATTTAGTAGCTGGTTTTGGGCTTAGTGAAGTTAGTGTTATTCACACCCCCCTGATGGCCCAACCCTTGTTTTAAACTGAGTCTGATTGCTATTGACACCGTGTGTTTGTTTATTTTAATTGGATTTTCTTCTTTTTTTTCATTTTATTCATGGTTTTTGTAAAAATCATAATTAATTGAAAATTAATCCAATCAACCCCATTCTTTTTGCATTTTACTCATGATTGAGTCTATTAGTTTTTAGAGAAAAAATATTTTCATTTCATGTATTTTATGATTTAATGGGAATTTTATATTTTAATTGATATTAAAATGGTTATGTTTGATGCATAATTTTGTGGAATTTTGTTTGATCTCATGGTGATGATTTTGAGCCTAATTTTTTGTATGTGATTAGGGTAGACATGTATGATCCCATAGAAGTTTTCTCACATTTTTGTGATGAAGATAGGTGTGCTTTATAGATTTATATTTAGGTGCTTCCTTTTAGGGTTTTAGGTTGGATACCTTGTAATGTAGGATTTAGTTCTAGGTCTAATTTGATGGTTTGATCTCTGGAATTAACATGGTAGAGTCATGATTGACCTAGGTTCCCATAGATATTTTTGTAGGATTTTACAATTGATTTTAGTATTTTAGTTAGGACTAACTTTAGTACTAGGTTTTAGGTGATCCTAATTTACTAATTCAACTAGTTTAACTTCTCTAGTTCCCCTTAGATTAGGGTTTGTGCTTGGTTTGCCTTTGGTTGAGATTGAAGACAAGTTGAAGACAAGAAGAGGATGCTTGAAGTTGCTTGAAGTGGCTTGGAGCTTTGGATTTGTTGGTGCCTGAAGGTGTCTGATGAAGATTAGGAGATAGGACATAGGGAGAGCCTGGTAGTTAGAATCATTTCTTTCACAAACATGGAAAGCATCTTGTGCTTCCATTCCTCCCCATGACTAAAAGTCCTTCTCAGATATTCACATCCCTCCTTTGGAAGGATGAGTGGCTTTATCTGGGAAGTAGAACTTTGAGGGAACCAGTCTCTCATAATGATGAACCCTTACAGGCTTCCTTTGGTTGTCAGTAAGCTGTTTATCATTTCCCCTCATCCTGGTAAATCAATTATCTTCTGGTTTGAGTATCTTGAAAGATGTTGGGCTTGAGTTTGAAGATGAAGACCTCACTGAAGAGTGTGGAAGAGGATGAATCCTTGAGCATTGCCATTGTAGCTGAAGCTTGAAGAGCAAGAAGAGCAAGTTGATACTTGAAGACCCAATGAAGATTGAATGAAGAGTGAGGAGTTCCTTGCTTGAAGAAGATTGAAGGATGAAGTTGACATTTCTAAGTGATTGAAGACTACTCTGAGAAGCTGGAGCTTGTAAGAGGAGAAGACCAAGTTGAGACTGGTAAAGCAAAGAGAGTTGAAGCTTGAAGACTAAGCTGATACTTATGAAGAGGATTCCATTGAGATTGAGTGTAGGGCTGAGGCTTGAAGCAAAAGGGTAAGTTGACACTTACATTGATTCTTGGAGATACTTGCAGTTAAGAGTGAAGCCTGAAGGTGAAATTGACTGGAAAGCTGAAGCTTGGAGAAGGAGGATAAGTTGAAACTTATGTTGAAGGGTTGAAACCTGGAGAAGAAAATTGATATTTGTCATGAAAGATGATAGCCTTGAAGGGTGGTTGAAGTCTGAAGACTAGATTGATGTTAGAAGAGCTGAAGCTTGGATTTGAGGGAGTTGTTGATCTGCTTTCTTGTCTGTTTTCTTTTCTGTGCTGATGTGCCTTGTTTGACTTGCTTGATGCATTAGAATAAGTCCATGATTAGACTGACTTTAATCTAGGAGCATGATTGCACTAGAGGTTTAGTTGCTCCCTCTGCTTGTATTGTTACTGTATGACTTTGCTTGCGGGTATTCGGTAGAGCCCAGCTCCCTTGCCCATGTGGTTTATTTTGCTTGATAGCATGTTATTTTTACTGTATGATTGCAGTTTACTGTATTTTGCTTGATAGCATTTTATTTTTATCTGTATGATTACAGTTATTCATATTTGGCTTGAGGTTGAGATGAGCTTGTGGAGGCTGCTGCCCCACACACATTTCCTCCCTCATTTGCATTGCATGCATTTTTCAGTCGTTTACTGTTTACTGTTTAAGCTGATGCTTTATCTGTTTCTTTGTATCATTGACATGATCCCTTAGGACTCTCATTTCCTTTGATAAGGAAGTGATGATTAGAACTTTAGGTTGAAACCTATGCATGATAACTTCTAGGAGTTCCCTGTTTCAAACTTCAACTATAGGATGAATCCTTGGCATGACAACAGTAGGACTTGATAGTCTCCCTTTAGTTGAGCCTGTTCTCTTCTCATCTCAAAACAGCTTAAGATACAGTAATCATGAATGATTTCTTTCGTACGTTACGAGCCTTAAGCTATCTGAGAAAGGATTGTTGGAGAGTTTCTTTCCAACAGTCTGGATGTTTAGTATGGCACCCTTTGGGTGACATGCGACGCATTCACTCTCAGGTCATAGTCTTTAGTGCGATTGAAATTGCAAACAACAATAAAAAACACTTCTTTCGTAAAAGACAGAAAACAAACTTCAAACCTTTTTGCCCCATGGGCCCGTAATTCAAAGGAAACTTTTCTGAAGAAAAGAGTATCGTTAAACTTCAGCGCCAACGCAAACAGGCTTTGTCCCTAATTGTTGGAACTGCTGTTTAACCCTACTCGATAAAACAGATGAATCTGAATTCCCATAATCCGTAGTATCCAGAACTACGTAAGCTCTGATCTCTCATACCTGTTGAGAGTACGTAGGCACAATACTGACGTATTGGCGAGCCACCCTCCCCGTAACCCCGTAGGTCGAACTACGTTGACTTTGATTTCCCGTTCTCTGATGAGAATACGTAGGCATAAAGTGTGACGCTTTGCCGAGTCATTTTCTTTTCTGTTTAAGCCAGCCTTGATAGGTAGATAGATAAACCAACTCATCCAGTAAACACAACAAGCGTGGATCCCGTCGAGTACGACGGACGTGAGGGGTGCTAATACCTTCCCCTTGCGTAACCGACTCCCGAACCCAGACAATGGTTACGACGACCTTGTCTTACCTTTTTCGTCAGGTTTTTCCGATCGTTTCCTTTCCCGTTCTGAGGGATAAATAACGAAAGGTGGCGACTCTTCTGTTTTGCCGGCACCTTATTTTCGCGGTAGCGACAGTGTGATAGTGTTTGTCCTATCATCCTTTTGGTGGTAGTGGCCGGTGTGATTTACGCTCCGTCATCCTTTTGGTGGGGGGTCTGTCATCTTAGTGATGGTGGATTGTGCGATAGTGTTTGTCCTATCATCCTTTTGGTGGTAGTGGCCGGTGTGAGTTTCGCTCTATCATCCTTTTAGTGGGGGGGTCTGTCATCTTATTGATTTTAGATTGTGCGGTAGTGTTTGTACTATCATCCTTTTGGTGGTAGTGGCCGGTGTGTGTTTCGCTCCGTCATCCTTTTGGTGGGGGGTCTGTCAACTTATTGATGGAAGATTGTGCGATAATATTTGTCCTATCATCCTTTTGGTGGTAGTGGCCAGTGTGAGTTTCGCTATGTCATCCTCTTAGTGGGGGGTCTGTCATTTGGATTGATGTCAGATTGTACAATGGTGTTGTTCTATCATCCTTTTAGTGGTAGTGGCCAGTTTGAGTTTCGCTCGGTCATCCTTTTATTGGAGGGTCTGTCATCTTGTTGATGTAGATTGTGCGATAGTTTTTGTCCTATCATCCTTTTGGTGGTAGTGGCCGGTGTGAGTTTCGCTATGTCATCCTTTTGGTGGGCGGTCTGTCATAGTCATTAATGTCAGATTGTGCGATAGTGTTTGTCCTATCATCCTTTTGGTGGTAGTGGCCAGTGCGAATTTCGCTCCGTTATCCTTTTGGTGGGGGGTCTGTCATCTTATTGATGGTAGATTGTGCGGTAGTGTTTGTCCTATCATCCTTTTGGTGGTAGTTGCCAGTGTGAGTTTCGCTCCCACATCCTTTTGATGGGGGGTTTGTCATCTGTATTGATGTCAGATTGTGCGATGGTGTTTCTCCTTTCATTCTTTTGGTGGTAGTGGCCGGTGTGACTTTCGCTCTGTCATCCTTTTTGTGGGGGGTCTTTCATCTTATTGATGTCAGATTGTGCGATAGTGTTTGTCCTATCATCCTTTTGGTGGTAGTGGCTAATGTGTGTTTCGCTCCGTTATCCTTTTGGTGGGGGGTCTATCAACTTATTGATGGTAGATTGTGCGATAGTGTTTTTCCTATCATCCTTTTGGTGGTAGTCGCCAGTGTTAGTTTCGCTCTGTCATCCTTTTGATGGGGGGTATGTCATTTGGATTGATGTCATATTGTGCGATGGTGTTGTCCTATCATCCTTTTGGTTGTAGTGGCCGATGTGACTTTCGCTCCATCATCCTTTTAGTGGGGGGTCTGTCATCTTGTTGATGTAGATTGTGCGATAGTGTTTGTCCTATCATCCTTTTGGTGGTAGTTCCCGGTGTGAGTTTCACACCGTCATCCGTTTGATGGGGGGGTCTGTCATCTTGTTTATGGCGGATTGTGCGATAGTGTTTGTCCTATCATCCTTTTGGTGGTAGTGGCCGGTATGAGTTTCGCTCCGTCATCCTTTTGGTGGGGGGTCTGTCATAGTCATTAATGTCAGATTGTGTGATAGTGTTTGTCCTATCTTCCTTTTGGTGGTAATGGCCGGTGTGAGTTTATCTCCATCATCCTTTTGGTGGGGGTCTGTCATCTTATTGATAGTAGATTGTGCGAAAGTGTTTGTCCGATCATCCTTTTGGTGGTAGTGGCCAGTATGAGTTTCGCTCCGACATCCTTTTGATGGGGGGTCCGTAATCTGGAATGAAGTCAGATTATACGATGGTGTTTGTCATATCATCCTTTTGGTGGTAGTGGCCGGTGTGAGTTTTGCTCTGTCATCCTTTTGGTGTGGGGTCTGTCATCTTATTGATGTCAGATTGTGCGATATTGTTTATCCAATCATCCTTTTGGTGGAAGTGGTCGGTGTGTGTTTCGCTCCGTCATCCTTTTGGTGGGGGTTGTATCATCTTATTGATGTCAGATTGTGTGGTAGTGTTTGTCCTATCATCCTTTTGGTGGTAGTGACCGGTGTGAGTTTCGCTCCATCATCCTTTTGCTGGGGCATCTATCAACTTATTGCTGGTAGATTGTGCAATAGTGTTTGTCCTATCATCCTTTTGGTGGTAGCGGCCGGTGTGTTTTCACTCTGCCATCCTTTTGGTGGGGGGTCTGTCATCTGGATAGATGTCAGATTGTGTGATGGTGTTGTTCGATCATCCTTTTGGTGGTAGTGGCCGGTGTGAGTTTCGCTCTGTTATCCTTTTGGTGAGGGTCTGTCATCTTGTTGATGTAGATTGTGCGATAGTGTTTATCCTATCATCCTTTTGGTGGTAGTGGCCGGTGTGTGTTTCGCTCTATCATCCTTTGGGTGGGGGTATATCATCTGAATTGATGTCAGATTGTGCGATGGTGTTGTCCTATCATCCTTTTGGTGGTAGTGGTCAGTGTGTGTTTCGCTCCGTCATCCTTTTGGTGGGGGTCTGTAATCTTGTTGATGTAGATTGTGAGATAGTGTCTGTCCTATCATCCTTTTGGTGGTAGTGGCCGGTATGAGTTTCGCTTCGTCATCCTTTTGGTGGGCGGTCTGTCATAGTCATTTATGTCAGATTGTGTGATAATGTTTGTCCTATCATCCGTTTGGTGGTAGTGGCAGGTAGGATTTGCGCTCCGTCATCCTTTTGGTGGAGGATCTGTCATCTTATTGATGGTGGATTGTGTGATAGTGTTTGTCCTATCATCCTTTTGGTGGGAGTGGCCAGTGTGAGTTTCGCTCCATCATCTTTTTAGTGGGGGGGTTTGTCGTCTTATTGATAGTAGATTGTGCGATAGTATTTGTCCTATCATCCTTTTGGTGGTAGAGGTCGGTGTGAGTTTCGCTCCATCATCCTTTTGATGAGGGGTCTGTCATCTGGATTGATGTCATATTGTGTGATGGTGTTTGTCCTATCATCCTTTTGGTAGTAGTGGCCGGTGTGAGTTTCGCTCCGTCATCCTTTTTGTGGGGGTCTGTCATCTTATTGATGTCAGATTATGCGATACTGTTTGTCCTATCATCCTTTTGGTGGTAGTGGACGGTGTGTGTTTCGCTCCTTCATCCTTTTGGTGGGGGGTTTGTCATCAAAATTGATGCAGATTGTGCAATACTGTTTGTCCTATCATCCTTTTGGTGGTAGTGGCCGGTGTGTCTTTTTTTCCGTCATCCTTTTGGTGGGGGTTCTATCATCTTATTGATGTCATATTGTGCGGTAGTGTTTGTCCTATCATTCTTTTGGTGGTAGTTGTCGCTTCCGCGAAAATAAGGTGCCGGCAAAACAGAAGAGTCGCCACCTTTCGTTATTTATCCCTCGGAACGGGAAAGGAAACGATCGGAAAAACCTGACAAAAAGGTATAAGACAAGGTCATCGCAACCAATGTCTGGGTTCGGGAGTCGGTTACGCAAGGGGAAGGTATTAGCACCCCTCACGTCCATTGTACTCGATGGGATCCACGCTTGTTTGTGTTTATCTGATGGGTTGGTTTTACTATCTACCTATCAAGGCTGGGCTGAAAAGAAAATAAAATGACTCGGCAAAGCGTCGCACTTTATGCCTACGTATTCTCATCAGAGAATGAGAAATCAGAGTCAACATAGTTCGACTAACTACAGGTGATGGGGGAAGGTGGCTCGCCAATACGTTAGTATTGTGCCTACGTACTCTCAACAGGCATGAGGCAAAAAGCTTCCTTTGAATTATGGGCCCACGGGGCAAAAAGGTTTGAAGTTTGTTTTCTGTCTTTTACGAAAGAACTCTTTTTTAGTTGTCTGTAGTTTGTACAGCACTAGAGACTATGACCTGGGAACGAATGCGTCGCATATCGTCTAAAGGACGTATACTAAACATTCTAGATGATTGAGAGGAGGCCGCTCAATTATCATTACCCAAGTAGCTTAAGGCTCGTAACGCGCTTATACTAACTTGCCTTTATTACGTTTTTTACTGTTGTTTCAAGATGAGAAGAGAGAGCAGGCTCAACTAAGGGGAGACTATCAAGTCCTAATGTTGTCATGCCAAGGACTCATCCTATGGTTGAAGTTTGAAACAGGGAAGTCCTAGAAGTTATCATGCATAGGTTTCAACCTAAAGTTCTAATCATCACTTCCTTATCAAAGGAAGTGAGATTCCTAGGGGATCATGTCAATGATAAACAGAAACAGATAAAGCATCAGCTTAAACAGTAAATAGTAAACGACTGTAAAATGCATGCAATGCAAGTGAGGAAGGAAATGTGTGTGGGGCATCAGCCTCCACAAGCTCGTCTCGACCTCAAGCCAGATATGAATAATTGCAATCATGAAAGAAAGATAAAATGCCATCAAGCAAAGCACAAACCACAGCAGTTCAGTCCACAGTCTATAACTGTTCTTCAAGTCTATCCTCTTCAAGAGAATGAAAGGTACTCCATCTTCAAGCTTCAATCTTCAAGGTAGACTCCACCTTCAGGCTTTCATCCTCAATACCAAGTATCAACTTGCTTCTTCAAGCTTTCAATGCATCAAACACAAGTATCAACTTGTTCTTCATCTTCTTCAAGCTTCAGCTCTTTCTTCAATCTCAATTTGATCTTCTTCACATAAGTATCAACTTATTCTTCTTGATCTTCAAGCTTCAGCTTCAATGTCAGTCTTCAAACAAAGGGGAAGTGCAACCTCTAGCATCTTCAATCTTCTAGCAAGGAACTCCATCCTCTAGCAAGGAAGAAAGATTCATCTAACAAGAGTAAGGTGGGATAGGGAGAAGCAAGGTGAAGACCAAAGGTCACCACTAAGCACTCCACCATCAAAGAAAGGAACCCTCAAAGGTTCTACCAACTTGTGAAGAGCCACATGTAACACCCATTTTATTTATTTAGTCATTTTGGTGTTAATTTAATTATTTTATGTTGGTGTGCCCTTAGGTGGGGTGTGTTGGTATGTGATTGGTGAGTATCCTTGATATATAAGGATCATTGGTGGTGTGGAGATAATAATATAATAGTTAATAGTAATATTGGTGGTATTATTATTATTATTATTATTATTATTATTATTATTATTATTATTATTATTATTATTATTATCATTATTATTATTATTATTATTATCATCGGTATGAATATTATTATTGGTGGGTATCCCTGATATGGGAGGATTATTGGTGGTGTTTTGGTGAATATAATAATATAGTGTATAATATTGATATTGGTGGGAATATTATTATTATTATTATTATTATTATTATTATTATTATTATTATTATTATATTGATTATAGTTACTATTGTTATTAACATTATTATTATTTTGGTGAGATAATAATAGGATTATTATTACTATTATTATTATTATTATTTTATTAAGTTATTAACATTATTATTATTTTGGTGAGATAATAATAGGATTATTATTACTATTATTATTATTATTATTTTATTAAGTTATTAACATTATTATTATTTTGGTGAGATAATAATAGGATTATTATTACTATTATTATTATTATTATTTTATTAAGTTATTAACATTATTATTATTTTGGTGAGATAATAATAGGATTATTATTACTATTATTATTTTATTAAGTTATTAACATTATTATTATTTTGGTGAGATAATAATAGGATTATTATTACTATTATTATTATTATTATTATTTTTATTATTATTATTATTAAGTTATTATTATTATTGGGATTAGAAAATTAAAATAGAGAAGGAGAGGGGTTAGCAGTTTTACGATACATTGTGAGAAGTTAGAGAAAGTGGAAAAAGAACGATAGAAAGGAGAGAACGGGAAAGGGAACGGAAAAGGGAGCAAAGAACGAAGGATACAAGGGAAAATCAGAATTGGCCAAACCTTGGAGGGTTCTTTCATCGATCAACCGATTAACAAGGTAAGGGGGGAGAAACTTGATTGGGATGGTATATACATGTATAAGGTAGAGGGGAGTCCTTAACCCCGTAGGAAAATTCCGATCTATGAAGTTTTATATTGGCATGCTTGTTATTGTTGTTGCTAATGCTAAATTGATGCTTGATATTGATGAATTGTTGATTGGTATTGGTGAATTTGGTGTATATATATTATGGTGATGTTAGTGAGATTATATGTTGTTACTGCAGTGTTGATAGTAAATATAAATAGAGTTTTGGTGAGATTCTGTGTTGTTACTGTGGTGTGGGTAATGACCATGATTATAGCTTTGGGGAAAATTATGTGTTGTTTCCCTATAGTGTCGTTAATGACTATGGTCAGGACCTTGGTGAGATTCAGAGTGACTCTGAAGTGTCGGTAATGTACCGTAATGTTGGTTCTAGAGTAGGAAGTATAGGATAATTGGTAAGTATAATGTTTATTGGTGTGTTTGTGTTTGATGATAACTAGTAATTGATAGTGATGGAGTATAAGTCAATGTTAATGAATTGGTGTTTTGGGATGATTTGGCATATAGGGCATATAGGGTGTTTTACAGTTTTTAGGGAAAATTCTGTATGGCTTTTGAGGTATCGATAGAGTGTGTAGGTGATGATTTTGGGAATAGGAATTAGAAGCCTATTGGTTACGGTAATGTGCAAGATTGGTACTAGAATAGACTGAGGATCTGAGTTGAGATGATAGGTACAGTTTGGCCTTGATGCACTGTAAGAATGATGAGTGTGGGAACTAACTTGTGTACTTGGTGATAGTGCATGTTCCCCGTAATAATGACTGGTGGACAATTAGTTGATGTATATGTATGTAGTGATCAGTAGGATCGCGTACCCCCGAGTGGTGGGATATGTTATATCTTGGTGTTAAAGTATGCACTTGTTTACTATCTGGTTGATTTATATGGTGTTGGTGTATGTTATATCTGTACATATGTGCATTGGTGTATGATGATATGATCAGGAGGATCGTGTGCACGTTGAGTGCCTAAATATATTAGTTATGCATTGGTGTGTGCATATCATGGTGTTTTGGTGGGATGAATCATGTCTCAGGAGGAGCGTAAGTGATTCATCCGTACTCCTTTGTGGAGAATGGTGGGGGATAGATCATGTCTCAGGAGGAGCATAAGTGATCTATCCAGGTTCGATTGAATGAACCAATGAGTCGGTACCGCATGCATGGTGTTGAGTTGCATATTTGCATTATAATATGTTATATTGTAATTTGAACAGTAGGTTCGTCATATGGAGTTGTTGGGGGTGAATATTGGTGTGTTGGTGTGTTTTACTACCTTATTTACATGTATTACATTACCATTATATTCTGATCATTATTTCTCACCCCTTTGTTGTTGTTGTGGTCTGTGCTTCTTCAGAAGTACAGATAATCCAGGTGTTTAGCTAGCTTGGATATTGGTGTGACCGTCGAGTCTAGGATGCTCTGATATGTAACACGGGATATGGGTGTTGTAATTGTTTTATGTCAAACGTGTTGAAATCCTGTGACGTATCATGTTTTGATGTATTTTACTTTATGAAACAAATTCCGCTGTATTATTTTGAAAAGAATGAATAAAGTATTTTTATAAAATTTGGAGATGTGATATCCCACTTTTTGGTGAAAACTCTGATTATTATTATAATATTTATATTTTATTTAATACGGGAAGTGGGGTGTTACAATTGGTATCAGAGCAGGTCGGTCCGTCCGGCCAGTGTTGTTGAGTTGAGTTGAGTCTGTCCTTTGGGATGGAGACTGTGTGTTGTTTAACCTGGTGTTGTGGTTTAAATCCCTAGTATATGGCATGTGTGTGAAAACACTGTCGGTACGTGTTTATTCCCTAACCTTGTCTGCAGAAGCAGGAATGATTCCAGTGGGGGAGAAGTTTGTAATTCTCCGGAATGCTACGGTGTGGTGGCTTAGTGTGTTGAGGAATGCTATCATAGTTTGGTAAAGATGGTTTGTACCCCATCATGATTTCGGCTGTCTTTTAACAAATTGAGGAACTGATCACCCTTAATCTCTTGTTAATAGGAGACGGGATTGTGTTGGATGGGATAGACGTGTCTTGCAAGCTTGTGTGGCGTGAGCAATGAATTGTCCTGAGTTAAGCTAAGTGCTTAAGGGATTATTTTGAGGAGTTGGCGTAATACGGTGTTGAGACGTTTATTTTGACGGAACCTTCGAATGAGAAGGAAAGTGAGAAAATTGGGATTTGTCAATTTGTTGAAATTGCCGGAGGTTCCCTGAGGAAGTAAGTGATTTACTATCGGAGTGTGAAGTAAAGCTTACACGTTTATTGTGTTTTTGGGACGAGTCTGATATTGATGACTCCATATTGTATGTTTACGTTGGGATTGGAGAAGTTGAAGAGTCAACTTGAAGACCCGCTGGGGGAGAGGTCCTTTTTTTTTAGTGTGTTACCGTAAGGTGCACCAATTTTGTTGGTTAGACGGACAGAAGGTTTTGTGAAGCTTTGGGTGAACTATAGATAAGTGAACAAGGTGACTGTCAAGGATAAGTGTTCGCTTCCAAGAGTTAATGATTTGATGGATCAATTGATTGAAGGACGTGAGTTTACGTGTTCGTGAGATCGCGAGTAGAATTATTGTGTTGTGGTGTCGAAGGTTGAAGTGGTATCGTAATAGGAGGCTCCACGATCTGCTGTTGAGATTGGAAGTAATCGGGTTTTAAAATATTTAAAGATTGAAAGTGTGTTGGACGGCCTCCTAAGTATGAAATTGTGGTTATACGTTGAATTCCGAGATCGCAGCTTTTTACGGAATCGAAATCGGACACTCGGAAGTCAGGTAACGGTCGAAAATAGAATTTCGGGACTGTCATGTTCGCCGAGATTCGCCTGGCGAAGTGCCCTGAGCAGAAAAATGTTGTTGTGGTATTTTTGTCGTAACGGGAGAACCGTAACTCGGAATGACGCCCGGTTCAAAGCGTTGGAAAGCTATTGAAATTATATATGAGATGGTGAAGTATTGACATAGATTTAATCTATTTATTGATGAAGTGTGTTTGAATGTTGTGGTAAGGACGGGCGGTACGGTATGTGTTCCCGCTATAACTAAAAACTTGTTTGTCCACTTGGCATGGGATCTTCTTTAATTATTTATATAAGGCAATGGATGTGTTGATAAATGATATTTTAAGGTATTCGAAGAGTATAGAGGATTATGTTGAGCATAAGGAACTGGAGTTATCAGTGTTAGGATCACCTAAAACCTAGTATTAAAGTTAATTCTAACTAAAATACTAAAATCAATTATAAAATCCTACAAAAATAACTATGGGAACTTATGTCAATCATGACTCTACCATGTTAATTCCAGAGATCAAATCGTCAAATAAGACCTAGAAATAAACTCTAAACTACAAGGTACTAAACTTAAACCCTAAAAGGGAGCACCTAAGGTTTCAACCTAAAAACAGCACCTAATTTCATCACAAAAATGTGAGAAAAATACTATGGGAGCATACATGTCTAAGCTAATCACAAACAAAATCTCAAGCAAAAACTCATCACCAAATGATCAAACTAAATTCATCAAACAGAGGTATCAACCATGGTAATTTTATTATCAAATAAAATGTAAAAAATGCACATAAAATAAAAATGCATGGTTTTCCTAATATTGTTATTCCATAAAATTCTAGATTCAATCATGAATCAGGGGGAAAAACCTGGAATTAATTGACCTATTTTTCTATTTTTTCTGAATTATTTCTAAACTAATATGAAGTGAAGAAAATAAAAGAAATCAAAAGAAAATAAGAAAACTTGCGTGCCAAATAGCAATCCATGTTAGTTCATTGCGCTGGGTTGGGCCAAAGTGGGAGTGTAAGTAGAAATCAGATCCTTAAGCCCAGGTTTTCAACTTAAATGAAACGGGGCGTTTCAATGGGAGAGTCAAAGTATGACTTCAAGACTTAATCGTGGTCGTGCGAGTTTCATTTACTGAGTCAAAGTCCAAGACTAATCCAACGCTCACAGTTCATCGTCCCAATTTGAATTCAGATGGAGGGAGATTCTCAGACGGTGGCCTGAGCAGCAGTGCCACCGTCTTCTCCGGTGAGGCTATGTTCACAGTGTAAGAGCACAGATTGTGTCTTAGTAATATCTCTATGTTTTGATGATAACATTAATGATAATTTGTATACAAGAATTATACTCTCTAAATTTGTTCTAAACTGTTTTCTACAGGCACAAAAGATTTTAATCTTAAAGAGCAAATTTGATGTGAACAATAAATTCTGAATGGCTCAAGAGCATCTGAAGATTAGAAGAATCTGAAGTATAAGAGCTTAGTCATCAAGATTCTGAAGATACAACACGCTGCATATATTATCAAGAATCTGAATGAAAGAAGACTCTGAGTGAAGAGACTCTGAATGAAAGAAGACTCTGAGTGAAGAGACTCTGAATGAGAGAAGACTCTGATCTGAGTGAAGACTCTGATCTAAGAGCATGTTACGCTTCAAGCACACAGCTGCACCAGACTCTGATTCAGCAACATCTGAAGAACATCTTAGGCTCTGAAGTTTCCAGAAGATTCTGAAGACTGAAGACTCTGATATTGATTGTTGATCTGAACTATCTGAAGAATTATTTGAAGAAGATTATTTTAATATATCCGTTGGAATATGCCAGCAAATCTTTCCTTAATTGGGATAGACATAAATCTCTGCAAGAAGATTATTCCTCTGATACATTCCATATATGGTAAATTCACAGCTCAGCAGACAATTGCTACACCCACATTTTGTGCGCCGTCTCTCTGCTGCAATAGTACAAAGGACAGTACTATTTGATATTGGAAATATCTTCTCCAACGGTAAAATATTCTCTCCAATATTCAAGTGGCTATATAAAGGAAATCATAGCTCATTCTTCAAGTGACAAAATCATTGCAAGAACACTCTCACGCGAAAAACTCTCAAGCTCTCATATTCTTTGCTGTTCATACATTGTTCTAAACTTAGAGAAATAACACAGTTGTGTTTATAGCTTTCATAGAAGCAATTTATTACTCTTACATTGTATTACATTAATTTGTAAAGGAAGTTTTCCTTAAGAGGATCTAGGTTAGATCAGTAGCTCTTGAGAAGACTAAGAACAGTTGTTCTTAGGTGTTGTTTTCCTTAAGAGGATCTAGGTTAGATCAGTAGCTCTTGAGAAGACTAAGAACAGTTGTTCTTAGGTGTTGCTATTTGTAATCAGTTGATTTGAATAGTGGATTAAGTCCTTGTTGAGAAAGGCAAATCACTCTTGAAAAGGGTGGACTGGAGTAGTTGAGTTCAACGAACCAGGATAAAAATACTTGAGTTTTTATCTTTGATTATTTTCTGTCATACTTATTCAACCCCCCTTCTAAGTATTTTCTCACCTTCAGTTGGTATCAGAGCTCCGGTTCTGAGTGTGCATTCACTTAACCGTGACAGATAAAGATCCAGTGAGAAGAATACTCTGTTATTTATTTGGTTGCTAATATGGGTGATATTCCTACATCAAGCAACAAATATGAAGGAGACAGAATCAGCACCAAACCTCCAATGTTTGATGGAGAAAAATTTGATTATTGGAAAGATAGACTTGAAAGTTTTTTCTTGGGGTATGATGCTGATCTCTGGGATTTAGTCATTGATGGATATGAACATCCTACTAAGGATGGCAAAAAGATTGATAGAAAATCAATGACTGAGGAGCAGAAGAAAGAATTCAAGAATCATCACAAAGCCAGAACCATACTTCTTAATGCAATCTCTCATACAGAGTATGAGAAGATTACCAACAGAGACACTGCTCATGATATGTTTGAGTCTCTCAAAATGACTCATGAGGGAAACTCTCAGGTGAAAGAAACTAAGGCTCTGGCGCTGATACAGAAGTATGAAGCGTTCAAGATGGAAGAATCTGAGAACATTGAGACTATGTTTTCCAGATTTCAGATTCTAACAGCTGGGTTGAAAGTTCTGGACAAGGGCTACTCAACATCTGATCATGTCAAGAAGATCATCAGAAGTCTTCCTACCAGATGGAGACCTATGGTGACTGCATTGAAGCTGGCCAAGGATCTGAACAAAATCTCATTAGAAGAACTCATCAGTTCTTTGAGAAGTCATGAGATTGAGCTGGAGGAAGATGAACCCCAGAAGAAAGATAAAGGTAAATCCTTAGCTTTTAAATCTAACAAATCTGTTAAAGCTTTGCAGGTAAATGAAGAAAGCTCTGAGGAATCTTCTTCTGAAGAAGAAGATGAACTATCCATGCTGTCCAGAAGGATCAACAAACTCTGGAAGCACAAAGGGAAGAAGTTCAACAACTTCAGAAGATCTGATCAAAAGAGAGAATCTTCTGGACATAGAAGATCTGGCAAGAAAGAGGGCACTTGCTATGAATGTAAAGAACCTGGACACTACAAGAGTGAATGTCCCAAACTTCAAAAGGAAAAACCCAAAAGGAAGTTTGATAAAAAGAAAAAGGTTCTGATGGCTACATGGGATGACTCAGATGAATCTGAATCATCTTCTGAATCTGAGGAAGAATGTGCAAATGTTGCGCTGATGGCCAACACAAATGATCAAGATGAAGGAACGTCATCATCTGAATCTGAGTCAGAATCAGACTCTGACTCTGAAGAGGTATTTTCTGAACTCTCCAGAGCTGAACTTGTTGAAAGTTTATCTGACATGTTGGAAAGCTACAGCAAGATTAAACTCAAATACAAGAAGCTGAAAAGCAATCTTGAATCTGAGATTGATCTTCTGAGAACAGAACTTGTTGAGCAGAAAGAAATAAATTTAAAACTCAAAAATGATTTAGAAACAACTCAACAAGAATCTGATACTGAAACAGAGTCAAGTGAAAATATTTTAGAAAAATATGACTCCAGTTTTAAAAGATTCCTCACTAAAAGCATAGACAGAAGCAAAATGGCTTCTATGATCTATGGTGTTAGTGGGAACAACAGAAGAGGCATTGGATGTGAATCTTCCTCTGGAAGCAATCCAAAATCTGTTGATAAACTCTTCATCAAGAAGACTCCTCTGTATTCTCATTTTAAGTTTGGTCATCTGAATGATATTAAACATACAAGCTCTGAAAAGAGTACTTATGTGTTTAAGCCAAGGGCTAGCCAGAATAAACACTATGTTGAAAAACAGAAGTTTAGGCAAAACCACAGAACATCTAACCCCAAAGGACCCAAGAAGATCTGGGTACCTAAAAGTAAAATAATACCTGTTGCAGATGTTCTTAGCAGCAAAATCCAGACACCAATCATGGTACCTGGACTCTGGATGCTCACGACATATGACGGGCGAAAGGTCTATGTTCCAAAGCCTGGAACTTAGATCTGGAGGGGACGTGAAATTTGGAGGGAACCAGAAGGGCAAGATCATTGGCTCTGGTACAATAGGTAATGGTAACCTACCCTCTATTTCTAATGTTCTGTTAGTTGAAGGATTGAAACATAATCTATTGTCCATAAGTCAATTAAGTGACAATGGTTATGATATCATCTTTAATCAAAAATGTTGCAAAGCTGTATGTCAAAAGAATGGTTCAATCCTATTCAGTGGAAAGAGGAAAAACAACATTTACAAAATTAACCTTTCAGAACTTAAAGTTCAAAATGTAAAATGCCTTTTATCTGTGAATGATGAGCAATGGGTCTGGCATAGAAGATTGGGACATATTAATATGAGACGTATATCTCAGATTAATAAACTCAATCTGGTCAGAGGACTCCCTAATCTGAAGTTCAATTCAGATGCTCTGTGTGGCGCATGTCAAAAGGGTAAATTTTCAAAATCTCATTTTAAACCAAAAAATGTTGTTTCCACTTCTAGACCATTGGAATTACTTCATATTGATCTGTTTGGACCAGTGAAAACTGCATCCATCAGAGGCAAGAAGTATGGGTTAGTCATTGTAGATGACTACAGCAGATGGACATGGGTAAAGTTTCTAAAACACAAGGATGAGTCTCATTCTGTGTTCATTGACTTCTGCAATCAAGTCCAGACTGAAAAAGAATGCAAAATTATTAAAGTCAGAAGTGATCATGGTGGTGAATTTGAAAACAAATATTTTGAAAAATATTTTTCTGAAAAAGGAATTGCACATGATTTCTCCTGTCCTAGAACTCCACAACAAAATGGAGTTGTAGAGAGGAAAAATAGAACATTGCAAGAAATGGCCAGAACCATGATCAACGAGACAAATCTGGCAAAATACTTTTGGGCAGAAGCAATAAATACAGCATGTTATATTCAGAACAGAGTGTCTGTAAGACCTCTTCTGGAAAAGACTCCCTATGAATTGTGGAGAAACAGAAAGCCCAACATTGCTTATTTTCATCCATTTGGATGTATTTGTTATATGCTTAACACTAAAGATCATCTGAACAAGTTTGATTCCAAAGCACAGAAGTGTTTCATGCTTGGTTATTCTGAACGCTCTAAAGGCTACAGAGTATTCAATACTGAAACACAGATTGTGGAAGAATCTATTCATGTTAGATTTGATGATAAGCTTGGCTCTGAAAAGCCAAAGCAAGTTGAAAGTTCTGCAGATAGAGAAGTTATTCTCACAGACTCTGAAGGCTCAGAGGCAGACAAGACTGAAGACAAAGACTCTGAAGCAAACCCAGATGCTACGCCTCTAACTTCCCAACTTGACAATCTGCATATTTCTGAAAGACCAACAGTCAGAGGATCTTCTTCCAGAATGAAAGCTTCTCATCCAGAGGATGTGATAATTGGAAAGAAAGATGATCCAATAAGGACAAGAGCATTTCTCAGAACTTCTGAATCTTCCTTCTGTGGCTTAGTGTCAATTATAGAACCAACATCTGTTGATGAGGCTCTGGAAGATAATGAATGGATTTTAGCTATGCAAGAGGAGCTGAATCAATTCACAAGGAATGAAGTCTGGGATCTGGTTCCAAGACCTAAAGGTTTCAATGTCATTGGAACAAAATGGGTTTTCAGAAATAAACTTAATGAGAAAGGAGAAGTTGAAAGGAACAAAGCAAGACTGGTTGCTCAAGGCTACAGTCAACAAGAAGGCATAGACTACACAGAAACATATGCTCCTGTTGCAAGGTTAGAGTCTATACGCTTGCTTATTTCATTTGCTGCACAACATAACATCACTCTTTATCAGATGGATGTTAAAAGTGCTTTTCTTAATGGAATTATAGAAGAGGAAGTGTATGTCCACCAACCTCCTGGTTTTGAAAATGAAAATTTTCCAGATCATGTTTACAAACTGAAAAAATCTCTTTATGGACTAAAACAAGCTCCCAGAGCTTGGTATGAGAGGTTGAGTAATTTTCTTCTGAAGAAAAATTTCATCAGAGGAAAAGTGGATACCACACTATTTTGTAAAACCATTAAGAAAGATTTGTTGATTTGTCAAATTTATGTAGATGATATTATTTTTGGATCAACAAATATTATGCTTGGAAAGGAGTTTGCTAAATGTATGCAGGCAGAATTTGAGATGAGCATGATGGGAGAATTGAGATTCTTTCTGGGAATCCAAGTAAATCAGACTCCAGAGTGCACCTACATACATCAGACCAAGTATGTTAAAGAGCTTCTGAAGAAGTTTAACATGCTGGATAGCAAAATGGCAAAGACTCCAATGCATCCTACAAGCACTCTAGGTAAGGAAGAGGTAAGTAAGAAGGTAGATCAGAAACTCTACAGAGGTATGATAGGATCTCTTCTTTATTTGACTGCTTCTAGACCAGACATTCTGTTTAGTGTTTGTTTATGTGCTAGATTCCAATCAGATCCTAGAGAATCACACTTAACTGCTGTTAAGAGGATTCTAAGGTATCTGAAAGGTACTGCTAATGTTGGTTTGTGTTACAGAAGATCTGACGAATATTCACTAGTTGGATTCTGTGATGCTGACTATGCTGGAGATAGAGTTGAGCGCAAAAGTACTTCTGGAAGCTGTCAGTTTCTTGGAAGTCATCTGATCTCGTGGTACAGCAAGAAGCAACCAACAATTGCACTATCAACCACAGAGGCAGAATACATTGCTACTGCTGGATGTTCCACTCAGATGCTCTGGATGAAGAGTCAACTAGAAGATTATCAAATCTATGAGAGTAATCTTTCTATCTTCTGTGATAATACTTCTGCTATATGTTTATCCAAAAATCCAATTTTACACTCTAAGGCCAAACATATAGAGATTAAACATCATTTCATCAGAGACTATGTTCAGAAGGGTGTAATAAATTTAGCCTTTGTTGATACAGATCATCAATGGGCAGATATTTTCACAAAACCCCTTGCTGAAGATAGGTTTAAGTTTATTCTGAAAAATATTTGTATGGATTTTTGTCCAGAGTAATATTTCTCAGAGTCAACTTCTCAGATGCTAAGTGTTTAACACTCTGAAGTATTTCATCTGTTTTGCTTGTTTAATTTATCTGTGAATTATTTTTTTTGTGTGAAACTCTGAACTGACCATCTCAGAGGATCTGAAAGTTGAAAACGTTTCATTTCTTAAGAGTTATAGAATCACATGCAAGCAAACACGTGTCACTCAGAATCTGAAAAGATGGAGTACACCTACTGATTATGACGTTTAAGGTATTGCTTTGAAAATCTCAATCTGTCTTGATTTTCCCCCAAATGTCATATCTTAATTAAAAATGATTACTTTTCATTTAATGCAAACGTGCGTATGTGTCCTATGTGTGTCTGTTGTGTTTCCCATGCTTGCTTTATTTGTCTATATAAACCATTCTCATAACACATTCACACTTTTCACATTCTCAAACACATATGCGCTTTTGTTTGTTGTTCTCTCTCTTTGCAAACCCTAAAAGAACTCTGAAACCTTCATCTTCTTCATCATCGTCAACAATGGCATCTACTTCAAACGCTGTTACTACCAACAATGCTACCACTGTCGAAGAACCAGTACGCACTCTCCTAACTGCTGTTGATTCACTAGAAGTACTGTGTGAAAGTTTCGTGGACTTAGAAGATCTTGCTGAAAATGGGTTTGATCTGATTTCTTCAATCAAAGCACAAGGCTGGGACGGTTACTTTGACAGGCTTATGGGTCCTGTGTATCCAACGTTAGTGAAGGAGTTCTGGATCCATGCAGATGCTACTCCAAAGTTCATTCACTCCTCTGTGCTGGGAAAAAAGATAGTTATCACTGAAAACCTGATAAGGAAACTCATAGGTTTTAAGGCAACTGATGGAGTAACCTCTCTGTCTTCTGCGCGTGAAGACCTGAAAGATGTATGTCAAGAAATCTGTACTACTGGTGAACCTTGTAAGAAGGTTAAGTTCTTGAAACCCACTTACAAGATATGGGCTAAGATTTTCATGAGCACCATCTTTCACAGACCCTCTTCAAACTCTTCTGATTATGTTAATGCTGAACAACTTTACTTCATGTATTGTTTACACCAAAACATTCAGATTGATCTTCCATATCTGTTGTTTAATCATCTGGTGTCTCACGTCAAGGAAACAAGGGAAACAGCCAGAGATAAATCTGGAAAAGTCAGAACATGGATCCCTATGGGAAGGCTGATTTCAGATATTCTGATAGAAAACCAACTTGTGGCGCATCTGCAAGAGGCTGGGTTGACAGAAGATCTGACTTATATCATTGGCTCTGAAATAAACGGTTTAACTTTGAGAAGGATGAAACTGGTTGATGATTTATCTGAGAAACCAAGGAAAACTAACTCTGAAGAAGTTAAGGGAAGAAGGATTCCTGTTAAGGATTTTCCTTTATTCACCTCAGATGAACCTAGAGAAATTATTGCTGAGTATGTTGCTCGCTGCCTAAGAGATGGTGATGAGATTCCTGCCAATCTTTTGCAGAAGGAAGGCCAAGTTCTTCCTGATTTGACAAGGGAAAGAAGACGTAAGAGAAAAATTGATAGTGAAGGTCATCAGAAGAAAAGGAAGCATTCAAATGCTGAAAAGAAGAAGAAAAGGAAGAAGCTGAAGAAGGTTCAACCAAATCCTCCTGCAGCAACTTTTGAAGAAATTAGAGATACTCTGAAACAGGTATTTAACACTGATTCTAATCCTGTTCATCATTCTGATACCCCCACACCCTCTGACTCCCCACTTAGATTTAGAAGATCCAGACCTTCTAAAACTTTTATCTCTAAACCATCTTCTGTCCCCCCTCATACACCACAATCCAAGCAACCAACAAACATACAAACAGAAATTCCACAACAAACTCAACAAACAACACCACAACCACAAAACACTATCCCAGAATATACCATTCCAGAGGATGTTCACCCTGAACACTCTGACCAACCTGAATATCTCATTGATCCTGATGAGATATTAGATGTCACACCTTTAAACCAGTCTGTCAATCTATCTTCAACTTTTGAAAAATCTAACCACTCTGATACATCATCTGATGATGAATCATCTGGTTACATTAATGAATGCTTGAATGATCTCAAACAACCTCGTTCTGAGAGTGTTTGGAAACAGCTGTTTAAATCTCCAACTTCTGAACATCCACCTTCTCCACAAAATTCCCCAACTCAAACTCTCACTCCACAACCTCTTGAAATCCAAAACACTCCACAACCAACAGAAACCCAACCAATTCCCTCAATACCTCAACCACAACATTCTGACCAACAAACATCTGAACCACAAACCAACCAACCAACATCTGAACCACAAATCAATCCTCAACCTTCTGAACCACAAACATCTGAACATCCATCTTCACAACCTCAACCTTCTAAACAAACACCACAAACACAACTAACCCAACCAAAAAAAACCAGAATCCCTGATGAAGCAGAATTGGGATCACGTGTTTATACTCTGTTAAGAGATTTTGATAAGGATAATGTCTCAGACTTTGCTGACATTATGGATGTTTGCATGACTACTATGGACAAAGAGGCTGCTAACGCTGTTTGGAAGAAATATCTTTACAGACTGAATAGGGAGGCTTTGAAAATCAGGACTCAATGTCTTAGATTGTCAAAAGTAAGGTTTGCTGCTTATCAAAAACGGATTAAGAGAAACACTCCTCCTATTCTTCTTCTAGAAGCTCCTCCACCTCCAGAAATTCCTGCACCTGATGTTACTCAGCCTGTTTCAGAATCTACTGTTTCAGAATCTACAGATCTTCAGAAGGATGTCAAAGAACTTAAGGATTTTATGGTTGATCAAAAGAAAACAAATGAAGAAATGAAAACTTGGATGGCTAAGCAAGATGAAAATTCAGAAAGGATTACAGCACTGCTGCAACTCATTGCTTCTCAACAAGCCTCATCTGCTAAACCTACTTGATGTTTTGCACAAGTTTTTCATGTGTTGCTTTGTTTTGATTTTCTTCTGATAATGTTTTATATGCTTTTATCTGAATCTGGATGTTCTCTTGACTTAATGACAATGATCTTTTTGCTTATCTGGATATGTGTTTCTTCTGCATCTTTACTGTCTTTTAAAATTCTTTTTGATTATGACAAAAAGGGGGAGAAACAAAATAGAATCTGATTGTTCAAATCTATAAGCAATTATCTGAACTAAGTCAGACATGTTACTAACATTCTTTGAATTTAAGTGTCCCAGATATTATTAAAAAATCTGACAAATTTCATTGAAGTTTTTCCTGAGATCTATCTTTTCAGAACCTGATCAAAAATAGCTAAATCTGAGTAGACCAGACTCTGATATCTAACCTTGAGTACTATGATCTAAAAGATAACTCAAGACAGGAAATGGCAAGATAAACAACTGTTGCACCCCAAAATTTGACCAACCGGGTCTCGCATTTGGCTCGATGTTTCGACGCATAACCGCATTCGCATCTGCATATTGCATACACTGCATTGTTCATTTGTTTTGATTTTATCAGGGATCACAGCTCCCGTCTCGTGTTTCAGGTGTTTTTGATCAGTAGAATCGATTTTTGGGTTATTTCGGTGCCCGTTTATTTTTACCGATTATTTTTGTGTCGTTCGGTGCTTATTTTGTCCCTCTGGGAATTATGGTGATTTTTCTGGATTTTATAGGATTTTTTTTTAGGGTTTAATTAGATTTTTAAATCATTTGTAGGATTTTTTAATAGACTTTAATTTTTTTAGACAATATAGTAATAGAGTTTTTAGATTTTTAATAGAATTTAAATAGTATTTTCCATTTGTGGAATATTAATAGCTTTTATCATTTTTAGAATATTAGTATAAAATTTAATAGATTAAATAGTTTTAATATGTTTTAATTCCTTTTTAGATATAGAGATTAATAGGTTTTTTCTTTTTTAGAGTTTAAATAAATAATAGTCTTTTAGATTTTAATATAGAATATTATTAGAATAATTTTCAGATTAGTAGATATTAGGGTTTTTTTAGGGTATTATTAGTGCAGTTAAATAGGATTAAGTGGTGATTAGTTTTAATATTGTTTTTCAGTTTTTACAGTTTTTTCTATGCATTTTCGTATTGGGCTTAGTTCATTTTTCGCAGGCCCAGTATGGGGGTTTTGTCCAGAATGTTCAGCAAAAAAGGTCCAGGAATAGTCCAAAAAACGTCCACCACTTTCCAGCTTTTTCCAGTGTGTGCTGGAAGCATCCAGAAGGTTCCAGCGAAGCATCAATATAAAAACCCAGAAGCTAACACGTGTAGCGAGGGGGAGGCCCCACTTTTCACTGCCAGGCCACGCCACGTATCACTCCAACCTTCTCTCTCAGCCACGCTGCCACCACGTGGCACGCATGCGCTTTCCCCCTCCACCAGCGTCACCACGTGGTGACCATGCAACAGCTCACCGTGAATCCCCACCGGCCGCCGTGCATGTACTCCGGCCACCACTAACCCTCACCGGAGAAACCCTAATCCCCAGATTCCGTTCATAATCTTCATCTTCTTCCTTCTCCGGCCACCACAAACACCAGAAACCTCCATCACTAACCTTCAATCCGTTCATCTTCCTCCATCCAACCTTCATCCAACCACCATCGATCCACTAGAACCATCATCCAGCCACCATTGATTCTCCAGAAATTCCTCAGAACATTGAAGATTCGTCACCATCAACTACTTGTTCAAACCACCTCAGCAATCACCGATCCAGAAACTCAACCTTAGCCCTCCATCGTCAACATCCATGAACGCTCATCAACAAGATCCTCATCCAGATCTTCACATCATCAATCGTCATTCTCAGAAGCAAGCTCCAACGAACCTCATTCACCAAACTTCATCGTTAACCTTCGATCCTTCATCATCATCAAGATCAGAAAGCTTCCAAGAACATCGTCATCGTCATCCAAGCGTTGTTTCCAGAAAGGAGTTCCAACGAGCCTCAAACCTCCCTCTTCATCATCCTCAAACATCATTCAACCGTTCAAAGATTGGGATCCAACGCTCAACGCAAATCCAGATCTCCGTTCAGCAAACTTCCAAGAAGAACTTCTCCAAACGATTATCACCAGAATCTCAGTTTATCCAGAATCCATCAACAATCAAGAATCAGCTTCAGAAACCTTCATCGATGTGCGTCTTCGTCTTTCCAGAATTCATCAATATTTGTTCTCAGATCCATGCGAATCATCAGCAAGAACACCTTCATTTCGAATATCCAGAAATCCTAAAGGTTTGAGCGGAAGGACGAAGGTTGAATGGAGGAGAGAAACGAGGGAGTTTGGGAGAGACGAAGGATGGAGACGGAGGGGATTGAGGTTGTGACGGCGGCGGAGAAAGTAGAACCAGATTAGGGTTTGTTTTCTGAAACTGGGAAGGGAGAAAGGGGAAGAGGTTGGATCATGGGCCTCAAGCCCAATTACAATTTTTTGGAGCCACACCACACCTCAGTTTTTTTGCTAGTCTGGGCTTTGGGCCCAACGATGCATCTGCAGCACCCAGACTCAGGCACACCCCCCTGCGTTTTTGATGAGATTTGGGCTGGGCCCAAGCAATCCAGTTTTTTTATTTTTCTGATCCCCTTATACCAGTATACCCCCCTCCCTTTTCTTTGTTGTAATATTTTATTTTCTTTTCTTTTGTTTAGAGTTTCTAGGAAAAAAAAGAGATAAAGAAGAAAATATTTTGAAAAAAAATAAAAAAAAGAGAGAGACATATTATAGAAAAAAAAAGATGAAAAGAAAAATGTATTTGAAAAAAAATAAAAAAATAAAAAAGATATATTGTGAAAAGAAAGAATGGAGAAAAATAAGAAAAAATGAAGAAAAATAAGAAAATAAAAAAGAGAAAATATTGAAAAAAATATGAAGAAAAATATTGTGAAAAATAGAGAGAAAATATTCAATAAAAAAAATATATGAAAAATATGTTGAAAAGAAAAGAAGAGAAAAAAAGAAAAAATATCAAAGTTTCGATTTAATATTTTTCAAGCATTTTCTGTTTAGGGATATTTTCATAGGGATTATTTTCCGACTTTTAGGATAGAATTAGAGGCCCATTTGTTAGGGGGCTATTTTCAGTCGATTTTTCAGGATAGAATAGGATAGCGCTTCCTAGGAGATTTATTTCAGTATTCAACCTGTTGTAATCATTTTTCAGAGATGAATAAAACGAGATTTGAGCTGTGGTCCCGATAGTAGCCGAACTACAGCTGCTCTGATTCTTCGTACCAGACGAAGATATGTAGGCATAGGATGCGATATCCTAGCGAGCACACTAACGACTGGCTTTGTTGTTCTCTCGCGGCTGTGCGATCGAGACTTTCCCGCTGACGACTAATTGAACCCTTTTTCTCTCTTGCCCGAGTGCATTTGAGACTCAGCCATAGTTTTGACCATAGGTTCCCGACCCTATGAAGCCAGTTGTTTTTCTCACTGCTGTGTGAGAATGTCTGTTTAGCCGTAGTTAGTCTGAACTACGTAAAGCTCTGATCTTCCATCCCGTGGAAGTACGTAGGCACAAGACGCGAGGTCTTGGCGAGCCCAATTTCCCTGTAGTCCCGAACTACGTTGACTCTGACTTTCTCTCTTGAGAATACGTAGGCATAGAGTGCGACGCTCTATCGAGTCAATTCCCTTCCGTTTAGATTTAGCAGCCGTAGAAAGATTGTTTTGCATCCAGTAGACAACCCAAGCAAGCGTGGATCCCGTCGAGTACGACGGACGTGAGGGGTGCTAATACCTTCCCCTTGCGTAACCGACTCCCGAACCCAGGCTATGGTTGCGATGACCTTACCTTTTCCCCGTTTTTTGCGAGGTTTACTTCGAGCGTTTCCTTTCCCGCTCTGAGGGATAAATAACGCACGGTGGCGACTCTTCTGTTCAGCCGGCGCCGATTTTCGCAGTAGCGACAGCTGGCGACTCTGCTGGGGATCCAACGTCCCCTGGCTGCTAAGGACTGCGATAGTTCTTATGCATGTGGGATCCAACGTCCCCTAGAGAGAGTCAATCCTAGCGCTTGTTCGCTTGTCTATTTTGGGCTTATTTATCGATATTATCTGTTGCTGTTGGGCTGTTACGGGTGTTCTATGATTGAGGTAAGCCGGACCTGGGCTCGAGTATGAGTACACACCTAGATATAGTTGCGGAGAAGTAGTAGACGAACCTGTCTGCTGAGCAGGCGCAGTTCCCTACGAAAATTTGCACTCGGACGAGGTTCTCGCAGAGGTGCTCCTTTCCGGTCCTGAGGATCTGAGGGGAGTCCAGACGTGAGGATTGTCGACTCTGGGAACCGATCAATTGGAAGTTAGCTAAGTGAGGCCTCTTCATGAGATGACGATGCCACTCCTTCTGGGAATCGTATCATCCCTCATGAAAGTCTGTGACGCTGACGACCGCATAGGATGCCATACCTTGTCAGATATAGGTCCATACCTGTGAGTGGGGGGGTTTTTTATGCAGGAAACTTGACTTCCAACCTACCCGTTATATTGGTCCTCTTTTCAGAGAGCGTCTCCGTCAGCAGCGCAGCAGTATTCAGATTTTGTGTGGGGGCTGTGGTCCCATTGTTTGCTGCATTTTGCATATCATATGCATATCAGTGTTGCATTGCATATCATCCTCCAGCTAGCCAGAGTTCTGATCCAGCCTTTGTTTCCTGAAGGTGATTACCCGGAGTTTGGATTGAGCAGCTGTTGATTGTCAGAAGACCTACCTAGGGGTTGAGTAGATTTGAGCAGAATCAAGTGTCGAAGTCAGCTGAAGATTATTGGTAGCCATGTCTGAAGGCAATTTCCAGTCTCCTAACACCTTGACAGGGTTCACTATGGCGTCCAACCCTCTGTATGATTCCATGGAAGACTTCCCGCAAGTGAACAACGGTGCTGCAGACCAAGTTGTACAGCCTTCTGTTGAGAACCGAGATCGACATGAGCAGTTTGTTGCCCAGAATGAGCGTCCTCCTCCTGTCAACAATCAAGGTGTTGCTTTCCCTGTGATGAATTACCGAAGAGATATTCCAGCAGCTGGTATGGTAGATCCAAGAGCCCTTGACGAAGGTAGAAGAGTCCGAGTGTTGGAAGAGCAAATGAAAGCTTTGAAAGCCAAAGATGCTGTCAACCTGGATGCTGTAGGCATGTGTTTGGTTCCTGACCTGGTGTTGCCTTACAAGTTCAAAGTGCCGAAGTTCGAGAAGTACACGGGAGATAGCTGTCCAAAGTTGCATTTGATGATGTTCTGTCGAAGAATGACTGCGTTTGCGCGAGATGATAAGTTGATGATCCATTGCTTTCAAGATAGTCTGACTGGGGCATCTTTGAGGTGGTATATGCAGTTGGAGAGGAATCAGATTCAGTCATGGATGGATTTAGCCAGAGCTTTTCTGAAGCAGTATGATTACAATTTAGACATTGCTCCTTATCGCATGCATTTGCAAGAGTTGTCTCAAGAGATCAATGAACCTATCAGGAGATATGCTCAGAGATGGAGAGGATTTGCTGCTAAAGTGCGTCCACCGCTGTTAGACCAAGAGCTGGCAAGCATGTTTGTGGATTCCCTACAATATCCGTACTTCAAAAGATTGCTCGGAGTTCCGGCAAGTTTCTCTGACGTGGTAGCATTAGGAGAGCGCCTTGAGTATTCCATAAGAATGGGGAAAATTCAGATTACTTCATATGATCAAGCTGGTGAAACTGAATACCCTTGTGACTATCAGAGTGAAGAAGAAGTGGTGATCAACTCAGTCATGCCAAAGATTGAATATCCTCAAAGCGAATCAGTGAATTTTGTTGGTTCATCATCTTATCAGAGATCAGTACCTCCCGTGGCTTGTTATACTGAACAGACAGCCGTGCCTGGGGCACCCTATCAGGAATCTTATGTCGCTTCCATTGCAAATCAGCGAACTCGTGGCCGAGGTTATCAGAATCAGCGTCAGAATCAGAACAGACCTCGTAACAACTTGGAACGAAGGAATGCTCCTTTTCACCCAGTGCCTATACCGTATAGCCAGTTGCTACCGTCTTTGATCCAGAAGTCTTTGGTGGAGCCTAAAGCTCTTAAGCCAGTTCCAGAACCTTACCCTCCTGGGTATAATCCCCATGTTCAGTGTGGTTATCATGGTGGCTCTCCGGGGCATTCGACCGAAGATTGTAAAGCATTTCAGGCGAAGGTACAGCAGTTGATTGATCAGGATCGCATTTCCTTTCGAGAAGGATTTCTGTTTGTTCATCCCTAACCGCTCAGCTGTCTAAGCTCATAGATTCGAAGGGTGTTCCCCAGCAAAAGCCAGTGGTTCAGACAGGCAGGCGCCTCAGCATTTGACAGTCCTCAAGCTTTTACATCATTTGCATCTGTAGTTTCTTTTTCTGTTAGTTACTACCTGCTTTAAGCATTGTATGTTTCGAATGGTGATAATAATAAAGTGACTATGCATTTTTCTGAATTAATCATGTCGCTGTCGCTCATTTATTGCATTGCACTGACACCCGCATTTTATTCACTCCATTTTTTCGCTGTGACTAGCAAAGTTAGGAGGGAGGATGACGAAATAAACTCATAACCAATGATTTTATGCTTTCAGATAAGACCGTACCGATGACGTACAAGGCATTGTTTCAAATTCCCCAAACACTGGAGATATAAGGAGTTAGTCCCTTGTTAACCACTTCGAGCCAGGAAGTAGAAGTTTTTTCGGACTTATAAACCCTCACATCTTAACCCGGGGCAGGGTAGCTGTCAGTTAGCTTGACCGAGCATTCAAGTCTTGCAGAGGAGTGTTGTCTTTCAAGGACCAATCAGTTTATACCTTCAAGAGGTCGAACCTCACCGAGCAGGAGTGAGACAGTTACAATCCTTTCGGAGCAATCAAGACAACCAGTGTCACACGACTTTGTTCCAAAAGAAAGAAAGAAAGAAAGCCCGCTAAGCAAAAAGATGAGAAAGCTAATACTTAGGCAAAAATCAGGGCATCTCGCTGGACTTCAAAAGAAATCGAAAAGAATCGAAAAGAACTCAAAAGGAGTCAGTCCAGGCAAAAATTAGGGAATCGAAAGAATGAAAAAGAAGGGATTAAAAAGAAAATTTTCCCCAGCAAATCACAAAGTCGTGTACACAGACACCGAAAGCGAAGAAGGAGTAACTATCACTCTAGAAGAAAAGCTTGTGAATTCCTTAACTGTGGTTCTTACCATTCAACATACTTCTCGAAGAGGCGAGTGCTTGTGCCAGGTTAACTGAACCTTAGGATCGGAGATCATCACGTAGAAGGGGTGGGTACAAATCAAAATTTGAGCCGAATATCCCTTGTTTCACGAACCGTGAACCCGACCACGATACAACCCTTAAAAGACCTAATTGAGGTAGGGTTAGTCTGAAGCGCATTACGATAAGGTTGAGTAACCTGACTCCTTCTTGACTTGCTAGTCACATCTTGTTGTATTTTCACTAACCACGTAAGCACTGCGTTTGAACTTTGGTTCATTCGTCACTCATTATCATTGCATGTAAATGAGTGACAGCTCAAATTTTTTCAAAATCTGCATAACCATTGCATTAAGATTACCATTCGTAAATAGACAATTCTAATTGCAGGTTAGTAGTTGACACGAAAGAAATTCCAGCAGGAATAATAAAACAGGATGAGTAATCCAGCAGTCTGAACCAGAATGGTGAATGTTGTGAAGCCTTGTGAATCAGGGGCATTATCTTCCAATAAGTTCAGTATCAGTCAGTCTGAGGACAAGTCCCGAAGCTTCAGTTGGGCAGGGGCAGTTTGTTTGAGAAGCGGTTGATCAGGATGAGTCTTCTCAAGAGCCATTCAGGGGCAATTATGCAGAGCGCTGAGATTTGAAAGCAGATGCTTCCAATGGATAATCAGATCGGGTTGAGTCGCTAGAACGCTCATTCAGGGGCAAGTCATCGTAGAGAATGTTGAAATCAACTGGGTTGTTAGGTGTTTAATTGGAGATTGAATTCTTTTGTCATGCAGATGTCGGGGCGAGTATTCTCGAAGTCTTCTCGTAGCAAGTTGTTCGGAGCAGGTATTCCCAAGAGATAGATTGAGGCAAGGTGCATTGTAATGGGGCAAGTTGTGCAAGCCAGTCTTTTATCCCCCAGCTGAGTGTACCAGGGGCAAGTCATTCAAACCCGCTTGTTTATCCCCAGCCAGAGTTGAGTATCGGGGAATCATGTCAATATCCTTATCAAAAACCTTTCAAATAAGAAGATCTTGTTGTCGTTGGATCATTATCCTGCAGTTTAAACCTGTTGCGTGTCAGTAACCAGTCGTTCCAAAGTCCAGTTCTCGCCTGGCAAATCGGTAACCAGTTCTCGTCTGGCCCACCCTTCCGTAAGCATCAGTTCCCGTCCTGATGCAGTTTATTGTAAGCAGCAGTTCCCGTCCTGGTGCAGTTTATTGGTAACCAATTCTCGTTTGGTCACCGGTTCTTCAAGAGTTGTATCAGTTCTCGCCTGGTACATGTCATCGCATAATCAGTTCTCGTGTGTTTTAACCCTATGTGTTATACCAGTTCTCGCCTGGTGTACGTTAGCTTTCAGCCAGTTCTCGCCTGGTTGTCTATACCTCAGCTTGTTATCCAGTCAGCCCCGTCTGATGTCAAAATCAATTTTCCTAACAGTTCTCGCCTGATAGTCTACCTTTGAATGCTAGTTCTCGTCTAGTATTTCTTATACTTCCACTGTGTACATAATCCATGTTTATTCTAAACCAAAAAAACAAAAAACTTAAAGGTATCTGACCCAGTATTTCCCCAATGACTCGCATGTTGTCATGTTCCCCGATACGAAGCTCGACGGATACCAGTGCTCCGAGTAATGGTTGAATTCCTTGTGGATATTGTTAAATCAGAATTGCCACTCTTCAGCAGATGAAAGTTGCTTATTATCCCCGGAAGAATCGAGATTGTATTTTACCCAGTATCAGAGTAGGATCAGGAGTGTCTTCAGCAGATTAAGATCGATATCCTTGATGGTAGGAGCATTTCCAGCAGTGTGCTGCGCGTGATCAACCTCAGTTTGGGTCAATCCCCGCAGAGCGCAATCAGTTGCCAATGGTTTGAAGAGAGCATCCCCGAGCAGAGTTGTTTTCTTTCCCCAGTGAAGTCGTCAAGCAGGGTTGCCTTTTCATTTCTCCAGCAGGGCAGTTATCCCCAGCGGATTTGATTTCTCGTTTCCAGCATTTATTTTGCTGAGATGGTTCTGTGACTTCAGGTCATCCCCAGTAGAGTTGACGTTATCTTCGGCATTTATTTTGCCAAGTGGTTTTCAGACCTGGTGTTCTCTGGTAGCTCGAGCCTGCATTAGCATTCGCATATATCGTCATAGCATTTATACAAGCATATAGCATATCCATGCCGTCTGGGCATCGCATTTTCAAGCAAAACGCATAGCATTTACATCTCATATAGGACATTGCATCATTGCAAGCATACGCATGTCGAAACATAGACCAAGATGGTTACCTATTGGATTTCGAATTTGTTCACCTGCAGAGTTGTGTGGTTCAGCTTCTCGACTTCCCCAGCGGAGTGATTCTTCATTTGTTTGTTACGTCAGCATCGGAAAAAACAACAAAAAACAACAACAACAACAAAGATTGACATACATCAGACTTCTGAAGCTGCCCCCTTTGTCAAAACAGGTGCCAGGCAGTTCCATTCAGAATTTCCTCAGGAGAATTGTCCTCAAGTTCGCAATGAACTGTGAGTTGACCAGATTTGATCCCATGAGAGAGATGGGAATCAAAGTGTTTGCTTTATGAAGCATTATTTCAATACTTGTGGCGTCACACAGGTGTTGAAAAGAAGAAGAAAATTTATCAGAAAATTGACCAGATGTTGCCGTTACAACCAAACTTCAGTTTATTGGAAGCTATTCCTCAAGCAGTTTTGCAGTATATTCTTGCGGTTGGCAAATTTCAGGGTTCCATTTGTATTCAACCGTCATCTACCTTTAATGTGTGAAGGCTGAGCGCTCTTCACCCATTCAGGTCGAAGTCGCTTGAATAGGGGCAGCTGTTGCACCCCAAAATTTGACCAACCGGGTCTCGCATTTGGCTCGATGTTTCGACGCATAACCGCATTCGCATCTGCATATTGCATACACTGCATTGTTCATTTGTTTTGATTTTATCAGGGATCACAGCTCCCGTCTCGTGTTTCAGGTGTTTTTGATCAGTAGAATCGATTTTTGGGTTATTTCGGTGCCCGTTTATTTTTATCGATTATTTTTGTGTCGTTCGGTGCTTATTTTGTCCCTCTGGGAATTATGGTGATTTTTCTGGATTTTATAGGATTTTTTTTTAGGGTTTAATTAGATTTTTAAATCATTTGTAGGATTTTTTAATAGACTTTAATTTTTTTAGACAATATAGTAATAGAGTTTTTAGATTTTTAATAGAATTTAAATAGTATTTTCCATTTGTGGAATATTAATAGCTTTTATCATTTTTAGAATATTAGTATAAAATTTAATAGATTAAATAGTTTTAATATGTTTTAATTCCTTTTTAGATATAGAGATTAATAGGTTTTTTCTTTTTTAGAGTTTAAATAAATAATAGTCTTTTAGATTTTAATATAGAATATTATTAGAATAATTTTCAGATTAGTAGATATTAGGGTTTTTTTAGGGTATTATTAGTGCAGTTAAATAGGATTAAGTGGTGATTAGTTTTAATATTGTTTTTCAGTTTTTACAGTTTTTTCTATGCATTTTCGTATTGGGCTTAGTTCATTTTTCGCAGGCCCAGTATGGGGGTTTTGTCCAGAATGTTCAGCAAAAAAGGTCCAGGAATAGTCCAAAAAACGTCCACCACTTTCCAGCTTTTTCCAGTGTGTGCTGGAAGCATCCAGAAGGTTCCAGCGAAGCATCAATATAAAAACCCAGAAGCTAACACGTGTAGCGAGGGGGAGGCCCCACTTTTCACTGCCAGGCCACGCCACGTATCACTCCAACCTTCTCTCTCAGCCACGCTGCCACCACGTGGCACGCATGCGCTTTCCCCCTCCACCAGCGTCACCACGTGGTGACCATGCAACAGCTCACCGTGAATCCCCACCGGCCGCCGTGCATGTACTCCGGCCACCACTAACCCTCACCGGAGAAACCCTAATCCCCAGATTCCGTTCATAATCTTCATCTTCTTCCTTCTCCGGCCACCACAAACACCAGAAACCTCCATCACTAACCTTCAATCCGTTCATCTTCCTCCATCCAACCTTCATCCAACCACCATCGATCCACTAGAACCATCATCCAGCCACCATTGATTCTCCAGAAATTCCTCAGAACATTGAAGATTCGTCACCATCAACTACTTGTTCAAACCACCTCAGCAATCACCGATCCAGAAACTCAACCTTAGCCCTCCATCGTCAACATCCATGAACGCTCATCAACAAGATCCTCATCCAGATCTTCACATCATCAATCGTCATTCTCAGAAGCAAGCTCCAACGAACCTCATTCACCAAACTTCATCGTTAACCTTCGATCCTTCATCATCATCAAGATCAGAAAGCTTCCAAGAACATCATCATCGTCATCCAAGCGTTGTTTCCAGAAAGGAGTTCCAACGAGCCTCAAACCTCCCTCTTCATCATCCTCAAACATCATTCAACCGTTCAAAGATTGGGATCCAACGCTCAACGCAAATCCAGATCTCCGTTCAGCAAACTTCCAAGAAGAACTTCTCCAAACGATTATCACCAGAATCTCAGTTTATCCAGAATCCATCAACAATCAAGAATCAGCTTCAGAAACCTTCATCAATGTGCGTCTTCGTCTTTCCAGAATTCATCAATATTTGTTCTCAGATCCATGCGAATCATCAGCAAGAACACCTTCATTTCGAATATCTAGAAATCCTAAAGGTTTGAGCGGAAGGACGAAGGTTGAATGGAGGAGAGAAACGAGGGAGTTTGGGAGAGACGAAGGATGGAGACGGAGGGGATTGAGGTTGTGACGGCGGCGGAGAAAGTAGAACCAGATTAGGGTTTGTTTTCTGAAACTGGGAAGGGAGAAAGGGGAAGAGGTTGGATCATGGGCCTCAAGCCCAATTACAATTTTTTGGAGCCACACCACACCTCAGTTTTTTTGCTAGTCTGGGCTTTGGGCCCAACGATGCATCTGCAGCACCCAGACTCAGGCACACCCCCCTGCGTTTTTGATGAGATTTGGGCTGGGCCCAAGCAATCCAGTTTTTTTATTTTTCTGATCCCCTTATACCAGTATACCCCCCTCCCTTTTCTTTGTTGTAATATTTTATTTTCTTTTCTTTTGTTTAGAGTTTCTAGGAAAAAAAAGAGATAAAGAAGAAAATATTTTGAAAAAAAATAAAAAAAAGAGAGAGACATATTATAGAAAAAAAAAGATGAAAAGAAAAATGTATTTGAAAAAAAATAAAAAAAAAAAAGATATATTGTGAAAAGAAAGAATGGAGAAAAATAAGAAAAAATGAAGAAAAATAAGAAAATAAAAAAGAGAAAATATTGAAAAAAATATGAAGAAAAATATTGTGAAAAATAGAGAGAAAATATTCAATAAAAAAAATATATGAAAAATATGTTGAAAAGAAAAGAAGAGAAAAAAAGAAAAAATATCAAAGTTTCGATTTAATATTTTTCAAGCATTTTCTGTTTAGGGATATTTTCATAGGGATTATTTTCCGACTTTTAGGATAGAATTAGAGGCCCATTTGTTAGGGGGCTATTTTCAGTCGATTTTTCAGGATAGAATAGGATAGCGCTTCCTAGGAGATTTATTTCAGTATTCAACCTGTTGTAATCATTTTTCAGAGATGAATAAAACGAGATTTGAGCTGTGGTCCCGATAGTAGCCGAACTACAGCTGCTCTGATTCTTCGTACCAGACGAAGATATGTAGGCATAGGATGCGATATCCTAGCGAGCACACTAACGACTGGCTTTGTTGTTCTCTCGCGGCTGTGCGATCGAGACTTTCCCGCTGACGACTAATTGAACCCTTTTTCTCTCTTGCCCGAGTGCATTTGAGACTCAGCCATAGTTTTGACCATAGGTTCCCGACCCTATGAAGCCAGTTGTTTTTCTCACTGCTGTGTGAGAATGTCTGTTTAGCCGTAGTTAGTCTGAACTACGTAAAGCTCTGATCTTCCATCCCGTGGAAGTACGTAGGCACAAGACGCGAGGTCTTGGCGAGCCCAATTTCCCTGTAGTCCCGAACTACGTTGACTCTGACTTTCTCTCTTGAGAATACGTAGGCATAGAGTGCGACGCTCTATCGAGTCAATTCCCTTCCGTTTAGATTTAGCAGCCGTAGAAAGATTGTTTTGCATCCAGTAGACAACCCAAGCAAGCGTGGATCCCGTCGAGTACGACGGACGTGAGGGGTGCTAATACCTTCCCCTTGCGTAACCGACTCCCGAACCCAGGCTATGGTTGCGATGACCATACCTTTTCCCCGTTTTTTGCGAGGTTTACTTCGAGCGTTTCCTTTCCCGCTCTGAGGGATAAATAACGCACGGTGGCGACTCTTCTGTTCAGCCGGCGCCGATTTTCGCAGTAGCGACAGCTGGCGACTCTGCTGGGGATGGCTCGTCCCCTGGCTGCTAAGAACTGCGATGGTTCTTATGCATTTGGGATCCAACGTCCCTTTGAGCGAGTCAATCCTAGCGCTTGTTTTCCCGTCGAGGATTTTGTATGGAGTTATTGTATATTTCTAACCTTGTATTTTCAGCTTTGTATATTGATTATTATTGCTGTATTTGGGGTGTTCTGAAGTTGTTCATCTGGCATCAAGCTTTAATATGGCATCAAGCTTTGACTCTAGAAGTCAAACATATGTCAACCAGGCTTCAATCAGGCTCTGAATCTGAAATGTACTCAACCAGAAAGGGAAGTATCTAATTCCATTAGAGTATTCATTTCAGGGGGAGATTGTTAATCTCAGGGGGAGTAATTTTAATTCATATTTTTATTGAACAAATTTCTCATGTTTTGTCATCATCAAAAAGGGGGAGATTGTAAGAGCACAGATTGTGTCTTAGTAATATCTCTATGTTTTGATGATAACATTAATGATAATTTGTATACAAGAATTATACTCTCTAAATTTGTTCTAAACTGTTTTCTACAGGCACAAAAGATTTTAATCTTAAAGAGCAAATTTGATGTGAACAATAAATTCTGAATGGCTCAAGAGCATCTGAAGATTAGAAGAATCTGAAGTATAAGAGCTTAGTCATCAAGATTCTGAAGATACAACACGCTGCATATATTATCAAGAATCTGAATGAAAGAAGACTCTGAGTGAAGAGACTCTGAATGAAAGAAGACTCTGAGTGAAGAGACTCTGAATGAGAGAAGACTCTGATCTGAGTGAAGACTCTGATCTAAGAGCATGTTACGCTTCAAGCACACAGCTGCACCAGACTCTGATTCAGCAACATCTGAAGTTTCCAGAAGATTCTGAAGACTGAAGACTCTGATATTGATTGTTGATCTGAACTATCTGAAGAATTATTTGAAGAAGATTATTTTAATATATCCGTTGGAATATGCCAGCAAATCTTTCCTTAATTGGGATAGACATAAATCTCTGCAAGAAGATTATTCCTCTGATACATTCCATATATGGTAAATTCACAGCTCAGCAGACAATTGCTACACCCACATTTTGTGCGCCGTCTCTCTGCTGCAATAGTACAAAGGACAGTACTATTTGATATTGGAAATATCTTCTCCAACGGTAAAATATTCTCTCCAATATTCAAGTGGCTATATAAAGGAAATCATAGCTCATTCTTCAAGTGACAAAATCATTGCAAGAACACTCTCACGCGAAAAACTCTCAAGCTCTCATATTCTTTGCTGTTCATACATTGTTCTAAACTTAGAGAAATAACACAGTTGTGTTTATAGCTTTCATAGAAGCAATTTATTACTCTTACATTGTATTACATTAATTTGTAAAGGAAGTTTTCCTTAAGAGGATCTAGGTTAGATCAGTAGCTCTTGAGAAGACTAAGAACAGTTGTTCTTAGGTGTTGTTTTCCTTAAGAGGATCTAGGTTAGATCAGTAGCTCTTGAGAAGACTAAGAACAGTTGTTCTTAGGTGTTGCTATTTGTAATCAGTTGATTTGAATAGTGGATTAAGTCCTTGTTGAGAAAGGCAAATCACTCTTGAAAAGGGTGGACTGGAGTAGTTGAGTTCAACGAACCAGGATAAAAATACTTGAGTTTTTATCTTTGATTATTTTCTGTCATACTTATTCAACCCCCCTTCTAAGTATTTTCTCACCTTCACACAGGTCATCAAAAAACACATAACTATACATCATCTTGTCCAGTTTTTCATCCTGATCGTGAATCTCCACTCAAAATCATCTAACTCTCTCTCTAATTCAAAACACGATAACAATTTCAGAAAAGTGTCAAAATCTTGATCATGCCTATTCTCCAAATTAAAGGCATCAATCCAATCCTCATCTCATGGTGATCAGTTTCCCCTATCTAATCTTGATTATCTATCCAAGAACTGCAAGAATTCAGCCTCAACAGAAATTGGTCATCATCCTAACTTGTCTCTATTCCACGATTTCTTGTTCTAGAATCCAACTACACATTGCAAAGATCCTAACCACCTATTGATTTCTATCTATCTCCTCATAAATTATGCATAAGGATGAAAGTTACCAACCTGAGTTCAGAGGTGTAACAGAAGAGGTCCTTGATCAATTCAACCTTCAAGATGATGCAGATACACTCCAAAACTTCTTCTGAAGCCAATGCCACCTTCAATTTGCCTTGATTTCTTCTGGAACTCAGAACTTGATTCTCTCTTGCAACTCTGAATTTTCAAACTCACCTTCTGCTACCAGCTTCAAACTCTTCCAAAAAACGATCTGAACACACTCAACACCTTATATAGAACTCATTGGAATCATCCAGAACCTTCTCAAAGCTTCAGAATGAGAAATTGGATTTTCAAATTCTCACCAAAATGTCATTCATGACAGTCACGATTCCCTCTCTGTTTTGGCCTCAGCAAGCTTGCATTCAACTTCTCATGAGATATTGAATATGACTGGTGGTGATTCTCCCCTTGTTTCAATCCAATGGCTCATGTATGTTATGTTACTTCATCATGAAGCAATCAGATAAAAGTCCATGAAATTGAACTCAAATAAAAAATCTAACATTGCCAATGTTTCCAAAATGTATTTTCCATTCAAAAAATGCTATTATTTTGCCTCATTTGCACACATATCATTAATTTTGAATTTTTGGCCTTTAATTCTCTTTAATTCTTCCTTTTTCACAATTTCTTGAACCAAGTCTCTCCTTGAGCCATTTCAATGCCTCCTTGATATATGGTCAAGGTTAAAACCCCATTTTGAGCAACTTTAAAGTTTCACAAAATTTCATTTGAGATGTCTAAGTTGGTGAAAATGACCTATAACCAAAAATGACCCATAATCACAACTTCCCAAAATACCCTTGACTTGTCAAAGCCATAAGTTGAGTTCTACAAATCCTATCAAGGACTTATAGTACTCTATAGAAATCTAAGAGAATAAGGAACAACATTCATGTTGACCAAAAGTTCATAGAAATCATCCTTCTTAGGCAAAAGTGTCATGCAAGTTGGGTAATTTTCAAGCTCCAAATTCACATGCCTCAGATGACTTGTAACTTGTCTGGCTCATAACATGAGTTCTATAAACCCTATCAAGGACTTCTAGTACTCAAATTAAAGCTAAGATCATGCCCTACAACAATCATGTTGGGGTCAAGATGAGATGAAGATCCTATGTTGAGCTAGGGTTGACCCAGTCAAACCCTAATTGCACCACTCATGGCTGAGTCTTCTTAATCTTGCACAATGACCTGTCTAAGCCTCAAAGTGATCTTCAACACTTCTCATGAGCTCCCTCAAGTCCAACTCCATGACCTCAAAATCATCTGATGGCTTCCCACAACTCTCAAGTTAGGAGACCCACATGCTTGGCCTCAATCACTCTCTCTGAGAATCTTTTAACTTCTCTGACAAGGATATCAACCCTTGAACTCTTGGATGACCTTCTTAGCTAGCCTCATAGTATTGTGCAGCTCTTAATTGGTAATCATACCTCTTGATCTCCTGCATACATGTCAATGAAATGCTAATGATAATGCTAATGTGAATGAAATGAAACATAAGCTAGGTAAAGAAATGTTAGGCAAATTTTGGGGTGCAACAGCTGCCCCTATTCAAACGGCTTGGACCTGACTGGGTGAGAAGCGAACGGCTCTCACACAATCAAGGTAAAAGACGGTTGAATACCAACAAACCCGGAAATTTGCCAACTACGCAAGTACACGGTACTCTGATGGGACAAATCTTCGGAAACTGAAATAATAGCTGCACGGCAACTAGCTGGAGAAATGTTGATCTGAACCTCCGTCAGGATAATTCTCTGATTTATCTGATATCATTGTGTCCTCAAATCATTGAGGGATCACTGGTTACACGGCAACAGGCGATTTGCCGACCGTACGGGTAAACGATACTTTGATTGGTAGGCACATCTTCAAAACTGAACATGCCCGTTGCACGGCAACTTACTGGGGAATTGGTCACACGGTAACCGGTGAAAGGTCTAATCTCAAATCTCTGTCAGGATGATCATCTGATTTTGCTGTAGATCTTCGTCCTCAAGTCATCAAGGGGTCACCGGTTACGCGGTAACTGGTAATGGAGGGTCGATTATGCCGTCAGGCATTCTGCATCATAACAGAAGAATTCCTTATCGTCGCCTATGGACTCATCATGTCGCTAGGAACATCGACAATATCTTTGTCGGACTTCATCAGTAAGTCAATAAGGGATCACCGGCTACTCGGTAACCGATGAAGGGCTACTCTCAAATCTCCGTCGGGATGATTATCAGATTTCGCTGCAGCTTCTTCCTCAAGTCATCAAGGGATCACTGGTCACTCAGTAACCGGCGATACATAGCTGATATTACCGTCAGGCATTCTGCGACACTGCGGCAGAAGGATTCCTCGGGACTCATCAGGTCATTAGGAACTTTTTAACAATCAAGTTAATTATGTCGTCGAGCATTCAAAGAACATCTCGGGCGTCTGCCGGACTTCGTCAGTAAGTCGGGAATAGACTCCTCGGTCAATCATGAACCTAATCGGGATATTCATTCTTTCGCTGCCAGGTACTCCGCATCAGCTGGGAGAACTGCTTAGACATCACAGTTGGACTTCGTCAGTAAGTCTTCAAATGGAATCCTTAATCAATCACAGACCAATAAGGATACACATACTTTTATCGTCAGGCACTCCGCGTCAGCTGGGCAAACTGCTTCGACATTGCAGCTGGACTTAATCAGTAAGTCTGGGGTTTTGATACCGCTGCCGGACTTCAATCATCAAGTCTTCAAGGGAAATTTCAACTTCTCCGTTCAAACTAGCTGGGGATGACACATCTCCGTTGGGGATTCTGGAGAACTATCAAGTAACTCTGCTTCGGGGGATTCAGAAATCATTCTGGACAAATAAACTCTGCTGAGGGAATCAAGAATCATCTTGAACAATCAACTCCGCTGGGGACTTCAAGAATCATCCTGAACCGATAACTCTGCTGGAGATTTCAGGAATCATCCTGAGCAAATGCTCTTCCGGGAATCCTAAGCATCAACTTGAGCAACCAACTCTGGCGACTTCACTGGGGAATTCAAGAATCATCTCAAGCCATCAACTTCGCTGGGGAATTCAAGAATCATCTTGAGCAATAACTTCGATGGGGAATTCAAGAATCATCTTGAGAAATCAACCTTGCTGGGGAATTCAAGAATCATCTTGAGCAAACCATTCTGCGGAGGAACACCTGCAAAACAAGAACGGTAATGACCTAGCTCATGTTTCCTATGCATATGTTAGACAATGGCGCAATGCTCCACACGGTGGAAATGCTACGCATTTTTAGGGTAAATGCTATGCAATCATGCAAAATGCTACGACCCCATCAGCCAAATAAATGCTGAAGGGAAAAGCTTCCTGTCAAGGAGAAAGAACCATTCTGGTGGAGAAAGGACTCATCCTGCCGAGGAGAAGAAGTCACACCAATCTCAATTGGACTCCGCCTGGGGAAACGAACTCCAGACGACTGCTGCAGGGGAATAAAGCTCTCCGAGAACCTGAACCTGCTCATCCGGGTATATGAACCACCACTGCTGAGGAAAACGATGTCAATCGCAGAAATAAACTGCATAGCCTTCGCGGCTAACACTTTCCTGGAGGTAACGACTCCAATGGGGAAATACAGCATCAGCTACTCAACATTCTACTGGGGAAAACCAATCATGGCCTGAATGCTTCCAAGGACTCGGCTCTCTTGGGAAACTGCAAATTCGGATGAGGGAAGAAGGAATCATCCTGCTTGTCAGGGAGAATACGACTCTGTGGGGAATTTCAATTCTGCTGGAGACCTCAGTCTGGATTATCAAAAGCTGCATACTTGCGAGTAGTCTTTCATGAGAAAACTGCACATTGACCCAGTGTTGGGGACGAACATACGCCTCAGCGTATGACTCAGCTGGGGAGATGGTGATCCTTCAGGATACATCTGGTTGGGGAGAGAATCTTCTCTGCTTGGAGAGACATATTAATGTTCTTGATCCCATGTTCAGACTCTGTGGGGAGACGCTGCTGAACTCGCTGAGGGAGAAGGAATCATCCTGCTTAGGAATACATACGGCGTACTGCCTGGAATATACTATACCTGCAACAACACAAACAAACAGACAAGATACCCTTCTCAAAGGGACCTATCAAGGTTATCATCTTGTGACGATGTTCAAGTAATTCATTGTTTCAACAATCAGTGGTCTAGGCCAGTAAGTTTATGTATGCGCATGGGCGGTTTTAAGGCCCGGCCAGGCTGGGCATGTGCCCGGTCTCGGCCCCAAAATTTTGCCTTCTTTTATAAAAGAATATGAAAATTGTGGCGGTTAATAAGTGTTGTTGTGGCGGTTAAAACTGCCACAATTAACGAAAATGCAGAAAAATAGTACTTTAGTTTTTTGTCGTTGATAATGGCAGTTTTAACCGCCGTAATTTAAACATTTTTCACAAATAAAACATTTTTTTTCCTTTTTTATGCAATTAAGCATACATTATATTAATATTTTTTATATGATAATATTTAAATTCAACTACATTATAAAAAGTGCAAAATTAAAATAAAGTTGCTATTTATGACCAAATTAACCAAAAACAAAAAACAAATACTTGAAAAAAATAAAATTTAACATAAAAGTAGCAGCTACTAAAATTATAAAAAAAAAACATGTATAGTGTTGTAAAAAAGAAGAAGAAAAAAATAAATTTTATCCTCAAATTATATAAAAAAATATATTAGGTCTAATTCTTCAATTTATGTTCACTCTAAATTATATGGTTCAATTGATGTTAACTAGAAATTTGTATTTTAAATTTAGTTTGTAGTTACAGTAGTTAGTAAATAAAATTATGTTGTTAACTTGTTGCTAATTTCAAGAATTATTATGAATCACATGAAATGATATTCCATGTTAGTATCAGCCTCAAATTGGATATGGCTATGTTAGTTTTAAAATTCTTCCGAAATCAATTAAATTAAAAATCTTTTATTTTGATTAATAACTATTTATATATACAATATGAATTTATTGTCTTTAAATTTTTGCCCAGGCTTTAAAAACTTTCTGGCTCCGCCACTGTGTATGCGTATTTTATCAAAAACATCGGCGTTCTTTTTCGCAAACAAAATAGATAAATGCTAAACAAGCAAACAGAATTGCTGAATAGTGTATATTTTATTGATAACAAACCCCTGAATGGGCAAAAATGTTTTACAACAGATGCAAGCTCCTGGAATGAGGAAGTTGCACAAATATAAAAACATAAATATACATCAGTATATACACAAATGTCGGCAATATAGCGTAGACGAACACCATGAGTTGATCCCTCTATGACCCACTCGACTTCGATACTTCTCCGACGCTTCAGCTTCAGAAGAGATTGATTCAGATAAACGGCCCTCAGGTCTTCCAAACCACTAAACAATGAAAGTCCATATGCGGAACGCAGTCATTTGCTTTTTCAAATCCCTAACTTTTGCCTGAATCGCCCTTTCGGGTTTTCGATTCACCGGGATACCCTTTTTTGCCAAAGTCGCCCTTCCAGGTTTTCGACTTTGCGGGTGTACATTTTTCCATTTATATCCCTAATTTTTGCCCGAACCTTTTTCCTTTTTTATAGTTCGTCGGGATGCCCCATTTTTGCCTGGATATTCTTTTTTTTTTTCCAGCGGGTCATTTAAGCAAAGTATTTTTTAACTGCGTCCGCGTTCACCGGGGATGCAAAATATTCGCCATCCATTGTGGATAACAACAAGGCTCCTCCCGAGAAGACCTTGCTGACGACGTACGGACCTTCGTAATTAGGAGTCCACTTGCCCCGGTGATCGAAGTGTGGAGGAAGAATCTTCTTCAAGACGAGATCACCCGTCTGAAAGCTTCTCGGATGCACCTTTTTATCATAAGCTTTCTTCATTCGGCTTTGGTACAGACGACCATATGCAATCGTTGGTAACCTCTTCTCGTCCATCAGGCTGAGTTGGTTTAGTCGGTTCTTAATCCATTCTGCCTCATCGAGTTTCACATCAACCAAAACTCGTAAACAAGGAATCTCAACTTCTAACGGTAGGACAGCTTCCATACCGTACACCAGTGAGAAAGGAGTTGCCCCAGTTGATGTACGTACTGTCGTACGATAACCGTGAAATGCAAATGGCAACATCTCGTACCAATCCTTATAGGTCACAACCATCTTCTGTACAATCTTCTTAATATTTTTATTGGCCGCTTCAACGGCGCCATTCATCTTCGGCCGGTAAGGAGATGAGTTGTGGTGTTCAATCTTGAAACTTTGGCATAGCTCCTTCATCATCTTGTTATTCAGATTCGAACCATTATCAGTAATGATCCGCTCGGGAATTCCGTATCGACAGATGATGTCCCTCTTTGAATTTAGCCACCACCTGCTTGGTCACGTTAGCATACGAGGCTGCCTCCACCCACTTGGTGAAGTAGTCGATGTCTACCAAAATGAAGCGATGACCGTTAGATGCAGTGGGCTCGATCTTGCCTATCATGTCGATGCCCCACATGGAAAATGGCCACGGGGAGGACATGACATTCAACGGGCACGGCGACACATGAATCTTATCGGCATAAATCTGGCATTTATGACATCTCTTCGCGAATTTAAAGCAATCTGATTCCATCGTCAGCCAGTAATATCCTGCTCTCAGGATCTTTCTTGTCATAGCATGCTCGCCGACGTGCGTACCAAATGTGCCTTCATGGACTTCTTCCATGAGCATACTCGCTTCTTTCTCATCTACACATCTGAGTAGCACGAGATCGTGGTTTCTTTTATAGAGAACTCCATCAGGATTGAGATAAAAATTTCCAGATAGCCTCCTCAGAGTCTTCTTATCCTGGGTTGACGCTGTCGCAGGATACTCCTTAGTCATAAGGAAAGTCTGGATGTCATGGAACCATGGCTTGCCATCGGAGCCTTCCTCGATCGCAAAGACGAATGCAGGTCTATCAAGACGAATCACAAGTGCTGAGTCACCATATACATCTAGGTTTTGGATTCTCAAATCAATTGCTTCTTCTAGACCCATGATGCATGCTTCGTATTTTGCCTCGTTATTGGTGACCGGAAACATCAGTCTAGCAGTGAACGGGATGTGGGATCCATGGGGAGTCGTGATGATTGCCCCAATGCCACTTCCGTAAGAATTAACCGCCCCGTCAAATATCAATTTCCATTGGGATTTCCTATCTGGACCCTCGTCGGGCAACGGTTCATCACAATCCTTCGCTTTGAGGAACATGATATCCTCATCAGGGAATTCAAATTTCATCGGCTGTTCGGCAAGGTATTCACACAATACGCTTCCCTTGATGGCTTTCTGGGAAACATACTGAATATCATATTTTGTCAACACCATTTGCCATCTGGCAATCCTGCCCAAAAGCGCTTGTTTCTCGAAGATGTACTTGATCGGATCTATCTTAGAAATTAGCATGGTTGTGTGGTTGAGCATGTACTATCGTAAACGTTTGGAAACCCAGGTTAGTGCACAACACGTTTTCTCTAGCATTGAGTAACGGGATTCACAGTCTGTGAACTTTTTACTCAAATAGTAAATGGCATGCTCCTTTCTGCCCGTCTCGTCGTGCTGACCGAGAACACACCCCATACTATTCTCAAGAACTGTCAAGTACATGATTAAGGGTCTTCCGGCCACTTGGGGTATCAAGATCGGAGGTTCCTGTAGATACTGTTTTATCTTATCAAATGCCTTCTGGAAATCCTCGTTCCAGATAATCGCCTGATCTTTTTTCAGTTTGAACATCGGTTCACACGTGGCCATGAGCTGAGAGATAAACCTTGCAATGTAGTTTATTCTGCCCAGGAAACCACGAACTTCTCTTTCAGTTTTTGGCGCTGGCATTTCTTGTATTGCTTTTATCTTCGCAGGATCAACCTCAATGCCTCTTTCACTCGCGATAAACCCCAGTAGTTTTCCCGACCGTACTCCGAAAGTACACTTGTTAGGATTCAGCCTCAACCTGAATTTCCTAAGCCTCTCAAAAAGCTTCAGCAAATTGACCAGATGTCCCTCCTCCGTTTGGGACTTCGCAATCATGTCATCAACATAGACTTCAATCTCATGATGAATCATATCATGAAACAAAGTAACCATTGCTCGTTGGTAAGTGGCCCCTGCGTTCTTCAGACCGAAAGGCATTACCTTGTAGCAAAATGTTCCCCAAGGTGTAATAAATGTAGTTTTCTCCATGTCCTTCGGCGCCATCTTGATCTGATTGTAGCCGGAGAAGCCATCCATGAACGAAAACACAGAGAACTGAGTTGTATTGTAGACCAACACATCAATATGAGGGAGCGGGAAATCATCTTTAGGGCTCTCCCTATTCAAATCCCGGTAATCGACGCACATTCTCACCTTACCGTCCTTCTTCGGTACAGGCACTATGTTGGCGACCCACGGAGGGTAAGTAGTGACCGCTAAGAAGCCAACATCAAGCTGCTTTTGCATTTCTTCTTTGATCTTAACGGCCATATCTGGTCGTGTCCTCCTGAGCTTCTGCTTAACGGGAGGACAATCTTCTCGCAGCGGCAAGTGATGGACCACAATGTCAGTATCAAGTCCGGGCATATCTTCGTATGACCAAGCAAAGATGTCACTATACTTTCTCAACATCTCGACTAATCTCTGCTTGACATCACTCTGCAATGCAGCCCCTATCCTGACGTTCCTGACCAGTTCCTCAGAACCCAGATTCACAATTTCAATCTCCTCCTCGTGAGGCAGAATAACTTTCTCTTCTTGTTTCAACAAGCGGGCCAACTCTTCGGGAAGGTCTTCGTCTTCATCAATCTCTTCTTCAGCTTGATAGATCGGGCAATCGAAGTCAAAGTGAATCGTAGAAGGTCCAGAGTCGATGTCATCTGCTATGTGGATCCTGCAATAACAAGGGTTAAGCTTAAAACAAGGATATGCAGGTTAGCACAAACCCTATTGCCATTTTATTGTTTTTCAAAACAAATATAAAACAGGAATAACAGAGATCACAACATTTGAATGCGAAGAAAAACGCCTTTTGATTTATTGGTAAAATGCATGTACATAATCAAACAAGGCCCTGACAATAAAACCATGATGCCCTGGGTAGGACATAGGGTTGTACAATAATTGGAGAAAGTAAATCATTACTCTTTGCCTGTCACTTGGATGGTATCCCTGATGGACCAGTTGTTGAGGCTCTGGCCTGGTTTGCTTGGCTGGATCCAGGAATCCAGGTCGCAATCGCTGTCTGCGCCGTCTTCAGACACTGCGTTGACACTTTCAAATATCACCCCGCCACTGGTAAACTGGATCGGCCCTTTACCTCGGTACGCACTGTGAGAGGAGGAGGCTTCAGCCGTAGGAGAGTATCCTAACCCAAACATGTCCTTTTTGTTGGGTATTTCTAGAACTTGCCCCCAGCCTGGGGTAGATCCGGCTTGAACAACGGCCCGAGCTTCCTTGAAGGAAGAGAGAGTCATCTCTGGTTTCTCAGTCATTACTGGAGTCACGTCCTTGACTTTAACTGCTTCGAATGCCTGACATAGGGTTTCGTGGATTTCCCCATCCATCTCAACATACTTGAAGGACGACAAATGGCTCACCATTATGTCTTCCTCGCCACATACAGTTACAATGCTGCCTCCGACAGCATACTTGAGCTTCTGGTGCAACGTGGAGGTCACGGCACCAGCAGAATGGATCCATGGCCGGCCTAAGAGACAACTGTAGGCTGGCATGATGTCCATAATGTAGAAGACTGCATCGAAAGTTTCCGGCCCAACTTGGATTGGCAGAGTTACCTCTCCAAAGACATGACGCTTGGTTCTATCGAAAGCCTTCACAACCAGATCACTGGGTGTGCAAATCAATCCTCGAGTATCTAACTTCATCAATGCTTTCTTCGGAAGAACATTGAGCGATGACCCAGTGTCTACCAACATATGAGACATAATTGTTCCCCTACACTCTATCGAGATGTGCAGGGCGCTGTTGTGGTTTCTTCCCTTCGGCGTCAGCTCCAGGTCAGTGAACCCTAACCCGTTTCCAGCATTCACGTGGGCTACTACCCCTTCCAACTGGTTGACCGAGATTTCCTGCAGTACATACCTGGCATTCAAAACCTTTAACAGCGCGTTGCGGTGTGACTCCGAACACAGCAACAAATTCAAGATGGAAATTTTCGAGGGTGTTTGATGAAGGTGATCCACGATCTTGTAATCACTCTTCTTGATTAACCTCATGAACTCTTCAGCGTCCTTTACAAGTAAGTCCTTCTCTACCCCGCGAGGGGTTTCCTCAATGAATTTACTCTTTCCCTTATCAGTTTCCTCAGCTTTGTCTGCTTTGTCTACCACAATCTCAAGTGGAGCAAATACTCTTCCGCTGGGTGTGATTCCACCAGTTCCCACTAGGTTATCCACAGACTGCCCAGAGGGTTCCAGTTCCAAATTCTGTCCGTTACAGTAGACGTCTGCCCCATAGTGACACGGAACAGCGTTGGTGCTTTCAAAAGGTATCGGCCCAGCCTTTGTGATGGTAATTGTGGGCGGCTTGGGTGCAGAAATGGTTATCGTCTGGCGAGGGATGGTGATGGTGGCAACCTCATCATCCTGTTTCAGCATTACCTCTCCAGATCCACATTCGGCCCTTCGGCTAAACTGCAAGATTCCTTCGTTCATCAGACTCTGAATCCCCACTATCAGCTGTTCACATCCATCAGGACGAGTCGCACAGCCCATACACAATTCTCCACAGCCCGGAAAGAAGCCTCTCTTCATCAGCTTGGCTTTGACGAAGCTAAGCGGTGTCTTCAGATCCTTGACATCAGTCAACAAATCTAAGTTCACTTCTTTAATAATGGCATTCACCCCACCTCCCCTATGGTTCGGCATAGGGTTCTTTGTGACATTCGGCATATTATCTGAGAAATTGATGATCTTAGCATCCACCATATCTTGCACCTTGTGTTTGAAGGCTTTGCAGTTTTCTAGCGTGTGGTCGGGTGCCCCTGAGTGAAAATCACACGTTGCATTCGCATCATAACCATGTGGAGGTGCCCCTGTCAAGGGAGCCAGGGTTCTTTTCTGGACTAGCTGTAACTGAAGAAGAGTTTGTAACAGCTGAGCATAAGACATGGGTGGTGTCTCAAGGTGACGACTTGACAGAGGTGCCCTGTTTTGATACCTTCTGTACCCTTGCTGATTTGGCTGCTGCTGCTGCGGCTGGGGTTGTTGGACTGCGGGGATGGTTATGCTAGCCACCTGTTGGCGCTGGCCCTTACCCTTCCTTCGAGCGTTAGACACGGCGTTCGTCTCTCCTTCACGCCTTTTGTTACCGTATGGTTTCTTTCCTCCTCCAGCTGAGGATAGATCACCACCTTGAATTTTTCCCAATTTGATCCCATTTTCAACGTGTTCGCCAATAATGATGAGATCTGAGAAACTCACTGACATACCACTGACCAATTTCTCGTAATAGACCCCCGGGAGAGTGGCTACAAACATCTCAACAAGCTCTCGTTCAACCATCGTCGGCTGAACTCTAGATGCTAATTCACGCCATCGTTGGGCGTATTCTTTGAACCCCTCGTTGTTCCTCTGTGACAAGTTCTGCAGTTGAACCCGGTTCGGAGCCAAGTCACTATTATACTGATAATGGTGCACAAAGGCCTCAGCCAGTTCCTTCCATGTGCGCACACTGGTGGGTTCCAACCCATGTACCATTCCAGGGATGACCCGGATAAGCTATCCTGAAAGAAGTGCATCAGCAGCTTCTCGTCTTCAGAGTGAGCGGACATCTTTCGTTAGTATGACCTTAAGTGGACACGAGGGCAAGTGGTGCCCTTGTATTTCTCAAAGTCGGGTACCTTGAATTTAGGAGGCACCTTGAAATTAGAAATCAACCCCAGTTTAGTCATGTCGACACCCATAGTGTTCTGGTTCTCGAAATTCCTCATTTTGTCCTCGAGTGCCTTAAACCTCATACGTGTTTCAGCAGTCATTTCTCCTTCAGCACTCCTCTATGAGAACAAATCTTCTTGACGATCTTCTAGCCATGGCTGAGGCCCATACAGATTTCCAGCACCTGTGTTGCCATTGCCTAGTCCAGTGTTGCCATTGGCTTCAAAGTTTCCATTACCGACACCAGTCGTATTACCGTTGAGCCCGATGTTAGTGATCACATTGCCGTTACCACTTCCATTCCCCCCGGTCACAGGGATGCCACCCTGAGGAGTTTCAACAGGTGGGGGGACTGGAACGTTCCCACCATGAAGCACACCGTTGCTGTCAACCCTTGAGATCAGAGGTTGGACCAGTGTTCTGAGCTGGTCTTGGCCGTTGGCAACCACTTGCATGAGCTCCATGAAGCGGTCCATCCTCTCTCGGAGTTCCTGGACGTCAGTTTGCACTTGTTCCATTGCTCTAGCTTGATTCGCTCTGGTCGGATAGTGGTGGATTGGTCTTCGGTCAATCCTGGAACAACCTGCATACATAAAGGGTTAGAAAAACGACAAGGTGCTCGTCATGCAAATGCAAACGTGTGTCTGTGCCTTGGGGAGATTCCCCCCGATCCTAGTTTCCGAGACAAATAAAGTCTATCATCCAATCATGGAAAAGAAATCCTCATATATTCATCTGAAAAGCCCGCTCGGGTAGCGTACAACTGTAATCACATACAACTGAAGCAACAAGGCATGACCCCAACCAACAGACCTGGCGGTGATCAGCATATCAATGCATAAAATGTACAAAGAAAATACAAAAAGATCAGGTGCGGCCACGGGCACGAAGATCTTCTAACAACTTCTTTGTAGCGGGATGATCTGACTGAGTAAGCAAACCCTAGGCCAGCAGGTCCCTCTGCCTGATGAACTCTGGGAGGTTCTCGGCAACGCTCCTAAAAACACCTTCTTCAGAATGGTTCTTGACTCTACTCCTCTTAGCGTCAGCCCGGAGTTGAGAATCTTGCAAATTCGCCTCGGGCTCAGCCAATCTATACTGGACGTCCTGTCGCAGTAAGGCTTCAGCCTCTATCTTCTTGTCTTTCACCGTAATCTGAGCTTCTAGCTCGGCTACTTGTTGCTTCAGCTTTTCTTCCCGCTCTTTGTATTTGGCTAGGGTGCTGCTCCAGACCCTCTCGTATTGGGTTAACTTCCGGTGCACTCTGTCCAGATCCTGTTTCTTGGTCGTCAACACGCCGTGTACTGACTTCAAGTCCAACCCCAGACGTTCCCTAGCATCAGTGTCTTTGGTCAGGTTGGAGCCTAGATGGTTGATCATCTCAGTCTGCTTCTTGCAGGTATAAACGGCTTCACTTTTCTCTTTCCGAAGTTGAGCGATCTCTTTCTCCAACTCTTCGTTAGCTCTTCGTAGCTCTTCCTTCTCTTGGAGTACCTGGTTGAATCTCTGAATATCAACTGTGGTAGGCTCTTTGTGCACAGGAGGATACAATGGTTCCACGGCAGGAAACGTCATTAGAAACTTGGCGGCTCTCTCTCGAACCCAAGTCACGTATGGATCAAAGGCCTTGTTGTTGTTCTTTCCCAGCAGGACCTTTCCCTTTCGGTGAATTTTACTCCAAGCATTCTGTACCTTGACCAAAGTGTCACCTTCAAGCAACTCCGTGAGATACAGAGATTCCTGTATCTCTTCCTCTTCAGGAGGACCTCGTAGTGCATACCCAAATTGTCGTACCAGTAGAGATGGATTGTAGTTAATACATCCATTCCTTCTGACCAAGGGGACGTTAGGAAAGCCACAATAGCTATGTACAATATCTTTGCCTAGTAGATCTCTATCAAACCAGATAATATTGTCAGCGGTCAAACCCATCAAACGTGCAGACCACGGTGAAGACTCAGCAGAATCAATGAACGGCCCTGACTTAGAAAGGTGACTAGCAAACCACTTATACAGTAAAGGAGCACAACATGCCACGTTCTTCCCCTTTCTGTTTTCATTCTTGTTGTGAACTGAATGGTAAACGTCTCCGAGGAGAGTGGGCACTGGATTCCCGGAGGCAAATATATGGCAAGCATCCATGCTTATGAAGTCCGGATGACTTGGGAATAGCACGATCCCATAAATGCAAAGGGCTAAGAAGGCATTGAATACATCCCAGCGGCCCTTCTCGGCAAACTTTCGGGCTTTTTCCATCAGGAAATGCAAAAGGAAACCATGAATTCCAATCTTCCTGGATACCATCCCTTCCAACTCAGACTCATCTACATGAAGAGCGTCAGTCAACTTACTCAATTTGGGTTTACCCTCAACACGGTAGTAAGGTATTTGATTCATCAAAGGCACCCCCAACAGGTCAGAGTACTCCTCCAGGGTCGGAGCTAGGACATAGTCTGGAAACACAAAGCATCTGAGTTGTGGGTCGTAAAACTGTAGCAGAGCATATAGGCCATTCAACTCGTAAGTAGGAAGCTTATACACAATACCCAGAAGTCTCCCGTAACTCTTTCTGAAACTCTCCATCACTGCCTTGTCATCCAAGGAAATCAAAGTTCGTAACTCTCGGATGTCAGGTGTTGGTAGCTTGTAAGCCACAGTCTTCTTCAGAGATTCCATATCTGCCATGAGGATCAAGATCACTAGAACCAGGGGAGAAATATGCACCTGCAACACAGACACACGTTAATGACATGCAAATGAGGATGCAGACAATGCAAAATGCAATTATGCAGCAGGAGATCAAGATGACTGTGCTGTCGAGGAGATGAAGGCTCTGTATCAACAAAACCACAATACTGCTCTGTCAAGAACAAAACCTCTCTCTGATGAGAAGAACCCCTGATACCAGACCATAAATCTGCTCTGTCAAGAACAAATACATATCTGATGATGAGAACCTCTGATACCAACAAAACTGATTCACTGTCAAGAAAACCAGGTAGTCTGAAGGTTAAGGTTTCCTGCAACAAACCCGACCCTGCTCACAGGTATGGACCTAATCACGGAAAAGGTTCGGCATCCTATGCGGTCATCAGCGTCACAGACTTTCAAGAAACGATGATACGATACCCAGAAGGTGTGGCATCATCATCTCTTGAAGCGGCCTCACTTAGCTGAATTCCAAATGATCGGTTCCCAGAGTCGACAATCCTCAGATCCAACAACCCCTCGAGTCTAAAGGACCGATAGGAGACCATCAAAGAGAACCTCGTCTGAGTATGGATTACATGGGAACAGATGCAAGCAAAGCAAGCACGTCCTCCACTAACCCACTCTAATACTATATAGCTCTCAAGCCTGGGTCTAGCTTCTCACTCATCAGAATGCCCCTCCCACAATAGTATAGATAATCATATCATACTGAAAATAAAGTGCGGGAAATAAAATGCGATGAATAAACACAACCCTACAAGTAATCATACAAGCGCTAGGATTGACTCTCGTACGGGGACGTTGGATCCCCATATTGACTCGCATAAGGGACGTTGGATCCCAGGAAACTATCAAGTCCCCAGCAGAGTCGCCAGTTGTCGCTTCCGCGAAAATAAGGTGCCGGCAAAACAGAAGAGTCGCCACCTTTCGTTATTTATCCCTCGGAACGGGAAAGGAAACGATCGGAAAAACCTGACGAAAAGGTATAAGACAAGGTCATCGCAACCATTGTCTGGGTTCGGGAGTCAGTTACGCAAGGGGAAGGTATTAGCACCCCTCTCGTCCATCGTACTCTATGGGATCCACGCTTGTTTGTGTTTATCTGACGGGTTGGTTTTACTATCTACCTATCAAGGCTGGGCTGAAAAGAAAAGAAAATGACTCGGCAAAGCGTCGCACTTTATGCCTACGTATTCTCATCAGAGAATGAGAAATCAGAGTCAACGTAGTTCGACTAACTACGGGTGATGGGGGAAGGTGGCTCGCCAATACGTTAGTATTGTGCCTACGTACTCTCAACAAGCATGAGAGATCAGAGCTTACGTAGTTCGGGATAATACGGATTACGGGGATTCAAATTCATCTGTTTTTCCGAGTAGGGTTAGCAAACAGTTCCAGCAGTTTGGCGTATGCAACTCGACCCTTGGAGACTTAGGCGTTACCATTTGCGGTAGAACTGGGAGTTAACGACACTTTTTTCTTCAGAAAAGCTTCCTTTGAATTATGGGCCCACGGGGCAAAAAGGTTTGAAGTTTGTTTTCTGTCTTTTACGAAAGAACTCTTTTTTAGTTGTCTGTAGTTTGTACAGCACTAGAGACTATGACCTGGGAACGAATGTGTCGCATATCGTCTAAAGGACGTATACTAAACATTCTAGACGATTGAGAGGAGGCCGCTCAATTATCATTACCCAAGTAGCTTAAGGCTCGTAACGCGCTTATACTAACTTGCCTTTATTACGTTTTTTACTGTTGTTTCAAGATGAGAAGAGAGAGCAGGCTCAACTAAGGGGAGACTATCAAGTCCTAATGTTGTCATGCCAAGGATTCATCCTATGGTTGAAGTTTGAAATAGGGAACTCCTAGAAGTTATCATGCATAGGTTTCAACCTAAAGTTATAATCATCACTTCCTTATCAAAGGCAGTGAGATTCCTAGTGGATCATGTCAATGATAAACAGAAACAGATAAAGCATCAGCTTAAATAGTAAACGACTATAAAATGCATGCAATGCAAGTGAGGGAGGAAATGTGTGTGGGGCATAAGCCTCCACAAGCTCATCTCGACCTCAAGCCAGATATGAATAACTGCAATCATGAAAGAAAGATAAAATGCCATCAAGCAAACTACAAACCACATAGGCAAGGGAGCAGAGCTCTACCGAATACCCGCAAGCAAAGCCATACAGTAAAAATACAAGCAGAGGGAGCAACTCAACCTCTAATGCAATCATGCTCCTAGCTTAAAACAATTTAAACATGAACTTATTCTAATGCATCAAGCATCTTCAATCTTCTAGCAAGGAACTCCATCCTCTAGCAAGGAAGAAAGATTCATCTAACAAGAGCAAGGTGGGATAGGGAGAAGCAAGGTGAAGACCAAAGGTCACCACTAAGCACTCCACCATCAAAGAAAGGAACCCTCAAAGGTTCTACCAACTTGTGAAGAGCCACACATCCTACCAAAGGAGGGATGAGGCCTTCACAAGGGGACCTTACATCATAGGGAGGAATGGAAGTGATCAACATCTTCCATGTTTCATGAAGGAAGAAAATCTATTCTAAGAGATCTCCCTAAAAACCCTAATCCTTAACCCTAAACAATATACACCAAAGGGAGAGCAATCTTCAAGTCCAAGCTTCACCATGCATTCCACAGCAGCCCACACAAGTCTTCATCATCATCAAAAAGCAAGAGAAGCACAACCCTAGTCTAAGGGAACTAATGAGGTCATTCTAGTTGAGTTAGCAAGTTAGGATCGCCTAAAACCTAGTATCAAAGTTAATTCTAACTAAAATACTAAAATCAATTATAAAATCCTACAAAAATAACTATGGGAACCTATGTCAATCATGACTCTACCATGTTAATTCCAGAGATCAAATCGTCAAATAAGACCTAGAAATAAACTCTAAACTACAAGGTACTAAACTTAAACCCTAAAAGGGAGCACCTAAGGTTTCAACCTAAAAACAGCACCTAATTTCATCACAAAAATGTGAGAAAAATACGATGGGAGCATACATGTCTAAGCTAATCACAAACAAAATCTCAAGCAAAAACTCATCACCAAATGATCAAACTAAATTCATCAAACAGAGGTATCAACCATGGTAATTTTATTATCAAATAAAATGTAAAAAATGCACATAAAATAAAAATGCATGGTTTTCCTAATATTGTTATTCCATAAAATTCTAGATTCAATCATGAATCAGGGGGAAAATCCTGGAATTAATTGACCTATTTTTCTATTTTTTCTGAATTATTTCTAAACTAATATGAAGTGAAGAAAATAAAAGAAATCAAAAGAAAATAAGAAAACTTGCGTGCCAAATAGCAATCCATGTTAGTTCATTGCGCTGGGTTGGGCCAAAGTGGGAGTGTAAGTAGAAATCAGATCCTTAAGCCCAGGTTTTCAACTTAAATGAAACGGGGCGTTTCAATGGGAGAGTCAAAGTCTGACTTCAAGACTTAATCGTGGTCGTGCGAGTTTCATTTACTGAGTCAAAGTCCAAGACTAATCCAACGCTCACAGTTCATCGTCCCAATTTGAATTCAGATGGAGGGAGATTCTCAGACGGTGGCCTGAGCAGCAGTGCCACCGTCTTCTCCGGTGAGGCTATGTTCACAGGTCATCAAACAACACATAACTATACATCATCTTGTCCAGTTTTTCATCCTGATCGTGAATCTCCACTCAAAATCATCTAACTCTCTCTCTAATTCAAAACACGATAACAATTTCAGAAAAGTGTCAAAATCTTGATCATGCCTATTCTCCAAATTAAAGGCATCAATCCAATCTTCATCTCATGGTGATCAGTTTCCCCTATCTAATCTTGATTATCTATCCAAGAACTGCAAGAATTCAGCCTCAACAGAAATTGGTCATCATCCTAACTTGTCTCTATTCCACGATTTCTTGTTCTAGAATCCAACTACACATTGCAAAGATCCTAACCACCTATTGATTTCTATCTATCTCCTCATAAATTATGCATAAGGATGAAAGTTACCAACCTGAGTTCAGAGGTGTAACAGAAGAGGTCCTTGATCAATTCAACCTTCAAGATGATGCAGATACACTCCAAAACTTCTTCTGAAGCCAATGCCACCTTCAATTTGCCTTGATTTCTTCTGGAACTCAGAACTTGATTCTCTCTTGCAACTCTGAATTTTCAAACTCACCTTCTGCTACCAGCTTCAAACTCTTCCAAAAAACGACCTGAACACACTCAACACCTTATATAGAACTCATTGGAATCATCCAGAACCTTCTCAAAGCTTCAGAATGAGAAATTGGATTTTCAAATTCTCACCAAAATGTCATTCATGACAGTCACGATTCCCTCTCTGTTTTGGCCTCAGCAAGCTTGCATTCAACTTCTCATGAGATATTGAATATGACTGGTGGTGATTCTCCCCTTGTTTCAATCCAATGGCTCATGTATGTTATGTTACTTCATCATGAAGCAATCAGATAAAAGTCCATGAAATTGAACTCAAATAAAAAATCTAACATTGCCAATGTTTCCAAAATGTATTTTCCATTCAAAAAATGCTATTATTTTGCCTCATTTGCACACATATCATTAATTTTGAATTTTTGGCCTTTAATTCTCTTTAATTCTTCCTTTTTCACAATTTCTTGAACCAAGTCTCTCCTTGAGCCATTTCAATGCCTCCTTGATATATGGTCAAGGTTAAAACCCCATTTTGAGCAACTTTAAAGTTGCACAAAATTTCATTTGAGATGTCTAAGTTGGTGAAAATGACCTATAACCAAAAATGACCCATAATCACAACTTCCCAAAATACCCTTGACTTGTCAAAGCCATAAGTTGAGTTCTACAAATCCTATCAAGGACTTATAGTACTCTATAGAAATCTAAGAGAATAAGGAACAACATTCATGTTGACCAAAAGTTCATAGAAATCATCCTTCTTAGGCAAAAGTGTCATGCAAGTTGGGTAATTTTCAAGCTCCAAATTCACATGCCTCAGATGACTTGTAACTTGTCTGGCTCATAACATGAGTTCTATAAACCCTATCAAGGACTTCTAGTACTCAAATTAAAGCTAAGATCATGCCCTACAACAATCATGTTGGAGTCAAGATGAGATGAAGATCCTATCTTGAGTTACATTACCTTGAAGACAGGGGTCAAACTAGGGGATTTTACACTGTCAAGTCTTAGAAACCCTAGCTTGAAACTTCTCAAACTCTTCAATCATGATGATTTGACCTTGGAATAATCCTTATAACATCTCAATGTATCAATCCATGATCACATGGCTCTTGAATTAAGTCTCAACTTCCTTCAAATCATCAATTGACTTAGGGTTGACCCAGTCAAACCCTAATTGCACCACTCATGGCTGAGTCTTCTTAATCTTGCACAATGACATGTCTAAGCCTCAAAGTGATCTTAAACACTTCTCATGAGCTCCCTCAAGTCCAACTCCATGACCTCAGAATCATCTGATGGCTTCCCACAACTCTCAAGTTAGGAGACCCACATGCTTGGCCTCAATCACTCTCTCTGAGGATTTTTTAACTTCTATGATAAGGATATCAACCCTTGAACTCTTTGATGACCTTCTTAGCTAGCCTCATAGTCTTGTGTAGCTCTTAATTGGTAATCATACCTCTTGATCTCCTGCATACATGTCAATGAAATGCAAATGATAATGCTAATGTGAATGAAATGAAACATAAGCTAGGTAAAGAAATGTTGGGCAAATTTTGGGGTGCAACAGTAGTGGCCGGTGTGAGTTTCGCTCCATCATCCTTTTGGTGGGGGTCTATCAATTTATTGATGGTAGATTGTGCGATAGTGTTTGTCCTATCATCCTTTTGGTGGTAGTGGCCGGTGTGTGTTTCACTCTGTCATCCTTTTGGTGGGGGGTCTGTCATCTGGATAGATGTCAGATTGTGTTATGGTGTTGTCCTATCATCCTTTTGGTGGTAGTGGCCGGTGTGAGTTTCGCTCCGTCATCCTTTTGGTGGGAGGTCTGTCATCTTGTTTATGGCAGATTGTGCGATAGTGTCTGTCCTATCATCCTTTTTGTGGTAGTGGCCGGTATGAGTTTCGCTCCGTCAGCCTTTTGGTGGGTGGTATGTCATAGTCATTAATGTTATATTGTGTGATAGCGTTTGTCCTATCATACTTTTGGTGGTAGTGGCCGGTGTGATTTGCGCTCCGTCATCCATTTGGTGGGGGGTCTATCATCTTATTGATGGTGGATTGTGCGATAGTGTTTGTCCTATCATCCTTTTGGTGGTAGTGGCCGGTGTGAGTTTCGCTCCATCATCCTTTTAGTGGGGGTCTGTCATCTTATTGATAGTAGATTATACGATAGTGTTTGTCCTATCATCCTTTTGGTGGTAGTGGCTAGAGCGAGTTTCGCTCCATCATCCTTTTGATGGGGGGTCTGCCATCTGGATTGAGGTCTGATTGTCGATGGTGTTTTTCCTATCATCCTTTTGGTGGTAGTGGCCGGTGTGAGTTTTGCTTTGTCATCCTTTTGGTGGGGGTCTCTCATCTTATTGATGTCAGATTGTGCGATAGTGTTTGTCTTATCATCCTTTTGGTGGTAGTGGTCGGTGTGTGTTTCGCTCCGTCATCCTTTTGGTGGGGGGTCTGTCATCGAAATTGATGCAGATTGTGCGATACTGTTTATCATATCATCCTTTTGGTGGTAATGGATGGTGTGTGTTTCGCTCCGTCATCCTTTTGGTGGGGGTTCTATCATCTTATTGATGTCAGATTGTGCGATAGTGTTTATCTTATCATCCTTTTGGTGGTAGTGGCCGGTGTGAGTTTTGCTCCGTCATCCTTTTGGTGGGGGGTCTGTCAACTTATTGATGGTAGATTGTGGGATAGTTTTTGTCCTATCATCCTTTTGGTGGTAGTGGCCGGTGTAAGTTTCACTCTTTCATCCTTTTGGTGGGGGGTTTGTCATCTGAATTGATGTCAGATTGTGCGATGGTGTTGTCATTTCATCCTTTTGGTGGTAGTGGCCGGTGTGTGTTTCACTCCGTCATCCTTTTGGTGGGGGTCTGTCATCTTGTTGATGTAGATTGTGGGATAGTGTTTGTCCTATCATCCTTTTGATGGTAGTGGCCGGTGTGAGTTTCGCTCTGTCATCCTTATGATGGGGGGTCTGTCATCTTGATTATGGCAGATTGTGCAATAGTGTCTGTCCTATCATCCTTTTGGTGGTAGTGGCCGGTATGAGTTTCGCTCCGTCATCCTTTTGGTGGGCAGTCTGTCATAATCATTATTGTCCGATTGTGCAATAGTGTTTGTCCTATCATCCTTTTGGAGGTAGTGGCGGGTGTGAGTTTCACTCCGTCATCCTTTTGGTGGTGGGTTTGTCATCTTATTGATGGTAGATTGTGCGATAGTGTTTGTCCTATCATCCTTTTGGTGGTATTGGCTGGTGTGAGTTTCGCTCCCACAGCCTTTTGATGGGGGTTCTGTCATCTGGATTGATGTCAGATTGTGCGATGGTGTTTCTCCTCTCATTCTTTTGGTGGTAGTGGCCGGTGTAACTTTCGCTCTGTCATCCTTTTTGTGGGGGATCTGTCATCATATTGATGTCAGATTGTGCGATAGTGTTTGGCCTATCATCCTTTTGGTGGTAGTGGCTAATGTGTGTTTCGCTCCGTCATCCTTTTGGTTGGGGGTCTGTCAACTTATTGATGGTAGATTGTGCGATAGTGTTTTTCCTATCATCCTTTTGGTAGTAGTCGCCAGTGTGAGTTTCGCTCCATCATCCTTTTGATGGGGGGGTATGTCATCTGGATGGATGTCAGATTGTGCGATGGTGTTGTCTTATCATCCTTTTGATGGTAGTGGCCGGTGTGACTTTCGTTTCGTCATCCTTTTAGTGGGGGGTCTGTCATCTTGTTGATGTAGATTTTGCGATAGTGTTTTTCCTATCATCCTTTTGGTGGTAGTGCCTGGTGTGAGTTTTGCTCTGTCATCTATTTGGTAGGGGGTCTGTCATCTTGTTTATGGCAGATTGTGCGATAGTGTTTGTCTTATCATCCTTTTGGTGGTAATGGCCGGTGTGAGTTTTGCTCCATCATCCTTTTGGTGGGGGTCTGTCATCTTATTGATAGTAGATTGTGCGATAGTGTTTGTCCTATCATCCTTTTGGTGGTAGTGGTCGGTGTGAGTTTTGCTCCGTCATCCTTTTGATGGGGGGTCTGTCATCTGGATTGAAGTCAGATTGTGCGATGGTGTTTGTCCTATCATCCTTTTGGTGGTAGTGGCCGGTGTGAGTTTCGCTCCTTTATCATTTTGGTGGGGGGTCTGTCATCTTGTTGATGTAGATTGTGAGATAGTGTTTGTACTATCATCCTTTTGGTGGTAGTGGCCGGTGTGAGTTTCGCTCATGTCATCCTGTTGGTGGGGGGTCTGTCATCTTGTTTATGGCAGATTGTGCGATAGTGTCTGTCCTATCATCCTTTTGGTGGTAGTGGCCGGTATGAGTTTCGCTCCGTTAGCCTTTTGGTGGGTGGTCTGTCATAGTCATTAGTGTCAGATTGTGTGATAGTGTTTGTCCAGTCATCCTTTTGGTGGTAGTGGCCGGTGTGATTTGCGCTCCGTCATCCTTTTGATGGGGGGTCTGTCATCTGGACTGATGTCAAATTGTGCGATGGTGTTTGTCCTATCATCCTTTTGGTGGTAGCGGCAGGTGTGAGTTTCACTCCGTCATCCGTTTGGTGGGGATCTGTCATCTTATTGATGTAAGATTGTGCGATAGTGTTTGTACTATCATCCTTTTGGTGGTAGTGGCCGGTGTGAGTTTCGCTCATGTCATCCTGTTGGTGGGGGGTCTGTCATCTTGTTTATGGCAGATTGTGCGATAGTGTCTGTCCTATCATCCTTTTGGTGGTAGTGGCCGGGATGAGTTTCGCTCCGTTAGCCTTTTGGTGGGCGGTCTGTCATAGTCATTAGTGTCAGATTGTGTGATAGTGTTTGTCCAGTCATCCTTTTGGTGGTAGTGGCCGGTGTGATTTGCGCTCCGTCATCCTTTTGGTGGGTGGTCTATCATCCTATTGATGGTGGATTGTGCGATAGTGTTTGTCCTATCATCCTTTTGGTGGTAGTGGCCGGTGTGAGTTTTGATCCATCATCCTTTTAGTGGGGGGTCTGTCATCTTATTGATAGTAGATTGTGCGATAGTGTTTGTCCTATCATTGTTTTGGTGGTAGTGGTCGGTGTGAGTTTCGCTCCATCATCCTTTTGATGGGGGGTCTGTCATCTGGACTGATGTCAAATTGTGTGATGGTGTTTGTCCTATCATCCTTTTGGTGGTAGCGGCCGGTGTGAGTTTCACTCCGTCATCCGTTTGGTGGGGATCTGTCATCTTATTGATGTAAGATTGTGCGATAGTGTTTGTCCTATCATCCTTTTGGTGGTAGTGGCTGGTGTGTGTTTTGCTCCGTCATCCTTTTGGTGGGGTGTCTGTCAACTTATTGATGGTAGATTATGGGATAGTTTTTGTCCTATCATCCTTTTTATGGTAGTGGCCGGTGTGAGTTTCACCCTGTCATCCTTTTGGTGGGGGTTTGTCGTCTGAATTGATGTCAGATTGTGCGATGGTGTTGTCCTATCACCCTTTTGGTGGTAGTGGCCGGTGTGTGTTTCGCTCCGTCATCCTTTTGGTGGGGGGTCTGTAGTCTTGTTGATGTAGATTGTGCGATAGTGTTTGTCCTATCATCCTTTTGGTGGTAGTGGCCGGTGTGAGTTTCGCTCTGTCATCCTTATGATGGGGGGTCCGTCATCTTGTTTATGGTAGATTGTGCAATAGTGTTTGTCTTATCATCCTTTTGGTAGTAGTGGCCGGTATGAGTTTCGCTCCGTCATTTTTTTGGTGGGCAGTCTGTCATAGTCATTATTGTCAGATTGTGCGATAGTGTTTGTTCTATCATCCTTTTGGTGGTAGTGGCCGGTGTGAGTTTCACTCCGTCATCCTTTTGGTAGTGGGTCTGTCATCTTATCGATGGTAGATTGTGCGATAGTGTTTGTCCTATCATTCTTTTGGTGGTAGTGGCTGGTGTGAGTTTTGCTTCCACATCCTTTTGATGGGGGGTCTGTCATCTGGATTGATGTCAGATTGTGCGATGGTGTTTGTCCTCTCCTTCTTTTGGTGGTAGTGGCCGGTGTAAGTTTCGCTTTGTCATCCTTTTTATGGGGGGTCTGTCATCTTATTGATGTTAGATTGTGCGATAGTGTTTGTCCTATCATCCTTTGTGTGGTAATTCCCGGTGTGTGTTTCGTCCGTCATCCTTTTGGTGGGGGGTCTATCAACTTATTGATGGTAGATTTTGCGATAGTATTTGTCCTATTATCCTTTTGGTGGTAGTGGCCGGTGTGAGTTTCGCTCCGTCATCCTTTTGGTGAGGGGTATGTCATCTGGATTGATGTCAGATTGTGCGATGGTGTTGTCCTATCATCCTTTTGGTGGTAGTGGTCGGTGTGAGTTTCGCTCCGTCATCCTTTTGGTGGGGGGTCTGTCATCTTGTTGATGTAGATTGTGCGATAGTGTTTGTCCTATCATCCTTTTGGTGGTAGTGGCCCGTGTGAGTTTTGATCCGTCATCTTTTTGGTGAGGGGTATTTCATTTGGATTGATGTCAGATTATGCGATTGTGTTGTCCTATCATCCTTTTGGTGGTAGTGGCCGGTGTGATTTCGCTCTATCATCCTTTTAGTGGGGGTTCTGTCATCTTGTTGATGTAGATTGTGTGATAGTGTTTGTCATATAATCCTTTTGGTGGTAGTGGATGGTGTGAGTTTCGCTCCGTCATCCATTTGGTGGGGGGTATGTCATCTTGTTTATGGTTGATTGTGGGATACTGTTTGTCCTATCATCCTTTTGGTGGTAGTGGCCAGTATGAGTTTCGCTCCGCCATCCTTTTGGTGGGGGTCTGTCATAGTAATTAATGTCAGATTGTGCGATAGTGTTTGTCCTATCATCCTTTTGGAGGTAGTGGCCGGTGTGAGTTTCGCTCCATCATCCTTTTGGTGGGGGGGTCTGTCATCTTATTGATAGTAGATTGTGCGATAGTGTTTGTCCTATCATCCTTTTGGTGGTAGTGGCCGGTGTGAGTTTCGCTCCGTCATCCTTTTGATGGGGGGTCTGTCATCTGGCTTGATGTCAGATTGTGCGATGGTGTTTGTCCTATCATCCTTTTTGTTGTAGTGGCCGATGTGAGTTTCGCTCAGTCATTCTTTTGGTGGGTGGTTTGTCATCTTATTCATGTCAGATTGTGTGATAGTGTTTGTCCTATCATCCTTTTGGTGGTAGTGGCCGGTGTGTGTTTCGCTCCGTCATCCTTTTGGTGGGGGGACTGTCATCGTAATTGATGTCAAATTGTGTGTTACTGTTTGTCATATCATCCTTTTGGTGGTAGTGGCCGGTGTGTGTTTCGCTCCGTCATCCTTTTGGTGGGGGGTCTGTCATCTTGTTTATGTAGATTGTGCGATAGTGTTTGTCCTGTCATCCTTTTGGTAGAAGTGGCCGGTGTGAGTTTCGCTCCGTCATCCTTATGGTGGGGGGTCTGTCATCTTGTTTATGGCAGATTGTGCAATAGTGTTTGTCCTATCATCCTTTTGGTGGTAGTGGCATGTATGAGTTTCGCTCCGTCATCCTTTTGGTGGGCAGTCTGTCATAGTCATTAATGTCAGATTGTGCGATAGTGTTTGTCCTATCATCCTTTTGGTGGTAGTGGCCGGTGTGAGTTTCACTTCGTCGTCCTTTTGGTGGGGGGCCTGTCATCTTATTGATGGTAGATTGTGCGATAGTGTTTGTCCTGTCATCCTTTTGGTAGAAGTGGCCGGTGTGAGTTTCGCTCCGTCATCCTTATGGTGGGGGGTCTGTCATCTTGTTTATGGCAGATTGTGCAATAGTGTTTGTCCTATCATCCTTTTGGTGGTAGTGGCATGTATGAGTTTCGCTCCGTCATCCTTTTGGTGGGCAGTCTGTCATAGTCATTAATGTCAGATTGTGCGATAGTGTTTGTCCTATCATCCTTTTGGTGGTAGTGGCCGGTGTGAGTTTCACTTCGTCGTCCTTTTGGTGGGGGGCCTGTCATCTTATTGATGGTAGATTGTGCGATAGTGTTTTTCCTATCATCCTTTTGGTGGTAGTGATCGGTGTGAGTTTTGCTCCCACATCCTTTTGATGGGGGGTCTGTCATCTGGATTGATGTCAGATTGTGCGATGGTGTTTTTCCCCTCATTCTTTTGGTGGTAGTGGCCTGTGTAAGTTTCGCTTTGTCATCCTTTTTGTGGGGGGTCTTACATCTTATTGATGTTAGATTGTGCGATAGTGTTTGACCTATCATCCTTTTGGTGGTAGTGGTTGTTGTGTGTTTCGCTCCGTCATCCTTTTGGTGGGGGTCTGTCAACTTATTGATGGTAGATTGTGCGATAGTATTTGTCCTATCATCCTTTTGGTGGTAGTGGCCGGTGTGAGTTTCGCTCCTTCATACTTTTGGTGAGGGGTATGTCATCTAGATAGATGTCAGATTGTGCAATGGTGTTGTCCTATCATCCTTTTGGTGGTAGTGGCTGGTGTGAGTTTCGCTCCGTCATCCTTTTGGTGGGGGGTCTTTCATCTTGTTGATGTAGATTGTGCGATAGTGTTTGTCCTATCATCCTTTTGGTGGTAGTGGCCGGTGTGAGTTTTGCTCCGTCATCCTTTTGGTGAGGGGTATGTCATCTGGATTGATGTCAGATTGTGCGATTGTGTTGTCCTGTCATCCTTTTGGTGGTAGTGACTGGTGTGAGTTTTGCTCTGTCATCTTTTTAGTGGGGGGTCTATCATCTTGTTGGTGGTGCGCGCTTTTGATGGTACCCGAAGATCTGTGTTCGGAGAAGTGACGTTGCCCATTCAGGTAGGACCGGAAGTATTTGATGTAGTGTTCTACATTATGGACATCTTGCCTGCCTACAGTTGTCTATTAGGTTGTCCATGGATTCATTAAGCAGGAGTTGTGACCTCCACGTTGCATCAAAAGCTAAAGTATATGGTTGGCGGTAGTGTTGTTACAGTGTGCGGGGAAGAGGATATAAAGGTCAGCTACTTATCATCCTTCAAGTACGTCGAGGTGGACGGAGAAATACATGAAACCCTTTGTCAGACTTTTGAAATAGTCAAGATTAAAGATAAATCTCCCGTTGTGAGCAAAGCGCCGGAAGTGGCCATGTCTTCTTTTAAAGAGGCCCAAGCAGCAGTACAGGTCGAGGCTAAGTATTGGAGATTCCCCACAAGCAAGACAAGTTTGGTTTAGGGTACCGCCCGTCATTTTCTTCATCCTCGCAGAGCGCGCCACGCTATAAAGGACCTGTGCAGTTCTCTAAAGGAGGAGTTGTCTTCGAAAGGATCAACGCTGTGTTAGACGAAGAGGGAGATAGTGATTGTGATATGGATTCTTGGATCAAGCCTTGCACTCCAGGACAGAGCCTGCGCAACTGGTCTATTGAAGAATTTGTTCAAGTGACAACAGAATAGTAATGCTTTGTTTTTTCCGATTATTGTACTACCCTATGTTCTACCCGTAGCATAGCGGTATTTTGTTTTAGGGCCTTATTGTTTATGTTTGAACATTGCTTTATCAATTAATCAAAGGGTATTTTTCTCATTCAAATTTTGTGATACTTGTCTTCCTTATTTTTGTTTCTCACAATAAAACGGCAATGTGGTTTGTACTCGTTTGCATATCATTTGAAACATTTAACCATTTTTATTGCAGGATTCCTATTGCAGATGACACCGATTCAGAACCTCCTATGACTCGCTTTGACTTCGATCAACCGATATATCAAGCTGAAGAAGAGATTGATGAAGATGAAGACTTGCCTGAAGAGCTAGCTAGACTCTTGAAACAAGAAGAGAAGATCATTCTGCCTCATCAGGAGGAAATCGAGGTTATCAATCTGGGTTCGAAAGAAGTTGTCAGAAATGTTCGGATAGGGGCTGCACTGCAGAGTGACATCAAGCAAAGACTGATTGAGATGCTTTGAGAGTATAGTGACATTTTTGCTTGGTTGTACGAAGATATGGTCGGGCTTGACACTGATATAGTGGTTCATCGCTTGCCGATGCGCGAGGAATGTTCACCGGTCAAGCAGAAGCTTAGAAGGACAAGACCAGATATGGCTGTGAAAATCAAAGAAGTCCAGAAGCAGTTGGACGCAGGATTTTTAGCCGTGACAACTTACCCTCCGTGGGTCGCCAACATCGTGCCTGTACCTAAGAAGGATGGGAAGGTACGGATATATGTAGATTACAAATATTTGAATAAGGCGAGCCCAAAGGATGACTTCCCGCTCCCTCACATTGACGTATTGGTTGACAATACTGCTCAATACTCCGTATTTTCCTTCATGGATGGTTTTTCCGGTTATAATCAGATAAAGATGGCACTGGAAGATATGGAGAAAATGACGTTCATTACGCTGTGGGGGACTTTCTGTTACAAGGTAATGCCTTTTGGGTTGAAAAACACAGGGGCAACCTACCAGCAGGCTATGGTCACTTTGTTTCATGATATGATTCATCATGAGATTGAAGTCTATGTTGATGACATGATAGCAAAGTCGCAAACGGAGGAAGAACATCTGGTCAACTTGTTGAAGCTGTTTGAGAGGCTCAGGAAGTTCAGATTGAGGTTCAATCCAAATAAGTGCACTTTTGGAGTTCGGTCCGGAAATTTATTGGAGTTCATTGTCAGTGTAAAAGGAATCGAGGTCGATCCTGCAAAAATAAAAGCTATACAAGATATGTCGGCGCCGAAAATATAAAAGGAGGTCCGTGGTTTCTTGGGGAGATTGAACTACATTGCTCAGTTCATATCTCATCTCACAGCCATGTGTGAACCAATGTTTAAATTGCTAAAGAAAGATCAGGCGGTCGTCTGGAATGAAAATTGTCAAAAAGCATTCGATAAGATAAAAGAATACTTGCAAGAGCCTTCGATATTGATACCCCTAGTAGCTGGAAGGCCTTTAATCATGTACTTAATGGTTCTTGAGAACAGTATGGGTTGTGTTATCGGTCAACACGACGAGACTGGAAGAAAAGAGCATGCGATCTATTATCTGAGTAAAAAGTTCACAGACTGTGTGTCCCGTTACTCAATGCTCGAGAAAACGTGTTGCGCCCTTGCTTGAGCTGCCAAAAGTTTGAGACAATATATGCTTAATCATACAACCATGCTGATTTCGAAGATGGATCCGATCAAGTATGTCTTCGAGAAGCAAGCACTCTTAGGAAGAATTTCCAGGTGGCAGATGGTACTGACAGAGTACGATATACAATATGTTTCCCAGAAAGCCATCAAAGGAAGTGTTATGTCAGAGTACCTTGCTGAACAGCCAATTGACGACTATTGTTGCACCCCAAAATTTGACCCCTTAGATCTTCATCATCAGTTTAGGATCATATTCATTTGTTTATCTAACCATAACCTATTTCAAGTTTGTCTTTGTTAAGATACAGGTGAATTAGGGTTCCGTACAGTCAAGAATTGAGGTTTCGATGGTTTAATCAGTCAATGTATTGGATTTATTCTCCATGAAACAATTCTCCACATCATCAAATATACTACATTGGGTCAAGTATGAGGCCAATTTAAGTTTGTCACCCAAAGATCAAGAACAGTGCAATCCAGGACACCTGATTAGGGTTTCTATTCAGGAAAAGTCAATTGTAGTTTGACTTTTGATTTAAAAGGTGTTCCAATGATGGAGTTATGGTCCGTGAAGCTCATATGGATTAGGGAAGTCCACTAAAGAAGTTTCAAGCCCTCAGAAGACCCACGGCACCAACAGTCGATTCAGAGGTTTTCGATCGTTCGGTTCGTCTGACTGAGAAGTCAACCCATTGACCAACAGGGTTTTAACCCAAAATTGAAGCCAAATATGTTCCCAACATCATTCAATATCTAATCACGAAGTTTTGTGACCAATTGATCAAGAATTGAGAAGTAATCGAAAAGTTGGGGAATTAAGGTTTTGAAAAGGGCAAAGCCATAACTCCTTAACCACACAAGGGTTTTTGACCTAGTTTTAAGAGGAACGAGTTCTAAAACAAACATAAATATTGTAGTACCTAATTGGGTCTTTCTAAAAAGTACAAGTGTGTTCCATAACTCTTCCTGGTTAGAGAGAACCGAGGTCCACAAGTTGGTAAAAACTCGCATTGGTAAAACCAGGTCAGCATGAGTTTTTTGATTCCAAAACCTCTCCAAATCGATGCTAATCAAATATTAAGCCTCATTTATGATGTTTATATTGATAATGAACATTTGTACATCAATTCCCACGAAAATGGCACAAAGATCAAAGGAAATCATTATTTAATGCAAGTTGCAAAAGTGAATAGTGAAGAAAGAGAAAAAAGGTGGCTACCCTTGTCAAATCATCAACTTTAATTCAACAAGTCACCTCCTATCCTATCAATCATGATGAAAAAATCTATGGGGAATGGAGAATATCTTAGTAGAGTGGCTTAAAGATAAAGATGAATATTGCATTGGAAAACTCAAAGATTTTCATGATGGAAGGTTAAAATTGGCAATTTGCTTCACTTTTACCCATACCTTGATCCAAGGCTTTTGGCTATAAATAAAACTCACTTCCTACAAACACACAAGTTTGATGCTATAAACCATCTAGAACTCCATTCCTTACACAATCACAAGTTCTTGCAAAATCTCATTAAGTTTCCAAAATCCCTCAAAATCTACTTTTGCAAAACACCTTTCAAAACCATTTCCAAACTTCTTCCAACTCAAGAAACACTTCAAACACATCAAATATGATGTATTGAAGCTATCCAAATCACTTCCATATTTATGTAAAAAGGTTCTAGTGAGTTGGTCTTTGAAATCTTTGGATTTTGGAGATTTTCCTTCATTTACAAGGCATTTCGTCCACTAGCTTGCTTGGAGGTTGTTTAGAGCATCTATTCATCATCCTAGGAACATTTGAAGATCTTGGAAGAGCTTTCAAGATCTCTGGTTTTCTTATTGCTTAATCTTTCTTCAAGAGGTAAACCTAAAACTCATAAGTGTGAACTTTCCATTTGCATTTCACATGCTACCATGACAGTTTTTAGAGTTTTTACCATGATGTTCTTAAACTTTTTCAACTTGTAACTTGATTTTTCTTGTGATATTGATCTTGTATTATTTATACATGTTTGTTAACATGTTTAAATAATCAAATTTGTTTAATTCATTGTCTTACCATGTGCATTTTATTCTTTTTATCATTTAGATTTTTATGTTTTGTTCACAAACTTAAAAACCACATAACTTCTCCATTTTAAATAATTTTTAAGTGGTTCCTTTTGCAAAATTCTTGTGTTGTAACATATTTCCATATAATGTTTAAATAATTCTAAAAATCTTATTTTAGAAACACTTTGCATTATGAGCAAGTTATAAATCATTTTAGAGTTTTCACTCTCCTATCTTTCCTCTTACATTTCAAACATTTGGATTTCATTCTCTTTGAGTTTTTAATTTGAAATATATGAACTTAAATTATTGGATTCCTTGTGCATTTAAGTATTTAAATTCACCTTTGTTCGTACGCATTTAAGTGATTCACCTTTAAAAAACTGTTGATTATCCCCATGAGGTTTTGAATCTTTTGTCTACATCATTGTGACATCGTTTGATGTTATCTTTTATACTTTTATTCTAACCTTAGTATTTGAGTCGCCGTGCTCACTTTTAGTGTCCCGCCGTGGACATCCTGTACCCTTTATCCTAACCTTAAGATTTGAGTCGCCGTACTCAGGTTTAAGTGTCCCGCCGTGGACATTCTCTACCATAACAGTCTCAACGTAGATTCAAGAGTCGCCGCACTCCATGTATGTACTTCCCTATGAATGCTTACATCCCCTTGTAACCTTGACCACAGTCAAGAGTTCCTCACCCCTAGATTAGGGGAACTACGAACGCTCTGATTTCTCGATGAGAATACGTAGGCACAAGATGCGACGTCTTGGCGAGCCAACTTCACACTTTTGTTTTTTTCCCAACTAACAATAAACTGTTACTTTCTCCCTCACTTATAACTAACTTCCTGTTAACATTTACAACTTAGATTCGGAGTTTCCGTACTCTATTTAGTCGTTCCGCCGTGGAAATTTCCCTTGTTTATCTTTGCAACTTAGGCTTGGAGTCGCCGTGCTCTATTTAGTCGTCCCGTCGTGGACATTCCCTTCTTTTCTAACTTAACTTTAGTTTAGATTCGCCGCACGCTATGTAAGTGTCTCGCCATAGACATTTACTTTCCCTTTAGAGCCTTGACCACAGTCAAGAGTTCCTCACCCCTAGATTAGGGGAACTACGGTTGCTCTGATTCTATTCCCGTCAGGATACGTAGGCACGAGATACGATGTCTTCGCGAGCATACTTTACCAAACTTTGTACGTACTTTATACTTTATACCTTTAAACCCTTAGCACTTTTCCTTTAGCAAGAAAACTTTAGCAAAACACAAATATTAACAAGAAGTTCCTGTAGAGTACTACAGATGTTTAGGATGTGAAATACCTACCCTAGGCATAACCAACCCCCGAACCTTTAGATCTCTCTTTGCTTAGCTTTAAGCCTTGCTTTTTGCTTTGCATTATTATAGGTTTTTCTTTCTTTAAACCTTTCCTTTTTGGATAAATTAAAGTCCGGTTGTGAATTTAAGAATTAAAGATTCAAGTTAATTCAATAGCTTGGTATCACGATTCTCACCGCAACAACTATCAACTGATGAAGTTTGAGTTTCCAGACGAAGACATCATGTTCTTAAAGATGAAGGACTGTGAAGAGCCATTGCCTGACGAAGGTCCAGAGAAAGGTTCTCAATGGCAGATGATATTCGACGGCGTTGTCAACTCCTATGGTAGTGGAATTGGGGCAATCATTACAACTCCTCATGGCACTCATATCCCGTTCACTGCCAGGTTGACATTCCCTTGCACTAATAATGAAGCCGAGTACGAAGTGTGCATCATGGGTCTGGAAGAGGCTATTGATTTGAGAATCAAGAATTTGGATGTATATGGCGATTCAGCGCTAGTGGTTAATCAGATCATGGGAGAGTAGGAAACTCGTCAGCCAAATCTAATTCCTTATAAAGACTATGCAAGGAGGTTGTTACCCTTCTTTGACAGGGTAGAGTTTCACCATGTGCCTCGAGCAGAGAATCAGATGGCAGATGTAACACCCCCTTCTATACCCCCAAAATAATGCAAATAAACACTTATTCACATATATAAAAAATTCATCAAAGTATATTTATGAAATAGTATAAAAGAGGCGCATCACATTATCCACGAAACGAAAACATAAACAACACCTGCTCATAGAGATATGTAACAAAAGGGGTAAATCTCAACTAAAAACCAAGCATAGCTCTTAAAACCCACATATCAATATTTTAATTAAAGCGGAAGACTAGAACATTGAATTACTTAAGACATGATATCATAGAAATACACATCATCAAGTTTGGTTCACAATATCATTCATGTTTTACAAAACATCATCAGCTAATACATATACAATGTATCACAAAAGAATACTCTACAAGCCTAGCTACCTGATGTTACATTATCAGAGCAACCGACTCAAAAGAATGAAACTATACTTCGCCAAAAGAAACCTCCAGCAACCTAATCTGCAATGCCTCATAGAGCATTATAAAACAGCAGAAGGGTGAGAAATATTATCATAATAATCAATGCATATAATTATATACGCATACACAATACGTAATGTACATACTCCACATTTTCTCACCACAATTCATTGTAGTTCATTATACAATCACAACATGCACACACGCAATTATACATAGTCCACGATTTCCACACACAAGCATATTTCATACAACAATGACATTCATGCGATGTGACTCAATACAACTCAATGCAAACTCATGCCATGTGGTACCAACACTTGTTATCTTTTTTCGGTTTACATTAAACCGGGTCCACTCTTCTAGACCGATAACCACCAAAAGCCCGTTCTCTAAGCTTTCAAACCCACTCTTCTAGGCTTGGGACAAGTCACTAGTCTCCACGAAACTAGCAAGCATTGCCTCTTGACTAAATGATGCATATGCAATCAACAATCAAATGCACTTAAGACCGACATCTTAATCTCATGCATTCAAATAATTCATCTCTTCAAGAATTATAACAATGATTGCACACACAACATATTAACATATATCATTAATATATTTTTCAATCAATGCACACATTATACACAATATGTTCTCATGCATTCTCAATACATTTTTAATCACATTAAACAATGTATAACATTTGTCAAAAGACCATAATTCAATTATTTCAACAATCTAGGATTCACGCCATAAGGCTACCCACAGTATAATACATCTCGGCATAATCGATGCCTCGAGCAAAGGAAAATAATCATAATTGAGTCGGAAATCCGACCTCGGATGGAAACATTAGAGACAACACAATCTACCACGTTCGCCACCTACTCGCTTAGCGAACTCCTAGCGAGTATTCGCCACTTGTTCGCCTAGCGAACAAGCTCGCGAAGGCAAATAGAAGTATTTGACTTCGTTCGCTAACTCGCTCGCTCAGCGAACCCCTAGCGAACCTTCTCTACCCCCATTCGCTACCAGCGAACACCACAACATGCATTCTGTCTAAGTCTGGGACCATTCGCTACTGCTCGCTTAGCGAACGTTCGCGACCAGCTCGCCTAGCGAACGTGCTAGCGAGTGTCTGCGAACTCAGAAATTTCCCACTGTTCTTCCACTCCAAAACTCTTGGATTTACCCGATTAAGTCCCAGCTCATTCCAGCACTTATCCTAACATCACCTGACATAAATGCTACTACTTAATCTCACTTTCACCAACGAAAACTCGGGTTCTATCGATTAATCCATTTATGCCCTAAAACGGAAGTTGTAGAAAAACATCCAATACTCTAACCCAAGCATACATATTCATATACATTGTTAATATAATGATATTTCACACTCTTACCTTGATTAATCCAAAGCTTTAGAGTTGTTCTTGATGATTCCAAGTTCTTCCCTCTTCTTCTTCTCTTTTCTCCTCTTTCTCCTTCTTTCTCTATTCTTTCCTTTATGTTTCTATCTTTCCCTTTTCTTTCCACTCTCCTTTTTAATATGTCTTTTTCTTCTAATTCTCTCCAACATCTATTAATTCATTTAATTAATTACCCATCAATTAAATAATTCTCATTAACCCATTAATTAATGCAAATAATTAATTAATGAAAAATCGGGTTGTTACAGCAGACGCTTTGGCAACGCTATCTTTGATGTATAAAGTGAATTTTTGGAATGATGCTCCAAGAATAGTCATCTCTCACCTTGATAGGCCCAATTTCGTATTCACCATTGAGGAAGTTACGGATGGCAAGCCATGGTTTTATGACATACAGAACTTCCTTAAGAAGCAAGAGTATCCGCCAGGAGCTTCGGCTCAGGATAAGAAGACTCTGAGGAGGTTGTCTAGTAACTTTTATCTAAACCCAGATGGTGTGCTTTACAGAAGGAACAATGATTTGGTGTTGTTGAGATGCATGGACGAAAAGTAAGCAACGTTGCTTATGGAAGAAGTCCACGAGGGTACTTTTGGTACACATGCCGGCAGCCATGCCATGTCTCGGAAGTTATTGCGAGCAGGGTATTATTGGTTAACCATGGAGTCAGATTGTTTCAAATTTGTGAAGAAATTCCATAAATGCCAGATTTATGCAGACAAAATTCATGTACTTCCGTGCCCATTGAATGTTATGGCGTCCCCGTGGCCTTTCTCCATGTGGGGCATTGACATGATTGGCAAGATTGAGCCAACCGCATCCAATGGTCATCGTTTCATCTTGGTCGCCATTGATTACTTCACCAAATGGGTTGAAGCAGCCTCGTACGCCAATGTCACAAAGCAAGTCGTAGCCCGGTTCATAAAGAAGGACATCATCTGCAGATATGGATTACCCGAACAAATCATTACTGACAATGGTTCGGATTTAAATAACAAGATGATGAAGGAATTATGCCAGAATTTCAAAATTGAGCATCACAACTCATCTCCCTATCGTCCAAAGATGAATGGCGTTGTTGAAGCGGCCAACAAGAATATCAAGAAGATAGTGCAAAAGATGGTTGTCACTTATAAGGATTGGCATGAGACGTTGCCCTTTGCTTTACACGGTTATCGTACGGCGGTATGCACATCAACCGGGGCAACTCCTTTCTCGCTGGTATATGGTATGGAAGTTGTCCTACCATTGGAGGTCGAGATCCCCTCTTTAAGAGTTCTGGTCGACGTCAAGCTTGATGAGGCAGAATGGATAAAGAACAGATTGAATTAGCTTAACCTGATGGATGAGAAGAGGCTAGCGTCTATCGCATACGGTCGGTTGTATCAGAGTCGGGTGAAGAGTAAAGTTGAGCTCAATTGTTCAGTTTGTTTGCATCATTGTCGGTGGAGAGTAAAGTTGAGCTCGATGTGTTCCCAGTGGTGTGTGATTTTCCAGAAGTGTTTCTGGAGGATATTACGGATGTACCGCCGGAAAGAGAAGTTGAGTTTTCTATTGATCTAGTTCCGGGTACTAGATCGGTTTCGATGGCACCGTATCGTATGTCGGCATCGGAGTTGGTATAATTGAAGAAGAAATTGAATGACTTGTTGGACAAGAGATTTGTAAGGCCAAGTGTTTCTCCTTGGGGTGCTCCGGTATTGTTGGTAAAGAAGAAGGATGGGAGTATGCGGTTATGCATTGATTATCGACAATTGAACAAGGTGACAATTAAGAACAAGTATCCGCTTCCAAGGATCGATGATTTGATAGACCAATTGGTTGGTGCGCGTGCTTTTAGCAAGATTGATTTGAGATCGGGATATCACGAGATTCGTGTGAAAGGAGAGGATATTCAAAACATGGCTATTAGGACACGGTATGGCCATTACGAATATTTTGTGATGTCATTCGGGGTTTCTAATGCGTCGGGTGTGTTTATGGAATACATGAATCGTATTTTACATGAACAGTTAGATCGTTTTGTGGTTGTGTTCATCGACGATATTTTGATTTACTCTAAGTCTCAAGAGGAGCATGAAGAGCATTTGAGGATTGTGTTACAAATTTTGAAAGAGAAACAATTGTATGCTAAGTTGTCGAAATGTGAATTTTGGTTGTCGGAAGTAAGTTTTCTTGGACATGTTATTTCCGGTAGTGGTATTAGTGTTTATCCATCCAAGATTGATGTGGTGATACAATGGGAGGCTCCTAGATCGGTTACGGAGATTTGAAGCATTTTAGGCTTGGCGGGTTATTATCGGAGGTTTATTGAGGGATTTTTGAAGTTGGCACTTTCATTAACGCAATTGACTTGTAAAGGAAAGGCTTTCATTTGGGATATTCATTGTGAAAAGAGTTTCATTAAGCTAAAAAGAAGGTTGACAGTGACTCAGATCTTGATTTTGCCAAATCCGACAAAACCATTTGTGGTTTATTGTGATGCTTCATTGACTGGTTTAGGCGGTGTTTTAATGCAAGATGGAAAAGTTGTGGCATATGCTTCAAGACAATTGAGAGTGAATGAAAATAATTATCCTACACATGACTTGGAGTTAGCGGTCGTGGAGTTTGTTTTGAAAATTTGGAGGCACTACCTTTATGGTGCAAGATTTGAAGTTTTTAGTGATCACAAGAGCTTGAAATATTTATTTGATAAAAAAGAATTGAACATGAGACAAAGAAGGTGGTTAGATCTTTTGAAGGATTATGATTTTGGTTTGAATTACCATCCGGGTAAGGCAAACATGGTGGTCGATGCTTTGAATCAGAAGTTGTTACATATGTCCGCATTGATGATGAGAGAATGGGAACTTTTGGAGAATTTTAGGGACTTGGTATGCTACATGTTACGAATGATTTTCTTGCAACCGTATGTGAAGCAAAAGTTGGATTTGAAGTTCGTTGATTTGATGATGAATGAGAATGAGGATTTCAAGGTTGATAAATTTGGAGTTTTGAGATTTCGTGGTCGTATTTGTATTCCCGATGATGCGAAGTTGAAAAAGATGATATTGGAAGAAGGACACCGAAGTAACTTAAGTATTCATCCGAGAGCGAATAAAATGTATCAATATTTGAAGAAAATCTTTTGGTGGTCCGGATTAAAGAGGGATGTAGCTCAATTTGTGTATGCATGCTTAACTTGTCAAAAGTCTAAGGTGGAACATCAAAAGCCTAGTGGATTGATGCAACCTTTGGACATTTCGGAGTGGAAATGGGATAGTATATTGATGGATTTTGTTACGGAATTGCCGAATATTCAAAGAGGTCATAATGCTATTTGGGTAATCGTTGATAGGCTTACTAAATCTGCTCACTTTATTCCAATTGATATTAGTTATCCTTTGGAGAAGTTAGCTGAGATTTATGTTCTTGTGGTTGTGAAGTTACATGGAGTTCCGAAGAGTATTGTATCAGATAGAGATCCTAGATTTATGTCGAGGTTTTGGGAGAGTTTACAAAAGGCTTTGGGTTCTAAGCTAAGATTGAGTTCGGCTTATCATCCGCAAACGATGGTTAAACCGAGAGGACAATTCAATTGTTGGAGGATTTATTGTGTGCTTGTGTGCTCGAGCAAGGTGGTGCTTGGGATAGTTATTTGGCATTGATTGAGTTCACCTACAATAACAGTTTTAATTCAAGTATAAGTATGGCACCATTTGAGGCTTTGTATGGTCGAAGATGTCAAACACCTTTGTGTTGACATGAAACCGATGAGAGGACGATAGTTGGACCGAAGATGGTACAACAAACGATGGAGAAAGTAAAGTTTATTCAGGAGAAGATGAAAGCTTCTCAAAGTAGACAAAAGAGCTATCACGACAAGAGAAGGAAAGGTCTTGAGTTTCAAGAAGGCGACCATGTGTTTTTGAGAGTTACGCCGGTTACGGGTGTGGGTCGTGCTTTGAAGTCAAAGAAGTTGACTTCTCATTTTATTGGTCCGTATCAGATTACTGCACGAGTTGGTGTTGTGGCTTACCGTGTGGCGTTGCCTCCGAATCTTTCGAATTTGCATGATGTATTCCATATTTCTCAACTTCGGAAGTATGTTCCGGATCCATCACATGTTATTCCTATGGACGAGATTAAAGTGAGAGATAACCTTACAGTTGAAGCTTTACCGATTAGGATTTTAGACCGTGAAGTTAAGAAGCTAAGAGGCAAGGATATTGTGCTTGTGAAAGTAGCGTGGGGAGGCGCTTCAAAAGGCAATATGACTTGGGAACTAGAGAGTGGGATGCGAGAGTCGTATCCGGAGTTGTTTGAATCAGGTAATACTTTCGAGGACGAAAATTTCTAAAGTAGGGGAGAGTTGTAACGCCCCGATTTCGATTATTACCATTTTGTTGAGTCTTTTATTTAAATTGAGTGATAATTATTTTATTTGTGAAATTGGTGTGTTAATATGATATGTTGACATGTTTTGATGTTTTACCGTTTTTGAGAGTTTTCAGAGAAATTAGAATGGAGGGTATTTTGGACATTTCTCATTTAATGATAAGTTAGAAATTTAGTGGAAATAGAATTATGTGAGAAATTTAGTAAAATTGGTAGAAAAGTGATTAAGTGTAGAATGATGTGAGAAAATGAATTAATTAAATTTTTGTAAAAAAAAGATAAGAAGAAGAAGAAATAGGAGAGAAATAGAAAGAAAAGAGAAATAGAGAGAAAAATGAGAGAAAGAAAGAGGAAGAAGAGAAAAGAGAAGAAAAAGAGGAAAATCTTGGAAATCTTCAAAACAACTTCTAGGAATCGATTTAATCGGGTAAGGGTGTGAAATCTTATTATCTCATCAATGTATATCATTATGTATGTGTTTGCTTGGATGTTTTCTTATTTTCCATAGTTTGAGTTCTAGGTTGAAATTGAGATTTTTGTGAGGAATCGATGTTTTTACGGACGAAAGCCGGAATAGATTGCATAGTTGTGTCGGGTAATGTTAGGTCGTGATCGAGTATGCTTGTTTTATCGAATTTGGTTGATTTTGTAAGTTTTTGCATTTTTGGAGATATGAGGGTTTAAGATTCGGATTGAAATCGAAAGTCATAGATTTCACGTTTGATGGTTCTAAATCACTACTATATGTTTGGTATGAATGAGTATGTGTTTGTTTCAAAGAAAATAATTGAATCGGTCGGATTTTCGGGCGAAAATACTCAAACCTGTAGCAGTCTTCATGCAGAAAAATTATGTTTTGGAAAAACTTCGAAAATTCATAACTCTTGAACCGTAAGTCGGTTTTGACCCCCGTTTGAAGCGTTGGAAAGTTAACGAGATGCTCTTTATAGGAAAAATGGTTTTGAAGCCTGTACCTGGTTCAATTATAGCAGAAAATTGAAAACGTATCATTGTGTTGATTTTTACCGTCGCAAATGTGTGCAATTGATGTTTTATCGTGCAGTATGCTTTTGTTATATAACGTATAGCTTGTGCGTGTTGTTATACAATGTGTTATGGGTAGACTTATGGAGTGAATCCTAGATTGTGGAACTTATTGTGAATTGTGGACTTTTGGCAAATAAATGCATAATTTAAATTAAATGTAAATGCATGTTAATTGTGAAAGAGTTCGTTGTCGTTTAGGTGGTAAAGCGATGCTCGTTGCCGTTTGGTATAATTGATGTGAATGTATACATATTGTATGTGATAGTATAAGATGAATGCATGAATATATTATGAATATGTATGCATTTCAAGAGTGCCTTGAGTCATTTTGTATGTGAAGCATAATGGCGTACATTCTTGTGTTGTGTGATTCTAATGAGAATCCGTTGTAACATCGTGTGCCTGTGTGAGGTGCGAGCAATGATTACAAACGATTGTGTGCCTAGGTGAGGTGTGAGCAATCGGATTGTGTGCCTATGTGAGGTGTGAGCAATGGGTGAACACCATAGGCCC